>OY735200.1:29023952-29173952 GCA_963457665.1 Thysanoteuthis rhombus
TGTGTGTGTGTGTGTGTGATTGCGTGTGTATGTATGTTTGATACGATAATACTGGATCCATAGAAAGTGAAGAGTTTATTAAACTAAAATAGACGAAGATTGTTGTTATTATTACAGTAGAAAGACAAAGCCAAGTCCAGCCTCCGAGTTGGACTTGAGTCTGATTTCGAGAAAAGCAATGGCAAAAACAGTACTTACAGAAAAGAAAAAACATCAGAATGAACAAAAATTGGCGATTGATATCCGCCTTAGAACTTCCAGTTTTACACCCTTCCTATACTTATGAGTGTCTGCGAGTCAGTAACAATGATGAGTGCAATGGTAGAAAAACCATTGTAGAAAGACAAAATGCATATAGTGTATTTACAGGATGGTCAACAGAGAAGTCTTACAAAGATCAAAACCAAAACTTACATAACTTAATAACATCGAGAAACAGCAATCAAAATTTTTGATGACTGATGCAAAGGCAGACATTAAACCATTTTGTTTCAAGTAGAAAGCCGAAGCGAAAAAAAATAAAAACAATGAATGGATTAACATCTTTGCTGGAAACAGGGAAGGTAATAGACACAATATGGAAGGCAGGAGACTGCGGTCGATGGAGAGGCGTTGAAGAACACAATGGATGGAGAGACATGGGAAACCACAATGGATGGAGGAACATTGGAGAGTCATGATTGTCTGCACAGACGTTACTGAATCTAATTGATTGAATTCACTCTAATTCAATAACATGTTCAAGTCCTAGTTTATTTACTTACAACAATTGGAGTGCTACAGCCAGGTTTCAACTCGTATAAACAACTGTCTCACTGTGATCAATTGGTTTTCTTTTGCATGGTTACAGCTGTGCTTACAGTAGTGGCATCTGAAATGTTCTTTTGCCATCTTAGCACTTATAAATGCGATTTCTTAGAAAAGCTGAATTATCCAAAGGCATTAGGATAAAGTGAACACCAGCTGTTGGAGTTCCAACTCAGTAAGCCGATTCAATTCTTCAGCTGTGAACTATTTAGCCAATCGCACTTCAGTTACATCAAGTAGTAAAAATAAGAGAAAGAAATGCTTAATTTCACTTCACCAAGAATTTTTCTTCTTGATTTGACATTGATAAATACACAACTCTCAGCCCCCGTAGTCATTAGACTTGAAGGTAACCGTTAGTTCTTACTCTCCACAACACAATCGATGGCGCGAGCGGATGAATAATGATGATTACGATAATGACATTGATAAATGTTCGAACTGTTGCCTACTGATCTTTCGTTGATACTTTTATAACCAAAACATCGCAGAAATTATAGACTTTAAAGTTGTTATGAGATTATATTTGCATGCCGTATATATTTAGAGCATTATTGATCAAAATGAACACACAACCACACAACTACACACACACGCGCACATGCACAAGCACGCATTCAACTGGCTGAACTTGTTTCAGGATAATTCCCTGCTATTAAGTTTGGTCTCTGTTTTTGTCATCTCTGGAATGTTCCTGCTTGAAGAGCTCTGCAGCAGTCAAAATGGTTTGATACAATAGTTTGAAATCTGTCGCTTCTTCTCCCTAGGCTTCCGGGTCGATGTTGGTTCTCCCCAGTGTTTGAATTGATCTCTGTATTCCCTCGTCGGGGGAGGAGGAAACATATGAACACAACCTGAGTATTGGTGATAACGTTTGTTGACTGCCGGTTTGCTTCATTGGTAGCTTGTTTAAGGGGAATGAAAAACTACGCGTTGTGGTGTAGTTGGAGAGAGACGACTGACTTTCGTCTTTCTTTAGCCGTGATATTGCCTGAAAGGAATGGTGTGAAATAAATTTTCACTGAGAAACGAAATAGTAGATAATATATAAAGTTTGTCTTTATTCATACTTTTTCGGTAGCAACTCTGGGGATTTCGCACCATGAGGCGTGATCGATGTTATAAAATTGTCATTCGAAATTGTAATCCGTCTAACACACTGATTTTGATGTTATAAACTGATATTTCTTTAAACGTTCGTCCTCTCTAACAATTAATTCTATTCTTTTCTTTTTAAAATATTTCTCTTGTCTCAGTTGCTCCTGGCTCCAAGGGTTCGTATCACATTGAGGAGGCTTTGGTAACACATAAGATATGTCCATCACCAGCTCTGTGGTCGGGTCTAAAGCTATCCGTCCCTGTCTGAACTTCCAATCCCCATTCATTGATACCAGACTTTTTGAATCGTCAAATGGTCCTGACGTCGTACAAATTCTTGGTTAGATCATATATATTCTTTAGAAATTTAAGCAACATATCTTAATCGACATTCCATAGGTTTGTTTATTAAATATCGATCAATGAAAACCCTTACGGGAATTTATCTATTTCAATTCTGTTTGACACCCAACGATTTCTTGTATCTACATTGTTCACCACCAAAATAAAATTCCATGAACAACATTTAGGATACTTGTTATAGTTATATATCGGTTGGATATTTCTGACTTGTTATTGTTTCAAAACTTGTTCACTGAATGTAATGCTAACTACCATTGTCTGCCAACGAAATCTGGAGTTGCTACCCAGTCCATCTGAGCCGATATTTGATAATGGGGGCTTTGATGTTGATGGCTTCTTTGTTGATTAAAGGTTTGCAAGGCTGGTGACGTAGTGTTCACAGACAGAGGGACAATCAGACGGATACACTCATATATATATATATATATATATATATATATATATATATATATATATATATATATATATATATATATATATATATGTATATATATATATATATATATCGTTATACAATTCACATAAAACCTTATATAAAATGACAAACTTTATGTATAGCATAAACTATACATTACAAAAGAGAGATGGTGTTGATCAACACTGCAATATTAATATAACTGTATTTCAATGATGCCTAAAACTGTTGTATGGTAAACAACCGATGATCCTGAACAAGAAACAGTTTATATATTGTATCATAATATTTAAATATAATGGACAAGGGAAAATCGACGGGGAAAATTGCATAAATTTGCATTGACAGATATTGGGAAATGGGTGAATGAAGAGACACGAAAAATCGAGTGCAAATTTTTTTTTAACGTTTAGAGCTTAGAGTTGAAAAGTTTTCAAGACTATATATATATATATATGTATATATATATATCTATATCTATCTATCTATCTATATATATATATATATATATATATATATATATATATATATATATATATATCATGGAAGCTTTATATATATATATATATATATATATATATATATATATCATGGAAGCTTTACAGCTAAAAAAATATTGAAAAACTTTCCGAATTGTTATTCACGTCACATCAATCACTCATTTCCTAATATCTGTCAATGTGATAAATGTAATTTATTCCCATATTTTTTCTGATGCTTTACATACTTTGTTTTAATGGTACGATGTGTAACTTTTTTTTTTATGTGATCATCATGCTATTGCTGGAGGAATTTAAAATATATATATATATATATATATATATATATATATATATATATATATATATATATACATACATACATACATACATACATATATATGTGTGTGTGTGTGTGTGCCCTTATACCTAATGTATAGATCTTGCCTTCGTGCTGAGTAGAACACTAACGAATTTCATTCCATACTTGGGTAATTTTTTCCGTATATGAAAGAGAGAAAATTGAACAATCAGCCTATGAACAGTAAGTTTGAGAAAAAGTATGGACATACGTCAAGAATATGTTTGGATGAATAAATATCTATGTGCAGTGGATTGTTGGATTTTAGGAGAGAGGAATTAATAGTGACATGGAATACTAGAGCCTCAATTACCATCCAAGAGGTTGGCATGACTTCATTCATACGAAAAGAAAATCTGACTTGATTTCGATTTCTTGCACAGAAGTAAAAGAAAAAAAGATTAAGATGGGAGAAATACAAGTAAAACCAAATAGTGGTCAACGAAATGAATATCAAACCGTCATTATGTTTAATATTGAATGGCAGTTCTGCAAACAATTAAGAAATTAAGGTGGGGAAACTGCTTCTGTTGTTTTTCGTAACGAAAAAAAAAAAAGAGAAAACGAGACATTAAAATCAGTGTTCACTTGACTCTATCTCTTTGTGCCCTATACATTAATGCTAAAACATTGTCGTCATAAATTCATTCATTATAGTTATTCATTATAATATTACAGCCTGAAGGATAAAAAATGATCGTTGCTGTTTGGAATAATGGCTTGAGTACTAAATAATGCATGATGATTTACGCTGTTGTGTTTTATCATTAAAATTTCAGGGCAGAAGTACTGCTTGAAGAAAAAGTTCAGGGAAGCAGTATTGTTTGAGAAAAAATTCAAGAAAGTAGTATCGCTTGCTGGAGAAAGAAGTACAGGGAAGCAGTATTGCTAGAAAAAGAAGTTCAGGGAAGCAATATTGCTAGAAAAAGAAGTTCAGGGAAGCAATATTGCTATGAAAAGAAGTTTAAGGAAGCAGTATTGCTTGAGAGAGAGGTTTGGGGAAGCAGTATTGCTGCAGAAAGAAGGTCAGGGAAGCAATATTGCTGGAAAAAGAAGTTCTGGGAAGCAGTATTACTGGAGAAAGAAGTTCAGGGAAACAATATTGCTGGAAAAAGAAGTTCAGGGAAGCAGTATTCCTGGTGGGGATGGAGGAGGTCTTTTCTTCTCTATTCTATGATATTGAATTTCCCAGAATGATGGCTGTGGAAAAAGATAATAAATTTTTCATATTTCGATAAGCCTCTTGATAAATAGTGAAAAAAAAGATAATTTTCGAAACGCAAAAGAAGTTTCACCTAAAACCTTTACCTAAAATTTAAATCTTGATAATATTTTTTTATGTGTACTTTTGCGAACGTTTCAGAATTAATTGGGCAATTTTTTTTCTGTACTGCATAAAGTATAACAGATTTGATGGAATATGAACCCAGAGCCTAACTAAGCTCACACTGGGTTTGTGTATGTTATAATTCGGTCTTGATATTAAAAAAATATGTTTTAAGTATCAAAACACACATCTTTATCAACTTTCATTGTAATTAGTTTAAATCATTTGCTATACAGCCAGGTGTTACAAAAAGTACGACAGACATTTCAGATATATAATATCATTTCTCTGTATTCGCTTTGAACTTTGTGTAGCGGCCATGACTTGTTAATACTGAAACATTTCGAAGTGAGTGCTTTGTGAACTAGGACCGTTGTTCATGCTTTCAGGAAAGCCATGGAGTGATTAGGGTTTGTCATATTAGTTTGATAATTGCTCTCTTATCAAGACCATACATCTCGTGTACACCATCTGTTTAGGGATCCGTAATAATCTGGATCACGCAAATGATAGTTCTCAACAGTTTGACTTCTATGAATTTCTTAAGATATTGAACGTTGTTATGTAGTCGATGATTTCAAGGCTCAAAAATCGGACAGCGTTCGTCTCCCTCCAACCTTGAGTAGACTTGACGCAACATCAGAAACCAATAAATTGTATTTTGAACCCCTAACATCTCTTCAATTGTGAAATAGCGTAAAGTTGAATGTTAGTCTGATACAAATTTTGAATGATAAAAATTCCGTTAAAACTGCTGAATCCAAGAGCACCGCTCATTTTTTTTTTCAATATCTCTGTTCTTTTTTAATGATTGACCTGCAAAATTTAAAACAGTAATAGATCATTAAAAAAACGAATTTATTCAATTGTAATGTTTAAGATTCGTTGGGCACTTTATATGAGCTTGTCCGTCGAATGCATGTCGGGTTGGTACTGATTTCAACACCACTTGGTTTTCTTCACTTCTCAGAACAGGTATTTGAAAACTTCGACACGTTCGGTACTGGAATTGCCTGTGAGTTTGTTTTTTTTTAATGTATGATTAAGTCTCTGTATCAAGCACCACCGAAAGGTGTGTTGTTCCGGTTTGCATATGACCAATTATATGTCTGCTCAATAGAAACACGAGATTGAATTTTTTTTTTTTTTTAACAAGGAATAGAACCAATGAAACAAGCTGCGTAGAATGCGTTGCTAAAATATTATAACTTATTTACAAGCGACGTTGTTAGAGTTTATATGTCTCGTTCAAAATCGTTATATGTTTGTTTGTTTGTCAGGGTTTTTATTTTTGTTGCTTTGCTTCACGAGAAAATGAGACTGGGAAAAAAGTCTCTCCCTTATGGATATAACGTTCTACACCTGACGGAAACCGTTAAATTAATCAGTCGAAACAAGAAAATTGAAGGAGAGATTTGATTGTCCAAACAATAGTTGGAATATCAATGATACTTCTCAAACTTGTAGACACTACAAGATCGTTTTGAACAGACTGAATGCAAGATTTAAAAATTCACGGGACAACATCTCCCTTCAACCTAGTTGAATCGAAAATAATGTTTTTTTGCCGAGCAAAGCAATAATATACTGCCAAAGCTCTCAACAGGGCTCTATTAGGAACCCTGACATGTTTGAATGGGACATAGTTTGGAATTATGATAAATGAAACTCAGTTTGTTTGTTTGACAAAGGGCTTGTTACCTGAGAAGTTCTTTTCGGGGAGTCGTGGAAAAAAACAAACAAGTTTACAATGATTGATGTGCAGTCTTTATATCTTACCCACATTACACAACCAAAATATAGAGCAAAAACAATGTTTGAAATGTACATACTGCTAACAACTAATACGAAATGTGAAACCCTGTGTATTCATTTTAATATGACCCTTTCAAATCATCATCATCATCATCATCATCATCATCATCAGCAGCAGCAGCAGCAGCAGCAGCATCATAGCGTCTGTTGTTGGACATAGACCTTCCAAAGGATATGCCAGACCCTTGTATCATCGCGGAGGCAGTACTTTCATAATTTACTTACTTTGTCACAACATCTTACTTTCCATCCTCCACAATTCTGTATATGATCTTCGAAGATCTATGTTGTGAGTCGCGATACCAGGCAGCTGTCTAGCATTTTCGCAACATGGCCAGCCTGTTGCCATTTGAGTTTTCTAACCGTTTCTATGATATCTGAAACACTTGTCTTCTCTCTGAAACACTCTGCTGATCTCTCCATGTGAGGTTGCGCATGATTCTCTCATGTTCACGTCGCATGGTTCTCAGGTTGAGAGTTAATCTTTTGGTCTGATTCAATGTTTCAGCTCCATAGGTGACTATTGGTAGGATGCATTGGTTGTATATCTTTCTTTTTGGAACTACTGGATTTTTTGTGTTCTTGAAAGTCGAGCATGCTCTATTGAAAGCTTGCCAAAATAGAGTGATTTAGTTTTTTTTCTTATTTTAAAGATTTCACAGAGATTCATTGTCCTACGTCGATGTAGTGGTCTACTTTCTCCTGCTCTTCATCGTTATGTCTTTGTCCCCAACATGTTTGTTATACATAACTTTTGTTTTCCTCAGTTCTTGGCCCCTGTTTTCGCAGAACATTCTTGCTCTGTTCCTCGAGAAAAGATCGAAGGGAAAAGTTTTCTAGCCAATGTTAAAATCCAATTTTAGTTCTTCTTGCCTAGAGGATGATAATTGTTATTCAGTGGGGTGAAGAAATCTATTTTCATTTTTGATTATGATTTACCTCTGCCTGAGGCTAAAACAAGCACAAGTGCGCTTAAGATCAATTTAAACTCACCTTTTTTTCATCTTTCCTTTGTTTCTGTTTTTGTTAAAAATTGATTAGGGCATTCCTCTCTTATCATCAGATATTTTGAAGAAAGACCAATAAAGTTCTTAATACTGTGGACCAAATTCCTCGATTTGATCTCAAGATATACGAGTGTATGATTCATTTAATCGATTCTTGTCACAGGTGTTCTGTTTTCTGATTGAATAATCGATGCAGAAGAAACCTGTGTCCAAGTTTTATTTGACAATGGCTGTGATGGATCGAAGTTTGATTCAATGGGACACATTTCAAGTTCAGTTGAATCAAACAGGCTATTTCAAAACCTCACCAACTTATACACAACACTCACTAGAAGGGTTAAGAGACGCAAGTAGCGATCAGTGATTCGTCGTCTCTAGTGAGAATAGGACATTATAATATACAAATAGAAAAACCTATTGCTTCACTAATCATATTCTTCGGGGTCTATTTCTAAATCACTGATATCTGACAAGACTCATGGAAGTTCGCTGGACCGACCATCCTAGGCACCTAAGAAACCGTCAGCTGACAATTTCTCAAAGGTATGTTCAATTCAATCTCTTACTTTTCAGCCCTTTTTCCTCGACTTTCAACAGTCCTCATTTAGCAGATATCTTTATTTACACCTGCACCCTCTTATGGATTATTACCCCGCTGCTGCGCTGCTCTCTCTACCTTTAACCTTCTTTGCTGTTCCATCTCGTGCACCTCTCCTCTTGACCCTTCACCATGTAAGTTTTCAAGTTCAACAGAAATTAATGGTCACGTCACTAATTGTTATATAGATCCCGAAGCCTGTCGTCAATTGAAATCCAATATATAAGTGATCCCTCATCAGATGAGTATCAAGTATTTGAAAGCAAAGACCTCCTATTTTAATGTCTTTTTCAACCGGCACATATGGATTTAGGAATCATATTATTGGCTTCTCTCTCCGCCCTTTTCCCCCTCTCTCTGTTTATCCATCCATTTATCTATCTATCTCTCTCTCTCTCTCTCTCTCTCTCTCTCTCTCTCTCTCTCTCTCTCTCTATATATATATATATATATATATATATATATATATATATATATATATATAATTTTGGAATATTGGCAACTGACCGAGGATCTCTCCAGCTTGAAACAAGACCTTGCCATGATTGTTGTTTGAAAGTTTAGTCGAGTGCTTTGTCATTGTTCTCCTGTATTATTTTTTCATATATGGAGGACTATAGCCACAAAACAGTCATTCATTCTCAGTACAATTACTTCTAACATTTCTTTTAAGATGAGATGGAAAAATACTGTTCCTATTTTTGAACCTTTCGTGCATCATGAGATTATAATGATTTTTCTACTCTGCTTGCTTGTATGATTTTTACTGGATACTTTAGGAATCTTTATCGAAGTTGTCTGTCATCCAAATATTTTACTTCCAAACGTTTGTAAGAATTTTCGGCCTGTTAATCAGTAAAATTGAATAATACGAAATCAACGGTAACAACTGTGCTCATAATTAACCAGCTTTTAAATATATTGTCAGTTGAAAATAGTAGAGGAAATAGAGTAGTGTACATAATGTACAAAAAGTCAGTATATACCTTTTATTTAAGGATTAATATTAAACTCACTTCCCCACTTTTTTTAATATTTCAGATATTGACGATTGAAAGCAACTAAACAGCCTCAACTTAACTTTCTTGCTACAACTGGAACTAATCAAAATTCTATCAAGTTAACTTCGTCTAGCTCAAGGCCGCAGGCATGATGCAAGCCGGTGAGAATCGAAATCATTATACAGGTTTAGTCCGTAAACCAGAAATTGGGCGTTCCTATCAAAACTTTCAGTAAGCTGAAACTACGTAAAGTGAAGACGCAATTACCACTTGTTTAAATTGAGACATATATCGCGTGAGCAGCCTCCGAAGATGGTGAATATAGTATGTTATTTTGAGTTGTCAAATGTTGGGGTAGTGGGTGGAAAGAGAAACTTGGTTCGAAGAAAGAGAAACATGGCTGTTCCCTGTATGAATGCTTGCTGCAAAACAAGCAATCAACTAAATTTTGACTTTTTCTTAAGAGCAAAAAAATGGCACTTTAGTGATGAGCCTGAATAATATAAATACCAATACAAAATATATATTTTTCCATTCCTGAACGGATCATGATTTTTTTCTCGGTTATGACACACCAAACTTTTAGTATACCCACTGGTGATCCCTACATCAAATGGCAGATGCAAACCAATTATCGGGACTCATTCCAAAACGAACACTAAAATTTCTATTCTTATGATGTTTTTTCATTGAAATAAAGTATATTCATGCGATACTAGCAAATGTTTCTTGGCATCTTTTTTTCTCGTATTTGATTGTGTTACTGCAACTGTTACCTTTGCCACTGTCCAATATATTTGATATTCATATCAACAAGTAAGCAAAAATTTAATATGTTGCCTATCAGACGGACTTTCCGTTGACAAGACGAGTTTGCAATCTGAACACGCAAAAAGAAAATACCAAGCCAATAATTGGTTAATCAAAAATTCAAGACCCAATGAACTATATAAATATACTGAGGACATTAATGACGATAATGTCGCTTAGAAGACAAAAAAACAGGAATACAGAAGTCTTTAAGATGATTGAAGAAATTAAAAACCTCCACGTGAAAATCATGGAGTTGATATTTACGATGTGTAGGTTTGGCACAAGGCCAAGAAGCGGAGGAATGCAAGTCAGGAAAATTGTGTAACGTCATTTATATAAGTCTGTGAAGCCTTGAAAATTTTCATTCGGAATCTTGGCTCCTCCTTGGTTTCGAACACCGATCAGCGCCACCGATATTGCCCAACTACACCATTAACAAAGCAACTTTCTTTTTTAGTTTGCACAGGACCACAGTCAGAGGGTGATCAGTGAGGATCAAACTCACAGCAATAGAGAATCAGTCTGCCAGACGTACTTGATAAAAGTCATGCAAGTAGGCGTCCAATATTTTCACAAAGTTAAGTGTGATACAAGGCCACAGTAGTTAGACTTTCAAACCCATATACGAACTATAGTGCGGAGCAAAAGTCAATTTCTACTTAACAAATGGCACAATTTTCATTTTTTTACCTTGCCCCCCCCCCCAATTACGTTGGACAAATCGTGGGATACCAACTCTAAAAATTCTTCTCATTTTTAGTTACGCCAAATGATTTCATGCGGGGCATAAAACTAACTTGCCAAATTCGACCATTCTTGATCCTTTCCTTTTTGGTGCTATCTCCATGAAAAAAGCCTCCAAACACTCTTCGAACTGAATGATTATATTCAACAATAAACAGAACATTGGAGCAAGAAGATTTATGACATGTAATGGAACATTGCCTAGAAAGGGTTTGATTCACCGAGCATTTATGGATTCATCGATATTCACACAACTCCAGTCCAAATCTACCAGTTCAGGATAACAAATGAATATCAGACTCACGACAGCTAAAATGCTCTAAACGATTCTGCCTGGGGTCACGTTCTTGTACCGATCAATCTTGACTTAGTCCGTCACAAGGCAGCTATTGTTGGGTACCCAGTGAGGATTGAACTCACTGCAGTAGTAAGTGTCTGCTAGGTTAGCGTGCTAACCACTGTCGCAAAGAGATGCGATTTAAATATTTCAACTATAAAGAAAAAAAAAACCCAACAATTCAACTGATGCCCATTGTTGATTCTCTCATCAAAAAATTGTATGAAAAATAATCTTAAATTTACTATGGGGGTGTATAATCCCTTTGTATATTAAACAAATGCGTATGTTTTGAAATCAGAGGCTACTAGAGTTTTGGGCCTCAGTGTAAGTACCAAATGTTCGATGAAATACGTTAATTAGTTACTAACTGAACCATGAAAAGTCATAAGAGTTGACAATCTAAATAATCACATACATGTTCTGATCTCTCTCTCTCTCTCTCTGTGCCTGTAACTTCTTGTCCACTCCCTTATCCTCTCTGATTTTCGTTACTCATCTCTTTTTTTTATCTTAATGTTATAAAAACATAGATTAGTTTCATACGTAAAGATCTTCTTACCCCCTGTAAACTTCCCAATTTCTTTCTTTCCTCCCACCCATTTCACACACGTATTAAACTTCTTAACTGTTTTTCCTACTCAATTATTGATCTACCTAACTTTTTTTCTGTCTTCGTTCTTCCTATCCTCTTAGCAAACTACTTAACCAATTAATTTTGATACTAATAAAAGTTTGATATTTGTATACTGGTATGAACCAGAAAAGTATATTTCAGGTCAGCATTTATAAGAAACAAACAGAAGACACATGAAATGTCACGTTTACATTCGAATTCAAAAGAAACTTCAAGAATATGACATGTGTTTGTTTCACATAACTATTTTTGTTGTTGAAAAAGGCATCAAGTGCACCAGCAGCAAAAAGGAAAAAAAATGCAGAAAAGAATAATACGATTGAAATCCAACATAAATACGAGAAAAGTTATTTGAAGATGACAAATCATATTCATAGTATCAAGATGAAATAGTTCGCTTTATCGGTATTTTATGAATGGAGGATTGAATAGAATAACAGAGAAAAACCCCGAGTAAAACATATGTGATATTGTTTTCAACATGGAAGAATTAGATTTATAAGAAGATATTAGGAAAAGCGATCATAATTATCATTATCACGGATATTATCAATCTATTTTTTTGTACACAAGGCATCGAGCAACAGCAGGTCCCCCCAATCAATTTTTCAACACCTTCTTCAATATCACTGCAGGTTTTATATCCCTTCAGATATTCCGTATCTTCTAACGTCTCTACAAAACTGTTTGGGATCGATCTAAGTGCAACAATGCCTAGAGACACTGCTTTGTATCTCATATTCTGCTATTAATGCAGTTTTCGTACAAAGATCTGGTTCGAAAAAATAAATGTCTATTGCAGTTGTTATGACAATTGAAACAACGTGCAAAGACTTGTGGACATGTTTCAAACATGTGGATTATGAATGTTTCGAGAAACTATCTGAATGAACAGGCATGGGGTGACGTAAGTAAAAAGCCTCATCTGTAAAATTATAAACCATATAACTATGAAAATTGAACAAGTTTTAACGATAAGAAATCATTTAGTTTGTTAGTTATGATTACTAATTATCGTACTGCTACTATTACTACAACTACCAATGATAATGGTGATGATGATGGTAATGATTATAGTGGTTCGAGCCCTGGCATCAGTTCTGAAAAATGATCAAAGGGTCAGGGAAAACTAAATACAGGAATGACGACGGCACTGCTAAAGTCGGACAGAATAGATAAGAGCCGAAGTGTACTGAGAAATTGCTGTCACTTTATCTCCATTGGAGACCATTAGTCACTGTCGGTATCCACTCAATGAGTATGGATGATAACATCATCATCATTATTATCATTATTATTATTATTGATAATAATAATAATAATGATAATAGTAATAATAATAATAATGATAATAATAATAATAATAATAATAATAATAATAATAATAACTAAAAGGAAGAAAAAGAATACAATTAAAAAAAATCAATTACTTACCTTAGAATTCTGTGAGGACACCGTTGCTGTATTACGTTTCCTATCAGACTCCTGAATGTCTTACAATAATTTGTTGCTTCTTTCCCTTGCTTGAGTATCCGTGGTTCCCTCCTGGTAATCTTTCTCTGTTTTCTTCCTTGATTGTTTATTTTCTGAATTACATGATCTTATCAATCGAGTCAGTCGGGAAAGAAAACATTATCAATTCAACGAGATTCGATTTTTCCTTCTTATTCTAATTAAACGAACTTTCTGTGGATTTATATATGATACAAGTAACTTATATTCTGGTTGCAGGAAAGTTTTTTCTCTTCTAGAGGAATGAGATTAACTTCCAAAATGTTTTATTAGTGTTTTTGATAATGATATATACGGATGATTCTTTTTTGTTTTAATCACCTTTGTTGAAGATAGATAGATAGATAGATAGATAGATAGATAGATAGATAGATAGATAGATAGATTGATGGATAGATATAAACAGACTGTAATAGATAATTGGATAGATAGTTATAAACAGAATTAAATTGTTAGTTAGATAGATAGATAGATAGATAGATAGATAGATAGATAGATAGATAGATATGTCAGAATAGATTAGGATTATATATCCATACAGATAAACATGAACAGATTGAAGTAGATGGATATATATGAACAGATTGGGATAGATAGATAGATAAATAGAGAGATGAATGGATGAAAGTAAACCAATTATTCTAAACTGAGATTATACATAGGAAATAAACACAATGAAGAGTGAAAAAGTAATGATTGACAACTTTTGTTACAAAAGAATCTAGATAAAGTTAAAATAGAATATTTGGGGAGAAAAGATTAACAATTAAGTTGTTCAGTTTCCTTCAAAACAGTTGTAAGTTCATTCAGCCACGCGTATTAAACAAAAAAAAAACACACAAAGAGAAGAATCCCTAAGTTAGGTGCCGTAGTTTCGAATAAATGCCAACGAGATGAAGTTCCAAAAAATAGATAAACAGAAGAAAAAACAAAACTGAAGAATAAATAAAGAACTAAACGTTGTTGTTGTTGTTGTTGTTGTTGTCTAAATTACATCCAGTGAGATTCCGGTATCTTCGCGCGTCGTTCGATATATATGGTTCCCCGTGGCTCGCCCCCACACTCCACCGTGATGTGTTGAGTAGCCGACAACTGTTGGACCTGAGACTAGCGTAAACCGGTCACCCAGAGGTAGACGTTGTCGCAGTTGACGAAGAGAGAGAAGTATGTGTCTTAGAGTTGACTGATTCTCTACAGCAGCATCGCTGGTCGTCGTTGACTCTTCATTCGATTGTAGTAGCAACTGGAGCTGTATTGCAGATCTACTCGACAGAGCGCGGGAAAAAGACGTCAGAAAACGGCGCGAAACTCTCTCGGCTTGAGAGTTGCTGCGGATTTCATCATGTGAAGAATGAATGAATGAATGAAGGGCTGGGATAGAATTTGAAGGAGTGTTACCATAGTGGAGGGGATATTCTTCCTACCTGGTGACCAATGGTCCGTGTGCACGTGAGGGAGGGTGGGAAATGAGTGTATTCGGATGTGTCTTCCGAAGGATACATGGTATGTTATCCAGGTATTTATGCTACAGCTGATATTGTCACCTTTAGAGTTCGTCAACAATTGATAGCACGAAGAAGAAAAGCAAGCAATTTGCGACTAAATGCAAATAGGCAACGGATGAAAAAAAAAATATCTCCGGAGCAAAAAAGTGTTGAAACCCAGACCGATTACAAAATGAAAAAAAAAACAAAATTCAAAACAGAAGAAAAAAAAACAAAAACAAAAAAATAACACAACAAAAACAAACGAAAGTATCCCAGTCTTAAACAAAGGATACGGCATATCGACGTTGGCACACTTGGATATCGCTTATTTTACAAGCATTCTGATATACAAACATCGTTTGGGTGGCAACTTGAAGAAATGCTGCAGTCCGAATATTACAACCTTTGAGAAACAAGACCACAAATTGAATGTATAATTTCGATTTTGGATTTACGCAAATGAATGAAGACGTAGAGAGCTGCTATAGACGTAAACATAACTAAGTTCCAATTACATACAGACCTTTACACACGCATATATCCATACCAGTGCACACATACGCGCACTCAACCATATGTATATATAAATATATTGTGTTTTGTATTAGATCCCGTAGGTCCATTGTTGAGCATAGGGCCACAAAAACTGATCCTGCTACGTTATCTGTAGTATGTTTTACGTGATGGAGTTGTTATTTCAGGTTGGATGTATATGTATACTGGCCCTCAAATACTACCATATATACTAGTAGAAAGAAAATAATACAATATAAAAGGAGAAAAATATAACACTACCGAATATCTATAATATATTATGAAAAATAGAGACAGAAGTGTTTAGTGTATAATTCATCCCATGTAAGGCAATACAGCAGTCATACCTTTACGGGAACTTAAATCATGTAGACAAGTAAGTCGTATAAAAACGTCAAGATCAACTTCCCAAATTCACTTTTATTCGGACGATACAACTGGTGGTTAATACTGTTTTTAAACCTGCGCATTTGCCTCATAGTTAGATATAGAGGTTGGATATAGAATAGTAGTCATCTCTATCTAGTTATTTATTTCATTTGAATCTGTCAGAAAATGCAAAACCATCCTTTACAGACAGACACTGACACACAAACGCACACAGGCACAGAAACGAACAAACACATATACTGCGCACACACACACACACACAAACCCACACACATATGTATATATATAAGACAAATACATTTCGTCTTTGAAAATACTTATACACACCTACTGCACTTATCCCAAATATACCAACCTTCGTACGTCTTCATATCATCATCATTATTTGTGTGATTATCATCGTCATTGTAAATCCACTTTCCTATCTCTTTCCATGACGAGCATGATTGCACTAATCTCTGCCATGTCTTACCGGCAAATTGCTCAATATCGTCTCGCCATTTTGTGTCTGGTCTTTTCCTACTGCGTTCACCGTCCAACAGGAAACAATCGGTTCGCATTTTGCTTCATCTGTTGTCCCCCCTTCTTCTCTCTCTCTCTCTCTCTCTGTCGATATTCTTTTTTGTTGCTTTGACTATTTGCGTGGTATTCTTCATCCTTGTCCCCCCCAGAATCCATAATTTTTTTTCATACGTGAGGCTTACTCCTAACATTGCTCTTTCCTGGTTGTTTTTGAGTGCTTTATTTTAGTGTCCAGGTTTGGCTCTCGTATTTCATAGCAATAACTATACACTGAATACTTAATTTAGGTTCCAAGCATAACGGCAATTTGCTCTTCAGTGTGTCTCTATTTATAACACATGCTTTCGAACCGATCGTTAGCTCTGTCTCATTCATTTCACCAGTCTTTCTCTAGCTTTATCAACTGTACACGTATCCCTCACCTTTTTCAATGGTTTATCATCTACTTTTATGTTGACTTCCAGGACTTTCTCATTAGACACAATATTTTAATCTTTGTCTCGTTTAAATTCCTCTATTTAGATGACTTAACACTGTCTACATCATCGACAATTTCTGGTATTCATCCATGAGCACCACATTACTTTTAACTGTTCATATATTTCCCTATTTACGTTTACTTCCATTTTCTTCCAGTCTGTTTCCCGGAAGGTACTTTCAAGGGTCGCTTTGAAGACTTATCGTAGTATTACTCCTTTTCCAATCTTTATCTTATTATTATCTTCATGAAGTCAAATTATTATCGCACTATTCAAATACATATTTTCATTCATTGTTGTGTAATTCCAATTCATACCCAGTTTGCACATTGAATTGAAGACTGTCATGTGTTCTATTGAATTGAAAGCCCTTTCGATGGTTTTAGTACGTCAAAAAGGTGTTTATTTTTCGATTAGCTGGTTTAATGCTTGTCGGTGATCTATTGACGAATAGACTTTTAATGAGCCATCCAGTTAGCGCACTTAGTTTTCATTTTAATTGGTAATCTGTGTATAAGTATTCTAGAGAATAGTTTGTGAATGTTACGTTGTAAAATAATAGGGTATAACTAGCAAGGTCTCTATTTTTTCCTTTCGGGTATAAAAGGATTACAATTCAAAGACAGGTGTCTCGGGGCACTTTCTTTTTGCGTGAGCATATACATATATATATATATATATATATATATATATATATATATATATATATGTGTGTGTGTGTGTGTGTGTGTGTGTGTGTGTGTGTGTGTGTGCATGTGTGTGTGTGTCTGTAGATGATTGTGTGTGTTTGCGTGTATCCATTTTCTCAGCACTAGAATGAATTTATCAAATGATTTATAAATCCCCTGTATATGTTTGCAGATTGAATGTCGAAAACATGGTTTAAATTCACACAAGCATCCACAAGTTCATTCGTTGAAGATCTGAATGTGCTTTCTATTGATATCATCCATTTCTGAAGAAATGGCAACATTTTCAAGCATATATATATATATATATATATATATATATATATATATATATATACATATATAAATATATATATATATATATATATATATATATATATATATATATATATATAATTGCGTCATATTATATAAAAACATATTTCAAATGAACCCTCAGCATTACACGGTTAATGTATCACTCGCCTAACATCTTCATTTGAATAAACAATCAAAGAAAACTCCATTTTCTTCAATTGTTCATTACATTTACGTGATGTAGGCCGAGTAATACATTAATCATATAATAATAACAGGAGATTATTTTTAAAAAGTTCCTATCCAATATAACACGATTTATTATCATTCTATCGGATCATATATACATATGTATATAAATAAATTATATATATATATATATATATATATATATATATATATATATATATATATATATATGTTTGTGTGTGTATGTGTGCACAAAACTAATATCAAAGCATATCATAACATTAAGATCCATAACTTTGAATTGGACTTGCTTGTGTGTGGTGTTGATGTTGTATGTATGTGAATTCGATTCCCTGAGCTGATTTATTTGTTTATCGGTATATTTGTGTGAATGTGCCTGCGTGCTTCTGTTAATAATGAAGATTGAAGTGTGAATAAATATCACAATTCGAATTATAATCGGCGTGTTTGAATTTACTCTCAAAAGTTCTGATTCAATTTAATTTCTGAAATTAGGCTTCTGTTTGAAAGTTTGAACGTTTGCTTTCAAATAGGAAGTGAAATTAGGAATATTTTCTTTCAAGCTTCCGTCAACTCGTTATCGATTATGACCACTTTTGCTCTGAACCTTGTTTGTATTTCAAATCATGAACTTTCTACAAAAAATCCCTCCCTCTCTTTCTCTCTCTCTCTCACTATATATATATATATATATATATATATATATATATGCATGAATATAAAGATAAACATCCAAAACCGTAGCCTGATGCATATATTGTTAGCTGATCTATTCTCCTAATGATATTGGGTCCATATGTCTAATATCTCACACTGAATCAAATGCAAGATTATGCTGAAACACAAATATTCGTTTTGCAAAATGAAAGCTACAGACCTATTTATGTACCTACTTGTATGTGATCATGAGTGTCTGTATGTTATCGTCTATCTATATATTTGTCTCCCTCTATGTCAGTCTATCTATTAATGATAATAATAATAATATATACATATATATATATACATATATATCATCTCTCTCTCTCTCTCTCTCTCTCTCTCTATATATATATATATATATATATATATTTATATATATATATATATATATATATATATATATATATATATATATATATATATATATATATCCACAGAGGCTGTGATATACTGACATGCTACTTTCAAGTATATACTCCATCAGTATTGTGCAAATAAATATACAGCTTGAAGAATAAAAACAGACAGGCCTAGCTAGCTAACTATGTCAATGAATAGAATGGAGTGTCGATGTGTTTATCTAATACATAATTTCAGTTACATACTTAATGAAAATGAATCGAGTAAAAGCATCTTTCTTTGATGTCAATTATAATGTTCAGTTGATCAATCAACACACCCAGAAGTCTACGTAAATCTCCATTAGTTAATATTAATCAACATAGCTAGAAACCTACTTAATATGGATATCTATAGAAGACACACCCGTCTATAAAGTGGGAACTTGTCAGTTGAGGATGAAAAAGAAAAAAAAGGAAGTAAAAT
This sequence comes from Thysanoteuthis rhombus, assembly GCA_963457665.1. NCBI lineage: Eukaryota > Metazoa > Mollusca > Cephalopoda > Oegopsida > Thysanoteuthidae > Thysanoteuthis > Thysanoteuthis major. Next base: position 29,043,402 of record OY735200.1, read on the forward strand.
TCTGGCAAAAGAAAAAAAGGTTCTTGGTGGATCCAGATAGATGTTGGACAGAAAGAAAGAACTTTTCTTGAAGACCAGCAAGAGTAATTACATGAGTATCGCAGAAGCATTTTGAACGTTGGTTGTCAGCTCTCCATACTTGTCTCTCTTCTAATTGTTAAGAGAGAGAGAGAGAGAGAGAGAGAGAGAGAGAGAGAGAGAGAGAGAGAGAGAGAGAGAGAGAGAATTTATTTTGCTCCTGGGAGGCTGGTGAGACTCCTTCCACGTCATCTACCAAGATGTACCTAAGTCAAGATGTATATCATGCAGGCACCTACCCAAGGACCTTGGTCATCAACTCTCCTCTTTTGTGTTTACGTCATTGCCGATAGAAAAGCCCTTATTTCCTGACTGCTTTCAGAAGTTTATGTTGCTTTTGACTGGCTTGCGAGATTTTCTCGATTGGAGTAGCGATTATCACGGAGTTGATAATTGTTCTTGTTTTGGCAATGGTTGAAATTGAAATCTTTGAGCTGAATTGTCAACATTATTTGGGTGAAGTGTGAAACACACCAAACCATTTCAGTTTCTAATCAAGTGGTTTACCAACTATGTACCGCAGCAAAATCATCATCATCATCATCATCATCATGAGCAGCAAGATTTTAGCATCAGTCGTTTGACATAGACTTCACTCAAGATTTGCCTGACCTCTCTATCATGGGCGTCACAGAACCAATACTTCCTAAGATTTTTGGTTCGTCATGCCATCCTATATTTTGTCGTCCACAGTTTTGCATATGATCTCTGGAGATTCATGTAGTGAGTCGTCATGTACATCAGTTGTTAAACATTCTTGCAATATGATCAGCCCATTGCCATTTGAGTTTCGTAATAGTTTCTGATATCATGGCTCTTTTCCCTCTTTCTAATTCACTGCTATCTTTTGCGGTTGCATAGTTCACAGTTTGAGGGCCAATCATTCGGTTAAGTCCCATGTTTCAGCTCCATAGGTGACTATCGGGAAGATGAATTGTTTGTAGATTTTTTTTGTTCTTAGATGTTGTGTTAACTTTACTGAAAGCTTGCCACGTATTGTTTTCACTGCAGCAAAACACTGTGTTACAACTGTTCAAGTGTATAGTGCAAATTTCCTGGTAGGAAAACTTCCGAACCCTGAACTACCTCCAGTACGGATATCAATGTGTCCTACTTTCCCTACATGGTTGCTTATCTAGTGATTCAATCATTGGAAAAACTGTTCACCTTAAGCATTCCCCTAGGTCCATGGAAAATACCGCGTAAGTTTTTTGTCAGTTTTGCTCGGGCCAATGTTTAAGGGGCGGAGAGACATATCGACAAACGGGGCCATTTGTTTTATATTATAGATACCTCCCAACGTATTTAAAATGGAATCTCATCTCTCTCTCTCTCTGTCTATCTCCCTCCCCTAATTTTTTCTCACTGTACATAAATATATATATGGGGGCGTGTGTGCGCACAAAAGCATGATCCATGAATGCTTCTATCCATATGGACGATTATATCAACGTCAGTCAATGACAATGGAAAAGAGGTTCGTCCTGATTATTTTTAAAATTGAAATATACATACCCATATCAATCTTTAGGTTTCCTGCTTTTGCCAGAATTTTGTAGAATTGCGAGGTTGAAGTAGATATCTGCCGGTGTAAATATAATCTGATGGAGAATTTACTACATTTATAATGGTATGTACTAATGAAATGGCTAAAGTCTTGTTGTCTAGTAGAGATGATCAGCAAGAGTCAAGATCAGGAATTTATTCAAAACAATATATTGTGCTGTGCGATGAATGTTTTTATTTTTCTATATCAAACTAGAGGAGAAGCAAGAGGTAGACGGGGGACTCATCAGTTTAAAATTGTGTCAAAATGACCAAAGTGGGGTTAGAAAAGAATGTGCACACTTGTATAGAAGATATTATGCACGATCTAAGAAGTGAAACAAAAAACATATAAGTAGCAAACGAAAAGGTAGCAAAAAGACTGGGAGAGAAAAGTAATGCTATACAAATTGAGAGAAGAAAGCCAAAAGTAAGACTTCACATAAACTTCAGCAAAACAAATGTCAATAAGGCACAACGAACAAAATCGAAATTTCAAATCTGGAGAAAAATAAACAATAAATCTATTTAGGACAACAAATCTCCATAGATCCCTCCAAGAAGGAAAAAGTCGAGCAGAGAATCACTCCAGGATGGCAAACCTTCGGTGGAACAAACTCAACTTTCAAGAATAAGAAAATCCCATCGTCGTGAAAAAAAGAATATACAGGCAATGCATCCTTCCAATACTCGCCTATGGAGCTATAACATGGAACATGGAAAGAATGACTCGTCAACTGAGAACAATGCACCGAGTATATCAGAAAACAATGCTCAACATCACATGGAGAGACTATAAACAATACAGTATATTATAAAAAAGCTAAAAAACAGAAGTCTGATCCATCATAAAAAACGCATAAGAAAACTCAAATGACAATGGGCTGGTAATGTTGCAAGAATTGCAAACAACTGATGGACATCATAGCACACTGCATGGAATCGAAGAGATCAAATCCAGAGTCTGTGCTTGTAGAGTATAAGATGGCGAGACAAACTTTTCAGGTTCAGATTTGCTCCATGACGCCCACGAAAGAGAAGTGTGGAGAATCTTGGGGAAGGATGGTTGATAAATGAGTGCTAATGAAAAAGATAGATAGAACCTTGAAAAACAGCAACTGCCGCCTCTGCTTAGGAGGGATAGACAGTGTAACAACAGTCATACCCTGGCAACAAAATTTACTTATGGATTTCAATCATGTGGACAAATTGTATAAGCAAAAACCAGGGACTGTCATGGAATATTGAGGCCTCAAATTACTCTGTAACTTAAAGATCCAAACCAAACATCCAATTCAGGTAAGAAGGTTGGACATTGTATTAGTAGACTACAAAAAGAGGACCTGCTAAAAATGGACTTGGCCCAGGAATTGAGAAAGTGGGAATCATGAAGATAAGGGTAGTGCAAATGATACTTGGCGCACAATAGTCTTAAAGACACGGAAGACAAGATAGGAAGTGTTAAAGATGAAAGATTGAGATTGTGCTTACCTTGCAGGACGTGAATCTACAAGGATACACGGGGTGGTTGGCTGCTGGGTATATGAAACTAACCATTCCCAGTTGTCAGCAATGGCTGAAGAGCTAGGATCAACGCAGAAAGTGGGAGGATGGTTGGGTCTATACAAACCACAGCATCGCTATGATGAGTATGGACGATAAGAAGAAGGCTGTCCCTCAACTGCCAGCAGTATCTACCAGGCATCTGAGAAGGAATTGCAAACTGTAACTATGCTGTGAACTGGGGAAAAAAACTGACGGAGGGTTGTAGATTTGAGAAAAAGTCAAATCAGTCTTCAACAATCTCTGTTGTTTTGCTAAGCCGAGTGATTTTTCTTCAGAAATGATCTTGGGGGAATATTCGATAAACACCAAATAAGCTGGCTGCATAATAATCTGTTGAAATTCTATGGAAAGAATAGATTGCTTCAATTCGAGTGATGTCTCGTGGAAGGAGAGTAATCTTATTTGGTGCAGAGTTATTTTTTCTTATTGTTCTCCTGTCAATATTTTTTTTATCATTTCTTGTTTGTTCTAGGCGTAAACAAGATGCAAACAACCAAGATATTGGGATGAAGTCACGATTCAGTTCTGTTCTGAGGGTGCAAAGGAAAAAATGCCATGACAGCCTTGAAGGAAAACCTTAAAAAGGGAATAGGAAAAGGGAAAAAATGTCCGTCTGACTGTTCTACGTTGGAATGTTATTGAGGGAGCGGGAAAATAAAACTGACTGGGTTGGCCACTTTTTCATATGATCTGAACAATAGTTCCACAATTTCCTGACTGTCTGCGTTGAGAATATTACCGAGGGGGTGAGTAGAAAGTGGGCCGGTTAAGTTAGTAATGTTCCAACTGGATCCGACCATATATTTCTCCAATTTATCGAAAAAAAAGAAAAATCCACGATTTTCGATCAGATTGTAGATCATAATTATGATCAAAGTAGTTTGTTCTGGATTTTTACATAATGATTATTTTCTAGGTGGGAGTTACTTCAAATGATATGTTCAACCTAGAAAATCTTACGTACCTTATTTAAAAAGTTAAAGTACTTCCACAGCCATTCATTCCCCCCTGTGCCCCAAAAGAGAAACCTTTCCAAAGCACTGTCCACGAGAAAAATGGATTTTGAATGTATTTACACTAGTGAGAAAGCTTAGTGTCTCTTACAAGTGCAAGTGAAAGCAGCCTCCATAATAAATGCAAAACACTCACAAATACCTTTCGGTCGTGAAAGATCACAGCAAAAGTTGGCAAAACAAGAATTACGATATTTAAAAAACAAGAACAAAAAAGGAAAACGATTGAGAATCTTTCTTGTTGCTTCTCACGTCGATTTCGTTTCGTCTTTGATTCGCTTTTTTTCATGTTCCTTTTTTTTGTTGTTATTGAATTTTCATAATCCATTCACATCCTACTTTGATAATGTATTCAATACGAATTGAGATTTGCACAGTATATCACGCATCATCATCATCATCATCATCATCATCATCATCATCATCATCATCATCATCATCGTCCGTCGTTGGGCATAGACCTTCCACGGGATTCGCCACACTTCTCTATCGTGGGCGTTGCGGGGCCAATATAGGTCTGTTATTTAAGAAATGGATCCAATACTGCAGCTGTTTCTTTCCCTATTTCTTCACAGAATCCTTTTCCAACACTGTAGTTTAGTTATAATCCTTTCACTCTTGCAATGGAAATGAGTCTCTTTTGCAAGAGCAAGTGACACCAGCCGCTGTGATAAACGCAGAACCCTCACAAACACCTTGCAGGAGTCGCAAGAGACCTGTCTTTAAATATAGCTGAAATTTCTGTGGGTCTCTTTCCTAGGATGAAATTTGAAATATGAGGAAGAGGAATGATTCGACGAATACCGCTATTTTATCTTTTTTTTTTTTTCAATGCCAAAACTTGAAGGGACAGTTAATGAATCGTTTATACCGATGAGAGGGAGGATTGCGAGGAGAGAAATTGAGTTAATTGTTCTCAAGGTATAACAGATTCTCGGCACGTATACCATGAGCGTGAATAACCATACCACGTGAGAACTCAGTTATAAATGTTTTTGTTTTTTTTTTCCCACGTAGATCCATTGTTCTTACACGTTTTACTTATCGGTCCAAAATGTAGTTACATGAATGGACTGAGAGGGAGAGGAAACCAGAGAAGCATATTAAAACCTTACTGACAAAGTCAAATTTGGGATACCCAGTCACCCTTCAAAATGGTGCGACTCCAACCCCGTATCAAAAGGGGAAACACAGTTGCCAATGGCTGCTAAAACCCTGAGGCGACTCAAATGTAACTAATCCACTATGCCTTCAACACGTCATTGGCCAGCGTCACAGGGGCATGACCTAACATTCCCCATGGTTTGCACTATCAATGATATACCAGACGTTCCCTTTTGGTCAGCAGTTTCAAAGACTTAGCCGCATCATTTGCTTTGGGTAGGGATGATTTGCTCTAATGCCCCAAAACACAACACCAAGCAAAATCTAACTTTTTAGTTATTTTCAAAAACAGTTTCAGTTATCAATAACAAACCATACATTAGCTACACTGGGAGTAAAAAAGGCAAAGTATCAGGTTGCCAAATATATAACCTTTAGCAAAGTCCTAGTTTCAATCGCAAGCGTCAGCTTAGTGAACTTTGCAAGTCTCGTCAAGACCAGAACTTCATACCTACAACTTTTTATGACAACTCTCGTTACAGGATGCAGGTCTCCCGAAGGGGATGCCTCCACACTAGTCACACAGTGGTGGTGAAGTTAACGAGTGTAACTTCCCTATGTTGCACAAAACAATTTACACTGGGGGGGGGGGATAAGGAAGCCATTTTTATATTCTGTGTCCACTTTCAAAGACAATACTGTTTAAAGCAGAGCTGAGTGGGTACTTGAATAATCGAGTGTGCAAAACAAAGATGTGCCTAACATACTGACCTTTAAGGCCAATAGCGTTAAATATTAGTTTAACTTATTTCTCAGTAAAATATTTTTTCAAACAGTGGAATTCTCCTGCGTTTACCGTCCCACACCGACGGTAAATATCTATGTAAAAGTACTTGCAGAGTCCTACTAAAATCTGACAACAAAGAATAATTCCTAACTCTATGCAAGTTATATATGATTCCGAGGCAACGCTGAGAACCTATGGTAATAATAATAATAATAATAATAATAATAATAATAATAATAATAATAATGATAATAATAATAATAATAATATGAAATATTTTTATAAAAGAATATATATATAAATATAATGAAAATAAAAAAAATAGATATGTAAATATCATTCCTCTTTTATTTTTGAAGCTGTCACTTCCAATTGGTATCGTTATTCAGATAAATGTGCAGACTAAAAAAAAACCTGGGTACGTCCACTATCTCTCAGTCCCCGTCGTTCAAACCGAGCCTCAACATCAACCGCGTGCGCCGATGAAAAATGGCAATTGATGGACCGATCAAAGGTAGAGTTGAATTTTTGTTTTGCTTACATCCGTTCACATAAAGAAATTTGATGCAGTTTGTCAAGAAAAAAAAAATCTCCCTTCAACGCAACTGATGTCACTTGGAAAAAGAATAATCTTGTTCGGTCTGGAGTTTTCTTTCCTTATCTCTAATAATGGGAAGAGAGAAGAATTTCTTTTCAGAATTCATTTAGGCAGAAACAAGAGGCAAGTAACAAAATTATACAAAGAGTTAGAAAGCACCAAGAGATCGCATACATCTGCGAACGCCATTGTCACTAAAAGCTGATTAAAAATCACTTGATCATAGCTACAATCCTGGCTGCTGTGGAGGTAACTGCAAAATTTCCTGAATCCACCCTATTGCTCAATCGAATTATCCTTAGTTTATTGATCACTTTTTCACCAAATTCCAGTGATATTCATAGAGAGCTTCTGGGGATATTGTGTAGACAGAGGAGCAGACTAACTGACATATATGTGGATACAAATACCTCTTTCAATTTCATTGGCCGAGAATAAAAACGCTTTTTGACGGTTGGCTGCTGTACGCTCAAGAACAAACTTGTCTATCTTTGCACGTGACTGTAGGGTCAGTGAGCTTACGTGGGATTTTTTCAAATTAAATCTGTCTCGATTTTTCCCCCCGAATCTTCCCTCTTAGTTACTTTTATCAGTCGTCTCTCGGGGCAAAGGCGTATTTGAAGCTGTCACTCCAGAGCAAGAGTTCCGAGATTCGTTCTTTAGATCTACGTGCAGACAGAAAGCGTTTTGCTTTCATTGCTTCAACTACCAAATCGTACTACCTGAGACGAAACGCCCACACGTCCATCATCTCTATTTCTCTACCGTACTGACCCGAGTTTCAACATCATCGGCTGGCAAACGGGGAAAAAATGCGATTGATTGACCGATCAAAGATAAGGTTAGATTTTAGATGTTCGAACAAAAAAGTACAGACTGTTTGAAAGCTGTGACGTTGTATTCACAATTCTTGACAGCATTTGGCGACGTCTGCCAACATTTGTTCCCTTTATGAAATACTAATGATACTAGAAATATCTGTTTCCAATTGATTTTAAAATAAATAATCATTGCATCAAAATTAAAAGGGAAGATATCGTCCATAATGCAGTATCATTTCTTGGCAAAGGAGAACTTTATAAATATATATGAAGTGTACATAACAGTTATAAACACTGTTTAGTCTGCTCTTCTTTTCTTTTTCCTTTTTCTTTCCTTTTCTCTCTCTCTCTCTTTCTTCCTTTCTTGTATTCTATTTTTGTCATCTCAGTAATCTATTTTAAAAAGGAGTTATATAATGAAGAATGATGTGAAAAATAAACAATGTCTTCTTCCTTTCTCTCTTTCTTGATACACTCTCTTATTAAGATGACTGCTTCTTTTATCTCGTTTTTTCTTTCTTTCTGCCTTCCATTTTTTTCTTCTTTTTTTTCTTTTTTTCTCTCTTTCTCATGGATTCTGTCTATTTATCTTTGACCACTCTCTCTCTTCATGTCACTTAATTCGCTAAAACGCTGTAAATCTATTCAAATGTTGTCTTTACGTAATTTTTTTTCCGGTTCTTAGAACTATCAACTTGCACAGCAGTTAAAAAATGTTAGATGTCGCTTTTCAATGATACAAGAGAATAGTGTAGGATATTAAGGTAATTCGTGATTAAAACTGCGACCCAGTTAATAAATTGACGTTGTTACAACATTAATGCAACCTTACATAGACTTCTTGTAATATTACATTAACGTTTTTCCGTAGAAACCCCACTAAGTCCTCGCAACGTTTCAGACAATGTTTGAACATTTCAAGAAGATACAGAAAAACATGCTTTATATGAAATAGGTCTTCTCGATTGAAGGAATATTCTAAAAAATATCACAATTTCTATTCATGTACTTGTGTTGAGAATAAAGTATTTTTATCCTTTTCCTAGTATGAGCAGGATTTTCAGGTACAGAACTTTGCAACATTAGCATATCGTTGCATCCTTTTCTAGGATGTGCAACCAGTTTGCTTCTAGAAAAAATACTTGATTGCAACGTTACCCCATCCTTTCAAAATGTAACCTGTCTACAACATTGCAAAAACATTCCATATTAGCTGGGGGAATGATTTACTCGTAGGGATATGAACAAAGGAAAGACTGTAAGTGTGATCGGTAAGGTAACTTGGGTCGGAATAAAGGAAAAACCGTCAATCCACATAGGAACTGGGGAGACAAAGAAAGCATTACTTATGGGATCGGTAAGTCAATCAATGGGTATCATACGGAGAGTTTTTGTTCTCCTGGCAAATCAGCGCATAGCTTTAAAACAGTTATCTCTTTTCATTCGTTGGACCCCAAACAAAAAACGAGCCCGAGTGGGAAGTTATAGAATGTTTGATTTTCAGAGTTATTTGGCTCTCAGGCACATTAGAGTACGAGAAATAGAAAAGTCTGTTTCCAATAATAATAATAATAATAATAATAATAATAATAATAATAATAATAATAATAATAATAATAATGTGGACTTTGATACGTTATTCTTATCTCATTTTTTTCCAAAAATAGAAACGTTTCTGCTTTCACTTCAAACTGAAACCTTTTTATCCAAAGATCTTTCGTTTTCTGTTTTTGTTCTTAGCTACTAAGATTTTGACAATGATGTATTCGGAAGACGCCCTCAAAAATGTGTAGCCAATATGCAACAGTCTCAATCTTTCGCTGTTTTATTGCTCATACTGATATATCCATGCAGTGTTAGTTCCTGAGTAGAGTGCGCCATGCTTCAATTGCTGGTGTGTGAAAAGATAGGTTTTTTTAAACATTAAACCATGATTTTGTAACTACTACAGTGATATGTATATGTGGTTGTTTCACCCATTTATGTGATTAAAAAGAGAAAATATGTCCGTTAATCAATCAAAAATAAGTAAACTTAAAATTATCACTGTTCTGGTTCCAAAAATAAAGCTTGAAAAAATGATTTAAATTTTCAATTTTACTGATTTAAAAAAAATGAAAGATTGCACAGTATAATAGAAGATACCCTGATGAGCCAAAACACCATAGCCAGTCGCCTAATAAAGAGTTCATTCTCAATATGCTCGCAAAACAGCTCCTACTCGATCAGACGAGGACCCTGAAGGGTTTTCTCTCAGATCTAGTGTCAGGATCCCAACAACAGGCCTTTAAATACTGTGATTTATCTGGTGGGTATTCTGCAGAGTAGACGTGGCCGAACAAATCATATAGAATTGAGATCCAGGGAGTTTAGTGGCCTGGGGCAACACAGTAAAGTTTCATTGATGTTCCTGAAACTATTCCCGTGCATAACTTGTAGTGTGTCCTTCTCAAAGATCCAACTGCCAGGATAGAAGATTAGCGCTACGGAGGGGTGTATCTGATCTCCAAAGATGAGGAGGAAGGTAGTATGCAAAAGATACCATCCACGTGTTCCCCCGCACAATGTTGCCTTTGACCATTACACTGCATCCATCTAACTGTTGTTTCACCGCGATAATTGGTGGTATCATTGCCTCATTAGGATACAGAGGCACATCTCCCGTGCCATCCACTTCATTAGGGAGAAAGCAATGCCCATAGTGGAACACATACATACATTTACAAAGTATACTGATCTTATCTTTGCAGAGGGGTTAGAATTTGAAAGAGATCATACCTAAATTCTAACTATGTGTCGAGTTCAACTCATTTTTTGTTACTTGATCATTTTAGTGATAACTGTTTGGTGTCCACTCAGATCCATGGTGATCTTTTCCTATTTTCAGAGTCATTCCAAACAGATTTCTCACCAATGCTATGAATCATAAAGGCAGCCACACACACACACACACACACACGCACACACACAAGCACACATCAATTACGCCTGGCGGTACGAGGAGGATATTACGACGAAACAATTCTCTATGGATGACATTATATTTATATGTAGAGAGATTGATGGTGGTACTGGAGATTTCCGTCCTGACGTTTTTGAAAACATGTCATCAGACTGATTGTTGGTAATTGGGGGCGTGGTTCTTATCTCGGAGTATGAGAATGATACGAAAGTATACACAGGTATGCATATGTGTAAGTATATATATATATATATATATATATATATATATATATATATATATATATATATATATATATATATATAGATAGATAGATATAGATATATCAACAAATATATGTAAACGTGATATATCACGAAAAATAATTACATTAAAAAAATGAGCTTAGGTTAGATCAGATAGTCCATCATAACATCATACCCTACTGACAATACGTATAGATTGAATCAGTTTGATAATCCAACCAAACACAACTGTCCGCTTCAAAACTTCTTACTTTAATTAATTTCCAAACAACCAAGATAGGAACAAATCATTTTTAGAGTTACGAAGAAAAAAAAACCTTTTACTTTATTTCTCCGTGTTCATAGATGATAACGAAATGAATCATCCATCATAACATCGTCTGCATATTTCACCAATAATGCGTATAGATTGAATCGGTTTGATATAACAACAAATAAATCTCTACTCTTATATTGAAAGGAAACTCAGTTACTTAAATTCATTTTCCACAACCGTGGTAAACACACACACACACACACACACACACACACACACGCACACACACACACACACACACACACACACATATATATATATATATATATATATATATATGGTTATGGTGGAAAGGAATGATAACGAACTTTTATTTCATTTCTTCACCGGTATAAGTTCATGATCAATAACAAGATAAAACAATTGATAATTGCAAAATTATTCAAATATCACTATTTTTGATAGCATTAGTAAACTAGTTTATTCATATAACTGCAATACCTTCTCGATTAGGTTTTGCACTACGACGTCTATTTTCTTTTGTACCGACTTGTATCCCGAATGAAAAGGTTAATGTTCAACGTTTCAAGCGTTAACTTATTCAAGGCAAGATGTTCTCTTTCCATAACCATTTTTCACGTGCTATTGAAAGTGCAATAACCTTCATTGATCCTTGAACTTTCAATTATAAACGGAACTACAAATGTCACGGATCCAGCTTTACTCTCTAACCATTGGCTTATTCTCAGTTTAAGTGGGGGTTTAACCTTTGACCTACCATATTCAAAAACTGTTCCCCGGTTTCCTTGATCATCGCCCAAAATTCCATACACATGTGAAATAACTTATAACTCTGTTCACAAAGCTTCTTAAATGAGAATGCAATGTCGAAAGGTTGGCTATTGCCTATGAACGAATGGCTTCATTTTTAGCATTGATATCATATTAAATGATTCCAGGCCCCAAACCTCTGCTAGACAGTATGACTCTACATATAACTGTTCTTTACTATGTCGAAAAATCTAACAGAACTTATTTATGGTTTATCAGAGAGCAGAGAAACATTACTATTCGTATTGACATCTTAATTACTCTAGTACCATTTTTATTTTTGCTGTTTGAAACTATTTCTCTCTTTCTGTTATTTGGCAAAATATGTGAAGGTAAATTGTTTACTTCCTGCTGGTCATCATTTTGGTTCATATTTGATTCAGTTGTCCTCGATGTCCAGGTGGCATAACAATCAATACGTTGTGACATTAAAAACCAAGATAAAGTCACTAGTCTGAGCAATAATAATGATTACTGATTTGTCATCTGAGAATTTAGGGCAAGAAGTATCTATTTACATGGAAAGTGAAGTTATTGATAAGTCTTTACAAACTAAGGATTTCTTTCAACGTTTAATCATCATTACATCATCATCATCATCATCATCATCAGGATTTTTTTAACGCCCGTCGGTGGACATAGACCATTCCCAAGATTCGACAGACTCTCCATATCCTTATTCCTTTTGGATTTATGCAGTGGAACTAATGTGAAGCTGAGGCATAATGGTTTGCGAGCTCATCTAACAAACCATTGTAAGTTGATCCTCCCTGGGTACGTGAAACTTGTTCCCCTAGTGCTGTATCGAGTGGAATTTTTAAATACCAAAGTAACATGATATTTCAAGTCTCCATTCCTACGATTGGTGATATATTTTACTCCTGATGATAATTTTTTTTGGCTGGTCTTACAAAGAAAAAATCACAAAGGTTAATTCTCTGCGATCATTTTTTTTTCATAGAAGGCCTAAATGCAATAGATATCTCTCCTAATTTTTTAAAGTTTTATGTGGTTCTGTTTTTTCCAACTTAAATTATGAAACATTGACAGTTCAAATCTAACATCATCTTTCGAGGGGAATATGAAAAAAAAGACTTTCCTCTTCAAAAAGTTATAAATGTTCTACGATTGTATTTATTCTATATACTCGAACAGGTCAGATTATATAAGTAGTGAAATAGTCTAAGTTATTTATCAGGATATCAATGGAATTCTTCGGAGAGCTCGTTTATTATATTATATTGAGCAAACCACGTAGAATAAATATTATTGTAGTTAATTGCCTCAAACGAGAGCGAATTATGTCACTGTTTATCGAATTGAAGTGGAGAAGTGAAGGATTTTTTTTATTCATCGAATTGTATCTAATTATTGTCTTAATGACATTACGTTTATCGGAAAGCGTCTGGTTTGAAATTTCATTTTTGCCTCATCAAGTTTGTATTCCTGAGAGTGATCGAGGTAAAAAGATTTTATTATTTGATGGGAATATTTTTGGTCTTCATTAGTTAACCCTAGTGAATACACTATAAGAAAAAGATGGCAAAAAAGCAAATATTTTCCATCTAAAATAAAGGAAAAGTTGAAAGTGATCAGATTAACAATTCTGTTTATACTTTTGCTTCTGTCTCATGAATCGTTCCCAACAGGGTCTTCCACTACGTTGCTTTGATTATTATGTTACAGACGATGCAGAACATTTCTCAGTTGGAGTGCTAAAAATTAATCCTCAGTGGTTCATATCTTCATGGTTCCGTATTTCTAGCTACTGTTATGAAACATCCAGTGTTCATTTTCGAAAATATCTTCGCATTAGAGTTTTTCTTTTTACTGAACCGGTCAGCTGGAATTCAGGACTATACTGATTTTATCTAAAAACTTTAGATTATATACGCTGCAGAATAGGCTTTATTATCTTTTAAGGTATCAATACGATTTTTCAGACATCTAATCAGCTGCATTATCTAAAAAAAACCTCAGAAATTCTATTACAATCAGATTTATTATCTATAAATTAAGCTACTGTGATTGTTATTGATCTGAAAGGGAGAAATGAAGAAATACTTATTTTCTACACAATGAATCCTATCGAATTATTCTATGAATCATCATTTTATGATTGATACTTATTGGAATATTACTGAAGACAGTATTTCAGTAATTATTTTTGTAACATGTTTGAAAGCGAAAAATCAATCTTCCTTGGTTCAATTTTTTATGGTTTTGTGTTTCCGATTTCTATTATAGGACATTGATGGATTACTTTCAGAAACATCAACGTATTGAGATATGAAAAATAAAAGTGTTTTCTATCAAACATGTCAGACAAGATTCAGGATTGTATATATTTTATATATTTGAACCTTTAGAATATATAAGCCGTGAAATAGGTTACCGATGTAATTCATCAGATACCTCATTTTCTTTATGCTTGGAGAAAATCATGTGCATCAAATTGTGGTGTAATAGTTATCAAGCTTGTCTCAAAGATGATAGCCACTGGAAGTGTAAGTTCGAACACCCTGGGTGTCCAACGCTATTGCCCCTCATCACGGAATGAACTATGGCTATTGAATGATATCTCTGGAGCAATCTAAGAATAATCTAAGAATAATAGCTATTATTCTAGTGTATTACCTAAAAAGATAGCGAATTAGGCTATTGATCTGAAACAAAAAAGGGAAGAAATATACTTTTATTCAATGAATTGGATTAAATTATTCACTGAACGTTTCTTGGTTTATTGGAACGTGTCTCGTCCAAGGTTTCATTTTTGGTTCATCGGTTTTTGAATTTGGAAAGACTTTGAGGTGAATACAAGATTCTAGAATTTTAACATGAGTGCAACATTGTATAATTTGATGTGATATTCATATTCACACACACACGCACACATATATATATACATACTTATATATATATATATATATATATATATATATATATATATATATATATATATATATATACTTATATATATATATGCATAAGTTGTTTGTGTGCGTCTAGTCCAAGATTTGATTTTTGTTTCATTAGCTTAAAATTCCGTCAAGATCCCGTCGTGAATACAAGATTGTATGGTTTGATAGGAATGTTTTCAGATTTCAGTTGTTAAACGTCGACAAATATGATATATCATATATATTTTCATTATAAATTATATAGGTCTACAGAAAAACGCTTATTTTCTTCAGAAAGAAAATAAAGTCATTTAAAAATGGTTATCTGGTATTCTTCAGGTATTTCTCACACCTGATAATACTTTCAAAAATCGTTTATCTTGTTTATTATGCATTTATTTTGCATGAACTCTTCCTATTATTCCATTCAGTATTTAGACCAGTATCTTTAATTCTATTCTTTCCAAAGCAACATTCTAGCCGGATCTGTGCATGCTTAATCCGACCATCTTTAATAGTCACCGAGTACTTATTTTCTTATTCTCTTTCTTTACTATCACCTCAATGTATATCGTCACGCATGGGCACGTTGGACAGGAATGCCAGCCGGAGACATCATACTTGGTTCCGTGACATTATGGAACTCTTGTCATGGAATAGCTTCAAATAGAGTTACTAGTTTGTGAAATGTGTAAAACTTAATAATCGTTGAAAAACACACGGATAACAATTGCAAGACTGAAAAACTAAAACATGATAATACAATTGAATTGATTGGCTCAATTAAACGGTATCCCGGGTATAATTGACACCATGATACAGTACTCGTAGATAATGAGAATTCAAGCACGAACAGACCGGACTAGTTTAACTAAAATCATGATAAGAAAATTCAAAATCTGATTATCTAATATTATTATAGTGTATTTGGTTATTTAGTCTATTTTACAATGTTTATCAATCCAGTCCAAAATATTGCATATTAGGATATTTTAAAATGCTATGTCTCTCTGTTTGTTACGAACTAAATCATATTCTGATTTGAATATCAAAAAACCTGATAAGATTTAAATACCATTATCTGAGACCAAGACCATACCAACTTGCAACCCTACCAAGCAAGGGGAGATACAATAAACGGAGACCAATAGAAAAAGGTCTGCTGGCATGTAGTCCCTAAGTTTGAATCCCTACATGTGCTTTGAAAATATTCCAAACTTGTTTATGAATAATCAGTAATCAGTTTCTTAATAGGCGTACTTGTAGACGTCTATACACTAACAACCCCTCGTGAATTTATTGTGATTATGAAATTGGATATCAATTGCTCGTTATATCCAATTCCTCCCCAACTAATCATCTATCTTTTCACCATCAGCGTGCAAAAACTTTCCACCCATTTCAATGGATGGTACTATTTTGGTCGGTTCTCTGTGTCTTAGATTCACACCTGATTTGAAATGGGACGCTTATATTACTTCTGTGGACACAGCTAAGACGGCAGAGGAAGTTTTATAACATGTAACGTACTATTTTACCTTTATACGAGCCAAATTCAAGAATTGGGTACTACACGCACATCTGGACAGGGTCTTCTCATCAGGCATTTTCCACACTCGAAAGAATACAGAATGCCCGGGCTAGTGAGTGATAAACCTTTTCCCACTCTCCAACCACATTTTCATCGTCATCATGTTGCGTTACTTCCGTCACTTCCATTGGAGGTGTTCAGACGAAATATGCAGACCTTCCTATCCGTGATCTTTCAATTTGAACTCGGTTTGCAATTAAGGCACACGCATGCTTTTTAGATATATCAAGGACCTATTGCATGTTCCACGCAAATAGCTACTTATCAAGAACTGCTGTATGGAATAAACTCCCATTTGAATGTTTCCCCGGCGAGTACAAGTGCCTTACCAAATGTTAGTATTTTTCATCCCTTATTGCCAGTTCTTTTTCTGTTTGTAAGTCTTAAATATAATATCAATTCTCTTGTTAGTTTTTTAAAATCCTTTTTTGTCTTGATATGAAACAAGTCATACCTCATTCAGAGTGTTCAGCTTTAAAATTATAACTCCAGTAAGCTATTTTAGATATCTCCTTTTACTGGCCCTACTTCCTTTGCATTTACAAGTTGCTTCTTACCAATTATTTGATGTGAAAAGTCACCGGGAGCTCGTGATTAGGGTAAGTAAAAGTGAACAAATGAACAAAGATAAATAAGATTTCGAAGATGTTGTAAGTAAATATCTTGCTTTAAAAGTAAGCTGGCAGGATTACACTGACTTGAACTCCAATCATTGGCATTGACGTTGACTACGCTACTATCTCAGCCACTGGAACAAGCATGCACGTAAACATTTGTTTTTTTTGTGTGTGAGAGAGAAAGGAAGATAGATGAGGAGAGGGTGAAATAAGGGAAAAGAGAGGAAGGGAAAAAGTGAGAAATGGCCCCTTAGATACACTATAAATATATTCCATGCATCAATTCAGTGACCAGATGGTCCTTTCATTGCCATGATTCCGTGGGTATATCACCATAAGGTCGTGAATTGAAAAAGCCTATTCATCTGTCCCAACAAAATGTCTCGATTATGCCTTTCAGAGACCCAAGACTCATTTGTCCAGAGGATATCTTTTCATAGAAGCAAAGGGCCTGGTCTGAACCGTCTTTTATGCATTTGTCATTGCAAGTTTCCCTGTCATCTAAAGACCCTTACAGCCTTTGGTCAGTGCCATGGAAAATCTTTTGTTAGATACAAGATTGAGAAGCAGATTATCGACGTCTACCATATAATTTAGGGTGCAGTATTGAGCCGAAAGAAAGTTGAGTCTTGAAATGGGACCCAATGATATGGATTAGCAAAGAAAAGGCTTTTCTTCTCTTGAGACCAAAAGAAACAATAGAAAATAATAATATAAAAACAGATTATTGAAACCTCCGTGAAAAGAAGAGAAAAATCAGGAAGAAGGAAGATTTTGTCAATAAAGATAATCCTGAACAATGAAGATTAGGATCGGTATGTAAAGGATATATAAATACATACATACACACACACACACACACACACACACACACACATATATATATATATATATATATATATATATATATATATATATATATATATATATATATATATATATACATTACAAGATGATAGGTAAAAAGCAGAGATTTTCTCCAAAGTGTAAAAGGAAAGAGTCAGTATTAATATGAATCAATAAAAATGGCAAATAATGTATGACTAGTAGGTTTATTATGGAGAATGGATAGTCTGTATTGAAAAGGAAAAGGAAAATAAAACATGGTCAGATAAAGTATCCAGATGATATAACGAGCAATGAAGGAAAATGTAACAAACAAACGTGAACATGAATAAAATCAATTTATGAAAAGTCTTTCAAATTTTCAAAGATAGAAAGTGTAACAGAAAATAAGACAAGAAAGAGTGAAAAGAACAAGGGAAAGAAAGAAGTCGTAAGAAAGAGAGAATTAACTAAGGGACGAGGAAAAAAAGAAGAAAGAAACCCACAGTGTCTTCTTGATTTATAACTTCCTGTCAGATGGAAGTCGATCGAACCAACTCACTTCTGACTGAAGCCAGAAAGAAAGGCCGATTCTTTCTTCATCATGTTTCTCAAGTTTGTACTGTCAAATTACTTTATATAAAAAATCATACCATTGTATTTATCTTCTTGTTACCTATATGAAAACAAAACGTAAACAATTGATAAAGACAGTAATAAATGAAAGATATGTTTCGAAAGAACCAAGAAGACAACAATACGAATAATGGGCTTATTTCACATCGTATCAGCTGTAGGGATTTGATGAGAGAAGATTCGGAAATCCCACCTGTAGTACTGAAATACCACACAAAAAGAAAGCAAATTTTAAAAAATAGTAACGTTTATTCTTCGATATCAAAATCACGGAGCTAAAAAGATTACTATTCGTGAACAATGCTTTATTTTTCACCTAGATTTTATGAACAAGAAAGAACAAATCCGATTTTTTTTTAAAGAATCACTTCTTTCTCCCTAAAGTCAGTTGCGTAGTCTATTATTTTAAGAATGGTCATTAAAATTCAATGAGCTTTTCAGACGATTGGACTCCTTTTTCTATTACTCTCCGAGGAAAAAGTAATGATATCCAGGTTTAACATAGAAAAGAGAGAAAAAAAGCTCCTGACTTCTGCGTTGTAAGCATTGCTGCTCTCAGCTCTTTTTGCCCGTCAACAACACAACTCTAAAAGTATTCAATAAATTTCAATAAAAAATTGTTGAAGGGAGAGGCATGACGTGAGGGAGAGCTGGTGTGGATCAATATACCTTTTATTTGTTCTGAGAGATATTCTCTCCATTTTCTCATACATCTATGAGTGTGCTCATGACTGTCCACAAAATATATATCCAAATGTTTTTCATCATCATCATCATCATCATCATCATCATCATCATCTTAACGTCCGTCGTTAAAGGTAAGTAGGTAATAGGCTAAGGAAGTGATCAGATTTGAGGACAGATCCATGCCCTTCGGACGTAGTTTCATGTCCAAACCATATATTTCTGCCAAAACTTCATTGTATGTGAACAAGATTTAAAAAAAAAGTTCTCAAATCTTATAAAAAATGTGGAAGGGTGAACAATAGACTACAATAGAAAGGATCAAATGTTGGGCGTATCCATGGGCAAACACATTATCTGTTTCGTAGTTATAGGTTCATGTCAGATAGTATCGCCAAAATTTCCAGTCCATCTACTTGATATCTCAAAGATCTCTGAATGAATTTCAATTAACTCCAATGGAAAGTTGGGGATTGGGCTTTGGAAGGGGTAAATGAATTTAAAGATTGATCAAAGAATTATCTACGGATTGGGAGATCTTTCCCTGTAAGTTAATGTATATGCTTATATCTGTCCACATATTATCTCCAAAGTTCCCCATAAATGTCTATCAATTGTAATGGAGGTGTGGACGAGAGACGATGGAAGAAACGATCAAAATTTGTGATTAAACTGTTTTACGTCGTAGTCATATAGTCACACAACATAAAATGGCCAAAGATTCATGGTTTTCAACCCTTTCTTAGCTGACAATGAATATTTGATGACCTCCAATGGAATATCCTGCCAGGCATTTTCCTTCGATATTCAGAATGATTGCTGAGACTACCTTGAAGAGGAGAGAGGAAAGGATATGTCTTTGTTTCAAATATATCTACGAATCATGTAGTACCAATATCATTTTTGATAGCTGACTTTTATCCATTATAGGTTTTGTGAGTTTGAGTTAAAGAAGTTTATTGGTGTCGCTTCCTGAGTTGAGATAATTTGAGGCGATGAAAAGCCTCAGTGAAGTCAATGGATACAACAAGTCTGGGGCTATCGATAAAATTTATCTTTCAATCAGTCACTGCAGCACAAATAATCACTGTACAGTTCTGCGTTCATGTTTGCAAAACGTTTGAGACTTTGTAAAACGATTATAGGTCATGTGGCAGTGTTTTAGCGATTAGACTTGTAAAAGATTTATATAAATAGCTAAGAAGGGACGATAGTTCTTTGATTTTTTTCTATCTCCCTTTTTGAAAGTTTCGGCAATCAGACTTTTCTTGAAAGTGTCCGAGACTCCTGTTTTAAGCATGGTGCTTGTTATAGCATTGATACAAGGATTGCTTTGGCTATAGTTTGTTTGACCATTGCCAGTTCGATCAACATTGTCGTATTTGTATAGTTGTTTCTTGAGCTTTGCTGATCGTTCAATCATCTCTGATTTATTTGTGAACATCTCATTGTTGTTGTTCTTTATTCCACAGTGAAAGAGTTTTGGTTTTTC
The DNA here is from genome assembly GCA_963457665.1 of Thysanoteuthis rhombus. Lineage (NCBI taxonomy): Eukaryota > Metazoa > Mollusca > Cephalopoda > Oegopsida > Thysanoteuthidae > Thysanoteuthis > Thysanoteuthis major. The sequence continues at coordinate 29,063,953 of OY735200.1, forward strand.
TTTCAAGTTTTTTTAACAGCATGACAGATTTTTTTATGGAATAAGGATGCTCAGTAAATCATATTCCTTCTTGATATGCTAAAGTTTATTCCATGGACAATTTTCATCGTTTCTGCTTTTGTGATTTTGTATATACGTATGTCATAACCCAATTATTTCCTCTATCAACTGTTTATTTATGATTGCATCATTCGTTTCATCTGTCATCTAATGTGGTATTTTCTTACTTTGGGTCGGTATTACATTCTGAGCAGATTTGATACGAGGGGAATATATAGGATTAGGGAGTTTCTCTGCATTGTCAGGGCTATCATTGTGTTGACGAAAAAACCCGAAACGATTTGATAACACAAATCAAAAGGAGTTGCGAATTTTGTTACTATTCTGTGCATCAAGGTCAATTTTCGGGGTTGATTTGTTTTTACATCAAGATAATTTCAGACGTAGTGATAACCACGGTGATGTCTTCAGGTAAAGATTTGAAAGTTTTCGATCAAGATATTGACCGAGAAGCCGATGGCGGGACATCTCTAACTGGACTGAACTGGACCCATTCTCAATCAACATAGCTTCTCAAGATCGATGTCATTGGAAGGTTTTCTCTTACATTCGTTCTCATTTTGTCGCAGGCGGAGAAAACGATCGATGATAGCCATTAAATGATCAATAGAGGACGCATTATTCAATTCAGAATCTTGGGGAGAAACTTCCTCCATTTATTTCTCTTTTGTTCTATGCAACAATGGCACATTTTATTCAATGGGAAATTAATCGCTGCTAAAATTACAGACACACACGAACGCGTGCACGCGCGCACACACACAAATATATATATATATATAGGTTGTGATTTTCAAATATTGGTCAAAGAATGTAACGTATTTGGTTGTTTATGAAAAATGGTAGGTTTATCAGATACAAGCTCTCGTATATAAAAAGTGTGGAAAATCTGTTGGTCGGGATTGAACTGTACACCTCACAGCCATCTTAAATAAAATACCAAATGATGATCGGTCCAACATTCAGCGAAGAACTTGCTCCTTGAAGACTTGTTGGGAGCATGCCTCCATATACTAAATACCTCTGTTTCGATCCCAGATATATCCAGGTTATCTTATATTTGTTTTTTTTTCTGAGATAGTCTAATTGATACACATTGACTATCCTAACACATTTGAAACGTTAGTAAACCGTTGCTACACTTTTCAAGGCCATGTCTACCTTTTCAACTCTGCTCTTATTGATCTCTGACTACTAAGCATTGGAATGACCAAGAGCAATGATTTTTATCTACTATGGGAACATTTCACAAAACACCTTTTGTAGCTTGATGGAAGGGCAGCTTGACTTTCTCAGTCGTAGACAGGGGAGGTGTATACACAGTAATTAGGCTTACAGATAGGAATGATGACTGTCAAAAGGTGGTCAATTATACCTGATAGGAATTTTTAAAATCTCTAAAACAGAAAATGCTAGGCTGACGGCTCTCTTTACTCACACATCTGTTACCCTCTCCAGTTAACCTTATTTCTGACAGCAATGGTATGTCAAGGTTCTTGTTCTGCAGTTCTTTATCTACCGATGTTAAACTTTTTGGGGGGCATTTAAAGCGTGTTTAATTAGGTTTTCACATTCCAACAACTAACGCCTGTTGGTATTATCGCAACAGCAGGATGAAAACAAGATCGAGGGGTTACGATATCCTGAAGTACTTGTAAGGCCCATCCATTTACATTCCGTTTCTCCAGACGAATGGATGTTATCAAATCCACAGCTTTTATCCCAGAGTGCTCTCCTCCTAAGTGGATACTCAATGAAAAAGAAAAAAAGCAAAAACTGGGTTCCTTCACTCACGATATGGGATTCTTTATCTTTTTCCGAGACAGTTGCACTAACTACCAGTCAAACTGAAATCAAGCTACCTGAGTACCAGACCAGGTGTTTGAATGCCTGTGCGCGAAATACACATACGCACACATACATATGTATTTCTTTGATACAAATCAGGAATGCCACATAATACATATAATACAATATCCGACGTTTTCTCTTTTCATAAACTGCTCGATATATTCAACATTAAACATTTGGTTGAATTAGAGTAGAACTATGATGGAGTAAGGATTTGTTGCACAAACACGTTTATTTTTCTACCCTACTTCGATTTCCTTAGCGTATGATTCAATAAACATTTAATCCCTATTTTAGACGTTTTCCTATAGAGGGTGTCTATTTCACTTGAGTGCACAGATTTCCTCTTATTTCATTCATGTATCTTTTCTAATTGTTCCTTTCTTTTCCTCGTTCATTTGTTGTTCATTGCTTGTTATCTTTTTTTTTTTGTTTTACATAATGGAAATAATTGCTGGTAGCTATAAATTATAAATCATTAGGAGATACTGGGAATTTTCCTTATCAGTATTTTATCAAAACATCGGCTTTTGTGATATGTTTCCTCTCTGAGAGTATTTTATCCTCACTTAAATCTGTTTCCCTGTTAAGGATTCACTTTTACATGACCTTTGTTGTTAGTTTAATTATTCTAGGCTTAGTATGTTTCTGCACATCAGAGATGATTATGAAAAGGTGATTGGGTTGTTCTCAAAGTGGCTGGAGGTATAAGATAATGATAGTGTTAATAGGAATGCTGTTACTACTATTGATAAAAATAACGAGGGTAGTAAAATAGCTATGGTGGTTAATTTCAGTATACCTGTACGTAGAAGGTTAAATTACGATTTTTAATTGGAATTTCGAGTAGTGCCGGCACTTGGAGGATTGGCCCATCATATTCTGACAAGGCATCATCCCACATGTTTCCACTGACTCTGTCTAAGTTTAGAGAATCGGGATATAAAGTCTTGCAACATATTTTATATTCATTTGATAATTCTACAGATTATCATCTACGTATCTGTGAATAACAGTTCAATATCTATAATTCGTATTTTTACTTAACTTATGACCACTGAATCAGGATGACTTCATGCAGATGGCATACTATTATTATAGGCCCGTTGAAAAGGATATTGCTTCAGTGGTTAATATCTAAATATTTATCGTTTTTGTTGTTCATATCATCTTTCATCTAAGTATTGAAAACTAAATATGTCCCTTGTGGCACAACCTAATACAATATCATTCTATTTTGTGCAATCGTTTATTGCCAAAATAATATCCCTACGGAGATACTATTGCTGATTAAAAGGAGAAGAATTTTTATTGATCAAAATTATGAAGTTTCGTGACGGATGATTATGTGTTGGTATCTGTGTAAGCTTTTTAAGATCAGGTGTTTCGGCATTCCCAGAACACAAACACGAAGGATTTATTGACTGAAAATATGGCTGAAATATTATCAAGGGGATAATTTCATTAATTTCATCATAATAAAAACTTAATTATTCAAAGCTTTGCGACTGCAGAGAAATATTACTAATGGCATTTGATTATGTTTTAAGGGGGATTGGTATCCGTGTACGATTCATACAACCTGATATTTTAGCTCTCGTATAATACAGAAGAACTCTCCCATCGTTTCAAACTGATATAATATCTTGGGTATTGTATCTTTATATTTACTTTGAAATAGACCTTGTTCATGGAATCTTCTGTGACTGTAAAGGAAAGCACATTTTGTTTAAATAACTAACAGTTAATATAAGTCATTTTCCTGATATTCTGATATCATTGACCACACCTGTGGAAGTTGGTGATAGATTGTCTCAGCATCATTATTCAGTAAAGAGTCAAATATGTAAAACGAGTAAAATCTACTTTTAAAGAATGTACTCCTTGTGTTTCCGCTCTTACTGAAGAGTTCACGTTTTACAACAAGCTACTGTAGAATAGCACGCAACCTCTCCCTTTCTCTCATATACCACAATATTTCGTACCTAACATCAACCAAACGTCCGTCGACTCAGCCCAACATACAACCATTCTCATTCTTGGTTCGGGAACGCAAAAAAAAATCCCCAAATGAATTAATTGTAATATATTCTTGGCTATACGCCATCGCAGCTCAGGGAAAATTATCAGATTAGAGATATTCAATTTCGGTAAGCAAAGATTTAGCTAAACATTTAGCAGTGCAAAAGGTATAAATTAATGTTCCTCAAATTTCTGAAATCATTTTGAATAGCATTTTATTCTGGAGGAATTGCTTTTCACTTGCTGACAATTATTCAGGTATCTGTTTCAAGATCTGTTGAGGCTGAAGACAATATGGATATAAAAACAGTTTTTTCCCAAACAATATCAAGATTTACTTGCAGATCCTAAAAGAACAGATTGTCATGTATCAACGAGAAAGGACTGTGTGCACAGTCCGGCCCTAGCTTTGTAAGATGTTCTGAGCATTGGCTGAGACGCCTGCGAGACAATCTTGTTGCATACGGTAATTTAGATTCCCAGACGGTAGCCCATCTGAATAATTAACAAACTTGACGTCACTTACGAGAACCGGCGTATCCTTTGCGATGTGGATATTAATACGTTTCGTTGTCAAGCTACAAACGTAGGCTACCTCATGAAAACCGAATTCAAAACAGCTTAAATATTCTGTAAAGTTAGGCAAGGTGCTCATAGTTATTCGGCATTCACAATTTTATGATATGCTCCTCATTCACTTAAAAAGTTAACACAGATACCAACACAATTATCTGTCATGAAACTTAATAATTTTGATCAATAAAAATTCTTCTTCTTTTAATCGGCAATAGTATCTCCATAGGGATATTATTTTTGCAGTGAATAGGGTGATATTCTGCCCGATTTATTTTGCCACAAAACTACATAAAAATGTAATGCCTTACTATTTACCAAGCTTCACTGTATTCCAGATTGAATGGAGAACCTGGTCTTCTTATGCAGTGACCCATATAAGTAAAAATCATGTTTTACAATGCTTGACAATGTTTGACAAAGTTCAGATATAAGGTGCAGGTGTATTTATCGTATAACAAGACTCCAAGTCGAATAGGTTTTTGGATATTTATCATGCACAGCAATTGAAAATTGAATTTTAATCCTTATCATATATGACATATATGTCACAATGATCGGATTTTTGTTCGTGGGTTTGAATGATACGATATGCGCCGCCGTTAAAATGCTTTAACTTCAAAAACAAAACAATTCCCAGTTTGATTTGAAACATTACAATATCGTTAGATCTGTGTCTGCACTAACCTAGAGAGTTAGAATCTGATTCTTTTTTTATCACAACAGGTTGAGAAGGAGCTGACCATCTCGAGAATGAGACTGAAATGTCAACAATGAGGAAAGAAAAAGTGGCAGATGAGTGAAAGGCAAAATGTCATTTGAATAAGAGGGCTGGCAAAGCGGACAGAGACTGGTGTCAAATGAGGAAAGGGTTGAAAGTCTTCAGAATGAGGAAGTAATATATCAATCTTTTTAATCGAGGATTTGACTCTGTATCGTGATATAAATGTATCTTAGCTACCATGTTCCAGATGAGAGAAAAAAAACTTTTTGAATAGTACTCCACCAATTAAATTTCAACTGACATTATACAATTAAAAAAAAATAACTAAATGTCTAATTACGTCACTGTTCTCACTTTAGAATGAGTGCACAAACGATCTGCAGGAATAAGGAGATCCGATTACTCTGATTCTTAATTATTATCGGCTTAATAACGTCTTTGTGCCAATTAAAAGGAACCATAATTACAACAAGTTTAATTCATTCATTTCAGATAAAATATTCAATGGAAAAACAAAACCTAATTTCAGTTTCCCTTCGAAATCGTATCAGAAACAAAAAATAAAAAGTTCCCAACTGTCAAATTAGATACTAACGCTATAGCAGATTTTGTTGACCCGAGAGATTTTCGTTTGATTTTGAACATTTTGTGATTTAAAAAAATCGATTCTTAATCACTGCTTGCTTAATAATGTCTTCGTGCCAATTAAAAGGAGCGATCATTACGACTGGGTTGATTCATTTCAGATGAAATAATAAAAAAAAAAGTCTTAATTACTATCTTCTAAAGAAACTGTATTTAAAAACAGGAAACAAAATCTTTTCCTCTCTCAAATTAGATATTAGATATAATACAGATTCGAGGTAAGAGTGAGCCGTCTATCTCTTATGAGACACTCCAAGCGGTGTACGACGGCCAATAACAAATCCCCAGTTTCTGTGATATGTTTCTGTCTAGAGGTCCTTGCTTTTCTCAAGTCTGGTCGAAGAGAGGACTGCAAATTTTTATAACTGCCCCCTTGCAGAAAGATAACTCAATTCTATCCGTTCGGCTTCGAGTATATTCAATTGGCCACAGAATTCACGGGGAAATTTCTTCTGGTGAAGAGTTTTCCCCTATTACTTCTTGTCGGAACCGTAACCCAAAACCTTCTGCGTATTAAGCAGACGTTCTAACCATTACACCATCCTAGCAGACATAATACACATTTGGTTAACTCAATTTATCATTTGATTTTAAACATTTTCAGATTAAATTATTCATGCAAAGGACACTAACTAATTAGATATGTGGCAAATGTTTTTTTATGCCTCTGCGTATTACTGTTTTCGATTGTTGCTTTATAATGGCGACAACGGTGACCAATAAACAATAATGAGACAATACAAATATTGAAGTTAAATCGTATTTTTTTAATGCAGAGTAGTATACAAATATGGATTAGAATCTCATTTTATGATAGTATCGACATTTTCTGAATGTATAATTGTATTCTAATTTTGATAAATAATACACAAAAAATACTATAAATGATAATTCAAAATATATTGTAAAATATAGTCATAATATATATACATATATATATATACATATATATATATATATATATATATATATACATATACATATATATATATATATATATATATATATATATATATATATATATATATATATATATATATAAATATGTGTGTGTGTGTGTGTATCGAGAAATGGATATATATGATCCGTCAGAATGATTATAACAGTGTTATGTTATATAGAATCTTTTATTCGAAATGATTTTCCATCATTACACAATTAATGTAAGACTGGAACAAGAAAAACGTTAGATTGAGATAAGAAAACATTCATAAAACGCATATTTCTGCTGGCTTTGTATTCAACTGAAAAAACTCATATATAATCAGGCGAAATGGCAGTAACTGTAAGTTTTCATTATCAATATTCCAGACTGCTATCACAATAAATGACTATTACCGCCAAATTGAAAGCAAAATTCGATTAAGGACACCTGTCGTCCAACCTTGAGCAAAAGATAAAAAATTCAATACAGAAAATTTGGAGACATCATGTTGACAAACATGCAAACAGCACTAAAAAAATATATAAAAATTCATCGAAATGTTTTTTGATTGAGAAGATTATTAGAACTAACCCAAAATTTGATTCTTCCTCAGACCATGGCTAGTCACGAAATATCATTGAAAATCATTGAATGCTTTTGGATATTGTGTGCAGGCAAATAGACAAACATAAATGATACATGCGCAGATTTGTTGTGGAATAAACGCAAAGAAGAAGTTGGTTCTTATTAGTTACCTCTTGTTTCCTCCAATGTTACAAGAAGAAAGTTTATATTGAGAAAAACCCAAAATTTTAACTAACGCCCCAAGAAAAAACATAGTTAACTAGAAAGTACTCGGAAAGCGCTTACCACTGCCAATTTGATTTGTAAGGGAAATAATTGTGTATAGGTTTGCATTGAAATTCAATCGATCCCTTCATAGCCCATTGTCCTCCCTCCAAAAAATGTTATAGAAATGCTTCGAAAACTTTTGCAGATATAGTGTAAACAGATATGAACTCAGGATGGTATTATATAGTTTCGAAATATGACGTGCATAAGAACTTTTTTAGATTTTGTGTGGACCGTCCAGGGCGTATACAAAAATGTAATAAAAAAACAAACGGAAGAATATCTCACAATCAGGAAAAAAATTACTGATTCCCTGTAAAATAATACCACTTTTCAATCCCATCGACTGACCCTCCTCAGAATTAAAATCCATTTAGTACTTTCAGAGATATTTTGTGGAACAAACAGTCGAACAAACAAACGAACGGACACGACCAAAAACATATACCTCTTCCCAATTTCATACGGAGTTTTCACAAACCATTCGCAGAAGCCATTTGTAGCCGGTGAGAAAAAAAAAAACTCTCGTTCAATTGTTATCAATTATTTTGGTGGAAAGGAGTGTTCAACAGCAAACAATAGGCTTTTAATTCCATCACAATGTTATTTGGAATCGTTTAATGATCAACCAATTACAACTGGCGGTGTAAACTGCTGTCCAAAAAGGGGATTCGTAAAATAGGAAGATATATCGATGTTAATCAAATACCGCTTGATTCAATTTTTTTTCGAAATTGATTTGACGCCACTCTTTACACTGTTAGAAAAAAAGCAGGCTATAGTTAAAAAGAAAAAAAAATAAGTTGCTAATGTGAGAAAGAGGGTTCAGTCAACTTGAAACTGGGATGGCTAATATGAAAATCAGAATTTGTAAGTAGAAGCAGGTTAATATCAAAATAGGGGTCATGTTGGCCTAAAGTTTAAAATGAGTAAAATTGATATTCAAAAGAGAGAGAGAGAGAGAGAGAGAGAGAGAGAGAGAGAGAGAGAGAGAGAGAGAGAGAGAGAGAGAGAGGGGCGATGTAAAAAAGAGGTGGGTAATGTTAAAAAGGTAAAAGATTTAAAAGGAGAGGAATAATGTTGAAAAAAGGGGGTAAGGCTGAGGAAAAAGAGGCTAATGTTTAAAAGGGGAATGAAAGGAAAAACTGGGGGTTAACGTTGATTAATGGAGGGTATGTTACCAAAACGATGCTAATGTTAAAAAAAATCATTCATGCAAGATTTTGTCGCTCACAAAATCTTTCAGGCACTCTCAACGCAAGCACAAACACATATATCCATTTTAAGATAAATTTCTAGTAATAATAATCCCCAATGTTATCCAGAAGGGAAACAAGTGCAAATATAAGTATACTGTTACCCCATGCTTTCGATAAGCCTTCCCCCCAAAAAAGTTTGCCATCACCTCTAACCCCTGAAGATGGGGAAATTTTTCCGTTAGATTTTGAAATCTGAAATTAGGAAATAGTAGTTTCCCACTATTTTGTCTCTTGAAACTAGAAAACATCTATCCATAAATTTTGATAACAGAAAATGTGAAAAAAAAATTCCTCAAGTTTGATCTTCTGATTTGAAAAAGAAATATAGATTTTGACCACTGAACATGAACACCAATTTTTCCCCTGGATATTGACTCTAGAAAAAAAGAACCCTCTCGATTTTGACGCCTTAAACGGAAGCAATTCCCCCTTAAATTTGATCTCTAAGAATAAAAAATACCCCTAACCTATATCATGTAGATAACCTCCCTTATTTAAGTGGGGTGTCAATGGGGTAAATTGTTCAGCAGAGAAGTTGCATTGTGAATTGTTGAGCGATACTTGGCTGTAATCTATCAAAATTCACACTAAAAACCATTTTATTCTGGATAGTCGTATTCAGCTAATGAACAGCGTGATATGAGGTCTTTTGAAAACTACCTCAGCTTCCTCTTAAACGAAGAAGCTAACTTAGACCACATTTCGATTTCGGGAATCTTTTTTAAAGAAAGGATAATAAATGTCTTTTTATTACATCATTGAAAAGTCAGAGATCATTTTAAGATGATGATTGATCATGTGAATCCCCGTTCCGAATTGAGTTTCATGGTAGATGAGTACATACAGACGAAGAGAGGGATAGACATTTTGGGAATTATAATAAGATAGATGACAGGAATTACACAAATTGGTTTAGAAACATCGTGCAACTATTTCAGCTGCTTTAACACGAATTTGGTAAATTAGTTTATGAGTGTTTGGCAAAAATGCAGACTGTGACAAAATTGAATGTTTAATCGTGTATTCTATAGGCGATTGTCAAACAATCGTCAAGGTTTGACAAATTCTATTTGTAGATTTCAACGAAAAAACTTCTGTTCTACAGAATTTATCTTGTGTATAAATGATAACCTGTCAAACGTAGACATTTCCAGCCTGTCTGGTTCTCAAAAGCGGTGATCATGTGTGTAAAGAGAGTTTGAAATTTGATTTACCGAGCATTGTTCTTTTCATTTTCCAATTTGTAAATAATAGATTGTTTCGTGTAAAACAAATGTGCTGGTGGTCTAACGGTTATCGGGATGGAGAATGGAACCGGTGGGACAATTTTAAAACCCAGCTGAGATAGTTCGCAATCGTTTTGCACTGATCCCCCAGATGAAGGAATTGTAATCATCACCTCTCTCCATAAATGGATAATCTGAAGCATCGATCAGAACTTTCGTCCACAGCTGGAAACGTCTAATACAAAAGAAAGCGTGGTTTTTTTTTAGGGTTATGGACGCATTGCTAAGTGCAAAGAGTATGAGAAAACATGTTGTGCGCCCTGGAACTTCAGACTGCGTTCAAGTCTAATCATAGCCAACCTAAATATTCTTAGTTACTGGATCAATGCAGACATTGCTGAGAGAGTGAGGCAAGCGATACGCAACTCTTCAAACCTATAATCAAGTCAAGCACAAGTCATAAATTCAGATCTATGAGTGCAACACAGTTAATGCATAACTCATGATTGTCAACATTGATTTCTCCAACTTTTTAATGTTATCTTTTTAAGAGCCCTGCATATAGAGAGTACCGATAGAGCTAGAGAGTGAAGAATTTAAACATTTAGTCTTTATCATGTTCAGAAAAAAATCAAACTGTTTTTCTACACCCCAAATAGGTTTTAGTGTGTGAGTTCAATTTACGATGTAATTTTTTGCTATTTTGATCCGTTATTCAATATACAGTACCTTTTGTGCTTGTTTTCTGAAAATTCGCACTTTTCTATCAATCTCACCCCTCACAAAAAATTTGGAGAACTGATTAATCCATCGATCATCCGATCTTCCCCATTTTCTTAATTGATCATCCTAGCACAGCATGCTATCAAAGGATGTTGGTCACGTGACGGTTTCTATTAAGTGTGTAACCAGACTTGATCATTTTCAATTGATTTGTCATACACAAAACACGTAAATACATTGCCTTGATCATATTGATGTATTCGACTCAATTATTCTAAGTACAAAACTGATCCGTCGATAACTGTATAAACGAAAAATCGGAGAAAACAATTTTCCTAAATACAGCGTCGATCCTTTTAGACTTTGAGAACCAATCAGCATCCTCGTAAACAAACCATTTCGTGTTAACTGTCCAATACGTTTATTGATCCATTAATACCTTATGAAGCTGAATATTTAGGACAACTTGGGAGTCAACTAGTGGCTCAAGTCTGATTTTTACTGGATGCACGACCACTATGGTACTAGGTTAGATTTGGTCAAGTTCACTATACCATGGGAATAACTTGTTTGTACTCTAAATTACAGTTGGGGCCAGAACATCCCCGAATTTGTTCAGCACTTTAATCTCAATGAACAAATGATGTGCATAAGTACAGGCGAATTACAAGGGAAATAAGAAGTTTGGAAAGAGAGCTGAACTCTAGGGATTTTGAGCATCGAAAGCCAGAAGCCTTCTGGTGAACAACGTGAAACTGTCCATTTTCCAAAGAGGTAAAGTTCATGAGTGATCTGCAGTTCGATTTGGTCATTTATCAAACAGCAATAACCAGAAATCTCGAAGGGGTTTATCATGTCTAGAAATAAATCAATATGGAAGAGGAAAACAGATCAAGGGGAACTATTTTTTTCTTTTCCTCCGTTATTCCTTTCATTTTTTCATCTTTTCGGATATACAAGTGTAAATCGACTCGTACAAGTGATGTGAGTCGTGATGTCAATTCATTGTCTGACATTATTGCAATATGACCATCTCTTTACCATTTGGATTTTCTAATCGATTTTATGATATACCTGTTTTTTCCTCAAGCGTACCTTACCGTCCTGTGATCTATCCATGTAATGTTGAACATGAATTCATTCCACGCACATTGCAGTGTTCTCAGTTTGAGGGTCAATCTTTTGGTCATGTTCTATGTTTCAGTTCTACATGCACTCTTTCACGACTAATATAATTTGCATGTTCTTGGCGCTTGAACGAGTTCTACCGAAAGCTTACAAATCTAGAGTGATTCTTCGCTTGATTTCTTCAATTGAGAATTTCATGTAAATTCCTCATTCTACGTATAAGAAGTGGTTTACATTTTTTATCCTAATATATTTATACACTTCAAACGCAGCACTACAGAATGTAGACCTCTACTTATACATAATATATTCGTTACTCTTAAAGTATATTTATATATATACACTTAGAAAGTCACAAATACATTCTGACATTACAACGCACAGATACAAACATGCATATACTTGAATTGACTGATTCTGAGATATACATTGATAGCTGGATAGCTAGATGGATAGATATACCTATAAGTGTGGGTCTTGTAGCTTATAGATTGGGTGACTGTAGCTGGAATGCAGTGTAGATGACCGGAGTACACAGCGTGTTTTCCCATGCATATTCACAACGCATTCCTGGCCTTAAGAGGGCTCTCTCACTTCAGCATGCAAGCGGGCTTTTACTGCCCTGTGGCCTCACCCAAAGGACTGCATCTGATGTGTGAAATGCTCCAACATCTTTGTTAACGAAACCAAGCCAATATATCTTTCTATTTGCATGTGTATGTAAACATTGTAAATAGAAGTGAGTTGCAAAACGGACGGGTTGTGTTAGTTTGAATATTGGATTTGGTTGGATTTGCGTATTGTCTTCCAGTCTCAAAAATATTATTTCACAATCATAAAAACATTCACATGTAAGTATGAACGCATGACACAGTTTTTAATGATATATCATATATCATAATTTTGCTATGACCAGATTTACAAAACATTACAACCTGCTTTGTTGCTGTGAATGCCTTTAAGAATGACACAGTGCTTTAGAATTTATTCATCACGTCATCTGCCGACTAAAACTACACACATGCGTTTATGCAACAAGAGACGCTTGTCGTTTTAAAGCGTCTCTACTTCTGTTGCGTTTCCCGAAAAGATAATCACCATAACTTTGGCCGACCAAATCAGTATCAGTTTGAGAATCGGTTGAGGTATCTACATCACGAAACCAACGAGATTCATCATCATAATTATACTTGGGGACGGTTAGAACAACCACTCCAACCCTATTAGTCATGACAGAACACCATGTGATTGCTAGACACGTTGAATTCAGCACATGCAATCCATGTCCCCTACAAATCAACGAAATGATGATTTAAACTGAGAAGATATTGATTTATTCATGTAAACGTTCAGAACAGTTAGACAAAAAGACGGCCAATGAAATATATCACTTTTGTAACTCAAAAACGTTTCTTTTTCAGTAAGCAGACATTAAATATGTCTTCTGTGTTTCTGGTGCATGCCCAATAGCCTGTTTCTGAGTGAATGAATAATATTCGTTTCAACCGTCTCGAGTCTTCCCTATAATGTTCATTTTTGTGTTTGGAATCAAATTAAAATGGAGCTATCAAATACCCATACATATCAATTTTATTTTTCATATTCATACAATTAGTACCGAATTTGAATGCATTCGGGTAAGATTTCTCGAGCAGATAATTTAGTCAGTATCCAAAGCATGAATGTTAATTCAACTGTCATCCGTAAAAATTTCAATGCAAGAACTGTTTTATTATTTGAGTTGTTTAATCAGGGAAATATAAAACTTTACCGTTTTATCATTCCGAAAACGATTTCGAGTGGAGAATGTTTGAATCGGTACTTTTCAATAGCAAAAAAAAAAAAAATTTAGGGGAAAAAAAAACATTAAAATTCTGTCATTTGTCATTTCTTATCCGAGATCCATGTTTTCCTGATAATTTCTTTGATATCGCCCAGAATGCACGCGAGCAGAATATTGAGAAAAAGAAGATGAAGTATCCATGGTGAATATTTTATTAGATATTTATATGATATGAAAACATTCCAAACTCTGAATCATGCAACGCTCACAGATATTTGAATGAACAGAGATGAGCAGGGAAATTTAAAAACGATGAGAAAATAAATGATTATGAATTTATCAAGTTCTTAGATGGCAACAGCACTGAATTTTTCAGAAAATTCATTTATCGGCGAATATAAACAGAGCAAAAAATGGGATGAAGTTGAAAAAGAGTTAAATTGAAATGACGAGTCTTGAAGGCATGTGAGAAGGACTCTGGATTTCCAGTAGGAAGATGAGAGCAAAAGAAAAAAAAAAAAGAAAAAAAGAAAAAGAATAACAAAATTAGAAAAATTAAAAACAATATTCAGGTCGTTTTGACAAAAGATCCAAAAAATGAAATAAAAAATTATTTGGACAAATTACCTCAGAATCAACAAATGAAATGATGAAAGGGAGGACATTATACATTATATGGAGCACAAAAGAAACTTTTTTTCCTAAGCTTCATTCATCATTATTGGAGATTATTTTTTTCTAACAAAATATCTTTATTTCAAGTTAAAAAAAAAAAAGTGGACTGCCCGAAAACGATGGGGGATGCGAACTTTTATACCATTCCTTGGATCTGCACCTGTTTAGACACTCTTGAATCCAAGCATTGAGAAATACATACGGATGTATTTCGTTTTGAGGTATCGAAAACAACTTGGAAAGATCAAACATGGACGAAGGAACAGAGAGAAGAACACTAAAATGCAGATGATAATTAATATATATATATATATATATATATATATATATATATATATATATATATATATATATATATATATATATATATATATATATATACATATATATACATATATATATTCAGCAAAATCATTCAAGTATGGCACAAGATCACAAAATAAAGTATATGAAATGTAAAGACTGTATACATGCGTTTTTCTCTACCTTTCATCAATGAATTTTAGATAGCCTTCCGGTTACACTTTGAACTACTTCCAGACTGAGCGAAGTTTAGTGAATATTGACATTGCTTATGTATTCAGAATGACACACCTATGTAACACGTCAGTTAAATTAATGAATAATGTTTTTTTATGGATCAAATTTTCCCATTAACTAATTTAATAACTTTACTTTAGTTTAGCATAGAACCGAAATAATTGTTACCTAATTAGTACCAAGGTCGTTACTCAAGTGAATTCGTCTGCAAGACAGGCTCGTGAACCATCATTAACAATGCAGCAGTGGTCTTATTCAATTAATGAACAACCAATTCTATGATTGATCAAAAAAAAATAATCCTAATACTCCTCACGCAACATATGATCGTATTTGTCTGCGCAGTACAACAGCTATCAGTACGTAAAACGTAATAACTGATTTTAATACAACAATTTTATGTTCACATTCATGTCCCCATACTCTGACATGAAATATCGTCACTGGCATGTCATAATTACCAAAGAAGGACAGGTGGATAGGAAAGAACTTTAGCAAACAATTTCATCATCAATACCTCAATCGCCCAGTTATTGAAAGCGAAAGTAATCCAACCACACACACAGACACACACGCACACATACACACAGAAACACACACACACACACACTCGCACACATATATATACATATATATAAAATAGAAAAAACTACTCCAATTGACATAACTAAAGTTCTGGAGAAACACGAAGATATGTCGATTAACAAACCCTATATCCTAATGGATTAAATACTAAACTTAACAACCCTCACCACGCAGAATGCTAATACATGAAACTCCTATCAATAATATCCTCACACCGACATCTAAGATACATTCAATAATGGAAGCTACCAAGTCACCCACACCCATAGAAAAATTCACCTTAGCCAGTTATAACTCCTGTCCAAATCATAGCCAACACATTTCTGATAACTTATAAGGTTGAAACCTTTGTAGCTCCTTGACCTTATCAACCCTCCATTTACATTTTCCCTAACAAACCAAAAAATCTAACTCCACATCACTCCCCCTTACCCTGACATATTCTGCCCTCCCCAAGACCAACTGCTGCTGCTTAACCAAAGACCTGATACCCAACTGGACTTTTTCCCACTCAGTAGGAGGCCTCTAGCGGCCCTTACAACATATCTTACCCACAAGGCATAGCTCCTGATAGTGGACTCGTGTTCCACATGGGAACTTTAAACACATACTCACACAGCGCACACCACTGAAGATGGGAAGAATCCCGATACATATCTGGAGAATTTACATCTAAGGATTAATAAATCTTACCTCTAAACACTTTACTCCCGAATCTGTCTCACTCTTTACAGTACACATTATACATACACACACACACACACACACACACACACACATATATATATATATATATATATATATATATATATATATATATATATATATATATATATATATATATATATATATATATATATCGTGGTTCATTTATTGAATAAAAACTATTCTAAGTCATGATGCATCAATAGAAACGACTACTCTCTATAAACGTTCTATAACATTTTGATATTTGAAGTTTGTCTCAATGTAGTTATGATGTTTAGAGACTAATCAACATATAAAACATCAAATGACATGATAATATTAAATACCATGTAAAAGACTAAATAAAATATGATATCGAATGGCATATAAGTATGAAATAATATGTAAAAGACTGGAACACATCTAAAATGATGACTGACGTATAAATATTGAATAACATGTAAATGATTGAATAAGATAATATATCAAATGACGTATAAATATTAAATAACATGTAAAAACTTATGATTAGATAACGTATGAAATATCAAATGACGTATGAATGATCGAAATGAGGAATATCTTTTGACAACCAGTTGAACGGTTTTAACGAAAAGAAAATAAATTTAATTTTTAAAACTATCAATGTTGAAACTTCCTTCAACCGACTAAAATATCAATACAAACAAACATCCCAAGATTAGAAAACTTTTTTAAAAATTTGGCACTAACACCATATTTATTGGATGCGAGATGAACAGAAGCACGTTTAAAACTCAATCAAGATCGCTTCTAAGGAGCCTATTCCCCATCCTCCCCAAACACCAGTCCTTAGAAGCAAACATAACGCCTAGTCTTGTGAAAATAACACCTGGCGTCAAGGCCATATTAACAAATAAGAAATATCTTTCGACGTGAAGTTGAATCGACGCAAATTAAATGATTTATAAATATTAAATAACGTGCAAAAGAGTAAAAAAAACATATATGAAATACTGAATGATGTATGAATATCGAATAACATGTGAGATCCTGAATAACACATGAAATATTAAATAACGTATAGATATCAAATTAGATGATTAAATAAAATATAAGACATTGAAAAGCAAGTTAACGATTAAATAAAATATAAAAAAAACACATATCAATGACTGAATAATATTGAAGAGATTAAACACTCCATAGGGAAATCAGAGAAACAAGAAAATCAATTAATTGTTCTTGAGGAGGCGAATTGTTGTAATCCCCACAACTCAGCAGTTGAACAAATAAAACATGAGACATGGCGTTTAATCTGATGATCCTAGAGTGTTAATCAGCGTATATTTGCACCAGTTGTCATCAAAAGTACTGATAGCAAATATATATATATTGATAGACTGGACAGGACATTGCAGGGATGAGTGAAAAGCGACTAAATGTTCACTAATCGACAGACCAGAGCGAAAAATGTTGCCCGCTGGCTTTATTAGTTGTCCGAAAATTGGGGGATGGTCAGAATTGACGTTCAACCAGATATCAGAACATTGAGATCAAATGTATAAGGAAATGATCAATCATATATATGGGTCTCATTGGAAGAGGCATATAGAATCAAATCTTTTTCAATGAGCTGATTTCTCTTAAATTTGTCTTTGTGACATGCATTCAATCACAAACAAATCAAGTGTTATGCATATATTAAAAACTAACCTAGCACAGGATTGGAGGAAATAGAAGTTAAAAATAGAAGTGAAAAATAGTTATGAAGTGGGGCCTATATTTATGAGGATCTTAATACATCGATTTATACCAGCAATATCGACTGGGCATTTTGTCCCGACTAATGGCTATTTTTGGAAACATTTTATCATAATTAAAGTTGTTATAATAATATCATATAGTTGCTTTACTAATAACAACATAATGTACATCAGCAACAATTGAAATATTGTAAGGATACAAAAATAAAGCATAATCGAATCATTTGTCCTATGAATTAAAATCGTCACAAATTGTAGCTGTGATATTGTAGTTTGGGAATTAGGTTCTCTGGTATAATCTGTCCATTTACCTGCGAAACAGTCATATCAAGTCTAAGAGGAACTATTAGAGGCACAAATGAATATGAATCAGGAAGTGCCTGGATATTTTAGCTCTTCTGAGCTGGTCAGCACTAGGTTTTTTGATCAATATTGTCCACTGTTGCAACAGTAAAGTAGGGCTCAGTTCCTCGTCAAATATAAAGCACAAAATTTGTTTGCTCCGTAGAAATCCTGGGGTTCAATCATATGATGTACATAACCCACTGTAAAAGGCAACTACATATAAGTACAAAGTTATATACTTTGAACCAAACATGGCTATTTTTGACTGGAATCCCTCCGTAACCCTCCAAACTAGATAGGTAAATCCACATAAACATGTACTTTGTTGATAAGTGCCCCACTTCTGATTCCATGCTCTATGGTCAAAAATTGTGTTATCAACATTCCCACAAAAACTTAGTAAACTGAGATCACTGGACACTTGGACTTAAAACTGAATTATAGCTCCAAAGGATTATTCACCTCCATCTGGATACAAATAATGATAATAATGATCCCAGAATAAGAATGCAGGAAGTATTGCTCTTACAGTACATGGGTAGACATACATGCAGATAAAATAGGGAGAATATACATGCACATACATATATATATGTATGATTAAATAATTGTGTAATCCTCAGATAGCTGTTGCGATGTATTATAACACTTCAGAGTGGCTATAGACTATCTATTATACCACCCAGTATCACGACGTAGGATCGAAACTTTTGCTTCAGACCCAGAGGCTAGTATTCCTCTCTGCCTTACGCAGAACTGGACAGTCAGTAAGGTTGAATTTAAGCGATATATTTACGCATGAATTCCCCATCCACCAGAGTGCTCTATTCCTAAGTTGAGAGAGCATATATATATATATATATGCATATATATATATATATATATATATATATATATATATATATATATCATCAAAGTTCACAACATTATTAAATCTTGGCAAAGCCAATTCCTGCCTTCCTTCAATATTTCCTTTCTCAGCGATTCACACCTGCAATGTAATATTTGAAACAAAATTACCTGATTGTTTCTTGATTTGCAATACGAACTTCTCAAACGTTTCACTTGTCACCGCCAGACTCTTTGCCGCCTGGCATGAGTGATGACCTTAGCGTAAGGGACAGAAACGTTGAGTAAATCGGAACTTTATCAATGCAACACACAGATCGATACGTCTGGAAGAAAGATTTGTGTTCGTAATAATTGGTTACAAAGTCTAAGGTCTATATGTAACATACAAGACCCACTAAAATGCACACACGTATATAGTTACAAGTAATTATACAATAATATCCGACGCTGCAATATACGCAAAAACGTTGTTGAAATATTTTGGATGGGTGAATCGGAGCGTGCAAACCTTCTGCACACAAACCTTCTACGAAAATTACTGTACATTTCCTCTCAGATATCAATGTTATGGCCAACTTTACATTGAATGTACAGAAAAATCGTCCGACAAACGTTTTATATATATATATATATATTTATATATATATATATATATATATATATATATATATATATATATATATATATATATATATATATATTTGTTTATATATATATATCTAGTGGATTGGGAATTTATGAGTGAATAAATATATCGCTCAAGTTCAGCCTTTTGACCGTCCAATCCCGTGGCTCAGAGGAAGGATATCAGTCTCCGGATCGGAAAAGGTGTCCATCCTGCCTCACGGTACTGGATGGGATAATAGAAGGTCTATAGCCACACTGAAGAGGTGTTATACATTGAAACAACTGTCAGTGGATGACAAGACAATATATATATATATATATATATATATATATATATATATATATATAATGATAATAATACGAGATCAGGAGTTGTGAAGGACTTAATAGTTTCTTATCAGAGGCTAAAAGTGGTCCACATTCATCTGGTTAAATTCAATTATGTTTTCTGGCTATTATGTAGCTGTCTACAGTTTGAAAGCATATTCTTCCATTTTCTTTGTTTTCTTTTGCTTCAATTTTTTTTAATTCTCTCAATAACGTCAGTCAAGGTTGTAATTCATTCAGTTTTCTTTATATGCTATTTTTTCTCAAACTGTCATTGTTTGTGTCTTTGAGTGTTTCGATGACTCAGTTCCGACATTTGTGTATTTCATATTTTCTTTGTTCTTTTCTTTCCTTTTTTTCTTATCGTTTCTTATATATTCTTTAGATATAGACATTTTTTCTTTTTTCCTATTTTTCCTTTCCTCTTTACTTTTGTATGTGTTTCTTGCTTTATAATGTTGAAATTTGAACCGATAGTCATTTATACACACTTCCGAGAGCATACCAATATGTACCCACCTACTCATGCTCATTGGTCGTATAAATATTAGTCTGTTATTTGTTCTTATTTTTCATTTACGATAAAATAAAACGTATGCTTTCTGAATATGCTTACTTTCATTTTATGTTTAGTTTTGTCTTGGTAAGGGTATATCCTAAGGTTTATTTTGATTTGTTATCATTTTTGGGCTATTTACTTTTTGGTTCAATTGACATAGAAATGTGAGCATGTATTTTTCGATTATTTAATGTATATATGCGTTCTTAATTCGTGAATCGTGGTCCGTTTGCTAATTTTCTGTTCTTATCGTGGGCCCGCTCTCATATTTTAGTTTCATTTTATTTGGTATGTATATATAAACACCAATACATATACCCATATACATATACATGTGCTCACTAACACACACACAAACACACATACACACACTCACACATACACACACAAATATATGCATACATCCGCAGGTACATACTCGTACATGTAGTACACATAACAACACTGCACATACACACACACACGCATATATATATATATATATATACATATATATATATATATATATATATATATATATATATAGATATATTGGTTCTATGTATCGTGTATTATTGTGTTTTTTATCTGCGAATGAGTCATTAAAGTTGTTGTTCTGTTTTTTTTCTCGTTTTTTTGCATATACATTTTCTGGTGTCTGCAATTTTTAATTAGCTCTTTTTTTTGTTTAACAGGTGGTCGTTTTTTCGTAAGATAATATTGCGAGTTTTTCCTACAGGCAGAGTATGTATGTTACATGGTGTAGCCTACATTATTATTTTCATCTTAACATTGATGTTTTTGCTTGTTTTTTTTTTCTTTCAAAATGTATCTTGATAATGCTGTTTGGTTTTTATAACCCTCGTTTGTAAAAGATTATTTCCAACTATTTCTTTCCATTATGTTTTCGGCTGCTCTCACGTATGTTTTTGTTTTCTTTGGGTCTTTATTCTTTTTTGCTTGTAGCCATATATATTGTTTTTTCCTGCGGTTACTTCGTCTTTTTTTTTCTCGTTTAATGAGTTGATGTTTTTTCTTCCAATGTTTTTCATGCAGCTATAACTCATTTTTAGTGGTGTCGTATTGGAGATTTTGTATTTGCGTGAAGTGTTTCTCCATGAGATCCAGGGATGTCTTTCTGTTTTTTGCTTTCAAGTTTTATTGATCAGTGGGTTCAGCCAAATTATGTTTCTTTTCTTTCTGTTTGTGTTATTGCTTTTTTTTTCGGGGGGGGGGGGCATTAGTTTTTCTTCAAATCCACTCTTTTCCAATTCATTTTTGTTTTATTATGAACTGTAGGTGATTGGATAAAGTATGTGCGTCTATTGGTTGGTTATCATCTCTCTTACATCGTTACTATGTGTTTTTTCCTATACCTGGTATCAGTTCAAGGGAATGTCTTCTTTTGAGTGTTATTACCTCCATTTTGAATCCTACATCTTGGAACTTTATCTTCCTATCGTGTTATCCTTGCTTATTTTATCTTTGAGTATATCTATCATATACATTCCTACTATTCCCTATGTTTCTGCACCATATCAAATACATTGGGCACTCTACTTATATAAATTGTTACTATATACATATATATAATTATGATAATAATTGAATAATCAGCAGCAATAGGCCATTTTAGTCAACAAAGGCGTCTCTTTTTTGACGAGCAAAATTGCATTAATCTTTGGCACATCTTATTGGCAATCATTTCTATCATGTCTGCCAGTTGGCCATCTGTAGTCTTTCTTTTTTGCTATGTACCCTGCCCATCTCCATCTTTTGCTTGATTTCTCTGTTCACCCTATCCCTAACGCAGATCCTCTCTCGATTTTATTTTGATATTTCTAAGATTTATTCCTAACATTTACATTTCCTTTTTGCTCATCTGGGTTTGTTTGAAAGTGGTTCCCACGTTTCACGCCCTCACGTCATATTTGATATTGTGCATAAAGTTTATACTTTACCTTTGAAGCATATTCGCAATTCATATTTTAGTACGTCTCTTCTTATACCAAATGCCAATCGCTATGCTCCATCTTATTTCATTTCTACAGTCGGTCTCTAGCTTTATGTTTTGAATTAAGTGAATGTATTTCTCAACTTCTAAAGCTTCTCAGTCCATTTTATGGTCTTTCTCTGTACTTTATCATTGAAGATTTTGTTTCATTCATCCTAAACCCCTTTTCTGGGATTTCTCTATTTGGATCATACGTTCTTTAGATCTTCCAAAGTTTTTGCTATTAATACAGGATACCAAATTTTCCAATATTCTCCGTCTATGTTGTATCCAATTTCCCATTTTTTCATTTTTTCATCTCACTCCTTTTTCAAATTTTATCTCCTATCTATCTTTATGGAGGATGATTATTGCAATATCATTTTCATATATATCATTAATTACTCATATTATTTTCCTGTTACACCTTATGCTCGCATTGACTGGAAGAATGACCTGTGGTGATACAACAATATATATATATATATATATATATATATATATATATATATATATATATATATATATACACATTATGAACTTTATCAATGTAATATAAAGATCAATGCATATTGTGTAAGTTTAGTGACTACATTGATCTGTGAGAACGATTGAATCAGCACGTAATGGATGTCAAAACCAAGGTTTCGTTGAAATACAAAAGACGCATAAACACACGTATACATTTATACAAGTAATCATTCAAAAGTTTTGCCCTGTGACGATACACGTTGAATATCGTTGAATAAGAAAACTGCCCGTATTACTTAGCACTGGGAGGTCTTAGATTCAAATCGATAAATAGAAAGTTAGTCTAAATATTGATGTCTGGAAGAATGTATTGGTGTGCTACAAAGAATTTTGAACAGCACATTGAGAATGACTGTAATGCAAACTTTTGCTGCTACCCCCTGTGATAAGAATGGGGGATCGGGGGCGCTGTTGATCTGAAAAACTTAAATGTAGGTATAATCTACTGTTTTCATTATATCTGGGTGAGAAAATCACTCTTTTTTCGCTCTGAAATAAGATATATAGAGATGAAAAAAAAAGTGATATCTCTATAATTTAGCAGCTCGCAGACACTTGGGTTAAATAAATACATATTTCTCTCCCACTTTGCCTGAGCCGTCCTACATACTGAACCATCCCCTGGGGGACAGTGAATGAATATGAGATGATTGATTGAAAGAAGATGATTGATTGAAACCGAGGACATATTTTCATTCAAGTATTGTTTAATTGTAAACATTGCCGCAAGAAGTAATCATACGAATCCCTCGAACATCAATTGGCAAAGGTTAGTCATATTAAAGGAAAACACAGATAATATATTGATATAGTCTCAAAAGCAATTTAAGAGAACAAAATTAATGATAGGGAGATGAAAGTAATATTGAAATACATTTTTGGTTCCGTAGTATACTACATAGAATGAATTAACAGCTTCCGGAGTGTCTGAAGTCGGTTCAAATCTCGTTTGGAGTTGCTTCTTTCTGGTTTTTTTTTTGCTGTCCATCATAAATTCCAAAAATGAATAGGTTACAAACATTGCAATTAAAAATGTTAGTTCATATCAGAGAGGAGTCAACGATATCATTTAGGAATCTTTTCGCTGAAAACGTTACAATGAAAGATGGAAATCCATCATATACTCATCATATCCATAAATCTCTCCGATTACATTGAGAGGAATTCAAATATTAGGTTTTGGCATCTTTCAGTAGCCACATATATTGCTATTTTGTTGAAACGTCATAAATTTTATCAGCAAGTGGAAAGGAATGGGTGAAACCTGTTTGAAATTTTGCAGAGGCTGTTGGTTTCATTTCGCATGAACGATTTTGAGAAATTCATCTTAAAGGACAGCCAGGGAAAAAATGGGGGTCCAAAACATCATAGAATCTATCATGAAACTCAAATGGCACTGGGCTGGTCATGTTGCGAGAATGAAAGGCGACCAATGGATATCACAACTCACAACATGGATCCTCAAAGACCACATGTGAAACCGTGGCCGACAAATTAGAAGATGGGGAGAAGAACTAGACAAATTCAGAAAAAAACTGGCTCCGAGTCGCCCATAATAGAGAAATGCGGTGGATCCTGGGGAAGGTCTATGTCTAACGACAGACGTTGAGAGACTGATGATGATGATGATGATGATGATGATAAAGGACATATTGGTGTATGATCAGCAGTGGATTTTTTTCTAAATTTTTCTGCTCTTTAAAGATATGTAAAGTTGAGGCTACTCGGGTGGAGAGGCAGGTTCAATCACTTGCTTTAATTGTTGTTTTTACCACTTGATGGCGCCACTGTCGGTATTAATTCAGGCCATTCTTCTATTAAGTTTAAGTCGTGTCGTATCCACGAAAAGTTTTGCTAGAAAAACGTCGTTGTTTTTTTTTATCCTGGTAAGTAAATGTTTCACTTTGATCAATGTATGCCCAGTTTATGCTGTAATCTTCAATTGGTGATAGCAAAGTCTATGTTCATGAGAATGACAGTAAACAGTATATATACTACATCTAAACGTCAGCCAGGACTTTTTCTTGGAATGGAATATGAAAAAAAAAAAAACGTTTCTGAGGTTGGCTGATATATCATGATCGGCACTTCTTAGTACGCTGCAATTGTATGAACTTGGGGCAAAAGAAAACAAGAAAGCCTGCAAATTTACGAAACAAACTTCAAACAAGTCAAAAAGTATTCAGAGAAAAGTGAAAAACTGAAAAGAGGTTTCAAACAAAAGATGAAGTGAAGATAATAACTCTGATGAATATGTGGTCATTACATTCGTAAAATCTTTTCTTTTACTAAAATACTCTTTTTATTACTTTACAAAATTTTTTTCGGGTTAGAATTTTCAAATTCCCCAATCATAATAATAAATCATATATTTATCACATCTGTACTTGCTAGCAAGAAGACCAAGTTGCCCCAAAAGATTGTGGCAACTATCCCCACGGTTGGGGTAGATTTGTACACATTTTTCTAAATGTTTGAGTGATCAGATACATTCATCTAATGTTTAAGATACAAACGAACAACCCAAAGAAATTCTCCCTTTGATCGGTCATATTTGCGTTTAAATGAATTATTTCATTATGATGTTACAGCCATTTATGTGGAAGGTGTATCAACAATCTTTTGACTCCCCTACTTTTCCAAAACTAATGGTAATATTTTAAATTTAGGGAGCCAAAAAAATCAAAAAAGAAAAAAAAAATGGGCTGTGAATGAAAACTGCAGTTTAATAGAATTATAGGAAATATTCAGAATGAATTACAGATCTAAGTGAGAAATTTACTCGACAGCTATGAAACGACAGGAAACATTTACATCATTGAATTATCAATTCAAACTTATTCAACCTGGCACATTTCACACACTGTTCAAAAATTCAGTCAAAATCTTCAGAAGAAGAATAACTGTATTTGCTTTCAGCTCTGCACCTGACCTTTGACAAAGAATGATTGTCGCTCAAATTAATTTATGTCAAGCCATCTGGATTGTATTATGAAATCATTTCTTATTAATTTCTAACACTTAATTTGTTAGTTCAGAATTTGTGAGGGAAATGCGAGACTGGTTGGTCACTGCATCTCTGATATATTTTTTGTTTTTTAACCTTTCTAATCGAAATGACCTTGTGTTTCTATATATAGTACGAATTACTCCCAACTAAGAAGCTCATTTATCTGTTTTCCATTCCTGTGAATAGTTATCCCCGAGGGTGGAATGATCCAAATTTCGAGAGGAGATAATCCAATCCTATAACTTCTCTCTCATTTCTGGAAAAAGTTTTCAAATAAATTTACTAAAAATACCCTGACATAGGTTTTATGTGGAGGTTTCAATATTCAATGTTTAATTATGTTAGATTGTTCCGCCAATTTATTTGACACTATAATAGTTTGAACAACAAATGATGCCGAATATACAAGCATGTAAATTATAAAATTGCGGTAGATATCAAATTTCAATGATTTGAGAAAAAAATTCTAAACCATGTATAGTTATTGGAAGAAATTCTACATAATAATATCATCATTTTATTTTCAAGCGTGTTTCAAACAACTGTTCTGGTATTTGAATCATACTAAACCAAAGTCAGCAACGTAAAACACCATTTAAAAGCCTGTCTATAGCATTCATTCCGCCTAAGTTGTTGAAACGCAATTTTCTTAAGTATCCTTGACTTCCATAAGTCGTCTCATTATTCCATAAGCTGCCTCGTATTCGAAAAGAATTGACGCAGATTATATTCACTGAATAATTGATAAATTGCCTTAAAAAAAAAAACAAACATCTAGTACAACAAACATGTTGAGGGTAAAAATCTGAATCGAAAACGCGGATCTGCAGAAAGAAGACCACTTTATCTACCTAATACCCTAAATTTCTTCCAAACAAAGAATGAATTAAGCAAAGAATCATTCTAGGATTGTAGGATAAGCTCACTCTTTGAGAACAAGAAAATCTCATGAATTCTTGAAGGAAGGTTATAAAAACATAGCATCCCTTCGATAGTCACTTATGGAACTGAAACATGAGACCTATTCAAAATATTAACCCTAATACAAAGAACCATGCAATGTGCACATAGAAAAAATCATGCTAGACCACGTGGAGAGATCATGATAGCACAGGAGTTATGGACATCATGGCACCAATTCGAAAACTCAAATGGAAATGGGCTGGTTACGTTGCGAGGATTTGAGACAAATGATGGACATCACAACTCACGACGTAGATCCCTAGATATCATATGTAAAACTGAGATGATGTGAAAAAATAGACGACTTCATAGCGTTTTGACTCTACAACGCCCATGATAGAGAGGTTTGTCGAAACCTAGAGACGGCATGACTCTAATGACGGATGCTAAAAGGCTAATGATGATATCCACCGAAATAAATCGCTCGTAATTGTAAATTATAAAACATTCAGTTTTACTTCCGAACAGCGCCTCATGTCAATACACTTTTAACCAGAGTTTTTTGGGGGTCTAAAAATACGCCACTTGGGCAAGCAGGCATCATAACCACTGGTGGTGGGACCCAGTGTCACATTTGCACACGACAGCATTCACACTTGGTATTTTAAAAATTTGAAATTTTTTTCCGATCACAGCAAAACAAAATGTAGAGAAGTAACCCATTCATCGATCATCACTTCTACCAATTTTGTAATTGATCATCCAAACATGGCATGCTACCAAAATATATTGGTTACGTAAGTGACTTTTAAGTTTTTTTTCATTAGTGATAGTTTTTTTTTCTAACTATCAGTAAATCTAATTGGGAAGTTAATTTTTAGGGAGCTTACTACTACTTAGTGGATACATTCTTGACCAAGGGGGTCATAGCTCCATGTTCAGATCTCTAGTTTTGAGGTATTCCAGCTCCCTGTTGCAGAGAAAGCGGGAGAAAACACACTAATACACAACTTCAGGAAAATAGTTTGGTCGAAAACCCTCTCTGAGTGTCATTTCTCTAATTTTTATACATGTATAATTTCAGTGAGAGTTTGTATCAATGATACTTACAAGGTAGCATGTCCAGTGATCTTCTCGACAATCACGTGAGCCAAAGTACATCATTCAAAATTTGTTGATCTTAGAATTTCAATTTCAAAATTGATATCAAATATTGTTAATAAGTAGCACTGACATTTTTTTTTGATCCAAAAGACAACTTAAACTAAACAATATAATTTTTTCAAACTTACACACGTTTTGACTTGATTATTTTTGTACTGCTTAATCTATCAAAACTTAGTTCTTTTTTTGCTGCTCGAACTATTTATCTATCCATCTATTCTTTCATCTCTCAGTCTATTTGCAAATTCATGAGGGTCATTAAGGCACACACTGTTTTGGATAGTGCTAATTTGAAAAGGTATCAAATATCATCTCGTTCGTTAGCTCGTGACATATCATAATTATTAGGAATCTCATATTTTCAAGAAAATTCTGCTAAAATCATTGTTTAAATATTTAAAGAATTTGTATTTCCCAATGTTGATTAATTTGGGTACATCTATTTGGAATGTTGGGAGTCAAATAATTGTTCAATCATGGCTAGTGTATATATGTTATTTTATGAATAGTGTTGATTATATAAGTATTGAACTCTGTCAAGAATTTCATTTTACTTAGTAAAGAAAATTACAATGGATTTTTTCAAAATTTGTTCTACAATTATGAGGAAACGCCATTTCCTGTAGGGAAGACAAAGGGAAGAAAAAACAAATAACTAGGGATTAGGTTCATCTGAATAGGGAAATAAGATAACAGAGGGAACCTCAGATATAACCCTTTGCTCGTGGGCCGATAGGAGCGTTTTGTTTGGACGAAATTTTGGGTCGAAACTTCTCTTAGAGATTAATAATATCGCATTATAGCTTACACTTGGGACACAAAGAAAATGTTTTTTTAGACGCCCATTCTTTTCGCAGGAGTTTAGCAATGTGAAAATGGGACTTTTAAACAAAAAAGATATCTCGAATCTCTTCAGTTGTTTCGTATAACAGGATAGAGAGAACATAGTCAAGAAAGGTACAAGGCCACAGCAGTTGTAATATCCAATAATAATTCAATGCATTACACTACCGAAATGATTCGCGTGAGGAGTTCGCTAATCATTACGTTACGACAGATGTTACTAGAAAGAATTATAAATCTAAAACCCATTGCTGCTTCTTACCCTAATTCGATGTTTATTCCTATCCTTTGTTCACGTATCATCAACATCGTCATCTTATTAGCGTCTATGGTTGGATAAAGATCTTCCCCAAGATTCTTTTGGACTCTCTCTCTCTGTGTCTATCATGAACGCAGTGGACCAAGTACTTTTTGTAGTTTGCCACTGACAAACAGATGCGTATGATCTCCGGGGATCCACGGTATGAGTCTTGATGTCTATCAGTTGTCTGACATTATTGCAACATGATCAGCCCATGTAATTGAGTTTCCAAGTGGATTCTATGATATCTCTGACACTTTGTTTCTCTTGTACTTGATCCATCAATCGGATATTTTGAGCATTGCAATATATTTTGAAATTATTCCTATTTGTTAGGTTATAATCATACATGAACTTTAAGTACAGTGTCACAAGGATGGGGGTATAAAAAAGATACTTGGAAAGCACCAATGCAAAGCAATGCAATAAAGCCAGAAACTACAATTGAAACATATTTTGGTCAAGAGAACTAAACTATTACGACGTGAATGATATTACTGTCAACCACAGATAGCTGTTTCGATGTATTATATCTCTACAGTGTGGCAATAGACTTTCAATTATCCCATCCAGTACCATGAAGCGGGATTAAAACCTTCGCTTCAGACCCGGAGGCCGATATCCTACCTACCTCTGAGCTACGGAATTGGACGGTCAGTAAGGCTGAATCTAAGCGATATATCTATTCACGCATAAATTCATTAGTGCTCTATTCATTAAAAAGTGCTATATATATACATATACACACACACACACACATATATATATATATATATATATATATATATATATATATATATATATATATATATATGTGTATATTCACTCAAAACCTTTATACAGTTATTTTTTTTATCAATACCATTGTCAATACCGTTGCCTCTTAGTGGAATTGTACAATGTGTGAACAAAGATGATGCATCATGAAGTTATGTAAATGGAAAAAGAGATAAAGATTGAGTGAATAAATACGTTGATCTTTTATATTGATTCGGTGATTTTGTTCATTTTCTTGCCAATTTTTTTCTATATTGTTAATATATATCCTTCTCTAAATATAAGCACGATCAAGAAAAGAAAACGTATTTGTATATACACGAATATCTGTTCAAAAACATTTCGTGACTTCATGGTTGATTGTGAAGGAGTGAAAAAAAAAATTCTTCCCTTGTCCAAGTCGCTATTTCCATAGTTCAAGGCCTATGGTTAAACACAATGCACATGGAAAGATCTAGGATTGATTCTTATCGCCTTTTAAAAATAAAACATCAAGCAGTAGTTTCAAAGGTATTGCTCTTTGATATTTGTTGCGGAAGAAAATTCCTATTCACATCTTTGTTGAGGTAAATTATTTATTCGGGTTGAGGTCGATAAATTTCATTTCAATAGGAAAAACATTTACGCTTACGTACACCTAAAACCATAAGAATTCGAATATAAATATATCTGTGGGTGCATGTGTGTGCGTATGCATGTGTATGCATATGCGTGTGTGTAACTTCACAAAATATATTCTCATTGACTTTTGAGAGACTGAAGGCCATGACGACAAATTCCATTCATATTGCATAGAAGAGATGATTCAGTTTATATAAACTCTACCTTATTAGGAAAAAGAATCAGTGAAGAATATTTTGATTTGTAAGATCACTTTCACCCGATACATACTTGTGTTTCAAAATATTTTTCGTTTTTAACCCCTAATACAGGAAGGGCAATTTTTTTGATAGACATAATTTTTCACACTATTGACCAATTCATTTACACCCTTAATTCATATTCTAATTCAGATTTTGTGATGAACACAATCAGGAAAAAAAGGTAACAGGGGAAAGTTTTATGGGCAACCCTATATATCTGCATTTCAAGAATCCTAGGAAATTCAACCAATAATTGAAATTGCTTAATAGTTTCTGTGCTTATTGCACCAATGACAGAATTTAATTATCAAAGCAATCAGTTTTAATGATATTGATGTGAAAAGCAAAAGTTGATGGTTGTATTTTTTTTAATTGTAGCCATCAGGTTGTATCATTCTTGGTTTTTCCTCTTTTTCTCTGTTGACATCTTGTACGGGGATATCATTCACTATTCCCTCGGAAATGAAAACTGATTTTCATTGAAACGAGTTCATTTATACCTCAATTATCATATTCAATGTTCTTGGGGAGTGTTCCTTTCAATCAAATAGATTTTGTATTAGCTACAAATAACAAAAAAAAGACACTGTTTGCGCTCTTTGATTTGAACACTTATTGCCTTCTACGCGATGTTGTCACGTGTGTCCAATTTTCAGCTATGTTTCCCTTTGTTGTGATAAAAAAAAAACATTGTTTGGATAGCCTGGAACCAGCAAAGCAATCACAGAATTTTCGTGTTCGCTCTTTGACAAAAGTTTGCTTTGATTTTGTGTCCATCCAAAGAAGCAAACACACACACACACACACACACACATAGGGACCCATGCACCCACACACACACACATAGAGACACATACACAGACAGACACACACACACAAAGAAAAAAATATCTAAAAAAAAAAAAAATAACATTATCAAAAACAGAAGTTAAACCAGTTACAGTCAGTTAGCTTAGCAACAAATTTTGTCTGGATGTGGACACCCCAACCAAAAAACATCAATCTTTTTCCATACATTATACGAGACGTTAGTTTCCCATTTTCGATGGAGACCACTTCTTCTAGTTATATTACGGCGGCTGGATTGGATTTTAGAGATAGCTGACATCTGAAATCTATACAGCCAATGCCTCTGTTTGTAAATACACTTACGATGGTGATATTTGTACCTAAACAAACATTGTCATGGTCAAGATATACAAATATAATCTCTAAAAAAATTATAGAAGTTTCATGTATTAGCAGAAATACGATACGTTACATAAAATATAAAAAAGTATACAGCATTTCGGGAATATCAATACATTTCTGTAACCCCCCCCCCCCAAAAAAAAAACACTACTTGCACGGATTGACAATTACTAATTCATCTCTGTACCTTACATTGTTGTTACGACTTATTGTGTATAAAAGTATGTTTATTGTACTTTTCAAATAGGCAACCGCACGGCTAAGTACACTTCCCATAAGTCGTCCTGCATATACACCACTGTGGCTGTCATCAACACGAACAGCTACATACGATCAGTTTATGATAGGCTTCTGAGGCCAAAAGCCAACATCCCTGGCTCCTGGAAATATATGTTTAGACTCAAATATTTTGATATTAGGTGGTTTGGTAGCCGAATTATTAAGGATCAAGATTTCAAACGATGGCCATCTTTAAAATCAAATATGGCCGCGATGATGAATGTGGAGAAAGTGGTTCCTATCAAAAATGGGAAACTAATGTCATGGATGCTATGTGAGAAAGATTTGGTGCTTTTATCCAAAGAATCACAATTTCCCACTAAGTTATGCGACTATTATGAAATTATAGATTTAGATGAATTAGGAGAAGTTAATAAAAAAAGATACACTGATATTTCGCACATTCGTACAGATGTTTGATTTTTACACCCCGAAGTATCTATCTTATATTGATAATTGTTTTCCCTGAAGTGTTTACACCAGCACGCACAAAATGTCTCTATTTCTTGTTATAACTTCGCCCATGTTATTTAGTTAGTATCTTAAGGAGTGAAAATACAAAGAAAGAAAACAATCACGATCTGAGTAGTAGTGAAAATAAAGTCATATTGATAAAGCTCACTTTCTCGCAAAATCTCCTCTTTGTCCCATCGGAATTAAGATCAAGGACTGAGTGATTTAACTATCACAACGCCCAACAGGTATTTCGTCAGGTCAAGTAAAAACGCTGACTTGTCCTTCGGAGTGCGATTGTTTATAAAAACACGTTTATTCAATCAAGATGTCTAGACATATACCATCAAAACATTATACATTTACATAAGAAATTAACAGAGCAACAACTGCAAAAAAAATATCGGAGACATGGAACAGAAACTTTTTCCTTGCTCATGTTTTTGCTTCAACAGCTTTTTGTCCGTGCAGTATAAGACGAAAAATATCCCGCGCTCATTTTATGTATGAAAAAACATAGGTAGACTTAAAAGCTTTTTAAATGAAACATGACAGTTTGTACAATATTCAACCGGACAAGACGTAATTACACGTTACCCAGATAAAAAAAAATGTTATCATCTTCTCCCAGTCATAAGTGCGTAATGTAGATGATTCAATAAACCTTGTGGTAATTATTGGAAGAATTCTACAGAAATGACACTTAAGAGTTATGTATATTAGCACAGATAAAAAAAAAGTATTCCAATTCGATTTTTGTCTGGGATGTTAACGGACATAAAACATTATACTGATTACTTTCCAGGAGATGGCTTCCTATCTGTTTCATTCCAAGTAATTGTTTTCTTTGAAGTGGTCAGAGCACACTGTTTGATTGAGCGCCAACCAGCTAGAATCGACAAGGAAATCACGAAACGACGTACGTGAGATATTTGTTCCTATTTCTATCTTAACCCTTTCTGGGCTGAATATACATATGACATAAATAAAAGACCAACCATTCAAGTTATGCAGTGCCAGATAAATCTTTTTTTATATATATTTCAATGTTAAGGATCATATAGGGGTTAATGTTTTTTATGGATCTACCTATCCTTCTGAGGACTGTTTTTCCTATTAAAACGGCCTGTGGATGGATATGTTGGACAAACAACGACTTCATCATGGAGACTCCCAACACTTTGCCGATAAGTATCTGAAATCAGCAGATACCTCTCGTATCGCAAGCTCTTTTTTCTGTAGCACATTAAAAAGGTCAGTTCAAGTGCTTGCAAAAATCCTTCACGAATAAATGGTTTAGAAAGGAAAAAATTCAATGACTTTGAACTTTCAGGTCAATCAGTCGTTTTCATATCTTGGCAACATAATTCATTGCCCAGAGACAAGTATAATAATATCTCAATGTGAATATTCTGATTCATTATTTGGGATTCATTATTGGGTTGAAACTTCAGCTATGCAAATCTTTTCAGACGCAGTCTATGCCCCTTATTCCGATATGCAATAAAATGATGTATTTCTAAAAAATTGTTTGTGTATACATCACTAGCTTTTTGTTGGATTCATTGAAATGAAAAAATTGATTTGAATTTGTGTCCTCTTGGATACAGAAAGTTCGTTTAAAGGTAGTTTTTTTCAATGTTATTTCAGTTAAATAACATATATAATAGACTATCCATGAGAGAGTTTAAAAAAAAGCATAGAAATGGTAGAATGATATGTAGGCAATATTGTTATTTGTGAAATTGTTACTCTCAAGTTGAAAAGTCAATTTTGATGGATATTGAAGCTGACAGATGAAATCATTGTTCTAAATAACACTTCGCACTACTAAGTGAATTACCGTGATATAATCCCTAGTGATGACCGAATTATACAAAGGTGCGGAAAAAATACAAAATTCTAAAATATAAAAAAGCCTTATCCTTGAGACCCCTGAGGTGTCCTGGCTCCTGCCTTTGAGGGGTTTTACGATATTCCATTTTAGGAAAAATGAAACAATTACTGCCTGATTTTACTAGCAAGAAATATTGAAAGAGGTGCATGTGTGTATGTGTGTATGCCTTTTCTACTATTTCATTTTATACCCTGGAATGATTTTATTTGCAGAGAAAAACATCTTTCAAAATAGGTTAAAAGAATCAAAAGGAACCCCCAATAAGAAAAATCCATACATCCCAGATCCTGCTTCTAGAATATATCTAGTGTAGTGCCCGGACAAAACTGTAATGATCTACACCAAATGATGTGTCCAGTAGACTTGACACATTATTGAAAGAGTCTTATCAAATATCCATGAAGAAAATTTCAGAAATTAAAATAAACGTTTTTAGATAAACGATCTTTAGTAGAATTGCAAAGAATTGCCCGAACATTGCCTTCGGTAGCACCAAATCTATTCTTAAAAGATGTGTAGTGGTTTTGTCATGCGAACTTACAGAGTCGAATATTGTGTTTGATAGTGCTGACAGAAGAAAAAACAATCAACTGAAAATGGATGAATACCTCGACATTTGGCTAATTGTTCGGTCGCTTCAACGGAGATTCAATCATTCATATATAAGGTTCGAAAAAATAGTGAAAGATCATACATTATCCTTGACAACAACAAACTTCACAACATGATCATTTAAAACTACGGATGAGCTCTGAATTGTGACACAGTCTGACTTATAATAAAATAAATGAAAATAATGTTCATATTGTTTCACTCTCGATAGTGGACACAATTTTATAGCTTTCAAAAACCAACATTCAAAACTGTTTATATCGGCTCGAACACAAACCTACAACACCTGTTGAAAATACGCAGCTATCTAAGCCACTTGACCGGCCATCAAACTTTTTTTCAATCATCTACCCTTTTTAATCATCTTTTTCCCACACTTATCTTTTTTGTCTCTCAGGTAATCTCCAAGATTTGGGTGATAGCTTTTTTTAGAATGTCTATGTTTTAAGTAACATTTTATGGTTTTAAACCAACTGGTATCTGGGTGATTCTAAAATCTTTGTTCTGTGTAGATTGACAAGACGCCAACATCATTTAGGATTTACATTATCTTATTAAGATTTAAAATGAAGTCGACAATATTTACAGTGATCGCAGGAGTGTTGGTCAAGTCATTTGCTTTGAATAATTGATCAATGGAAAGTTCAATTTAACTTTAAAACTCGTTCATAAACTCATCTACCGGGAAGGGGGGGGGCTGGTCGGCTTTCAGAGACTTATACAGCATCTTCCAATTTAATTATTCTCCAAGGTATGTTGAGTTTTCATATTCATAGAAAATGTTATAATTTTGGTATTTGCCTTTCATGAAGTATGATATAGTGCTATCATATTCTATATTTTTCAATTTTCATAGAAATTGTTATAATGTCATAATCTGTGTGTTTGTCCTCCAGATGGTATATTTTAATAACTTCAGCTGAAATTATTGCCGACAATGATAATTTTATAAATGACTTTACTCGGAAGTATAAATGTTTATTAGAAATATTTTTTCGGCACGGTTCCTGTAGATATTAGTTTAATAGTATTTCGCTTGTATTGTGTCAGTTTTTATTTCATCAAAATCATATATTGAAGCGTTGAAGTTTTTGTCTTTTTAATCTAATCATTATGTTTTGACTTCTCGTATGCATACAAATACAGGCATAAGTGTATACGTACACACATTTAAATAACAAACACATTCTCACATATTGAAAAAAGCATGTTCAAAAATGAACTCAGAATCTAGACAACTAACATGATTTTGTGTTGGAATATCCGTGCTTGTTGGTTTTTGAGTTAAATATTCTCTGGTATCCCTCGAGTTTTTTTTACCCAACTGATTTAAGTTGGCCAAAAATCTTCATATTTTCCGAATTGTGATGAAATACTGGTACGGTTTAAAAAAAAAAATTCTCGTTCAGTTAACCACATACGTAGCGGTGCTCCATATTCCTATCGGCATGCGATCAACATCTCTGTAAAATTGATGAAATATGGTACGCATGTATGATGAATCACAATATAGATATCAAACAATTTCAACTTATCGTTTTCTAGTTATTTACCACTGCTGACATTAGTTAGAAAAGGCATATCTATTCTCAAACGATTGTCCCCACAATGTCTCCAAATATGTCCAACGGTTTCTTATCACATTCTGTGAAAGGGTTCGGAAGTAATCGAATTTAGGGATGGATCCAGGAATCCATTTTCCGCTGCATCGTAACCACAGACCAACATATCATCTAAAAAGTCCTCAACAAATTTCTATGAAATTCTGTGGAGGTGGGGGTAGATCATGGGCAAGTCCCGTGAAGATTTGCTTACAACATTACAAATCAACATAAAAATCACCGTCTTGAACATATCCATATTTTTTCTTATGTATATTCAAGAATGAGGAGAAATTCACGTTTACATGTTTGCTTTAAATTTGCTACGTGTCTTGATCTGAATAACAGAAGAAATGTTCACATATTCTGTAAACATAAATGATGTATAT
This sequence comes from Thysanoteuthis rhombus, assembly GCA_963457665.1. NCBI lineage: Eukaryota > Metazoa > Mollusca > Cephalopoda > Oegopsida > Thysanoteuthidae > Thysanoteuthis > Thysanoteuthis major. Next base: position 29,101,452 of record OY735200.1, read on the forward strand.
GAACTCGCGTAGAAGGTGAAGAATAAACCTTTTATAACATGATAGATACTAATATATCATAAATAATTTATATATCATGAGTCTTCATTATGGTTGGTAATTATATGTTGCAGATAAAATCAGAATTTCAAATTTCATGCAAGATCGTAATTGCCTCAATTCCACAGCAATTATAAGAGGAAACTTTTTCCTTTTCGGTGATGATATTCGTTTTAACTTCTGGTAGAAACACCCAAAGGTTCTAATGAATGCGTGATGAAAATGATTATACAGTTAAAATATCAATTTTTGAGGTGAAAAGATGATCAAAATGTCATTATCTTTCGAAAAGAGAAAAAGAAAATTTTCATCAATATGTCTGGATTTGAATTTATTTCACGCTTATCGATCAAAAAGACGACATTTGTGTTCCAAGGTTCATCACAAAACGTGCTTGAGTAATAAGATGAAAATGGAAGAAAAAAAGAGATATTTTGGCACAAAATCTTCGTGGAGTTTGAAAAACTGCATACGTCATTAGAAAAAATGGCTGCGTTTCCTGTTATTGGATTCGTTCTTTCTCTTTTTTTTCCATCTCTTTCCCCATCTCTGAGTGTGTATGTGTGTGTGTGTCTCTCTCTTTTACCAACCTATATATACGCACACACACACACGCACACACACACACACATATATATATATATATATATATATATATATATATATATATATATATATATACATATATATATATATATATATATATATATATATATATATACCTGACTGTACTGTGATCATGAACAAAGAAAAATGCATATATTGATGCTTCAAATACGAGCAGAAGCCTCTGATAGACCTGACACTTACATCCATCCATCTATCTATCTATCTATCTATCTATCTATCTATCTATCTATCTATCTATCTATCATAACAATGGTTTTCTTTACAATGACTACATACTTGGTTAACAGTTCACATTTTCATGACAAAACTTCACCAGATATATACACTGCAGAGATAGTAAAACGTACCGCAAAATACTGATCCAAGATTTCAATCTTTTTTCTGATATTGACATGATGTTTTATCAACATCTTATGGATATATTTAGCTCTCAAATGAATATATGAATTAAACTTCATTGCCTTCTGAGCTGATGTTTTCTTAGAAGGTTATCAACTATTACAGTGTATATGACGATGAAATTAAAACAACCAGGAAATAAGACACTCTTTGGGGTCAATCGGTGTATGATAACTACAAAATCAATTAGTTTTTTTCTACGATGTATATGGACGGACATTTTTGAGATTTGATGTAAAAATATCACAGTGTTTTGAGAGATAAGATACCCGGTGAGCAAATGCCAAAGATTCTCTGATCAATACCTCCATATTTTTTCTCTGTTTAGGTGTGTATGGATAGATCCTCACTTGAATAATAATTTAAACACGGACAGCATCTGATTCAATTACTTTTCTCTCCGAAAACCCCTTTATATTTGACATGATTGCATATCTTTTTTTATCTTTAAATAAACTTGACATTTTCCTGCACTCAATAATACGGCAATAAGCAAGGCCCTAGAACTGTACATATTTCCATGTGTTTATCATGACTAAGAGGGAAGTAGTTCATTAAAAAAACTAAATATTAAAAGTTATCTCTTTCGGTTCAATTTCCGTCAGCTTAGATAGGATGACAGATATGATAAAACTATTTGAATCGATGAATAGATACAGTGATCATGATTAGAAATCTCAGATATATAAATATACATAGATTTAAACTAAATATATAGATGGGTAGATCATTTTAGTATCACATATTTTTCAAAAACATTATTTTACGAACTGCCTGGAAACCTATCAAACTAGGAAAAGTGCTCCTCATGGAATAACCATGTTCAATGCTTTTATTTCGAGTGCAAGCTATATTCTTCTGATTATTTGTTTGTCATTTACATACAGCAATACGCAAAGTGCCTTCGCGAAACCAATACCAATGATATGGGTATATTTTAGAATTGGATGCATTTGTTAAAATTATCGACATTTTTTTCCAATGCGGTATCAATGTTGATAACCAGAGGGAAACTCTGATAGGAAATTAAATTCTAAATCTGATTTGAAATATTCTTGAACTACACGATTTTTCGAACATAAAATTTGCCATTCTAAACTTGTGCTTTAAAGAGAATTCATGGGCTTACAAAATGAACTATTATCAACTCAACAACGTGAAATGATTTGCGCATTAGAAAATAAGGAGAATAGCTAGCGGGATTTGATCTGGTTTAGGAGCATTCGACATATCTAATCATACATAAAATGAATGGAAAATCGCTAGGTTATAAGGATAATTAAATGATAAAAAAGATATATAGATAGATAGATGAATAAATAGATAGATAGATAGATAAATAAATAGATAGATAGATAGATAGATAGATAGATAGAATTAGTTCCTGAAGTCAGGAAGAAAAATATTTACCATATCAGTTCAATTCTGTTCATATCTCTAACGATTGCTACAAATAACTTCTTGTGTAGTTACTGATTTTAAAAAAATTTACTGGAAAAAATGAAAGTGATTAAATAACAATCGAAAAGTGACCGATTCTTCTTTCTTTGAAATGCTCCAAAAGTAAATCACTTTTTAACATTAGAATTCACATCCTGAAAAGATTATGTCAATGATCTTTCGGGTTTTTCACGGAAACACTCTGTTTATGCAAAGAACATGTCGAACTAATCATTAGAATGAATGGTATCACACAAAAAATGATTCTATGCAATGGATCTACAAACTTTTTTTTCTCTTGCCTGGTTTTGTATATGACGAAATGTGAATTCCAACCCTATAATAGAAGAGAAAAAAGACCTGTTGGATTAAATAATCAATTCATTAATCAACGTATTCGTATTGATTATCTCTAGTTTTATTGCAATATTTTCCTCAGATTGCGAATTGATTTAGAACAAAACGTGATCTGTCTTGAGTTTGTCAATTCTTTTTTTTTATCTGATAATAGAAAAATCATTGTACGAGCGGGGCTGTGGCTGAAGGAGGGGATGAGGAGCTACCTTGACCCCTCGATAAAGGGCTTCAGCAGCTTCAAGAATGATGGTTCACTCACTGCACCTGTACTAACATTATACAGATCTAACCAAATGTTTGAGAGGCTCTCCAAAGATTCATCCTCCTCGTACACCAACTTCTCTAACTACACGACTGTTTACTTTAACTATTTGGATTATTTTTCTCGTCTTTGTTGTTCATTTTCCCGCCATACTTTATAAATTCTGGTGTTCCTCGAGAGGTTGTTTTGTTCTAAAATCTCGAAACTCGATATTCTGTGTCATAACGGATAAGAAATTGAGAAGAGTTGAGCAACAAAGACGATAAAATGACCCAATGTAGCCAAATTCAATGATCTAAACAGCCCATGGACAAAAAACAACAACAAACAAACAAGAATAGGGAATGCTTAATACTTCTACCAATAATTTGCTAGTCTTTTCCGATCAGAATTTATTCTAGAGAATTTCCCTTTCACTTTTTCGTAACCCATCGATTCCGGATGACAACAGCTGTTTTATTTTCACTCGCAAATGCACTTAATGTTATTAAAGATTTTTTTTTCTTTTGAAATAAAATTCTGCAAGTGATTACCGTGACAAGGTGATTAAAAAGCTTGTCTCGTACTGACTGGGTAGCTTCATTATTCGATCTTTTCTTGATACCCTCAGACTGAGAGTTCCTGTATAACTCAGCTGAAAAAAATTGAGGAAAGAGGCATCTCTTTGCTTTACTAACTTTTGTAAACATAGCATCAGACGAAAAATATCCTCAAACATATTTTCTGTGTGAAAAAAACATAAATAAAGTTAAAAGCTTTTTAAATGAAAAGATGACGGGTTATTCATCATTCCACCGGACACGACGTAATTACACGTTGCTCAGATTTAAAAAAAATATTATAATCTAACTCTGGTCGTAAGTGCCTAATGTATACGATTCGATAAACCCCCAATGGTAATTACCGGAAGAATTCTGTAGAAATGGTAGCACTTAAAGTTATTTATATTATCACATATGAAATAAAAAAATATTCCATCTCGATAGTCATGTGGAATGTAAGCAGGAACAAAACTGGATAACTTTGGCAAAATGGTTTTATAACATCATCATACCGTGAAGCATATGTGTACATCCTATGATTCAGTCAGCTTGTAGAATATGATTTGAAATATCAACAGCAGAGAAACCGCTTCAAACTGAATATATAAATAGTAACAGAGGGAGAACAGAATAAAATGCTATGATAAATCATGTTTATCAATATCATATTCGTTGGCGTACAGGTTCCCAGAGCTAACCGAATATAGAATGTTATATGAGCAGAAATCCTGGGAAGTGACGAAGCAATTACCCCTTCCTTCATGTGAGAAAACATTTTCAAGCTTTCTTTGACCCCAAAAATGATGATGATAACGATTATGACAGAAGATACAGGGGATATTCGTGTAGGAGAGAGATGAAGTAATGTCCGCTCCCTCTAAAACAGCTCAGAGCAAAAACAGAAGCTGAACACCATTTTCGCTTTCCAGCAGTTGCTATAAAGGCTTAAATGTGGTGTTAATCGTTTTCTTTTAAATTCATACATTTTTCCATCATATTCAACAATATCTTTCATCATCATCATCATCATCATCATCATCATTTTAGCGAGATTCTCCGGACCTCTCAGTCGTTGGCGTCACTGAACCATTACTTTCTGAATTTTCTCGGTTCCAGTTTTACATATATTGTGAGTTGTAATGTCAAGCCGTTGTTTACATCATGGCCAGCCCATTGCCATTTGAGTTCTCTTAAGGATTCTACGATATCTTTTACTACTGCTTTCCCCTAGTATACGGTGCTATCCTGTGATTCCTCCATTTTATGTTAATCCTGATTCTCTCGTGCATGTTGTCTATGTGTCAGCTTAAGGTTCAGTCTTCTGGTTTTTGATCCCTGTTTCAGCTCCATAGATGACTATCGGTAAGATACATTGATTTTATATCCTTCTTTTTAGCACTGGAGAATTTATTTTTGTTCTTGAAGGTTTAGCCCACCCTGTCGAAAACTTGCCGACCCAGTGTGATCCTCTGCTTTATTTTTTCTTCATTAGATGATTTCATGGGGATGTATTGTTCCCGATAGATGCAAAGGTCTATTTCTTCGAGTTTCGTTCATTTATTAGTATTTGTATGATAAAGTTATCAGTCAATATATAGTATCTCCCATGAATACAAAATATAAAAATTAAGTATATCTGTACATTTTCTCTTCATAAAATATTTTTCTAAATATATCATCATCATCATCATCATCATCATCATCATCATCATCATCATCATTCTTTCAACGTCCGTCGTTGGAAATAGACCCCCGCCAAGATCTACCACATTTCTCTATTGTTAGCGTCGTAGAGCCTGTACTTCCTTGATTCGTTTAGCCCGTCTCTCCATCTAATACTCTGCCAGCTTCGGTTGCACATGTGATTTCCTGAGTCTGTCAGTAGTCTGCCACTCTTGCAACATGGCCAGCCCACAGCCATTTGAGATGGCAAACCTTTGGCAGAGCAAGCTTAATCTTCAAATACAAGAAGATCTTATCAATCCTTAAAAGAAGGGTGTACAACCAATGCATCGTTCCAATGGTCACTCGTGGAGCTGAAACGTAGAACCTAACCGAGAGACAACTCCGCAAATTGAGAACCATGCAACATGAACATGAGAGAATCATGCTGAGCCTCACATGGAGAGACCGCATGACAGCACAATACATGTGGAAGAAAACAGGAGTCAGGGACATCATAAATGCTAATGAAAAAAAAACAGAGCAGGACTTTATTGTTTCTCGTTGATAACACAGAAGACCAATGAATTTTATCACCAATTCAACATTTTCTAAAAACGGTTTATTGGATATCTTGGAATTTAATTCTCAGTTTTTGTAGATGTTTAGAGAGGAAAACATATTGAATTTTTTTTCTCGAACACCTTTGATCTTGTGACAGCGCTATTGGACAATCCTTTTCAATTCAAAACTTGGAAGTGCAAACGAGTATATCTTACAGATATTTTGAATTGCCTTCTTGATTTTCGGAAAATTGTGTATTTTTCACGAAAAAGAACGCTCATTCGGGGTACAAGCATTTCATTTTCAAATAAAAGGGTTGAAAGTTGTAAGAGAGACGTGCAAACATGTACGCTAGTACCATTTTCAAGAAAATTCAGATAGAATTGTTGATGGCAATTATAAAGATGTTATTAGATAAATTATCCTGATGTATCGTTTCTCAGATTAGGAGTCAGGGCATTTCCTGAGATCTCATGAAGATTATTCAGGTCGCAATGATATTTTTTTATGAATATTTTTTGTTTCAGATTCATCGAAAAGCGTATTTCTTTTGTAACGAGAAGATTTTGTTGGTTTTCCTAGACTCCTGTATCATTGTGTCAGTGTTACCAAACATTCTTCGATTCTCCACACAATGGCTGGTGAGGCATGATCTATTATTTCCTAAGCAGAGCCATTATGCATCACCAGCAGCGTCACTCTGGTCTCCTCGAAGTCTGTGATCATTTTGATACATCAACGTTCCTAAAGAGAACTGATGATAGAGGAAGAAGGAATTATCATCGCAAATGATGCATATTACATCCTTATTGCTGGGATTGTCGTTCCAGGGTGTATGTTACAAATGCGTGGGATATGATCTATAACCTCTCGGAAGAAGAGAGGATCAAATTGCAACTGAATATAAAAATTGCTCTCCCTCAATTGGCTGAATCTGATGTTAACATGAATGGATATAAAGAAAAGAGTGAATTGTATGTCAATAAAACACTACTGCTTTCTTTTATCTGTCAGCAGCAATCAGTCTATCCCGTCAGTGTTATTTTCTGGTTTGTAACAAGCGCAGTTTAGGTGTTGATATTGCATGATTATACTAAACTTCGAATGTACAAGTATAAAGATAGGTAAGGAGGATTATGATAGATACGTGAACACAATTATCAATATGCATATGGATAGTTCTGGTTGGGGATATAAAGTCAATACAAAGTCTTCAAATTCACTTTTCTTGTCCTTTTTTTTTTCATTTTGCTTGCTGTATTTTACAAACTTAGAGCTTTAGTTGTTAGTTATCTTGCACTAATGTTTGATTTGCTCGTAGTAGTTTGAAATTTTGTATGCCATAGTTTTCTTAAAATCATTTCCTAATTTGTTCGCTCGAATGGTTTACTTGTCCTGGAAAAGGTATAGTTTTATCTAGCTGTGGTATGAGTAAACAAAACAGAGGGGAGATAACTCATCTCACTAAAAGCGCTATGAAATGCAGCCAACTTCATGTCAATTAAACTTGATGAGAATTAAAATAAAATAAAAATCAGTCATGATTTTTGATATTTAGTCATTAATTGTATTCGGTAAAATTTATTGAAGTGCTAGTACTAAACAAAAGCAGTAACTGACGGAGATGTTATGGCTGCTTTTACTGTTGATAAAAATTTTAGACTCGGCATTTACTTAAAAAAAAGGCTACATTTTCACCGATGTTCAAATAACATTATTTCCAATTATATTTTCGAAAAGATTAATGGGTAATTCTGGAATTAGGATTGATTGGTCAGGTAAGGTTTAATACATAAGCTTCTGGTAGAGTTTTGTAAGTAGGGTTGAGGTTAAGTTTAGAAGGCCGTTTTGATGTAAGGTTACTAGTTAGGTTTGGAGTCAGGGTCAGTAGGTAAGTACGCTTTTTTGCTATATCATGCAAGTAAAGTAAGCTAACTCAGGCGTTCTGTTTGACTGGAACAAATTGTCGTCTGATTCAGTCAACTCATTTTTTTAATTGCAAATTTATCAAAATAACCCTTCTGATGTTTTTCTTCCCTTTTTCGTCAACTGTTAACATTTTCTTCAATGAAGATTTTTGAAAAAATCAATCCACTTTCAGTCATCAAAAACGACCAGTGTGTCCGTAAGTAGTAGCAGTCATAGCGTTATCATGGATAATCTCCCTTGCATTTTCTTGTATTCCAAATTTAACCTAATATTTAATTTCTAATTGATTTCCTTTTTTTTCATCTCTCTTTTATAATTTTTTTCTTTTATTTCATCTTAATTCTAGCTGTCGATTCAATCATCAGTAAACAGAAAAAAATGGTCGCACTGCCAAAAACAACTGACAAAACATGAAACAAAAAGACGTTTTAAGTTTTGAACTTTCGAAGGCTTATATTCATGACCCCACCCTCACCAACACTACGTATTCAAATTATTCAATGGGCAACTGAATTTATTTGAAAAAATTGCAACTTAAAATGTATCTCGCCCGCGTAATGGTGATTTACTTCGAAAGTTTTTTTTTATGCGTCATGAACTCGTCGTATTCTTGAATATATATAATGGTTTTTTTTTAGAATATTTAGATCATGCTGCACTAGTGAGTTCAGACGGAATTTACTTTTTGCACCCAAAGATTGATCACTCTGTAAACGGATACAGATAACTAGACACCAGGTGACGCTATTCAAATGTCACAGTCTCAAAAAAAACCGAAATGATGAAATTTATGGAAGTTATTTACTTTCAGAGAAACGAGTAATTTTTTGATTGAAAAAAAGGAATGTTCATCCTTTCACTCTAATCTAAGAAGTCGAATGAGAAAAAAAGAGTTCTCTTTTTGTTAAATTTCGAAAGTCACTTACCGTCTAAAAAACAAGAAAAAATAAATTTTCTAACATCATCCGTTCCAGTCATTTACATCTTTTTGTGAGAAAAAGTTTCTATATTTTATTTGTAGTGTTATTTTACTTTTTGTAAATGTTGTTTTTGTTCATTGTTGATAACTTTTCAGTTGGGATATTGTCAATACCTAAATATCAAAATGTCTTCATTGCGACTCACCGCAATCTGCTTTATTCTAGTTGAGTCCGTTTTAATTTTCTAAGCCTTGTTTTATATAAGAGAATTTTGAGTTCTAGGACCATTTTCGCTGGAGTTTTTCTAGTTTTATATCTTTTTTAAGATGTAGATTTTATGCTTGGACTACATATTTCAGTTGGGGTTTAATATATGTTTTTTTGATCATCTTGAAGGCTTTTATATCAAAGTAGTCGAATGTATGATACAACCATCATTTGAGCAACTTTTTTAGTTATTTATTATATATGATTGTGTATTTTTCCATGTTAAAATATTGTTGCTATGTTTTGGGCCATTTCTTAATTTGCTCAAGTTTTCTCGTAGTTTGATAGCATTTTCTTTTCTCGTGTTGCATATTTTCCTGTCGTCTACAAATTATTTACATTTGTGTAAAAGATGAAAGGGCCAGGTTTTAATACTTATTCCCACACATCTTCAATTGTTTTTTTTCCTATTGAACTAAACTACGCCATACGAAGCAATGAGAAGTTAATTTTACAAAATGCAACCCTACCACGGCAGTGATGACACTGCTATGCCGAACAGAGCATTGCACTTAAAACGTGCCACTTCAACAACGTCGCTTGATTAGTGTCAAAGAACTTCCTGATCTCCTGCACGATAAGCAAGGTTGTTGTTCATAATTGAAAGCTTCAATATCCGATCAATGAATGAGAGAAAAACCCAAGGCTGTAAATGGTAGATAGAGAAATGTGCCTAAAATGCTGTAACAGCTGTTTTGTATACAAACAGACGGAAGGGGCTCAGTGAGGGTGTGAGGGTGATAGTAATGGAAATTAGAGTGATTGACAGGAGAGACAGCAGTCAGGAAGAGGGTTGACGGAGTTTGCACGATAGTACAAAATTTGTAGTAAATTTTTCTCTTGTTAAACTCATGGTACCACGCCCGATAAGTTGGTACGTTTTATGAATCTTGCGTCAACATTATCAAGATTGATCTCCCATCGTGTAACAATAGATCAATGACATTCACCCAAGCCTGAGAGAGCAATAATAGTCTTATACTAAACTAGAATCTGCCAGTATCAGTCAGAAGTTATATAATTCAACTAATTAAGCAATTTTTCATAAAATAAATTCTATGACCTACCTAGGTGGCTAGTAAAGTCACAATGATCTCAACCAAAAACATTTCGAAATATTTGATTGGCATCATGCATATGAATGATTTATTGATATCAGATATGATGAAGAATGTGAAAATTTAGGATAGGCCATCAGCTGGAGGGGTTAATTTCAAGACTAATTCAGACAGAGTGTTAAAGAAATCCGTAGACCTAACTAAAAAATCATAACCAAGGACACCTTTGATACCATCTCCTAGCAGGACAGCCAATGATATTTCTAAGGTCCACCTGGCTGTTTGCATCGGCAAATATGTAAGGCACTAAGCCACTAACCAAATATGGGTACAACACATATGATATATTGTGACCTAACATGACCTCAGAGGTCAAATATGCATTTCATATGACCTTAACCATGGGGAGATGTATATGTGTGCCCAATTCCAATGTCATAAGTGCTAAATTGTGGCAAAGAACTACCAAGCCCTTATTTTTCTAATAAATTTTGGGTAATAAATGTTAGAAAGCCCTCTGTTTCAAGAAATCGAATAATGCATAATATGATATGGCATCCATGTACAATAAACTATGATAATTTCCTATTCAAAATAACAATCTATATGTTGATTGACAGGGTTTTGAAATACTATAATAATTTAAATATCAAAACTATAGTTTGAGGGAAAGTGATGTTTGGCTAGTGGAGAGCCATGTTAATCCAGCTGTTTTGTCTTTCACATCCCTGAAACATGGTATACAACTGATGAAACAATAAAATTCAGATATAAAAGTATCATATCAGACCTGAAACCCTTTGAAAATATTGCATTAATTGGATTAAGAGATATATGAAAATAATTAACTGAATCGACATGGATAAAAAAACACACGAAGATTATTCTTACATCATTGGTATTTAATCTGTTAAACTTTAAACTGGTCACGGTAAGAGAACCTACAAGTAAAAAGCTTTGCCATCCAGCTTTCAAATAACTTGCAATTAGATGATCATAGAGAATTCTGAACTTTGAAGATCCTGATAATGACTGTGCTCGATCAGGAATAGTATTCTACCCTGAAATGCGTTCCGTAGTGAGAAAACAAGAAGAAAAATATATATATATATAAATATATATATATACATATATATATATATATACATATATATATATATATAAATATATATATATATATATATATATATATATATATATATATATATATATATATATATATATATATATATATATATATATACTGAACAATTGAAACAATATTCTTTGTCCCGTGTGTTCTATCGAAGTCCAATAAATGAATAATTTCTACCCAGTTATACATTTACATACGAACACACTCACACGTACGTATATTTCATTATTTCCTATTGTTTTGGAATTTGCCAAGAATTCCCGTCCAAAAAAATTTTTGTTTGTACGTTTAGAGCAGTAAACAAAAATTTTCGAGTTTTTTCTGAGGGTGGGGGGGCTTTTTTGCTTTTTGCTTTTATACAGTCAGCAACTACACCGGAATAAAAATAGTGCTCCAGGGAGAAATTTTGATTGAGGTCATTTGCTGTGTTTGTTCATTAAAGTTAATCAACATTGAAAAACTGCTCTCTTTGTTCATCCAAGTATAAAATTGACATGAGACACCGTGAAGCCAATCCTATTTATGCTAATCTACAGACAAACAATAAGACTGCCACTGCATTGAACATATTTTTTATTTCCCTCAAATGAACACTTCTCTCTTTGAACTGAAAAATATGTTCACCCCCTCAGACCAGCGTAAACAAAATAAGACCAATAACTGCTGCTATTACTACTAACAAAAAGATCCAATCAAACCACCATTGATTCCTAAAACATAAGAGAGTCTTGACTGACTACCATCATCATTCTCATCATCATCAGTCTTTTAACGTCCGTCGTCAGACATAGATCTTCCCCAAGATCCACCACATTTCTCTATCATGGGCGTTGTGGAGCAAGTATTTTCTGAATATGTCTAGTTCATCTCTCCATCTTGTATTTTGTCGGCTACATGATGTCCATCGGTTGTCTGTCATTCTCGTAACATGACCAGCCCATTGCCATTTCAGTTTTCTTTCTGATATATTGTGGTTTCTTGTGATCTCTCCATGTAAGGTTGAGCATGATTCTCTCATGCGTACGCTAAATGCTTTTTAGTTTGTAGGTCTGTCTCTTGGCTAAGTTCCATGTTTCAGCTCCATAAATAACTATCGGTTGTATACTCTTCTTTATAGGATTACTGGGATCATCCTGTTTTTGAAGGTTGAGCTTGCTTTGCTGAAAGCTTGCCATCGTAGGGTGATTCTCCGCTTGATTTGTTCTTCTTAGGTGGATTTCATAGAGATTCACTGTCCTGAGTAGATGTCGTGATTTACTTCCCCCAGTTTTGCATCTTTGATTTTGACAGTTATGTCTTCATTCTAGATGTGATTGACGCACATGGATTTTGTTTTACTGAAGCCTATATGTAAGCCAACTGTTTTGCTTCCTTCGTTTAGTTCATCTCGCATTAATGGAAAGTCGTATAGGTTCTCTGTAAAAAGTACGATATCGTTTGCAAATCTGAGGTTGCTCAGATATTTGCCGTTTATTTTGATTCCTCTATTTTCCCAGTCCATATTATGGAAGATCATTTGGAGGCAAGCTGTAGCCTCCCATGAATCCTTTTTTTTTAAATTTCTGTTTTGGCTTTTAAAGCAAAACATCTAATGCTACATTTGTTTTCCATAGAAACTTAATCTTCTAACCATTGAAAGTTACACACATGGTACTGAAAATGAGTACACTTATCAAACAACTAAAACATACTGATTATTCATTTATGAATTAATTAACGAATAAAGTCCCATTATAACTTTACTCCTGAGTCGGTCCAAAGTATTGTCCACATATATATATATATATATATATATATATATATATATATATATATATATATACATAGAAAAGTACTGATATTCCACAAGAAAAGTTCAAAGAATATTAGAGATGATTAAAAAGAAGGGAAAAGCCACACTTGTAAGAGTTTCATCATCATCATCATCATCAGTCTTTTAGCTTCCGTTGTTGGACATAGACATTCCCCAGGATTCACCACACTTTTCCACCGTAGGCGTCGTGGAGCCAGAAAAATTTGTACGGTTCATCTATCCATCATGTATTTTGTTAGGCTCAGTTTCGCATGTGTTCTCTGGGGATCCATGGTATGATTCGTAATGTCCATCAGTTTTCTGTCATTCTTGCAATATGGCCTGTCCATTGTCATTCAAGTTTTTGAAAAGATTCTGTAATGTCTTGGACTCTCGTTTTCTTTCTTATATACTGTACTGTCATGTGATTTCTCCATGTGAGGTTTAGCATGATTCTCTCATGCGCACATTGCATGCTTCTCAGCTTGCGAGTCTGTCGCTTGGTTAGGTTCCAAGTTTCAGCTACCTAAGTGACTATTAAAAGGATGCATCGGTTGTAGACTCTTCTTATGAGTTTATTTGATACTTGATGATTTTGAATATTTTGTAAAAATGGTTTGTATTAACAATCTCATTCTTCAGTTCATAGAGAATTAATTCTCGGGACGGTTTCAACGGATTACCAAGAGAGAAATTAGTGCTTGGAAGGGATCCTGTTATAAAGCTGCCATCCGTGGCATAGTTTCTCTTATATCAAGACAATGTCAGTGTGTAAAACGTCCTTAGGAAATGCTGAGGGTAACCTCCCACTTCTTGGGTTCTTGAATCTATGTAGAATTGCATTCATACATAGACGTAGGCACATCTGCATGTAAATGCTTACTCACATACATCCACACTTTTTCACAGACATACATTTGCATGCACACACATGTAAATCATATTATTGTATATAGATTGATTATATACTGGTGCATGCTTAGGGTAGACAGATAATTACAATGATAATTAATTCAATAATTACAACAGACGCTGCTTAATTGATATCGATTATTATATTATTATGAAGATATATACCTTCATATAAACGTATCATCATACATTCGAATGCACCTGTACTAAAAAAATACGCATGCACACACATAATTTCCTAAACACGTGCACATACATACATATGCAAATACAGACACATTCAGACATGGAAATACTTATACACACTCACATATGTATGTATGAATATATGCAACGGTTAGTCCATTAGAGCCTGTAAAATGTTAACATATCCCTATATTCATGCACACCCCCGTTCACATTATACTCAATATGTACATACCAATACATACGATTGAATACATACAGATAAATATACACCCCAACGTGTTTATTCATACACATGCTTATAAGTGTGCTCGCAAAAATGGATACACATGCTTCTATACATACACACATGCTGCATGCTCACATGTACACTCACAGGCACAAACATTTACACCACTGCACATACATTCAATTAGATATACATACAAATATATTCATACATATACACATACATACACACACAAGAACAGATCCTCATATTTTACACTTTTACAAACGTATGTACACATGCATACTCTGACAACCATCCACATACATGCATGCATAAACACATGCACACATACATTCCAATGAAAGACATACATATATTATTATAGAATTGGATGTATATGATCCGACAGAATGATTATAAATTGTGTTATATCATATACAAACTTTTTTGAAATGATCTCTGGTCATACGAGGTTAATGTATCACATGACCAAGACAGCGTAAGTAAAATGAGCAATTAAAGACAATGGGCTGCTGCAGGGATCGAACCTGCTTCAAAATAGCGATGCTCTTACCACTGAGCTAAACAACTGCTGGTAATGCAAAGGCTCAACGTTGCTTGGGCCAAGTGATACAATGATCGAGTAATTGATGGAGCTAATTTCAAATGAGATTTTCTATATGATATAATACAATTTATAAATATAATATAATGCAATTCATAAACCATATATATATATATATATATATATATATATATATATATATATATATATATACACCTACTTGTATAGCGGAGCCTACTTCCACCAGGTAGATTGAATTATTTGTTTCTGATGAGGTGCATTGGATTCAAAACACCTATAATACATCTCCATAAACCTGCACGGCCAAACATTCAGGTGCAAAAACTCATTAACCGTACAAACACACATACGCATACATCTACATACGTCGATCAAATAAATGCGTAAATGCGTACACATTCACATATATGCAAATGTACTCATTCAAGCGGTTGATACACTAGTCAGTACAAAGGCAAACATGTCATAGGAGTATAGACAAACACATGCACGCATCAACAGGTATTCATTCATGCAGACATAGGAAAGTACATGTGCATAAACATACAAAATATTTACAGATAGATAAATAATTCAAAACATTGACTAGAAGTAACAGTACGTTACTTCTGTGTAAGTGTTTACGTCTTTCGTTAGAGATGGAGGATATATATATATATATATATATATATATATATATATATATATATATATATATATATATATGTGTATATATATAGATAGATAGATTGATAGATTGATAGATAATTACATATATATTTATTTATGCACTATAATGAACAAGGGGTAAATAGGGCAGGGATTCTAATATGGTAAATGATGTTGAGAAGGCAAGTTAATTGAGCTATGATCAAATGTGTTGAATGAAGTCTTTAATGAAGAGACGGGCTCCAAATCGCAAGTCCACATTTACTAATTACAGTTCAACGTGGGTTTGAACATTTGATGGTTTTTTTAATTCTCCTTTTTCATATAAAATTGCTTGATTAGGTGCAATCGTTCACATGTTTGCTGACCTTTTGGATTCTGGTCAATGTTTACCTCGTTCATGCACTGTTATTTTATTTCTCATGTGTGAGGTTTCTCTTATGTATTCCTGCCTACTTTCCAGGTCAATCATAGCATAAGTAATGTTTTTTTTATTCACTGCTGTGTTTGAATGGATTTTGAGTTAAACGATATTTGAAAATATATTTTTCTCCCTCAAATAAGTGTGTAAAAGGTTCACAATTAAGACGATCGCGTTTAATAATTGTTTTCTCTGCTTTATTTTTTTCAGTAATTTTGCTTTTTCAGGGGTCATTTCAAATTGGGAAGTTGACATGTACTATTGATTATGGTAATTTGCTTATGAATGTCATTCACATGAGGATTTCTTGTTTTATTACTTTAAAAAAATCGAGGTTTGGGGTCTTGGGCGCTAATGAGGGAATAGCAATTAATTTGTTTTATTTAGCATTTTTTGTTGTTTTACAGGATGGGTTAAATTAATGTTAGTATAACATTCACGTTGAATCTGTTTCATATCTCACGAGAATATATGTTCACCCGAAATCTAATTGCCTATAATCCTAGTTTAAAGTTTATATTTGAATATAATAAATATGTTCATCAAAAGAAAACAAATGAATATTGTTTCCTATTGTTCGGGGTATTTTGCATGGAAAGCCTCTTTTGTGTTTGTGGATGATGGATAATTGTTTTAGATTTCAATAAGATATATAATAGGGTGTTCAGTCAGTTGGTTAGACATGAGGGACCTGCTTCCATTGGCCGTAATTTTGAATGTTTAACTTTAGGCATCTTTACACCTGGAGTGGTAAGTTTCTCCCAAGCTGATTGTGGTGCTCTTGTAAACCTTTGAATGACCATCAACTTGATTTTCCTCTAAATCGAATGGTTTGAGGTACTTGTGTTCTTTTCAATGTGACATCTGTCTTTTTCAATATGTCTTTTGTCAAGAATCTAGTCCCTTTTTATGACGTTGGTTTCAAGTTTGTGTCATAATTCTTCTCATTAGGATATTTCCCACCATTGATTTGTAGTGCAAAGTATCCATTATAACTACTCTGCCCCACTTTTCCGCTTTTTTAATGATGATTGAGAGAAATTTTATCGCTTTTCCTTCGTTAATGCACACATTGGGTTTAATATCTTTTACTGTATCAGTGACGAGTGGTTTATTTCTCCCATTATGGGGAAAAAATGTCCAAAGCGGTATTTTCGCTCTTGCATTGTTTTCGTCTTTTCCACTAAAGAAATAATAAAATCCATTTTTTCTGGTGAATTAGTTCAGTATATCCTGTTAGAATCCATCAGTGTTTTTATAGGCTGATGTTGGGGAATATTTCAGTCCTTTTTCTGTGACACTTTTTTAGCTGTGAAGAGTCTTCTCGGGGATAAATTAATGATTTATACGTTGAACTTTTCGTTGATTGGTTCAGGGTTTTTTCTCCTGTTATCTTCAATTGTACATTTTTTTGGTCATCTTTAAAAATGATTTGATTCCTCATATGTGCATGATCTTGTCAGGTATTGTCGTAATGTTCTGATGATGATTTAGTAAGAGGTGCAGGTGTGAATGATTATATGTATATATATATATATATATATATATATATATATATATATATATACATAGACGTATATATATATCTATATATATATATATATATTGGGATGTTTATGACATCACTTTGGAAACGACAATTATGGTTTAAACTATGTTTATTCTTTGGAAATGTGAATTGGACGCTTAGCAAAAGATCGTTAAAGATTATAGCAATATTCCCGTTAGTTCACGCACTTAAATGTCAAGTGGAAATAAGAGAAGAAGAGATTTGGGGCATTGGGATAGTCCACTGCAAGTTCTTAAAATCAATTTATTAAATCAATTAAAGAGTCCAATCCTTATCTTCTTGTACCATAAGAGAAAGACAATTGGTCCGTTAACAGTCAACTGCATTGGCTGTTTCGGCTGATCCAGTTAACCCTTCCATTCGTCCAATCGGGAATTCCTTTACAAATCTATTTATGATTTATGTAGCCGTCCAAATTTTTTTTATTGTCCTATACTTTTGTTTTCCATAGCGCATAGGTGTCATTTTCACCCGTATACCTATATCTTCCTCCTATTTTCTGCTTCTCTTCACCTTCATGTACTGTTTTTTTCCAAACTTCAGCAGTTTTGCGTAGATAGCTGAAAACATTGACCCTGCTATAGGTACAACTGCATTTATCAATATAGCCGGATGTCGGAAGAACATCAGAGGGTCAGTTACTATTAGTTCTTAACAGATTATAAATTTCAATTTTCAATTCAGTCTAATCTCTCCTTTTTTCCCACGGAACTTATTGTGTCATATCAGGCTGATTGGTTAATCTTGAGGTTATACATGAGATAATGTGTATCTCGAATTATCGATACGTACCTATCAACGGGGCTTAGCGGTAGAGTGCTCTACTCCAAGTTGTTGAGCCGTGGTTAAATCCAGCATGAAGTCCTACCAAAGACCCCCAAAATGTTATCCAATGATCTTCTGTTCGGCACCAAGCACAAGGACAACGATTGATGAAACTCTCTCTCTTGAGTTACGGCTGAATTGAATTGGAAACACTGGTTCTTGTGCAACCACCGAGGATGAGAAATGGTCAGTACTTAGATTGACAACGATAGGGGAATAACATGTACCATAAACGGAACAAAGCTTCAACAGGCCTTGCAAAGTGAGGCTAAGTCTTACTAAAAACTACTCGTGTACACATAACCGTACAGCCCTCTAGATGGCAATATTGGTGAAACACCATGATACATAAATGCAGACAATTATCGATATTATGATCTTATGCAAGTTTGATACAGGGTCATAACAGCATTGCATCTATGATACGAAACAATGAGCTATTGAGACTATCTTGATAACCACTTCTCCGTTGCAAAGCATCTAGTTAATTAACAGGTCTGACTTGAGTTTTGAGGGAAATGAATAAAAGTCTGCATATCCCCTTGAAGAGTTCTTTTCTCCTTTGACCATTTCAGCGTTGAAATCGCATTTCGATCCATTCAGATCTCATCCGATTTATGACGGTCTTTGCATTTCGTAAGAATCACCACCAACATCATCATCATCGTCTACAGCATCCATTTGAAGTACGTTTTTTACAAAGGTTTTGATCCACCATTTCTATAACCTTTCAGAGCATCTCGGTGCCAATACATTTTCATATTGTCCAGATCATCACGCCATTTTTACTTTTAGCCGGCCATGATTTCACATACAGGTTTCAAGGACCCATGCTTTGATTCGTCATCTTCAGTGGTTGTCAGATATCCTTGCAAAATGTCCTACCGATCTCAATTCAAGTCTGCAAACAATCTTGATAATTCCTGACTCGATTCTTCTTTGATATAACGTACTGATTTGTGATAATCTTATAAGATGTTTGGAAACGTTTTTCCTGTCAACCCTTCATGACTCTTACTTTCTAAAATTTTCCGGCTTCGTAAATAACTGTTGGGGGGTGCACTGGTTGTAGATCTCTCTTTATAAGACAAATTCTATCTTCCTGTTCTTTGAGATCAATCTTACTCTCCCGAAAGCCTGCTGACCTGGAATGATTCTTCGCTCGATTTTTTCTTCGTTTTAAGATTTAACGTGGAATCATTGTCCAAGAGAGATGATGATTTGGTGTACTGTGCGTTTTTTTTTTCAAATTTTGTTTACTTTGAACGTTGAGTTTTTAAGCTCGGTGTATCTGTTGCAAATGACATTGGTTGTATTGAGATCTCTGAAGGGACCAATTTTCTTCCTTTCTCCATTTAGCTCGCTTAGCACTAGAAACCTCATATTCCATTGATTTTTATGGTAACTCTGTGAATAATTTGCCAATTAATAAATATTTCGATTTTTATTCAGACACAAAATGTGAGCAAGATAAATGAAGTGTCAGTTAGTCAATTAGTAGAAACCCCTCGCACAACCAACGTTTAATTTGCAGCTTGCCTTGTGATCAATTAATATTGGAAGAAAGGGGTGATCAATTACAAAGTTACTTCTGTTGCGTTTTGATCGATTATAAAAAGTCTGAATTTCTCAAAAGACAAACGTGGACGCTACTGGGAAGAAATGAGGACCAATTCAGCATAAACATACGCTGTAAATTAGCAAAAATGTCCAATGCAGTATTCCTGTACTTTGGGAGAGTGAAAAGACATTTTTCCTTGACCATTGCATGGTCAAATTAAAAAACAAAAACAAAACAAACCAACATTTTTTCAAGACATAATGAGTGGTTGTTCGAATCGTGAGCCCTCTAGCTCAACTGGCGCTGTGTATATGCGTGACACATAGATATATTTATATAAACTTTTGTCGACTTTTTGGGCTGATGTTGTCTGTTTTGGTTGACAGTTTCCAAAAAAAAGATACCAATCACCTTAGTCACCTGGTATTGAGCTGTATACGTATACATGGAAAGAATATGTGAACATTCCACGTATCAACACCATACATATGAGTGTATTTTAATTATTTTGCGGACACGTGCAGCTAAAACATACATTCACACACTGATATGAATGTCATGGTTTTGCTTCCTCAACAATTATTTGGGAAGGTTTTCAACGTCAGTTGCAGGCCTACAGGTTGACAGAGAAGCCAATACCAAAGAGGCATGCCTTTCTACAACAGTTGTTACAATCCTAGATATATTTGAACACAAACATGCATATAACTGATTGCATGTATGTTTGCGTCTATAACGGGCCTTTTGTTGTTGTTGTTGCATGTATAGATCAACAATCAGATCCAAGAAGTTGAATCACCAATCCCCGGCCTCACTCTTTCTCTATCTCTCGCAGAGAAAGTGTTCCTTCTTTCTTTCTTCCCTCATCATAGAACCACATGTTTTTTATTTTATTTTACGAGTTTCGTTCAAACTCTCAATTAAACCCTATTTGCATTCGTTTATTTTTTTAGTAAACGCTTGTATTTCATATTTCAGCGAAAAAAAATATCCTTATTCCTAGCAGAGAAATTAGGTTTCCTTTCTTCCTTCATAGAACAAGATGATAGCGTCAATCATTACCTCCTTTCTCTTTCCTCTATTTCTAACAATATTTGCTCTCTCTCTCTTTCTCCCCTTCTCTCTCTTTCTTTGTTCCATTCTCTCGATATATTTAAAAGGCAATGGCATGCCAGTCATTTGAAGAATTGCAAAGCTTGCCTAATTATCAACCGATGGAAATTCATTACCTGCACACTGTTGATACATTTAGCAAATGCATTTTTCACACCAATTCACTCAACTCAATTTCCATATTTCTTTCTGTCAGAATTTAATCGATCCATTACCTTTGACTATGATTTAAAACATCAGTTGAAGCTTAGTTTACCAATGTTGTCAAAAATGTCAGCAGTATTCGAATCATTTTAAAAAATGCATTGTTCTTAAAAATCTCAAAAAAACTTTTTGTTGTTTATATTTCTTTTCTCGTTAATGTTGAATTAGAATGCACACATATTTTTCAATCATTAGCAAGACAAAAAGATGGAAACTGCATTTAATAGTTACCTCCCAGGACAAATGTCAAAGACGTGACGTGCCATACAGGTTGATGTAAGCGATGAATAATAGTTTATTCAATTTTTTTTTCTTGTTTTCATTTTAGAAAAATCCATTATTTTTGTCAAGTGATAGGTTAAACGAATGAATACCACTAAGAATTAGAAGAGAAAAGACAAAATTTGCGCTTTTTCTTTTTCTTTCCATATATCAGAATTAGTTATCAACAAACCTGGCTGCCCAAGGTGATCACTGTAACTTCTGTTTTGTTGTATATACTATGTACTAACTTTTTTCGCATGAATATATTTATTTAGCAGAATGAAATGATCTTTTGAGTATTTAACTCATAATTTCCCGTAGAGGTGAGACATTATATATATATATATATATATATATATATATATATATATATACATACACATGTATAGATAGATAGATAGATAGATAGATAGATGGATTTGGATTACCATTACAGAACAGACGATTGGAGGAAGGTTTTCTCGCTCGAATTAGGTGAAGATCGTAGTTGTTTTTATGGTGGGAAAAGTCAACTCAGAGTTGGAGTAAAGTTTGACAAAACTTTCGAAATTTGCCACAATATGTTAATCCGTGTCATTTTGAAACAAAAAATAAAGGGAAAAATCAATTTTTAGTATGAAAAACTGTCGTCTGTTTGAATCCATTCACCTTTCAAATAAAGGATCAATGACTTCCGGCTTCAATAATATCTGAATCATTTGAAATCTTTTGAAAGAATCAAAGAAATTAAAAACTGTGACATGTTGAATGGCTTTCCGTGTTGTATCATTTTATGCAACGTGTAAATATTGTATATGATTATTGTTGATTCGCATCAGTCCTTCTACTTTTTCTGCTGTTATTGTTGTTGTCGTCGTTGTTATTTCAAGTCACGTATTTCATTTTGTGATAAAGTTTCCAGGAACATCAAAGCAGATGCGAAACTTGCTATTCAGAATTGTCTGGCTGAATCGGGTGTTTCAAGTTTGGAATTGAATGTGTATGAAAATCTGCGTTGAAGATGATAAACTTTAACACTTAAAAGTTTGGAAATTAGGGAAATGTTGAATATCATAATTTTGTGCCATGGATGTTTTAAGCAGGTTTTCTTTTCCATCGGAAGCAGAGGTAAGTATACTTTTTCAAATTTGATTATTTTCTCACTTCTCGTCAAGGAATATATTTTACCTTTATTTGAGTTTACAATTGTGTACTGCGACTAAATTCCAAGTGTGTAACGTATTTTCTTTTCCAAATAAGCAAACATTTTGAGCCATTGAGTCCATTTAAGGTATTATACCTGCCCGACATGAGTTGCAAGTCTAATGGTTTTATGACAATATTTGGGGAGATCACAACCTTTTCTAGCGACATTATAGGGAAAAGACATTTCGAGTGTGTATATCTGAATGGCAATATAGAAACACTTTTCATTGTTCACTGGAATGTTTTTGTCTAATTCACTTAATTTTCACAGAACTTCGACTTCAAACAAACTTCCATTACAACTTCAAAGTGTTTAGCTAAGTGGAAGCAGGATGGTGATCAAAAATTAAAATGTGCATTAATAATTTAATTGAATGAAGAGTTGGTGCGCCGTGTCAGTCAAATACATATCGTAGTACACAAAACATATTACATAGTTTGTGAAAGTAACAGTTGTTTTTGTAATTGATTGGGTGGTCAATAGTCTCATTTATGTAGTAATTAATCTGAATCACAACGTATCCAGTGATGTCTGCCTTATCCATGGATTATTTCATTGATTGATTGAGGGGATGGTTTTATTGTTCTTTGAAATAGATGGTGCATATATGACTCAACGTTGGAAGTCTTGTGAGTAGTTAGGAACCTCTCTCACCACCTTGTATTGACGGTAGCTAATATGGTTCAGTGATATGGGGAGGTTGGTGACGGAAAGAGTCGTCAGACATGACCTTTCGGAAATGCTGTGGACAGATCAGCATGGAGAAGGGCAGAAACAGAGAAGGAATGATAGATTTGAGCCCAGAATTTTTCTCAACGGATATCGATTCAAGAATTGATCGTTACATTGTTCACTGCAGTTGAATGGATGTTCTTCTGATTGTCAAATTCATCTATTGAATATTATCAATTATTGTGATTGAAATTTCAAATCTGATAAACAAAATCCTGTCGATACTACAGAAATACTTAACATAAAAAACAGATTCAAAAACCACTTTCTTTCCCGTATATGATTCGTGTGATCAGCAAGTTCCTGAGTTATTGTAGTAAACATTGCATTTCTAACCTACGTTCCTTGTAACTTTTTTTCTGTTGGATTGCGTTTATCTATCTATCTATCTATCTATCTATCTATCAAAACACTTGACCACCACAACTATTATATCATTCAACTATCGTTAGCATGTCACACTATAGGTAGTCCAATAAGAGAGTAGGACAAAAGAGAGAGAGAGAGAGAAAGAAAGACTGAGAGGGAGGGAGGGAGAGAGAGAGACAGAGAGGGAGGGAGAAAGAGAGGAGGGAGTGTGTGCAAGCCAATATGGTTAAAAAAAGGAACAGAGAAGAGGCAAAAATGTGACATCATTGACCATATCCTCTGATTCTATTTAGGAGGGTGGAAAGAATGAACTTTATCAGTGGGGGGAGGGGACGAGAATATTTTTCCACTAAAATATATCTACCGACACAGTTACTTCGTCTGGTCACATAAAGTTTATGAGCCCTTTCAACGATGAAAAGGAATGAAACAGGGTGATATCATTCAACTCAAACACTTCACAACCTGCCTTGAAATGATCCTCCGAAACTTGCTTACCGACAAACTGAGAACCACGCAATTTGCAGATGGGAAAATCGTGTTCAACCTCAAATCGAGAGATCATAAGACAGTACAGTATATTACAAAGAGGAGTCAAGTTCGAATGTCAGACGACCGGTAGACATCACAACTCACTATATGGATTGCGAGAGATCTCATGCAAAACTGGCCGACAGGAAGTATGGTGGTGTGACGAGCAGGATAATTTAAGAAAGAACTGGTTCAGCAATGCCTATGATAGCGAGGCTTGACAAATATTAAGGAAGGTCTGTGTCCAACGATGTATGCTAACAGGCGGATGATGATAAAATCTGGAATGCAAGTGTTTGTGGAAAATTAAGCATATGCAAGTGGGGTTCAATGCAGAGTGTAGAGGTTAATGGTAAAAACATCAATATAATAGAAAAACGCCACATGTTTACTTATTGCCCTGAAATATTTCATATTTACGAAAGGGAAAAAGTTCATATGTTATTTAAGGACGCATAGCATTATTATTGCCTGGGTGTAGCATATAAAGATAGAAATTACAAGGAATAGATGAGTTCTCCCTTTCCTTTTTTTTCCCTCTTTTTTTTCCTGTCATTCTTTCTCTTTCTTTATCTCTGTCTGCCTGTCAGTCTGTCTCTCTCTATCATCACTGCCTTTCTTTTTTTCTTCACTTTTATTTTTGAAACTAATCATAGAACCAAAACATGTACAAATAAAAGTAAAAGCGTGGCGAAAAAAATGAGATTAGGTTAATGCTTGTAATCTTTTATTATCTCGTAGATATAAAAAAATATCTGTGAATTTTCCACAGGTTTTAGCAAGTTATGACTATTATCATGTTCCTCACCATTTCTTTTTCCAATAGCTTTCTGTAGAGGAAGTGCTTGAATCCAAAGGTCCTTACTTAGAATCGAAATAAAACAATCTTCAACGTGTTGTGTTACTCCTATATACGATGGGGAATTGGAAATCTTTTGCAATCATCACATTATTTGGAAAACCGTTGATTTTGTGTTATGATGACTGTTTTGAAAAAAAATTATCTTTGGCAGGGTTGTTCATAAGTTCCACTTCAGTCTGAAAATATAAAAGCAAATCAATCCTTTATTTTTTTCCGATAAATTCCATCTGCCAAATCGTTCAAATGATAAAAGAGGTGAACGCATTGGAAAGAAAAACTTCACAGAGCTGAGAATTGCTTATGGATTGTTTTTTTTTCCCGGACAATGAAAGCCAATTTCCATGTATATTTATAATCTTTTGTGCAAGTTCCTTATTTACAGACATTTTATGTTATTTAACTTCATGCTCCAACATATGACCTCTTTCTCTCCTGAAATTCTCCCACTCGTAAGAACAATGGTTATTTTTCAAATCAATAAAAACTGATTCTGTAAATAAAATACCGGAGAGAATGAATCTGCATATTTATGTCATTTATATATCCTGAAGAAAATAAACTTATAAACTTATTCCTAGACTTTTATCCTTGTCTCTATCTTTCCCTATGTCTCTCGCTAGTCTCATATATATATATATATATATATATATATATATATATATATATATATATATATATATATATATTCTTCTCTCCCCGATCTTTAACAATAACAATACGTCTTTAAATCAACGAATCAACTTTTTCCATTTCGTGAATATGACATATTCTGAAACAATAAATATACATGCAGCCTTCTTTCATATCTTTTTATTACGTTTTGTAAAGCTGTGAAGCTTTCAAAACTTATGTATATGGATCCAGTGGAATGATGGATTCGCTACACTGACACGTTTATCTTCTAGGCTGTTGATTCGATGCATTCAAATTCATATTTAAGACGTCATCGGGAGGTATTTCTGTGTCCTGTTTGGAAAACTGCGACATGTTTCAATTTATATTTCATTTCTATTTCCCACGGCTCGATCTCTTCGTTGTTTTCTTTGTGTTTCCCTTTATTATTACCTCTTTTCGTATTGGTTTGTTATTCTTTTTATCTCCTGTAGGGGGCAATGAACTTGTGGCCAGTCGTTATAAATTATGTTCGTTGAATTTTGAATCTTCTAGATGCTTTATTTATCAGTATGTGATCCATCAGTTTAGTGCTGTGGTATTAGTTTCAGGTGATACATCTTATAATTGTATCCGTTTACTTGTTCTGGGGTTTACTTTTACGTGGCTTTAGTTATCTATGTTTTAATTCGCCCAACATACTTGATGGATTGGTTATTATATGTAAGACGATCAAAATAAGATGATTAGATGATTGAATTGTGTTTTTAGTTGCTGGGGATATAATGATAATAATAACAACACCAATAACAAGATGATTATAAAGACTTATTTGTTATACATGTATTTGTGTTGTCAACTTATGTTTTTAATTGAAATTTTGAGCATGCCGACACAAGGCAGCTACTTAATTCCTTTCATTTGGCAGGTCTGTCTATTTGGCAGAAATGATAATTTCTTATATCTTTTTTAGGCATAGGTGGCACAGGATATCAGTATTCTGGTGTGTTTTAATATTTTTTCATTTCACTGAGGATACAGAATTGCTGTCTTTGAGGCCCCCACTAAAGTATGGATAGTTATCTATTGTTATTGCTTTTTTCGTTTGAAAAAGATGTTGATTCCTAGATATTGCCTCGTTTCCAAAGGTTGATATTTCAGCTTGAGTTGCAATATTTGATTTGGGACATTCGTTTTGCAAATGGCAATTGTTGCTATTCATGAGAATGCACTGTGTCTTTTAAAAAAAAAGTTTCTTGACAAGTATTAACCCTAATATTATGCTGTTAGGCTTTTTATGATTTTACAGGAGCTGTACATACATTAAATAGCAATTCTGGTATATATATATATATATATATATATATATATATATATATATATATATATATATATATATATATATATATATATATATATGTATGTATATATATATTTATATATATCTTTCAATGCAACATCTATGTATTCAAGAAATGGACGTATATAAATTGCGTTATATCATATAGAAACTAATTTGAAATGATTTCCCATCGTTACACTGTTGATGTATCATACAATTTAGACCAAAAAAATATAATAAACAAATTCAGAAAATGGGGTAACTAAAGAAATCATCCCTGTCGTCGAAATTAAGACTGATATTCCGTTAAAACACGATGAATGTACGCCTTGGTCTAGATAACGTGAATTTGATAAATAATCAAATGAAATTGGGTTGTCGTTTTTTAAAATTCCTAATTTCATTTACATTATGATATAATATAATGCAATTAATAATGATTTCATTGGATCATATATATTTATTTTTTAATTACGTATATACATATAGACATGTATATATACACATATGCATGTATATGTATATGCACATATGTTTATGTATGTATATATATATTTATACATCTCTCTCTCTCTTCCTCTCTCTCTCTCTCTCTGTCTATATATATATATATATATATATATATATATATATATATTAATGCATGAATATACTTATATTTCTCCACCGGTATAAATCTAGTTTTTTCATGATT
Source organism: Thysanoteuthis rhombus (assembly GCA_963457665.1). Taxonomy (NCBI): domain Eukaryota; kingdom Metazoa; phylum Mollusca; class Cephalopoda; order Oegopsida; family Thysanoteuthidae; genus Thysanoteuthis; species Thysanoteuthis major. The sequence continues at coordinate 29,129,277 of OY735200.1, forward strand.
TTTGGTTTATGAATGTCAGTATACATGTATATATGTTCATGTACATTTGTATGTAAATATTCATATATATATATATATATATATATATATATATATATATATATATATATATATGCATATACAAATATATATTCATATAAGTATATATTCATGTATATATGCATAAATATATATATGTATATATATATATATATATATATATATATATATATGCATCGAGAATTTGTTACACAGACACGTTCGTGCTTATGCTAAGTTCAGGCATCTTCAGGCGGATGATTACATTTATTTTAGATCTATATTAAGGACATTTCAGAGGATTATCATTTTTCAGGATGAAGAGTCTTCCTGTCGTTCTCTTATAAATCTCTTTTTTCTTTCTTCTTTCCCTTGTTCAGTTGTTGGTCACTGTTTATTATGGCTTTCTGTTTTACATAATGCAGATACTTTGCTCGCTGTTAGTTACATATTATATATAACCTGGAGATTCTGCGAAAATCCCTCTCATCAGTACGTTAAAATATCTGCTTTTCTTGATATGTTTCCTGTCTGAGAGTATTTTATACTTACGTTCATCTGTTTTCCAATTACAAAGTTCACTCTTACATAACCTTTATTGTTTATTTTTACTTATTGTAGGTTCAATACGTTCAATGTAACACCGATAATTATGAATGAGTTCATAAAGTACCTTAAAGTATAAAATAAGAATGTTAATAGTGATGGTACTACTATTATTATATTTGATAACGAAGAGATTAAGATAGTTATAGTGCTCAATTTACGTATACCTATACGAGTGGTATCAAAATATACACTTTTAATAGAATTTTTGAGCGAAGCCGGCACTTTAAAGTTATTTCACTTTCTCTATCTAATGATTTTGCTTTTTATTTTTTTTGTTCTATAGCCTAATCCGTGGATTTTTTGGTATAGGTAACATAGGGTTTCAATGTTTTAGCATACATGTGTTTGTTTTGATAATTCCCATTTTACTGTGGGTGTGAGCTTTCTATGTGTCAGTCCTCAATAGTATCGACAGTGATATACTGCTTTTGAATTTTTCATTTATGATAATGAAATATGATTGGTTAATCTCAATTTAAAGGATGCTTTAGATATTCCTCGATTGTATTTCACTTCTAAGGGTTTTTTCAGGTCAGTATTTCAGCTTAGTGTACAATATTCGATTTGAAACATCTGTTCTGCTATGGGCATCTCTTTCTGTTTGTGCAATTGAATCTTTTTTGGTATTAGTTTTAGTTACTTCATTGTTATGCTTTGTTGTGGATTTATTAAAAATATCCATACAGCTATAGCTAAATTTCAGTTCGTTCTTATTGAATATTGTATAGATGTGGTTGCTCAGGGGAGATATTTTCATATTAATTTGAGGGATATTTTCCCTATGTTAGTTTTATTTGTAGGTTGAATTGTATCGTAAAGTAGATGCTTTTTCTACTACTACTTTTTTGTTGCTGCTGCACTAAGAAATTTCACTCTCTGTTTATATTTAAAGCTTGTATAGATGAAACTGCTGGCTGTTAAGGCTTTAGTACGTTTATCTCTAACATTTTTAGATATTGTTTTGTCTGATTTATTGTATATTAGCCTGGTTTTTATTGTATTAGTAATCTTGTTAATGATTTTGTTTGGGTGGTTAGATCTTATGCCAATGTATATAATTCAAGAGTTTTCTTTTTTTAAGTGGTTTTAGGGTGTTATTATTTAATTTGAAAATAACATTTGAAAATATAGAATCTTTATCTAATTTTAGCTTCAGAGTTCATTTTTTTTTTCAAATCTTTCATGATGAATTTTTCAACTGTTAAGCATTTTTGTGTGTCGCTGTTTTCTACGCTCAGTAAGCCGTCATCCAAGTAAAGTCCTGTATTATTAGAGCTTAGGTTTGTGGTGAGGTTATACAAAATATGCATACTGATCAGTTCTGACATCTCAGCTAAATCAAAACTACCCTTAGAGACATCAAAACTGCAGACGTCAGTTTTAAGTTCTATTCTAACTCAACTCAATGTTTAATGTTGAATGTATCGGATGCTTAATGGAATAAATCCATCATACATCGGATATTGCATTATATTATATCGTACTATAATCCTGATTTGTATTATGTAATATATAAGTATATGTATGTATATATCTATCTATTCATCTCTCTCTCTCTCTCTCTCTCTCTCTCTCTCTCTATATATATATATATATATATAAGTATGCGCATATATGTATATATATTCATATATATATACATATATCTATACATACGTATATGAATATATATATTGCATGCATCTAGGAAAGTTTATTATTTATTTCCTGAAAGGGAAGGGGAAAGTTCTCTTCCTTCTTCCCTTCAATATATATGTAGAGAGACAGAGATAGATCTAGATAGATGGGCTATCTAATAACTATTTTGTATCAATATAACACACACATGCATCAACCAAATAAGAGACTCCTGTCAACTTTCATCGAGGTTCGTTCAGGATTCTTTTATGAACGACGCAAAGAGATGAAACGATTGCCTTTTGATGTAAACAGAAATATTCGTCTAAAGGAAATTCATTTTCCTAGGGTTCTTTGTGTCACATAAGTGGAATCTCGAAGTTCACCAACAGAACTTGGAGTGTCAGATGCAACTGTTCTGATGCACAATTTCTATCGTCTCCACTTCACAAGTTGCCCTTAAGCAACAAAAACAACCAAGGGACTTGCATGTAGGTAAGCAATATTTCAGTAACATAACGTATTATCGGTTTTGTCAATAGTATTTTATGAATAAGCACAATCCAAAGTACAACATATAAACATTTTTTTATGATTCCAAACTTATTATTGAACATGTAATTTGAGTTTTTTTTCTTCTCCTTTTTTGTCTGTTTGGATTTGAATGTATTTCAACAGTTGGCATATTTTAGGGGTGTTGTAATTTAATATCTCTTGCTATGTAGCCCCGATATTTTGCTACTTAGAAATTTCGAACGGATAAACAGTATCAAACTTTTTCGGAATACATAGACCTAAATTAAGCCACCAGTCTCAATGAAGGTTCAAAATAACTTAATTCTTTTCTTCAATTCAATTTTATAAAACCGTTCATAAAGCACAATTTCAATCACGAAGAGGTAACTTACTGACCAACAGGATCAGATTTTGGGTATCATGTAAATAGATGGAAGGGAATCAGATCGTTATGATCGGGAGAGCAATCACTATAATCATTTATCTTTCAATTTTCAAAAACATTTATGTAAAAAAACGTTCTTCAGATCTAATCAGTCAACACATCCATAGCTCTAAAAGTATGCGAGTTATACTAACGGACTAACAGACATTCGAATTAATGTAATAGCATTTTCTTCTTCGGTGAGTGTAAACATAATTGAAGCAAGTATCTGGCCAAGCATAAGACTCACATGGTAAAACGAATGCCTTATTTTTTTTAAAATGATTTTTGAGAACTAATATACAAAGAATCCTCATTTGTGCACTCTAACAATTCCTTTGGGATGTTATTCCTGAGTTTTTCTGTCACATATAGACAGTCATTTGATGAATCACAGAATTATTTTCTCGTACATTCACAAAATAGATTACTTGGTACTTGAAGTAATTGTGTATATTCTGCTTTCACGGATCGTCGGTGGTCGAACCCAAGTGAAGCCAAGAATTCAAAATGCTGATAAATGCTCGTAGAATCCGTCCATCTTGGGAAAAAGAATCACACGCAATGCTTTGTTTGCAGCGCACTCTCAAATTCAAACACGCACGTAATCACACACACACACAAACACACACACACACACACACACACACATATATATATATATATATATATATATATAAATACATATATATATGTGTGTGTGTGCATGTTGTGCATGTGCATGTATGTGCGTGCAAAGTGAGGGAAAGAGTGAGTGGAAAAGTAGTGCTGGCTTTTCAGGATTCCATATATGTATGCATATGTCCGCAGAGATTTTCAACGTGATGAGCAAAAATGATTGCTTTCGGATCATGCACTCACTGCTGTGTACGATAACCACCATTTTGTATTTCAAAGGAACTTCTAGATTTGTATCAATCTCTTCATTTGACGCCTTTTTCATTTTTTTGTTATTACGGGTCCTCTCCGGGTTTGGTCATCGATTTATTTGCTATAATCAGATAAATACACACTTGAATCGACAGCCTCGAATCCAATTTTACGATGTTTATTTTCGTTAAAGCGTTATAGAGTTAGGATTATGTAAAACGTGCTAATGGCATCCAGCAAATGATAAAAAGGGAGCTAATATTGACTAGCGGCTCCTTTATTCAAATTTTTCAATCTCTGCTAATTGATGTCAAAAACACTATTAACTTCTTAAGTAACATCAACGCGTTCCCTCCTTAAATTTTCAAGATGAATCCGTCTTTGTATTGAAGGAACAGATTATTGCATTTTATGTTTCGACTCTTTTTTGTGTGGCTTTGATTTCTGTCTTTCATGATTTTTTTTTTTTATCGTTTAATTACACCATTTTCTTAAAATCCTGGAGGACAGAATATCTCAATCGATCCTTGTGATGTTAATGTGTATTATTTGAGAATCTTTTTTTATGAAAAAAAAAAAACAACAACCTTGAATCCGCTCTGAAGAATGATATTAGTGATCCCCCTGCGTAATTGCCTTCAGAAAGGAATATATCCCGTTTGGGGATGGTCAATTGGAAAACTGGAGAAGAGAATAATCAATGATTAAATCATTTCCCTCATCTTCTATAGGGCGGTGATCACAACAAAATCTGAATTAAAAAAAAAACAAATTTGAACGCTACCAGACATAAACAGAGAGGCCGACTTATCATACAGTTACATTGTAAATTGATGCTCCTATTAAAGATTATTCCGAGGGAGATTTTTGGAAAACAAAAACTGCTTTAGTCTACAAATATCAAAGAGTTCATATTTAAACTGTTAGCCTTCTAGCTCTGTTGATGCAGCGCGTACCTGCAGCACATATAGAGCTGGCCAGTAGGCCAACCAGACTGACCTGAAAGAACTTATGTACAAAGTTTTGATATCATCATCATCATCATCATCATCATCATCATCATCATCATCATCTGTCTTTCAATGTCCGTCGTTGGACATAGACCTTCCCAAGGATTTGTCACTCTTCTTTATCATGGGCTTTTCAGAGCCAGTACTTTCTGAATTTATCTAGCTTGTCCCACCATCTAATATTCTGTCGGCCTTGGTTACGCATGTGATCTTCGGGGGACTCATGTCATGAGTCGATGTCCATCGGTTGTCCACCATTCTTGCAACGTGGCCAACCCACTGCCATTTGTGCAACAAAGCCGTCGAGGACAAAGACAAAACGATCAGAATAGCATATGCAAAGATGGAAAGATTGACCTCCACATCTTCGTCGGTAAACAAATTTACATGATATCCTCAAAAGTATTCAAAAGATCAACCGAAGAATCACTCCAAGTAACAAATGTTTTGCTAAAAGCAGTCCAAATTTCAAGATCAACATATCTAATTACTCCTAAAAATGAGGGTTTTAAACCTAAGCATCTTTCTGGGAGTCCACTATATAGCTTAGAACATAACCAAAAGATTGACCTCAACCCAAAAACAATGCAATGTCAACGAGAGAGAATCATGCTAAACATCACATGGAGGGATAAAAAAAACAGCACTGTATATTAGAGAAAAAAAAGAGACAATTGTCAGAATAATTATATAGACCTTTACAAAGCTGGAATTGCAATGGGCTGGTCTTATTGCAAGAATGTTGGACAACTGCTGGACATCACAGCTTGAAAAATGGATCGATAGTGACCATTTCGGATTGTGCGGTGATCTAAACGCGTTCAGGAAGTATTGGCTCCGCTAATCTTGGGGAAGTGACGAATGCTAGAAGGCTGCTGCTGATTTAAATTAATTCTACAGCTTACCTTCATCTTCTGTGATATCTTTTGTTTTTTATCCTTCTTCTTTTTTTTCCTTCAAAATGCCATCAAAGCTTTTTTGTCATAAATTGTCAAAAAAAACAAAACCAAAAACTAAAGACCGAATAGAAACATACTAAATTGAGTTGATTGGAAAAAATAATTCGTTGTAAAAAGGTGTGAAGAAATGTTGATAAAAACAAGTTTATGATTTGAAACACCGATGATGACACACTGTTTTTTTTCGCAGTTATCAACAGAAGAACTCACTGGAATATACATTCCATATTTACATTTATACATGCAAATGTGACAATGATTGCAGAACAGGGGTGGTTGATGGGTGTGGATCAACCGAACGGGTGAAGTCGTGCAATGTGTCACTGTTGTGTTCGTCTAACAATCACAAAGGATTATTGAACTATGTTGGTGAATAAATACCATCTCTGTACGTTAATGGGTGTTGTATGTATGTATGTATACATTTACATATGCAAATAAAAGATCTGTAATTGGACAGCTGCAGTGGATCAACTGTATCGGTGGTTGGGAGGAGGAGTTTATCTATTGATTCTTAAGAACAGAACAAGAGATTCAAAATGTTTATCATATTTTAAGATGTATTTATTTATATATGTATTTGAAACAATCAAGAAAAACTGTCAGCAGAGATATCTCAAGTCTTCAGGTTGGTCTGACTGGCTGGGTGTGTACGTATGACACATAAACACGGTCAAAATCGACCAACATAGGGCTGAAAATCCGAAAATATGATTCTTATTTCATGTAGAAATGAAAAATCTAATAGTTCCTTGGTGGGGATCCAATTGGCAATGAAGGTTCATACTGAATTCGTCCGTCAGTTTTTGTCCAGTAACATTAGTATGTGTATGTGTGTGTGTGTGTGTGTGTGTGTGTGTGTGTGTGTGTATTCCTCTGGCATGCAACTACTTCTTATTTACTTATCTTCTGTTGCAGTGTTAAAATAATTCACATTAGATACTTATCAGATATAAACAAGAAAATACGTACTTTAATCTATGTACATTCAAAAAGATATATATATATCCAACATGAGATGATTTCGATTTTTTATCGATATACCTATGTCGTCATAACAACAAACAACACGGTATATACGAACCAAAAACACATACTCACTCACGTGCATGCACAAGCAGCTACAAACGCAAGTACTCACACACACATATATACAGTCAAATTAGATAATTTAATTGATTATATAATCCCCATTCAGTCAATATTGAGCTGTATATTTAAAAAACAATAAATCTTCCATAATATGTATAAAAATGAACCCCTAAAACCCAAGAGCTTTTGACCTCTTAGAGATGTACTACTGCTGTTAGAATTATATCCTGCGACAGATCCATATAGGATTCACCAAAATCAGAACAAAGTCCCACACACCATGATGACCCAGAAGGAATCCTTTTCATTGATTCCCATTTTTGCTTCCAAAGTAAAACATCAGAAGTTGAATTTGTTTTCTGCAGAAACCTCCAAACCACTGAGAGGTACGCGCACACATTGCACGCTACTGAAGATGGGACCCCCCGAATCATATACAGCACACCAATTAATTCATTTATTGATTAATTGATTGATAAACAAAATCTCCGTTCACTCTTACTCCTGAGTCTTTCTCATTCTCTGTTTTTCACATAAATATACATTTCGAGTTACTCCTCGATTTAGTGATTTAATACCGAAATCATTTTTTCAGTCGCAAGAATGGTCATTCGAGGAGGCAAAGTTAATGAGACTTTGAAACAATTTAATGAAGCCATGATTAGACATCCTGATTCCTTTAGAACTTATCAGTTTTGTCGAGATGAAACGTTAGCAAAAATCAAAGAATATGTTAATGGAGGTATAAAAGTAAAAAAAAATAATGAATAATTCATATGAAAATGAATAAATTAGTATTCCTAAGGGAATTAAGTAATCAAAAGAGATAGATCTAGTCTTTGTCAAAGTAAGAGATCTTTATATTGAATAGAACCATGGAAATGGGAAAACATTTGATTCTATTCCATTTGTCTGACTGATAGATAGTTGACATTCAAAGTTAATTCATTTGATAATTCAAAAGAAAAACAAATTAGTAGGAGCGAGATGGTATATCACGTAGACATTTTAACCTCAATGTAGTATAAAATAACATCCATATACAATGCATTATGATAATACCCTATACAAATTAACAGACTGCATGGGTGACATAAAGTGATGAGGAGGTGATCTACGCTGCTCGGATTCCATGGTGATATAACTGTTTTGTTTTTAAATCACCGAAACAGTTACATGGTAAACAACTGACGATCCTAACAAGAGGAAATTTACACATAATACCATAATAGCAAGTCATATGTAAAACATTCAAAGAATACTGAAAATTTTACATAAATTACATTGACAGATATTAAGAAAATATGAAATGACGCTAAAAAATTTGAAAAATATATAACATTATATGCACAGATATTTCAACAGTTCAAATTAGATATACATTTATACTTTCACGGTGCAGAATAATGAATAATTCATTAGTACTGTAACATGGAGGAAATGCAGTTTTAAGTCTATTCCGTATGAATATATTTTACATTTGTAAACTTTGGCGATTTAATGCATCTTTTACATTAGATATCATATCGACCTACCTTATGGTAGAAGATCAAAAATCAAAGCATGCTCTGTTCAATTAATGCACATAATCTAGTTAATTTAAAATGATACTTCCAAATTCAATCGATTTTGCAATCAGCTCCTATGCAGCTTTTACATTAGAAAACCATATGAAAATCCTCATGAATATTTGATACCTTAATCAATATTAATAAATCTTTAGATTAGTGATCCTGCTTATAAAGACCTGAACCTCAGAGTTTAAATGTCATTATTCACTTTGACAATTCGTGTTGGGCTCTGGAGATTGTTCTCCACCATCTACTACCTAATAAAATCTGCGATCTCGCTTCTTCTGTCTTGTAATCTATTATGTTTGCCTTCTGACGAGTAATCGATTATATTCATATTAGAGCAAAAACTTTTAAAAAAATCTACGACCTTCCTGCAATCAGTCTCTATTATTGTAAAGGAATAACAGACGTCATTATCAGGAGAAATGTATCCTTCACATCTTGACTGGTTGTCAAGAAGGACATGAAAAGGGTCGTACAACACAATCATGAATATATATTTGTTGTGATAAATGTTCCTGAACTTTCATTTTTTATATAAATTCAATAGGGACGAAATCGTCTTAGCAGGCAAAGAGAAAAAAAATAAACAGTACGAAAAAAGAAAGAAAAATGTATCACCCAAATCCAACTTTGTAGCATTATTACCGCTGGAAAAAAAATCTGTTTGTCTCATTCGGATTGTGCATTTGTAAAAGGCCGTATAATGGATTGGTCGGAATGGTGTGTTAACAAAAGACACTACAAGGTGTTCAATTGTTCAAAAAACTTTCATACAGGATTTGTAACCCAATACTGAATTAGAATTTGGGCTCGTCAGTCAAAAATGTATAACTATTTTCGTGAACAGCTGATCTGACGGAAAACTCAGAATTTGAACTGTGTCTCTCCCAACCTTAGATAATGGAGTACACCGAGCTTGAAGTAAACAATTCAATACAGTAAAACTCACTTGCTTCTGGAGCTGCAGCAGTATCGATGCAGAATAGTATTACAGTGGTAGCCCTCTCACCAAGGGAGACTTCACAGAAATAAACAAAAAGATTGTTGCAGAAGGAGCAAAAAAACCTGGGAGTGAGTAGCTCATCGTATGGAGATTAATAGTGACATTTCATTCATTTATTTGTATCATTAGTATTTATATTGTACAATTTATTGATATATAGAAAAAACAGACATAATGAAGAAGATTTTGGCGAATATGAAATGATTAGATAGCTGTAACAATCCAACTTAGTATCTTACTTTCGAATAAAATTCACTATTTGATTATCGAATAAAAGATATATTCTATTCTATTCATTTATCCACATCTTTGAGGCAAATATCTACATTCTGGCTTGTCATGCAAGTCAAAGTCCGGGGCAGACTAGAATGGAGCTGGGTTGAAAGTAAAGAAGTCGCTGAAGGAACAGCTTTGGATTTCCTTTAATTCAAACAAAGAAAAGTTTAGTAAACCAAGGAGATCGGAAAAATATGAATAACAAAAAAGGTTTGAAAACGCGGAAGAAAATGAAACACAGAAATATCACTCAAAACAAACCCCAATGCATCGACAAGAACCACTGCAGGCAAATAGAAGGAAAATATTCTTGATAATTTAGTAATATTGAACGTGAACTAGGAAAGGAAAGGATAGAAATATGGAAGCTCGTATGTGTCAATTTTCCGTGATATTGAATGGATCATTTTTTGCATTGCATTTCATCATGACAAAGGATGAAAATAGATTTGTGCACATGTTTACCACATCTTACTTAGATACAAAGTCATGAGTCTTAGACTTAGGCAAATGTCATATATTTTGTATGAAATCAAGAATAATTATCGGAATAATGTACTCATCTACCAACACACTAATGACCGAGTCAAATACACCGTGGTTATAATAAATGCCGAATTGTCAAAGAGATCCAGTATGACTAATTGTTTAGCCAGAAATATTAGGTATGATAACACCTTTTGACAACTATTACACTCTATGAATCCAAACATAAGTTATCTTATAAGGAAACAAGACGGATTTAATGGAAATAACAAAATATTTCTTCTCCATCGTATTTAACCAGAAATGCACGCGCACACACACACACACACACACACACACACACATATATATATACATATATATGTGTGTATATATCACGCTTGACTTGTTGCTCAAAGTCATGATTCTGAGACAAACAGCAGGAGTCAACTCACTATGATAATAATGGACTGCAAGACAATCTTTCTAACCACTTTACCTTAATGAGTCTCACTGAATATATTTTGTATCAAATCAATAATAATCAGAACATTGTACTCACCACGTCATATCAACGCACTAATGACTAAGTTTCCTGTTGAGCATCACCGAGCAACATATTAACTCTGTCATCAAAAGAAAAAAAAACAGGAATTGCATCCAAAAAATTTTGTAAATGTATTCACCATTAACGTTACTATTAATTTTTAATGTTTAGTGTCGTTTATTATATTGTTGGCCGTGTTCAAAAATTCTACGAAAAAAACAAAAACAAAACCAAACACTATTCCTCCAAACAAGGAACAGAGAAATATGAATAAAATATTTAAATTGCAATAGAGGTGAAGCAAGCTAGCAAACAAACAGAAAGAGGAAAGGCTCATGGACTAGTAACATCACCTACCGATCCAATATGAGACTTAACTACATTTATGAAATCTTCACCGAAGTCATCAGCAACCGAATCACCTAAGCTGTAGATGAAAACCAACCAGGGGAACAAGCTGGCTACATAAGGAGCTACTCAGCTATTGACCATCTCCATTCGGAAAATCAGCCCCTCAAAAAAGGAGAGCGACGGAATTTAAATGCCATACGCCATGGCATTTGTTGACTTCAAGAAGGCTTTCAACTCCGTAGAAAGTTTTCGATGCTATCACTTAAGGTGTAGTTTATTTCAACATATCTACTGACACAAGTTCCATCATCAAACATCATATACTGAATTGGATCCCTTCCAGCAAGGAAAAAAGGGCACGACAAGGTCTACCAGCTCATACAAACTCTTTACAGCCTCAGAATTATCTTTCGGAACCTAGAATGGGAAAATAAATGAATTAGAATTGACTAAATGTTGAAGCAGGCAACATTTTCCCCTTGGACCTCAAAATAATACTAGGCGAATTAGATGACTAGAGCAAGAATTTTTGGTCTCCAAATGAAGCTAGGAAAGACAAATGCCATTTACAACGAACATGATAAAACAAAGACACAACAATCAAAATTGGAAACACAGAACTAGAGAAAGTATACTACTACATCAACGAAAGAAGGTGTATCTCCATGAGATCCTCGAAGGATGAGGAGATCAATCAAATGATCCCTCGATGATGGCAAGCTTTCATTTTTGAAATTTCAAACTAAGATCAAGACAATCCCACTAAAAAGGATATACAACCAATGCATTCTCCCGATAGTCGACTATAAAGCTGGAACATGGAAACTTTACAGTCAATTGACCTTCAAACTCATAACAATGCAACCTGCACAAGAGTGAACCATACTCAACATAACACGGAAAAATCACAAGTGGAAGAAATGCCCGAAGAATTATAGAATCTTTCAAAAAATTCAAAGGGCAATGGGCTCGTATTTTTTCACTAGGCATCACAACTCACGTGCAAAACAATGTCTGATAAAACATAAGATTAACTAGACAGATTGATGGAGTGCTGGGTGTGCGGTAACCATAATAGAGAAATATGGCCATTCTTTTGAAAGGCCTGAGTCTGTCGAAGGACACAAGTCAACGAAATGAAGGAAAACATTTTTCAGTTCAATTCGAAGGGTTTGCTGACAGCCCTGAATACTAAGCAATCTTCTTAGGAATACACAAATAATTGATACCTTTTGTTTGAATTATTTGCCACCCAAAATATCCATCAAAATGATAGATAATGAACAAAATTTGTTATAAGTAAATGATGTCTACATTATCCCTTCAGAAAACAAACATTCCGTCACACAGTTTCAAAATGAGACTTGGATTAAAAAAAAAACTGAATAAAGTTTTTTATTTTAATTTCATGGGGATGAAGTGGGTCCCTCCTGTAAAATCATTACAAGTAAAACATGAAATTATTTCTTGCATTTTCGAAAGAAAAGAAGACTAAAAATCTTTCATCGGGATTATTCATTTATATAAATAATTATTGTTTTATTTTATTCTCGTTTATACACACACACACACACACAAACACACATATATATATATGTGTGTGTGTGCGTGTGTGTATATATACATAAATATGATTTAAAATGAGATTTGAATGATTGTTTCCACTTGTTAAAAATCATTCTCCTATTAGTTTTAGTTATTCAAACGGACGCTGTTTGAGGCATTCATACATCAAAATTCTAAACGTCACTTTTTGTCTCGCTCGAAATCTGATTTTCTCCTTTCAGAAAAATGGGATTGTTTGGATATTATAGTTTAAAACCACCTAGACTCGACTATTGGAATCCTGCATTAATAAATTGATCTATTCTTTGGATAAAGAAGGGAATTTACAAGCTGCCAAGATGTAATAAATGTATAATGATCACAGGAAGATTTAAAGGAATTTATATGTTTTCCTGTGAATCTTTTAAAATATTCTCGTTGATAGGAATTATCAATTTTGTGTGAATAGCCTTATCTATGCAATTTGAAGCGTTTTTTCTTATGTAAAATATTAAGATTTCTAATTTTACTCTAAGCTTCAAAACAGATCCAAATGCAGCGATTGGATTGTAATCTAATTTGAGGAATAAAGAGGAATATAAAGTAAATATATCAACGAGCTTTACTTGTAAAGTGATCGGTGTTTCGGTACTTGGCTCTATTGAATAATTATACGGGAATGCCGCGAGATGAAAATCTATTCAGCATCAGGAAAACGTTTCTTCTTTGTTTGCAGAGATTCAACATTAAACAAATATTAGGAAAATGTTGAACAATTATTAGGCTTCTGAATATCTATCAATCCATGATTTAACAAGTCTTAGAAGAAAAAAAAGACAGAAAGAAATAAATCGTAAGAGTTTACAAAGAATGAAAGAGACAAAGAAGGAAAATATATGGAGGAAGGAGAATGAAAAGGGATTAAACGAGATACTTAGCCAAACGGGAGGGAAAATGATGCAGAAAGGAAAACAAAATAAAAAGAGAGAATTGATGAATAATAGGGGGGGTATCATGCAGAAAATGAGGGAAATAGCTGAAAGACAATTAGAAAAGAACAAAAAATAAAAAAAGGAGTAAATCAAATAAAGAAAGAGAGGTTGAAAGAAAGTAAGGAAAAAGGAAGATACAATTGAAAAAATAAAGTCGAAAGGGAAAAAGAGAAGGAGAAACAAGGTGAAAAGATCTTCTGGTTGCATTCAGTGTTGGAGATGATAATCTGAGAAAAGATGGGAAAAAGAAGTTTTCAGTTAATTAGTTATTTTGTCTTATGTTGGATCACTAAAAAGTCCAAATTAGAAAGGAAACAAACGTTTTTGACGAAAGAATCAATTTAAGTTGAATAAAAATTGTAAACTGAATCTACCCTGGAACTTCCTTTCTTTGAGGGAGTGGTGGGAGAGGGCTAATCAAGTTTTTTTTTCGAAGCATAATAAGGAGTTGTCAGTCTAGCTCAGTTACCTTGATCTGTTCATTCGGCACATACACATATACATAAGTACATAGATAGATAGATGGATAGATAGATTGATAGATAGATGGATAGATAGATAGATAGATAGCCGACCAGAAAGAATCCTTTGAAAAATGAAGGCGCTTATTGCTGTGAAGTCTTAGAAATTCCTCTCTTGCAATTTGGACTTATGAGCCTGGGTGGGGGGTGAGTTATTCCGAATCCGTGCTCGCATTTGGAGTCGTCAATTTACTCATATTCATTAATAATAATTGTTATTCCATAAGTGAATTATGCGATGCCAACCCATGATATTCGATGGACCAGGTGTGCAATTACAACTATATTTTCGACTTTGATATGACTAACATCAGTTTAATGATTATATTAAAGTTTGGTAGGTCTTCCACATCTATTGTAGGCTCTCGGGTTGCAATCAAGGTAGTTTTTCCCACAGCTGTTGCAGGAGAGGGACTGACAGCAATATCTGATGTGTGATGCGTTTATTACATAAAGTGCTCGACACATTCAGCAATAGACATTGAATTAGAATAGAGCTTGAAATATGATGAAAGCATCCGTTTCACGTTCAAATGTTTCGCTATATCTAGTCACAATTCTTCGGCTTTGATATTATTAAGAACAATCAATGGTTTAGATAATGAAGACTTGTATTTCATCACCCGTTTCCCTTCCTCGTTATCCAGGGATTGCGAGTGGAGATTTCAGAGGTGATATCACGTCTTTTGAGCGTTTTTGGCTGGCCTGCAAGGCTGATGTGTGCGTGGGGGGATTCATTCTTTTCGACTAACGTTTACTGGAGGTGTATAACCAATGCATCCTCCCAATAGTCACTTATGGGGCTGAAACATGGAACCTAACCAAGAGACAGACCCGTAAATTGAGAACCATGCAACGTGCACACGAAAAAATAATGCTGGGCCTCACATGGAGAGACCACAAGACGGCACAGTACATCCGAGAAAAAGCAAGACTTAGGGACATCATAGAATCAATTAAAAATCTCAAATGGCGGTGGGCTGGCCATGTTGCAAGAATGGCAGAATATCGATGGACATCGTGATTCATAACGTGGATCCCCCGAGACCACATGCGCAACCGAGGCCGGCGAAGTGTTAGATGGAGGGACGAGCTAGACAAGTTAAAGAAGTACTGGCTCCGTGATGCCCATGATAGGGAAGTGTGGCAAATCCTGGGGAAGGTCTATGTCCAACGACGGACGCTAAAAGACTGATGATGATGATGATGTGGATTGAAATCTTTGGCTTACATACAATCAAGATCTATTTTAAGATCTTCAAAGATCTGTTTTGGATGCTTCGGGCAAATTTCCTCATTTAGGACTTTGAGTGTTGGGTCGAAGGTCTATTTTTCTAAAGTGTAAAAACTTCCTCCCATTCTATCTATATATCTTTTCTTTTTCATTTTTCTTTTCCTTGTTTAATGGATGGTCATTGCTTGTTATGTTTTATTTTGTTTTACGTACTGGACATACTTGCTGGTAGTTATAAATTATAAATTGAGACTATTTTATCCTTACACGACTTTAGTTGTTAGTTTAATTCTTTTAAGTTCAGCATGTGACTACACATTTAAGATAGTTGTGAAAGGGTAATCCTTAAAGTAGCTGGATGTATGAAATAATAATAATATCAATAATAATGCTATTATAACTATCATTGATAATAACGAAGAGAATAAGAAATCTATGGTGGTTGATTTTTAGAATATCTGTATGAGGGATGTTAAATCAAGTTTTTTTGATGGAAGTTTTGATTTGTGCCGGGACTGTAATGCTCCTTCATTTTTTTTTTCAATTTAATATTTTGCTTTTTTTTGTTCTTTCGTCAAAAGTGAAGGTTTCAAATTTCACATTTTGGTATAGGTGACATGGGGTTTCAATGTTTTGGCATACTTCTGTTTGTTTTGATATTTCCAATTTTACTATGGGTGTGAGGTTTCTATTGGTCAGTCCCCTATGATATATCGACAGTGATGTGCTGTTTTTTCGTGCATTTTTTGTTTGTAATGATGATACATGGTTGGTTAATACTACTTTGAAGGGTGTTTTGAATATTCCTCTGAAATTCTTCACTTCTAATGGTTTTTCTTGTGTTGATATTTCAGCTTGGTATGAAATATTCGATTGAGACATTTCTTTTGCAGGGAACATGAGTTTTTGTTTGTATAATTGCAATCTGGTTCATTTATGCTTTTTCGGTTAGTAAAGAGCAATGAATAACCACTCAACAAGGAAATGAAAGAAGAAAAAGAAAAGATACATCGGAACCCTACAGAAATAGCCTTCCGAGTTCTAAATAAGGATCTAAGATGAATTGAATCTTTTGCTTGAAGAAGCACCAACAAGACGGAAGCATCAATGTGTTTGTGTTGCAAATCCTTTATATCATTATATATATATATATATATATATATATATATATATATATATATATATTGAAAGTAACGTTATCCATAATCTTTCTCACTCTTTCTCTCTCTTTATATGTATATGTAAAATTATAAATTGAATCTTTTGCCTGAAAAAGCACAAACAGGACAGAAGCATCGAAGTGTTTGTTAAGCGAATCCTTTATATCATTATACATATATATTGAAAGCAACGTTATCCATAATCTCTCTCCCTTTTTCTCTCTTTATATACATACATATATATATATAAAATATTCATATATATACATATATATGTAAAGTTATAAATCAGTATGTAATCAAAATTCGAATATGTTTGTGAATTCTTTCAAGTGCATAATCAAGAGTACACAAATACTAAGTACACACATATATTCATTTTGAGATATATACTGACTTACCTCGCTCGTTTCAAAACTTTCAAATCCTGAAACATTAGTCTCGAAATTAATGGGAAAAGAATGGAAATACTAATGTCACTTTTAACTTCAAGGCAGACTGGTGTAAACTATGAGGCCTCCATTTTTGATTTCCGTTTAATGCATGGAAATCTTATGTCTTATTGTAAATAACAACGGATGAATATGTCGTGTCTCTTTCTTCTTCGGGAATGTTTATTTTCTCTGAGTAGCACTAAGTAAAAACAAACGTGGATGAGTCAAAAGTCAGTTTTAAGTAAGATTTAGTTAAATCTACTTGAAACTTGGCAACGTCTAAGTTGTCTTACAAGTTCAAAATTAAAAGCTCTAGAGACAATCGGTCTAAAGAAGATACAAGATCTACTCAGAAAAGTAACATTTGCCAGCCTTATGGGATTAAAACACTATTATGTGTCAATGTAAAGCTAGAAGACACAGATAAGACGGGATGTAGCAGTCTTCAGTGTTCTTTTGTCACAGAATATAATTGGACAGTGAACTTGGTCGATGGATGTTTAGATCAAGTACTGTAGTGCTGGAATCAGGACCAAAAATTTATGAAAAACAAAGCCAACAACAAATCTTTATTTTGAATAAGCAAATTATTTAATAACTAGTTCTTTCATGTTGTCAAAAGTGACAGCAGTAGTAGGATGAGTAGGTGATAGCATTGCACTAAAAACATCAAAAATATTACGTTACTTTACTTATTCATAATGTTCAAATAAATAGAACCAGATGTTAACACTTTTGTGAAAATAAATAAAAGTAAGGCCGACAACTCTATATTTAGCATTCAATATTTATTCCCCTTGACTAATGTTACAGACAAAAATATTGACATACATATGGTTAATTGTTAGAAACCAACTTTATACAATGCTTACCACGCAGTTCTCTTCTGAGTGACTAACCAGATCTTTATAAATTGTTCTTTATGGAAACAACAGCAATATGTATATATACATACATATATATATATATATATATATATATATATATATATATATATATATATATATATATATATATATATATATATATATATATATATATATATATATATATATATATTTATATATATATATATGGAGAGAGAGAGAGAAATATAAAAGGAGAAAATAATATATGAGTAACAATTTTAGTTGAGATAATGATAGCTATTGTTGCTCAGGCAGAAACGTGTTGGAATAAATATTAACTAGAATTGACGGCCACGTGTACTGAATTTAATTTTATCTATCTCATGGCAACAGGTAAATTGTTTGTATTCAAAGTCTGACAATCTATAAAAGGACCTTATTCATCACTCACTCACTCACTCTCTCTCTCTCCCTCTTTCTCTCTCTCTCTCTCTCGTCCCTATATAATCATCATCGGCAGCCAATATATCCCCTACTACACAAATGTCTCTCCATGAGGATTGAGATCGTGCTACCTTCTGCTATAGTGCAGTGCATCATGAACTACTGCATGAAGATCATCTAATAAGTAATATCTCGTAGAAATATCAAATTACCTGGACATGAAATGTGGAAAAACATGCAAACTTTTTTTTTCTTACCAATATACATACCAGAATTCATGACGATATAATTTACAATAATTTCTCATATCTATCACATAGTAGGGTTCATTCATTAGAAAAAATAACCACTGATTAGTAAATAAAAATTTCTATTGTGGTGTCAGGTGTACTCAATAAAATACTTAAAATAAATGACAGTTTGTAAACAGGAAATGTACAATTTTCAAAGATGACGTACAAAATTACAGGCATATGCTTAAAATACAAGTTTTTCTAACAGATCTTTATAGAATGGGTACTTGATAACTCATAAAAAGTCTGGTAGAATCTGACCATTTCGAAATGATAAATTTCAAGATGTTGTCCAAGTTGGATGCCAAATAAGTTGGCTGCATTTATGACAAAAAAAAACAAACAAACTCACTCCTCCCCTCCAACTACCAATATATAAATATCATCGGGGGTTGGGTATTTTTTATGCACCTGTCTCTTATAGATATGGAAAAACCACAGCAAATAATGATGCTGTAACTCTTAGTTTGTACATCTTTTAAAAAATTGGCAACCTCGTATGTATGTGTATATATGTATGTGTAAGTTCACACACACACACATACACACACACACACACACACACACACATATATATATATATATATATATATATATGAATATTTGTGTATACATGTATATTTATAGATATACACTCACATATAAACATATATATAGTCTAGGAAGCTTTACAGCTTCAAGCACTGAACATTCAAAAAAACTTTTTCAAAATATGTTTTTGTTTCATATGCTAGATAGTTTATGTCATTCATGTGGTTTATCATTTTATATAAGGTTTTATGTGTATTGTCTACTGATATTTTTCCCAACTGATTATGTATTTTTGAAACAGGGCTTACTTCGTAGGTTACCCAAAAAATGTCTTC
Source organism: Thysanoteuthis rhombus (assembly GCA_963457665.1). Lineage (NCBI taxonomy): Eukaryota > Metazoa > Mollusca > Cephalopoda > Oegopsida > Thysanoteuthidae > Thysanoteuthis > Thysanoteuthis major. Next base: position 29,148,948 of record OY735200.1, read on the forward strand.
AACGATGAGGGATCAGTTAGTATAACAACAGCCATGACTCACTCTCTGTGTCATCTCTATTGAAAATTCACCCATATATATATATATATATATATATATATATATATATATATATATATATATATATATATATATATGTATATATATATATATATATGTATATATATACATATATATATATATATATATGTATATATATATATATATATATATATATATATATATATATATATATATATATGTATATATATATGTATATATATATATATATAAGACGTTTAACTAGCTCACTGAAGAACAAATTTTTTTCGAGCAAAATAATCTGCCATTGTAGTGAGTTGAATTCTCACTGGATACTTCACTTTTGTAACTTCATCTAAAATTGCCATACTATTCTCTGCTACCAAAAATGAAAAATGCTTGTACTTCTTTTTAAGGTAACGCTCTTTTAAAAAAGAAGACAAACTTTGTTTGCTGGTTACCCAAGGCAACCAGACATTTGCCTTTGGTGATAGGAAGTCATCAATTATTTACTGAGATTGAAAGTATCGAAATCGGTAACATTGATTGATAGCAGCGATTACTGTGTTTCGTTCGGGAAATTGCGAAATTTGATGGTAATTTTAAATACTGACATAAAACTCTGCAAGGCCTCCAGGTACAAGACTAGTTCGGAAACAAAATGTTGATTACTAATTATGTATCCATCAAATCTTAAAAATAGCGATGATTATTTATTTTTATTTTTTCTGTCCTTTTACTTTTTTTGTGATTTCAAAGGCTGGTTTTTCCTTTTCCCCTAAACTATATATATATATATATATATATGTATATATATATATATATATATATATATATATATTTATATATATATATATATTATATATATATATATATATATATATATATATATATATATATATATATATATACACACATATATATATATACACACACATATATATATACATATATATATATATACATATATATATACATATATATATACATGTATATATACGTATATATACATATATGCATATATATATATATGTAAATGTATGTATATATATATATATATGTATGTATATATATCTGTATATATATATATATATATATATATATATATATATATATATATATATGTATATATATATATATATATATATTTATATCCAATCGCAGACGAAAAAATAAGAAACGCTATCCCTTGAAAGTGTCCTTTGTGAAAATAAAAATAAAAAAGAAGGTTTATATTTCACATCATGAGAAATGTATACGTACATAGAAAGTCGTAGCCTCCAGAAAAGAGACTGGTTAGGAAACAAAATGTTAATTACCAATCATGTTCCGATCAAATCTCAAAACTGGCGGCATTCATTTATTTATTTTTTTGTTATTTTTATTATCCCTGGAACTATTGTGTGTATACAGATATAATATCACTGGAGGCTTTTACTTCTATTTCATTTATAATTATTCACTTGAAAAGCTAAACATGTTAAGTTTGTTTTACGAATGTAAGATATCATAATAATTCTATAACTTCCTAGAAAGCTAAGAATTAGTTTTCAGCTCAGTGGAAACAGAAAGTTTCAAGTGCCTTTCCTTAGGTGAATATATTTCCTCTACCTTTGGAGAAAACTGATATAGTATACACCACTTGTAGAGAGTCTACCAAAATGTAATTAGAGCTATAGAAAATATACTAACATCGTACTTTAATACTTCAGTGACAGTTTATATCTGGAAGAAAATCTTCTCGTTATCATACCTATCTATCAATTAGTTCATCACATTTTTAGAAACCTTCTTCTAAAACTGTCAATAAAATTGTCAATATTGATTTCTTCAATCTTTGCAATAGCAATCTATGTTTGTTTAAGGTTTCACAGCTACGAAAAAATAATTAAAGGGCTGAATGTATCTACTTTTATGCTTAGCAAAATACAAATTGAAAAAATCCAGCTTACGAAAAATAGGATTTTAGGGGATTTTTTCTATCTACAATTCAACTTTATGCTAAACTGGACCCTCAATTTGTCTCCAGTTGTGTTTAAACTTGATCTTTGAAAATTCCAAATATTTAAGAATCCAACAAAAGGCCGAAGAAGTAACATTAATTGATCACCCCCCTTTTGTACTTTTTTTAATAGATCAACCCAAGTTGACATCAGACAAGAGACGTTTGTTCAGTGACAGTTTTTATTGTATGACTAACCAGACATTTTCGTTTTTGGTTCTGAACTCTTGAATTCAGAAGAAATTTCTCCTAAATTCCAGCAATTTACGTAAACAATTGGAAACTACATTGGTTTCAGAAACGTTGGGAAAATAGCAATAACTGAAATTAAGAAACAAGACAAAAGTAATAATAAAATTTATCTAAGTTTTGCATCAACACCCAAGTATTGTTTTTGGAATCGACACAAAATGCCAATATTTCTCTTTAACTTTGTATGATTGTTGGATAGTGTGCATCGGCAACGTTTATCTGTGTCCCGCCCTCGGGAAAAAGCAATATCCAAAGTTCTGCATTTCATAACTAGCCAGTTTTTTTTTCAAGTTCTTGCTTCAAATCCTATCATTACCTTCTCTTTTTCTGTTCATCCTCTCCTCAAAACGACATGAAACGGAATATTTAGCTTGGAAACAAACACAACAGCAAACCATGATACCAGTAAAACTGAGTTTTCAGAATATCTGAAACTACAATTACTCTTATAAAGGTTATTTGTCTGTCAAAGACATTATTGTTTGAAAAGTTTTATAAATTTATGCGTGGTTTATCACGTGTGTGTCGATAGTAATTTAGTGTACCTCAGTGTAGTCTAAGTGCGGGAAAATCTTTGAGAATATAATAATCTGCAGGCCACAATGTTGGAGCCCCCGGTATATCTTGAACTCAAGAGAAAGGTCTTCAAGATATGCTTGTAAACTCTTTTCCCATGAGAAGTACCCAAGTTGGTTTTATGAACTTGCGTTTCTTCACATTATCATAATCACATTAATGTGCGTCTGTGATTGCAACTGTATTCTTTTATTAGATTGTTACACATGGAATGTTCTTTTTTCACATTATAGAGAATGATGGTAAATGTAAGTGATTTATGAATATTGTTGCATTTTCCTGCAAATCCAATGTAAATGAAGAGATGGTAAGTTAATATCATGATTTCGGTGTCGTTGACAGAAAAGGTGTCTACCCAATGGGACTAATTATTAAGTGAGAATACAAATTTTTAGCGTCAACAGAGTGTATGGAGGGAACATTACTACAATGAGGAAAATTCAGTAATGGTTCACTGACTTCAGGCGTAGGAATATAAATGCCAATAATAAACATCGGAGGAAGTCCAAATCTGTTTCTAATGATCGAAGATTATATGCACGAGTGGCCAATGATCTATGTACAATGTTTCAAGCGCGTTTGAATACTATAGGACTTAAACAGTGTCGTATTGCATCATCTCACAGCAACAGCAAACGGGTATAATCTGTGAAAATATCGATCCCACCTGGTCTTAATGACAAATCCTGACCCATGCCACTCTTCTGTGTCTAAACTGGTAGCATTTCCCACATTTACAAGACATTTTTCTCTCAAATTATAATCTTCCTAAGCAGTTAAAACTTATCTGTAAGAAAAGGGTACACGAACGCTGTTCAACTGAATTTGTGTCTACAAAATCTGGAGAATTCAATAGAAATCATCATCATCATCATCATCATCATTCGTTTTTTAACGTCCGTCGTTGGACATTGACCTCCCCCAGGATCTGCCATATTTCTCAATCACGGGCGTCATGGGGCCAGCATTCTCTGAATTTGTCTAGTTCATCTCTCTACCTTTTTTTTTCGGCTTCTGTTACTCCGACGGTCTCCAGGGATCTATGTTGTGAGTTGTGGTGTCCATTGGTAGTCTCTCATTCCTGCAACATGACCAGCCCACAGCCATTTGAGTTTTCCAATGAATTCTATCATGTCTCTGACCCCTGTTTTCTTACTGATATATTGTGCTGCTTGTGATTTCTCAATAGACATTATGATTAAATGATCGTACCAAAGCGGTTATTATTTCGAACTGGTCATTTTTTTATATTGAGTATTTATCGTATCCATTGTTCATACAATCTTTCACCTTACTACACAAGAAGTTATTTTATGTACATACAAAGCATTCACGTATATGATTGTACTGTTGATCAGCAGAAGAAAGAGATACCGTTGCTAATTGTAGAATTACTGAAACTTCATGTCTCTATAAACAGGGTGTAACACCTGCACATAATGACTATTCAACTTCATACGTAAATGTATGTCAAACCAACATCTATTGACCGTATAACTTACAATACCAACGCATGAATACACTCCCCTGTTTCCAAAAATAGATCAACTATTTGCATGACTTAATCTCTCTACCTTTCGAGACCAACTTATACGCCGAAATTTACATGTCTGGATAGTTCAATCTACGTCATCAAAAAAGATTTATTATGATACAGAGACGTAAAATATTGATCAATAACCGATTATGGTTTAAATTAGATATCATGATTTTACGATTACACCATTTTGGGTTTGATCTGTATTGTGAATGTTTCTAAGTAGTTGTGCTTTGAAAGATTTGAGCCACATTGTCACCATATCAATTACGTTTTCAAGATTTTTTGTTCTAATATAAGCTTGATATATCTACAAAACCCTCTTTGAGGTGGTATTCCAGGAAAAACCACTGTTAATTGCCTGTAAGATTTTTCAAGGTAATAGATCGATCACAATCATAACTTCGAGAAATATTTATAAAAACTTATTAATCTTATAGTATATCCTATTGAGCATGTTATCTCTACTTGAAAAACAGGAGCAACACACTCTTTCTTCTCTCTATTTGGTATTCGCTGGACAGACTGGAGCTCGTTAAATGCCCATAAGTATATAGTTTAAAGAAGTATAGCATCTATGCATCCGTTTAACCAAGCTATTTCAACTAGAATAACTTGTGCAACACAATCCTCCAATGGTCAGTTGTTCTCGTTGGACTTTTGACGTATCTGACGTAACGTAGACTTGGTAAATATCTATGAGCATGGGGGTTAATAGAACCAACTCATCCCTGCATCGTTTTAGGCAAGCTATATCAAGTTTCCAACGATTTAGTTTTTCATATTTGACCTTAGTTGTCCAACTTAAACTTGGTAAATGTGTGTTGATTAGGAGAATTGCCACATATGTATCTATTGATGCAGGTCATGCAATGAAGTTTACAGCAAAATTTCTCTTTGAATATTTTACTTTCTTCTGTGTAATTATGAGAACTAGCTAAACATAAGGATATTCCATGTGTGTTGACTATTGAGAGTATCTGTCATTCCATGCCTCTTCTTTGGTCCATATTCTTTTTAATCAAAATGGTATCCAAGCATTAATTAATTTCATTTGAAATAATCTTCCTACTCCCTCCAGTAAACGGTTTAACTCCCCTTTTTTAAACCTTCACTATCTTCTTATTTTATTACATAATACCTTCTATCCTCTCTCTCTCTCTTTACCCTCTCAATAAGCTATCTTTTTTTTCTGTCACCTCTCATGTTACACTCTTAATGAACAAACTTTTTTCTGCCTTCTCTCCTCTTACCCTCTTGATGCACAAACTTTCTTTTCTGTCCTCTCCCTTCTAATCCTCTTAATGAACAAACCTCCGTTTCTGTCCTCTCTCTTCTTATCCTCTTAATGAACTAATATTCTTTATCTATCTTCTCCTTTCCTACCTACCTTTTAAACTCACTAACTTTTCCCCTGTACCCTCTTTCTTCCTTTAAAAACTACCTGATCTCACCCTTATGTTATTACTGAAAGTATAACGTTCAAATGCAGATAAGAATAAGCAGAATTGTATTATAGATAAGTCTCTGGCTTTTCTCTTCCTAATGAAACAATTTAAATTCATATCAGCTTGAAGCAAATGGCCAGTCAGTATCACATTGAGGCTCTACACCTGTTTTTGCAATATCGTGATCCTTGCAGACTCAGTTTTCATCTTATAAAAAAACATTCTCTCCTAATGCATATGTCTCCTTGAAATTATCAAGAGGCGTTAGTCTATTTTTTTTCTTCATATGATCTGTTGCATTGCCTCTGGCTTATAAAAAAGTGTGAGCTTATATTAGTTGAGTAACGCCCCGAGAGAGTCTGATAACACAGAGGGTTGGGTAAATCTGGTTGCCAAGACATTTCTTGGCGCCTCCTTGGTCGGCCACAATAAGAAAAGGTAGATACGAAAAAGTCGGGGAATATGAAAATGAAAGATACAGTCATGCTCAGAAATGACTGAAAGGTAATGGAACAACCGTAGCCAGCAAAGGCTGCAATGGTTCTATCCTTCCCTATATGTGTGTTTGTTTGTGCGTTTGATGATGTGATAATGCGTTCCTGTTTTCCAGCATTACTGGTTATACAGTTTTGTCATACAATTTGAAAATCGTATCAGAGCACCCCTGAATTCCCTCGAAAAATTTTTTTTTTTTGTCTAGATGTTCCTAGATGTTTTTTTGAAATTTATTTCTGATGATGGAATAAATAAGATTTATTCTGACCATATCAATTCATCGACGGATTTCTTATATGATCAATTTTAGTCACTACGTTTGTTTGATTATTGAATGTAATGGCAAGTTAATTAGACTCACAGTAATGGCGAGTTACTTCGATATACACAAATCAAAGTTTCAGTGGTATATATGTATGTTTTCTTTTAGATGCTTTGATGATAACCGACCAGGTGATGGGCATGGTTGCTTCTAGTAAGTATACTGCAAATCGAAGAAAATTGATTGCAATAAAAATCATGCAGTGAAACCCGACACTTGGAAAATGTACAAAAAGTTTTTTAAAAAAGATTTTGGTACTTGTTTATGAAATCATATATTTGAAAAAAATTTCCATACCGAATTTCGAGGACACTTTTTAAAAGAATATGATCCATTGGTCCTGAAATATGCACTAATTTGCATCCACTTGTAATAATTTCTGCTTAGAAAAGAGAAGGAATTGCTCTTCACAAAAATTCTGAGGAAAAAAATATGATTTCAAGTACAAATTTTTGGCATTCAAATTTATATGCATAATAAACAACCTTACAAATAGCAATAACAGAGGAAATATAAAAGTATTCAAAAAAAATTCGCAATTAAAAGAAACTTTCAAAAATCTTTTATTCTTCTGGCTACAGATATTAAACCGAATGTTATATATTTTGTGTGGATTTTGATGAATTTACAAGATTTTTAATAGGATTCTCAAGAAGTACTTATTCAAAAAGTAGATTATTGGTAGCATTCAAGAAACAAACCGTCAAATAGGAGTTCCAAGTATTAGATGTAATTGATAATCTGTTGTCAGGACCTACGATGTCTGATATTTGTACCTCGGTGAAATATCAGCAAAGTATAGGAAAAAGAATTCAATTTGTTGGGATGATATAAATAAGTTAAAGGATCAGTGAAACGCCGAACTGAAAACCAAACTCATGATATTTAGAAAATCTATTAGATTTTTGTAATTTTGATTTTTAAATGCATATGAAGTCAATGCAAGATACTACCTTTTCCCCCAAAAATCAAAATTCATGCTATAAAAGTAGCATTGGTGTGCTGAGTCGTCGATATATGATGCAGTTTGAATAGTCAGATCATTTGAAAGAAACAGACCTGACTCTTGCAAGGCAACACGTCAAACATGTAGAAAGTTTAGCGAAATTAAAAATCAGAACGTAATTTGGCTTTTCTGTCTGTCAACAATTTAATTGAGAGGATGAATAACGAGAGGATAGTATTTCTTGCTAAACATGCAGACTGTGTATGTTTATCTTTTGTTCAAAAGGCTATTCTTCATAGCATATCATAGGTAGAAAAAGATGAATTCAGAAAATTATATATGCTGCAGGGAACTGGAACTAGAATAAAAAAACAATAGTGCTAAAAAGAAAAGTCTTACAATAATGAAATTAGATGACGAATTTTAAAAAATTGAATCAATAAATAAATCTGTTTTTCCCTAATCACTTGATAATGAATTTCCTGGTAATTCCATCACAGATTTAGTAAATATATTGAAGGGACATATTGTACCAGGAAATATTACAAATATTCAGAAGATTGATAATGGAATGTAGAATTTAAAGGGGAAAGTTCTAGAACTCAAAAATGGTAATTATATTATTTATAAATATTTTCTCGTGTTTTCTCCTTTTTCCCCTTCAGACTGTATTTGTTTGTGCTTCAATAAACGTTGTGAATCATTGAGTCTCTGTCTTTTCTCTATTATTACTTTTAATCATCTGACTGCAAATATTTGTTTCCCACTACTAATATTGAAAATGAGACTTTTATACATTTTAAACTTCATTTTTTGATAAAGTCTTATACAAACTAAATGTTCTGTTGTTAATTCTTAATGTTTCTGTAAGATCGAAATAATATATATATATATATATATATATAAATATAAATAAATATATATACATACACACACACACACACACATATATATATATACATATATATATATACATACATACATACATATATATATATACATATATATATATATATATATATATATATATATATATATATATATATATATATATATATATATATACATATATATACTATAATAATGGTGGTCTAGATACAAAAAATGTTGTTTAACTGTAAAATTAGCTGATAGATTACTAAAATTCTGCAAGATTATACTTTTTCGTATTGATATCCATGTTTGATTTTTTAAGATTTTAGGACGAAAACAAATGGCAGCCGTGTTTGTTTCTCAAATATCTAAGGGAAAAGAGGAACTTGAGATTTTAATAAAATTAAAACAGTCTGTTCTGTGTTACAATTCATAAAAGCAAATTGTTTATCTTTTGTTTTCCTTCTTGGCATGAGCAGTAATTAACTTGAGAACAGCATTTTCAAAATTTGAAAAGTATTTTCAAAATTGGGTATGAAAAATTTTCAAAAAGACGCACAAAAACGTGCAGGCATATGGTTATGTATCAGGCAATGAGTCTTTTTCTATTTCAAAGTGCTTTTCATTTCCCTTCCTTAGTATACTTTAAGCAACGAGTAATTTACTAGTATTCGTTGTAGATGATTTACTAAGGAAGGATGTGAAAACAAACCCAACTTTGAGTCAGAAAATGTTAACTTTTTGGTTTTATTTCTCTATTGATTCTACTGACGCCCTTTGAGGAAAATGCAACGAAGATATCTCATTAGGATTTTGTATAGTAGAGACAAGGGAATTAATGGAGGCTTTCTGATTATGAATCGTCCGTAGGGACTGTGACAATATAACTGAAGTATTCATAACTCCCTGTAGCAAACTCCAAAGCAAAAATGAAACTCATCTGAGAGATCTTACAATTACAAGTCAAAAAAATGAAAATAGGTGATTATTCTCCATTACTTCTCTAGACTGATCTAAGTTTTCAGGGAACTCGATTTGCTCATTAGTCACCGGTCCACTAGATTTTTTTCTTCTGACCCTCCTAATTTTTAGTGCCTATAGCTTTTAATGGGAAAAAAGCATGATAATAAAAAGAACTTTTTTGTTTGAGATTTTTTTATCGTCTTCATGTCGGGTATGGGTGTTTCATACATTTGGGAAAAGTATCTTTCAGAATATTTTAGAATTCAAGCTTAACACGGATGGCAGATATTTTCAACCCTATATCTTCAAAGGAGCCAGTTGTTCACTTAATTATTTAGAACTTTGAGTTTATTTAATATTTATTTTATTTGAATTTCTTTAAAAAGAGGAAATGAAAATAATTAAGCGTTTGTTTTTGACGATATTATGAAAGCTGTCTTGAATCTAGTCACGATCATTTCCGTTGGGGGATTTTGTAATAAATCAATTCAAATTGCCAAGGACAAAATGGTCCAAAATTGATTATATCTTTTTTCATCGAAAGGAAGAAGAAAAATAATAAAAGGGTGGCAAACGTCAGCTTCTGTCGCTTAATGAGCGACTTAATTTCTAAATCCTAATCAAGGACTGTAAAAAAATAGCCACATTTGATCGATTGCACAAGAAATATTAAGCTAATTAAACTTCTGACACTTCTCGGATAATATGCAAAGAGTGTGCTGGAAACTCTTGCATTAATTATACAGATATATACATAAAAAGGAATGGATACAGGACGAATATTAATTGCATTATATCATATACAAACGTATTCAAATGATCTTCCATCGTTTCACTGTTAATGTATCACTTGCCTCAAACAACGTGAATAGAATAAGCAATTAAAGAAAAATGGGGATGCAGCAAGAATTGATTCGTAGCTGTTTCGAAGCTTCGACAGCAACATAATGGGAAATTATTTAAAATAATTTTCTATATAATATAACGCAATTTATAATCATATATGTATGTATGCGAGCGCATATATATATGCACACTAATATACACGAATATATATATGTATATATATGTACATAAATATACATATATATATACACATATATGTAGAAATATATTTACATACACATATATACACACCTACGTGTATATATATATACATATATATACACATATACATCTGCATATACACACACATACATACGCACACACACACACATATATATATATATATATATATATATATATATATATATAATGGAAAGTCTATAGCTACACTGAAGAGATGTGATACATCAAAACAGCTGTCTGTGGATGACACAATAATTAATGCTCCTCTATCCAGGGTTGAGCACTCTTTAAGTGAGTTAACTAATCCATTGTAAGCTTATGCAATGCTCATCCATAGGAATAGAGCATTGGTGGATGGAGAATTTCTGCATGAATGGACATACCGCTTAAATTCAGCCTTGACCGTCCTGTTCCATAGCCCAGAGGTAGGAGATCGGCCTTTGGGTCTGATGTGAAGGTTTCAATCCTACCTCGCGGCACTGGATGGGATAATGAAAGTCTATAGCCACACTTAAGAGATGTAATACATCGAAGCAGCTGTCTGTGGATGACACAATAATTTATGTGTATATATACTCCATTAGTTTACTTAGACAGATATGGACCAGAGTCAATGTTTTCTCCTCTCCTTTGATATAGTCAATGCAATGATCTTTCACGCTGACTAAGACTAAATCCATATCTTCTCGTTACCGAATTTCCCAAACAATAATACAATTTTTATTCAGTTCAATATAAATTATTCCTTTTTTCTATTTTTAAAGCCTTGTTAACGTATTCTTTGTTTTTCTGTTATTTCATTATCGTCATGTTGATAAGTTTAGATGGAGTCAATATGTCTAATCATGGCTTCATCAAATCTGAAACTCTTTACAACAGAAAGCTATAGAGTTTGTTATCCTAGAATATTTACTATTTATTCCAACAGATGTCAACTCTACTTTTTCATTCAATTCTTTGAAAAGATTTCCATGAGGAATAGGTTTATATAGAGTCAGTCCCCCAACGGGTATTAATGATATCCAGTCGTTCTTTAACAGGCATTGAATTATTTACACCCCGAAAGAAATTTAGATTACTATATACACCTATGTATATATGCATATGTATATATATACATATATATTTATGAGGTTGCTGCAGAAGTAGAGCTCTGTGGTAAAAGCTACACTACTTTGAAGGAGCTACCTATTGTTTGCAGGGTTCAATTTTTGTAGCAGCTCTTTTTATCTTTAATTGTCCATTTGATTTACTAAAAGATTGTTTGTCTAAAGGAATTCTTTTAAAATCACATAACATAACATATATATATATATATATATATATATATATATATATATATATATATATATATATATGTATATATATATATATATATATATATATATATGTATATATATATATATATATATATATATATGTATATATATATATATATATGTATATATAAACTATTAGGTTGTGAGTTGATTTTACCATCTTGCATGAACACACACACACACATACAGAGTAAATACTCCCTTTTTCAGGATTGAGCCCACTCGGGTAGAGCAGCTATCTGCTATGAGCAACTATGCAATGCTTTGCTAACTCTGGAATAGAGCACTTGGGTAGATTGGGAATTAAGCGTAAGTGAATATATCTCTTAATTTGGTCCAACTGACTGTTCAGTTCTGCATAGCGCTAGGGTAGAGCATCAGCGTCTGGGTCTAAATTAAAGGTTTCGACCATACATAGCTGTACTGGAAGGGATATCGAGTCTATAGCGACAGTGAAGAGATGTAATACAATAAAATGACAGTCCGTTGATGACACACACACACACACACATATGTATATATATATGTATATATATGTATATATATATATATATATATATATATATATATATATATATATATATATGTGTGTGTGTGTGTGTGTGTGTGTGTGTGTGTGTGTGTGTGTGCAAATGCAAGATTTGTATCGACATTTTTTGCCGGCTCAATTTTCTTGTGCTTTCAAGTTGTTGATCTTAAAGTGGGTCTGAAGTCGTCTAATTTTCCCCAAATTCATGATCCATTTATCTTTTTAAAAGGTTTTCAATGTTATATCAACCAAAAGTGGTCCTTTTCAAAGGTAATGCTGAAATTACAAAGCTCTCTTTGTCCAATTTGAAAAAAAAGTTAGATAGTGTTTTATATCTCGTTTTCAGCTACGTCATTTGAGTTTGCAGTAATTTGTGGTTCTATTTGATTCGTGATAAAACTTACGTTTTAAAGTTGATTATTGATAGATATATTATTGTATTATTGTATAATAGGTATTCTAGTATGTTGGAATTTAATTCATATAAGATCTCCTTTTTTTGAGGCTGTTTTCTGTTGATTAAAACTGATTCTGATGTTTTATGTTTTTTATGTAGTGATACTTTTATTGGGATTTTTGTGTTTTCAAAAGGTATTTATCAGATATTGAAGGAAAAGAGATAGGGTTATTTTTTTGTTAAATGGTGCTTGTGTCTTATCGGTGGCATGTTATCTTCTTGATTTTGACGCTGCATATTCAATGTATGGAGCATAGACGTAGGTGCCATCTCTTAATGGGTATTTAAATTGGAAGTAGGATTGTATTTTTCTATGATATATTGTTAGTCACTGATTTCTATTAGATTCAGTGGTAGAGATTAATGGCTGATTATATTTTGTTTAGCCTTTTCATCTTTTAAGAAATCAAGGTGAATCTAGTTACGGTAGCATAAGTTGATGTTAGTATTTTTGCTTTGATGAGGAGTATTATTATTCTTGTTTCTGTTGATAGTTTGTAAGGCTGGTTTGAATTTTCATATCCGATATATTGTTGGGGAATGCATTATTGGTGAGTGTTTGCTTTACTACTTCATTATAGAATATATTTAGAGGAGGATAAAACACGGTTGATTAGATATTTAATTAGACTTTGAATATGACAGGGCATGGTAGGCTAATGTTTTTTTGATATAGCTGTATAGGTAACAAGGGATGCAACCTCTGGGTATTTTTGGAAGTTTTATGGAGTCAATTTCAGTATTGTTGGCAATAAATGTTCATTGTTTTTATTATTTTTTTATTTTAGTTGATTTGTTGAACTTTTATCTATTTTTGTAAATTTTGTATGATCATTGAGAATTGTTCTTAGTTTTGCAGAGGATGATGGAGATGTTAGTTTTGTCATCTTATTCTATAATCATCTAAGGATGATTGCATAATTATCTGGCAGATTTTTGTAAGGAGTATACTTTTTTAATATTCTTATTCAATCTGTTTGTTACTTCATCGACTTGAAGGAAATCTTTTTATTTCGTGATGTGTGGTTATTTGCTTTTTTCCATGTAATTTTAAGATGCTTTGGCTTAGTATTTAAAGTTCTGCAGTTTTGTTGTAGATATAGCAGCTGAGTATTTGTTTAAGTAAGACTCTTTAATTAGAGGGGAGTTGTTCGGAGATGTTGAAGTTGTCCAATGAGTTTGATTTGTGTATGCTGCGTTTATATAGGTTATTCAGCTTTTTAATAGCGTAACTGGGGAGCATTTTTGCTATGAGGGGTTGTCCGTTTTGTATTTCATTGTATTAGTCTGATGTTGGGGACTTATAGCTATTGCTGGTTGTATCTATTTAGATGTTCATTTTTTATAGCTACTTTGGCCTTGAATATTGATATAATTGCAAATTGCTTTGCTATTATTTTATCGGTATTTATGTCACCCAAACTCAATGCTCGAAAATATTTGTCAATGTGTTTTTTTAGTCTTGAAAGTCTCACAGATATACTGCTTGTGACAGTCCTTACAGGACACGAAATAAATCCCGGCTCCTAAGGGAAGTGACATTATTCACTAAACATGATACTTGCTACATTATTTACCAGGAAAATTAACACACACATGCACACACACACACACACACATATACATACATACACACACACACACACACACACACACACACACACACATATATATATATATATATATATATATATATATATATATATATATATATATATTCAGTGTTTGCAAAAAGAGAAATCGCCCCAAACTACTCAAGGATAGGGACAATAACGACCCAAGCCTATTGCACTATTATCCCAAATTATTATCGGTAGTACTTACCTATAGATGAAAAAACAAATACGTGAGTAGGTGGCCTTCAGAAGTGGCAATTTGACAATAGTGAATCAAGCCAGTTAATCTAAAATATATCAGAACTTATTTAACCACTTTGTTTAGTTTACATTGACTATGAAAAAGCTTTTGGTTCATTGCAAGAACGGGGTCCACCAGGGGTTTATATAAACGTAACTGAGAATGTATTCGAACAGTAAACTGCAATAATTTGACTTTGTAATGATTCTTGAAGGATATAAAGGTAATCAAACGGGATATAATATCACTAAAGATCTTTACTGTTAGATTTAGAAGCACATTTCGGTAAGCATGGACGGAGGATATCTGAACAATGTCAGGTACACTGATAATAATCTATGAACTACAGAGGTGTACAAAACACTTGAAGTGATCTAAACTGAGAAAGCAGAAAATGGTTTTATGGTGAACAAAACAAATACAGAAGTAACAAAGGGCCGAAAAAGACCATATGAATAGGCAATGAAGCCGTACAAAAAGCTAAGGTATACAATTATCCAGGTCAGACGATAAAGCTCGAGAAGGACCATGGAAATGAAATAAGATGGTGCATAACGATGGGCTGGAAAACATCTTGTATAAATAGAGAAATACTAGAAAACAAACTGCCGAAAAGTATGAAAATCCTGTTAACATCCAGAATCACTCAGAATAGCGTATAGGGGAATGGAAAGAGCAGTGTTTGGAATATTCTTTAAGCCGTGGAAAAAGACCAGCATGGATCAGGAAGAGGGCCATGGTAAAGGTTATCTCCCAAGTGATTAAGAAATTAAAATCGAAACGATTGGAGTGACAAGATAAAAAAGTTCGAGGAGATGGGAAGGGCCTTTGTCCAGCAGTGGACATGATGACTGCTGATGCTGATATATATATATATATATATATATATATATATATATATATATATATATATATATTAAGGGGTTACCTTCAGACGACGCAATCTACAGCTTTGAGTACGTCACGAATAAATTTCTTATGGATTCGAAGAAAAGTCCTCACAAGAGAGCTTTTCGATTCTACTCTCATTCCTGTTGTAAAAGAAAAATATCCTCATTATTCTTTCTCAGATGCCAGTATTCGATAAATAAGGTTTCTGCCATTTCCTATAAATTTGATCCTATTCTGTTTGTCCATTCAGTATTTTTGTCGTAAGCAACCAGGCCAGTCAGAGAGTTCGGGAGCGGACGGTAGTTTATCGTTTGCATCTCATTGAATTTATCCTTTTTCTCTCTCTCTACCATGTGTAAGGTCCGAAATTTAGGACTCCAAGAGAATTTTAGCACTATTAGACGAAGGGAAAATGTTTCAATTGTCTACGAATGACAAAAAAATTGCCTCTGATGATCTTAGACAACCCCTTGGGTAGAACTCGCATAACTTATGTCAAAACTGGATTTTCTTGTTAGTTTTCAAGTCCAAATCTAGGTCAACAAGCCTTTATGTTTTTGCGTACTAGTGACACAAATAATCAAACACAAGCAAAAGGCTACAATATCAGTAGATCTCGGCTGAAAAGTAATGTCTATTTGAAAATATGATTATAATTTTTAATTTTTCTCAACGACGCCCATCGATGTGTTGCTGTCAAGAGAATTTGCTTCAGAAACCTCTTTGATGGTCGATATTAATTAATAAGCAATTTGTTTTTGCACCCAGTCACGCTAAAGAATGCAACTGGTGTAGTGAAATAAAATTTTATGCATCGATGCCATAACAGAAATGCTGAATCTTAACATACAATATGCAAATTACTTTTCTTATGTTTTCTTGGTTTATCTAAATGCTCACACTCCCAATACAACTTAATGCCCATAGTGGACAGTGGACTCGCCCTAATCGGATAGATTCATGAATGGACTATCCCTAATTTGATGCTCTCATTGGTTGATATACCTGTGTTCCTTTTTTTAGAACTGGTCCATAAGGTCAGTTTTTCTACTGAACCACTTTGGGAAAAAAATATTGAAATCTTTTGTGGAATGTAATATTTCAAATTATGAAAAAAAAAATTCAATTCTTAAAATTTTTTTTTCCAAACATATCGTTAAGTAAATGAATTCAGTTTTTATTTCTCCCGGTCATAGATAAGTTAATCGTGTTATATTTTCTTAAGGAGTGAAAAAACTATTTAAAACAAATTATCATATTTTTTCATCAATGTTTTTTGCTGATTTTCTTTGCCAGTCGGGGAGGGGAAGCTTAAAAACCGGGAATAAATGGGGGGAAGAAAAGACTGCTTTGTTAACTTCTCCACTTGACACCACATTGTCTGTAATCTATTTTCTTCCAATTATAAATAAGTTGTTTATGTTACATTTTCTTGGGGGAATGAAGGAGAATTATCTAAAAATATAATTTCTTGTTTTATTTTCTGACAAATTCCATTTCATTCTACGACAACTATTATTATCAAAAAAAGGCTTACATAAAACTTGATATCATGTGATACAAAAGTTCATACATCGAAATTTATTATATAATTATTCTTTGACACAAACTATCATTAAACCTTTTTTCATAATGTACCAGGTTATACTTCTAACATTTAAACTTTGATATTTCTTCATGCAAACAATATCAATGGTTATTTTCCTAATCCATCGTTCATTTCAATAAACCATGTCCAAACAACTTTATAAAACAGCTCGACTTCACTTGAGATGTTCATACAACTTACATTTTAATATATGACAATCACTGCATTTAAATTACCTACTACATTAGCTCTTGGCATTTTATGCAAATCAATAAAGACATAACCCTGTTTTATATCATAGTTTGAAGGATAATAATCTATTCATATAAAAATCATCCATGCAAATTAATACGTCTATTTGTATAATTAATCAGTGTTCTGGTATAACCTCGAAGTTATAACTGATTGGTCCATGTGAAATAGATTAACATTATTAAAATTGATTGAAAGGTTTAATAAAATGTGATTGTCTATGTCATAACAACGAATATTATGTGGAGAGCAGAATGTGTCACAGAGACGCTGTCAGCGATCAGGAGAAAGATTATTTCTGATACTACGGGTAGTCCTGAAAAATGATATTCATTACCATAGTTAAACTTTTCAAGCCATTTTCCTTTCAAATCTATACATAGTTCAAAACATTCAATTCAACAATTTCCAACAAACTTTTGTTGAGTAGTTTCTTTTAATGCGAACTGATCTATGTATATATCTATTATCAAGACCTTTCTAAACTCTTTCAGTTCCTATTCATCCACATTCACACAAACAAAAATTTTAAGTATGCAAATTGAACTGTCACGTTTGATGTGTTCAGTTCTTCTTAAGCTGAAGTCTTTAACATTTATCATCGGATATTGTCAAAAATTTGAACTTTAATCAGCAAAATGAAAAGCCTCAAACCTCTCTTGAGATCCTAGACCGACAGCTGGGATTAAGTGGAGTTAAAGTCAACTGTAAAACTTTGGATAAAGGAAAATAGTAATCAGATATCCAAAATGATAGTTTACTGTAGCCTATCTAATAATAAGGTGTTTGTTCAACTGATCTTCTAATCTAGTGCGGAAACAAGAACAAGCGTGGTACTGGAGAGATTGACGATTAAGATTTCTCTCGCCAAAACGTAGAACTATCGTAGTTTAAACGATAAAACAGGCGATGGCAATGGGCTGGCCACGAAGCATGAATGGCATACAACCAATGGATATCGCAACTCACAACATGGATCCCCAGAGATTACATGTGCAACAGAGGCCGATAGAGTATCAGATGGATAGACGACCAAGACAAATTCAGAAAGTACTGGCTCCGTGATGCCCATGATAGAGAAAAGTATGCAAATTAACCGTCACAATTAAAGTGGTCGTTTTTTTTTCACTTCTGGCTGTAGTCGACAAATTTATCATTAAATATCGTCGAAAATTATTTTAAAGTCGCATTAACCATATAAAAAAAATTGCTTCAAGCAAATACTTCCTGTGTTTTCCATGTGTAATTTAAACAAAAAACATTCGAAAACATGTTTATATAAACACCTACGCGTGGGGAGTTGAGTAATTTTATAATTTCAAAGGTAAACTCAGTGAAGAGCATCCATTTGGAATTAATTAAGAGGAATAGCCTAATGTAATCCATCAGAGAAATGGCAAAGGAAGCGCGTGTTTTTGGTGACTAATTCCACGTTAAATGCACGAAAAACGCAGTTCAAAACAGTGGGAAGTTATTCAAAAAAAGTAATGAGCCCCCCAAAAGTTCTCTCAAGGCCATTCGATAAAGTGAAAAAAAATACCCATAAATAATAATGAGATTTGACTTTTATCACGCGAGAGAACTTAAAAGATAAAAACAAAATATTGTGAAAGCGTCACTCTTGAAGAATGTGCTCATTGGGAACTACCACTCCTCTGTTACCCTAACCTACTACGCCTTTGGTTCTATCAAAGAATGATTTAACATAATACATACAGTGATGTTGACGTGTGATGCATGACAATCGATGCAAAAACACAAAGGCTGTCCAGGATTGGACAGGGTATACAACTGAATTTCTTTTTTCTCTTTCAAATTATTTCATTGAAATTGGCTCGCCGATTCTATTGTCCGCACCGTAAACCGTTATTCCCCTCCAACTTGTTTACGTTTGCCTTGCACTAGAGCCCATGGGAAAGACAATAGTCCATCTCCACCCGTCCCAGTTATGGATAAAATAGCCGGTAAAATAGCCGAGTATATGGCGATCTCTTGCCTTCGATGCAACCAGTGTAGGACACTAAGAATTGGGAATTTGAGACAATCGTAAAGTCCAGTGTTGTCTTCAGTAACTTTCTCTCAACTCCCGAAAGCGTTACTGATGCCAAATTGTATCAGTGCTTGTTTTCTTTCAGTTCTATCAACATCGTTGTATCGATAGGGGAGACATGCTGCACGGGTATTTCCAATACATTTTTTTCCAGACCTCCACTCTTGAAAGACTGAAAGCAAGTCTTTCTTGGTGCATATTAATAGTCTTACGTAACTGACAGATATCACTTTTTAATCAAATCTGTTCATTAAGATCTATTCATCTACCTACAATGTGCGTTGTGTTTTCAATACTTCGTTTAAAATACTATCTGCATTATAGATATCAGCTTAGGGACTCATCTATTGATTCTTACAATAAGTTAGAAATATGTCATTATCAATTCAAGAGGTATTCGGACAATAGAACTTATCCTTTATGCAGATTTAGCTGTTACTACAATGTATTGACCTATCCATTCGGCTGTCGTTAGGAACTAAAGATATTTCTTTTCCAAGAAAATGGCAGATAATAAAAAAAGAAGGGGACGAATATACTAGCAAGCAATGATCAGTCTCCAACCACATTATTTTCTTAGGTAAGTGTACATCCGGAAAAAAAGCTATTGCCCGGTGATTATCGCTGAGGGCAGAGTGACTGTAAGTCTGTGCAAGTTTTTGGCCTTCCTCTCATCTAATCACTCCCTCACTTATCACAGCAGTGCTGTGGTTCATACCTCCACTACCTTTTGGGTGTATTTTTCCTTCTCCTCCTCTGTAAGGCCACTGCTAATAGCTGAGGTCGCATATCTCATTCCTCAATATTTGTGAAGTCCCTAGGACTGCTGTGGCCTGCACAGTCTCAATGTCCTTTTACCCCTGACTCATCCAATGTCGCCTCCAGTGTCTTTGGTACAGCACATGTTCGCACCAAATATCCAGCGATCATTGTTGAAGACCAAATGACAGCAAGTGTCCTCAAGTCACCGACACTTTTCTCAGCCAACTTGCTGTCCTCAGTAGCGCTGGTGAATTTCAATCCTAATTAAACTTGCGGCTGTCTAACCCGTATTATGAACACAAACGCTGACTGGATGAAACCTGAGTGGTCGCAAGTCAAAAATCTCCCGTACTTCTAGTATTCTACCAGACTGCCGCTCTGCTATGATCTGCTCAGTTTAAACCATTCCTTTCATGTCTAATTCCTCTGGTGTAGCCTTATCCATGATCAAAGAGACTATTTTCCCTTCCTTCTCAATTATCGAATTCAAATCTGGTTTTGGGATGGTCGATCAGCAAGAGTACTTTATGATTTCTACTTCCCCTGATAGTTTCTGCTTTGCAATGATAACAGTTGTCTGCACAGCCGAACCTTAGCCTCTCGCACAGCTCATAGAGTATTGTTTCGGCTACTCCATCGTACGCATTGATGTACTAATTCTTGGTCAGTTTACTTCACATACCGATCATATGGTTTACAAATTTATCCTCCTCCACAGAGGTGGTATTTACTGTTTGGGGGTTTTGTTGATCTTTAACTCAATGCATTTTACCTTGGAGGATTTGTTCTAGACTGCAACAACGAAGGATTTTCTTTTGACGATTTAGGTGTCCTTTGCGTAGCCCATTAGATGACTATTTGACAGCAATGTTTGCTTTTCAAAGTTTCCATGCATTATTTTCTTTTTACATTTTTCTCTCCCTGTTGCATTGTCCCCCACTCTCTTGTTCGCATTTTGTTTTTTAAATTTTGAGTATTTTTCATGAAGTTTTCACGACATCCTTATCCAGATTTCCCATTCATATTGCACCCGTTTTGTTACAGTCCAAGATGCTAATGAGTCATATAATCTGTATGGTTTTAGGGAGGGGGGTAGTGCTCTGTTCAGGTGGCATTTCTCCATCAATCGTTTTAATTGTTTTCTAAACATATTTAGATATATAAATTTTATTGATGAAAAAACAAAATACCAATTACTCGTAAATTGATTTGAAAAAGATGAACCTTGAAAAAGTCTTTTGTTTTATTCCTTATATTTTTTCATCTATTCATTGGATCTGTTTCAATTTTCTCTGATTGAATGAAAAAAAAATTACTTTTCTGTCAGTACTAGTGTTTAAAAGTTAAACTCAAATGTATATAAAAAAAATGCGGATCCACATTAATTTATTTCCGTCTTTGTGTCTGAAAATTATTTTCCCATCGCGTTTTTATTTATAAAAAAACATTTTTCCTATTGGGGCCCCTGCTAAAATCTTTGATTTATAATCCCGCTCAAATCACTGGATCAACCTTTTATTTTTCCATTGTTAGGTGGAAGGCATTGAGCCATCAGAAAGGGTCTTCCAAAAGAGTCAATATCAACACAGATTTCTTCAGTTTCTGAATTTGTCTGGCTGGCTTGCTGACTTGCTTACTATGTATGCGAGTTGCACATACAGGTGTCACACAAGGAAGTAGAGGTCTGAAAATGTAAATATTTACACCTCACTATGTTTAGAAACCCCAATTCTATAAGAGAAAGTAAAGGACCGATTTACTAGATAAATAGGTCATTTGGTTTGTGACAGAAGCATTTCCGTTTGTGTTTTGGATATTTGGACTTCTGGTTATCAAAACAATAGGCAAAAAAAGAGCAACTTATCTATTGATCACCCTTTTTTTATTCGATTTTTTAGTTGATCATCCCTCCCATGACAAAATATGTCGTTCTAGGGAGAGTTTCTTTTGAGTGACTAACCTGATCTGTTTATGTCAGTTTTTTGACTTCGATGCATTCAGGTTATTTAAAATGCTTCAACTTAAAATGGAAAATTGTTTGCTTGACTGAACCAGAAAAGAATACAAAACAGCTGCAATTTCTATTTTGGATCCTTTCAATCGAAAATTTTCAAATGGAACCATTCATTGTTGCCAAAAAAATCGCTTTTTTTCCCCACCCAAGTAACAACAACGTCACTGACTTCGCTATACGGTCAGTTATCCCTATGAAAACATCCATCATTGATTCATCTACAAAAGAATCTCCACCGTTACTTCAAAACCTGCTCTTATTCGTTCGATTTACAGGATTAAAGGACAATGTTAACGCCTGTACACAACACGCATAGCTGCACACGTGAAAAAAAATATGAGTCGTTTCTCCATTTTCATTTTATATTTAAACCAAAATAGATTTTCAAAGGGGGTTACATAATTGTTATATTGTATTCAAAATCAAAACACAATGATATTATTATTACACAAGCTCATATCTATATTGTATTTGAAATCAAAACATATTGAAACACGTGTGTTATCAAATTATCTTACATTTTAAACATAAAATGGAAATAAAACAAGGCAATGTGAAAAATGCACGAAACACACATTGAAAACACTGGGTGGTTGATCATGTAAAGAAGTGCTGGCAAAAAGTTTTTCCAAAGTCATGCGATTAGATAAAATTAAAAGAAAGAACGATAAAATGATGAGATTCAACATCAATCGCAAGGGGAACTAAGATTAAAAAAAATGTTTAAAAAATCTTCACTCTAGATGAGTATGCCCGGGGGAGGCAGTTTCAACATAATACATACACTGACGTCAACTAGCGTCTGTAGTTATTTTACACGTGGAAACACAAAGACAAAATAGGATCAAGCAAGGACGACGATTCGATTTCTTTATGTTATCTCTTATTATACATTCGTAACTTTCGAAACCTACTCTAAATATTCATTTGATTTCCGCGATTTGAGTACAATGTCCACGTTTTAATACAGAAGTCACGACTTAGAAAGACAGATCTCCAACTGAGGAAGAAACCCAATCCTTATTTTTTCAAATAAAGGTCGTTCGTGACATATTCGTTTTAAAAGTCATTTGATTTACCTGTGCCAACGAAACTAGAAGAGATATACACAGAGTGCAAAGGTAATTGATACATCACAAAAAGTTTCTTTGAACATATTCATACGGCTTACATGCCCATAACTTCTCACTATCAGTCCTAGTTTCTATTATACTATGGTTTCTGTATTTGTAGCATTATATGAAATCACTCTTTGGTCTAAGTATTGTCAATTTTGAAGCTGTATGAATAAGTAAAACTACTCCCTTGGCAAGGTATCGAATTTCTTTTGCACTTCCTGTGCGTAATCACTCACAATCGTATGTTTATATAGGTAATATATCCAAAGGTTCCCAATGATATTGATATATTTTATGGAAACATGGGCCACGTGCTTAAAAAAATCGAATGTTAGGTTGAATTTAGGGATCTTTATTGATTGGGAGATATTCCTCATATATTAACAACTTTCGTAAGTATGGAAGATCGAAATTTACACCTTTACTTGAGCTTTGGCAGAAACATGCGCTCTCTGAGTGCTTTCTACTATCTTCAATGAGAAAGCTGGGCCCACTGGTAAGTCCTAAACATCTCAACCCTCAGGCTACATAGTATAATATAAGACTCACAACCTGTTGGCGCATTATCATTTGCCCGAAATTAATACTTTTAAAGGCATTTTTTGAAGATTTCCACGTAAAAAAGTATATGCACGAGAAGAGATTGGATCACTGGAGGGACTGCACAGACTAGGGAAAGCACGATTCTGGTACAGACAAATCTGAGAAGAATAAGTTCTGTGCAAAGCCTCAGTAGAGTGCCGGATCACCTTTTTTCCGATAACTGCCTCTTGCAATTTGTCTAGTCAACATCACAGTGGGGACAATGGTGGTGATAAATAGCATTAAGGCCGTTGATGTATCACAACAGACAACTAACCACCTGAGATCTCAAAGTGAGGCTAACAGATGCTGCACTTTGCCAAAGGGGAACTTCGAACCATACATGGCAGGGGCGTGTATCTTCGCACACCCAAATAATGATATAAGAGTGGATGAAACCTATTTTAGTTTATTTCTATTTTAGACTATTTGAAAACTCGACAATAACTAACACACAAACATCGTTCATCAGCAAGCATTGCAAAAGTAAACCAATTCATTGTGCCTTTTACATTATTAAAAGCTTTTACGTTTTCATTGATTAGTTGAGTCTTTACCATCAGCTTCTGCTTTTATTGTTGTTTAAAATGATCACTTCGAAACTATTTCTTTTCATAATCAGATATAAAGCTGGATACATATACTATAAAGGTATCAACTGTTCGGTTTGCATATTCTTTTCGACAATATCTATCCCGAAGAACTCTAATAGGATATGCAGAGTCATGTAAGATTAAGTGATTAATTGAGAACACTTGTTTCCTCTCTTTTTGATTACAGAAAAAACAACATTCGAGCCGAATTACGGGTGAATGTTTTAGTTAGTGGGCAGAGTTGGCAGAGAAGGGATCTCTCCATGCATCGTACAGTCAAAAATGAATCGGCTGATGAGGAAACCTCATTTGGCTTTCAATTAATTGGTTTTTGATTGGGGTATTCTTCAGGATGGGACAACATGATGCCTATATATATATATATATATATATATATATATATATATTGAGAGAGGGAGAGAGAGATAGAGAGAGAGAGAGAAAGAAGAAGAGAGAGATAGCGAAGGTACTCATTTCGAAAGTGTCTCAA
>OY735200.1:29176452-29243952 GCA_963457665.1 Thysanoteuthis rhombus
CAGCCAGCGACAGCGTTCACCGTTAAGCTTCTCAGCAATACCAACACTTTTGGGGAAAAGCATGTCAATGCTCTGAATGAAAAAAGCAAGGGGCCAATCGATGATATCCTCTTGCCAGGCCTGGATGTGAAAAGCAACACTAGGGAAAATGTCCCTACCTCTGACGAACTTTACTTAGAAAGTCTAGCCGTCGACTCACCTCTGACAGAAGAACAAATTGACGTAAGTTTTCTATTATTATTATTATTATTATTATTATTATTATTATTATTATTATTATTATGAATCTCACACCAGTTGCCTGGTTGTAACCGCTGGAGTTTGAGAGACAGCAAGTCTCCTCAAGTCTCCAGCCCTCCTCTCCTAGTACTCATAGGTCGCAGTAATTCTACGATTTACAGTTTCACACAGGTTGCCCAGTGGTTATGGCTGAAGGCTGAGTGACAATAAGTCTCCTCAGGTCTTCAGCTAACGTCTCCTCCCTCTTTCGCATATCATGACAGAGCTACTATTCGTTGCAGTACTTATATCTCTAGCACCTTCCTCAGTATCCGTGCAGTTCCCAGTAGTGCTGTGGTCTGTACGGTCTCTATCCTCCCCCTAATCCTGATCTCCTCCAGTCTCTCCCTCAGCGATTTGGGGACAGTTCCTAGTGCGCCCACTATGACCGGTACTACCCTGGTTTTCATGTTCCACATTTTCCTTAATTATTATTATTATTATTGATTTCATCACATAGAATGTGCCTGGAGAAGACAAAATGTAACTACATACATACATACACACACACGTGCACATAAACACACACACACACACACACACCCACACACATATATATATATATATGTATATTTACACATGTACGTAGATATGGATAGGTACGTGTTTGATTGCATGTGCATGTTTATGTCTCGCAGTCATGCAAGACAATGAAAGGAAGCAGAAAGGAGGAAATATAGATAATACCTGCACACACACACACGCATATGTGTACACACAAAAACCCATACACATTATATATATATGTGTGTGTGTGTGTGTGTGTGCATGTGTGTGTGTGTGTGTGTGTGTGTTTGTGTGTGTTACCTGCTGTTTACTCAAGTAGAAATGAGAAAATAATAATCAAAAGATATTCATGTGTGATGATGTCATTCAACTTTCGCATTCTAAATCAGGACAATTGCATGATGGAACGAATTACAGTTCTCACTCGATGTTTGTTATTAACTTGTAGTTATCGAATGGAGTATTGGAGTACCTAGTGAATAGAAATAAACGTAAAGTTCGATTGAAATTAAACTGCTAATTTATTTACTAAATGTTGACGGGTATCCATCTTGAATTTGGTAACAATAAAAAGCAACAACAATTAAGAATGAAGTAAATAGTCAGGAAATATCATTAACAATAATTTACTTATCTAAGATATCTACACAACTTCTGGTGTATTATCATTTTTTTTTTGACGTGTCTGGTTCATGTTCTCTCATGCTACTATTCAATTCTCAGCAGACTTTGATCCTAGACAACCAGATTCTTATCTATATTCACTCGCTCCTTCACAAAAGCGAGAAGTGACTCAAGGTCGTTTTTAATGTGGGGTTCCAGTTACAGGAAGGCTGCAAAAATTGCTCCAGTTCCCGCAACTCGTGTTGCAAAGGCGTCAGCGCAACCCTAATACATCCAAATCAGTGCAATGGGACAGTGCTGCGCTGGGCTGTGCTTCTCCCCTGAGACTGGGCCATCTTATTTTTTGAGGTCACAGGATAAATTTTTGCCTCTTGCACTTAACAATACCAAGCCTCAGTTAGCCGACATTGGTCACATCATTTCACTGACGCAAGGCTACAAGACAGTTCACTGCAAACAGATACTACGCTCTGATCTGTATTTTTTGGTTTCCCCACAAGAGTGTGATGTGACACAAGGTCGTTCTTAATGTGTAGTTCCAGTTTCAAGGGAGCTGGGAAAATTCCTCAGTTCTCGCTATAATTGTTTTGAAGGCGCCAGGGCGAGCCCAACCAATCACTTTTAGTTCTATGGGAAGGTTCTACACCGAGGCGTACTGCTCCCTTGAGACAGGGTCGAGTTATTTTTTTTGAGTCCACAGGACAAATCTTATGCCTCTTGAGTTTAGCAATACCGAGTTTCAGCAAGCCACTCGTGACCACGTCATTGCACCGGCATAAAGCTGCCAAAGTGTCAATTGCGAACTGATAGTAACCTCTGATCTCAGGCTGGGGCCCTTGGAATAAAACTTTCATCATAGGCAGAGTGCGCACATAATCCGATCCTAGGAGATTCTAATCAATAAGTAAAGTATGGTATTATTTTTGACAGATACTTTACTCAACTTCTGCCACGAAAAGTAATCAACCGAACGTCGATTTCAAAGGCTTTTAGCGTACATACGGATATGCAAAACGGAAGATGAAGATTAGTATCTTACTTCCAAGTTAAAAAGCCCAATCACGAACTGTCACCAAAACTATCAGCATAGTTGTTTTTTTCTTCAGTTTTTGAGTTGGTGTGGCTAGATAGTTGAATATGTATGTATCGCCCTGCGATGGACTTAGAAGGCCAAAAATTTGAATATTTACTCTTTATTATTTTTTGAAAAAAAATGTTTTTTTTTTAACCTTCCCCTATATAGGATTTGAGCGTGGGCTCAATTTCTAGTGAAAATTCATGGTAAATTGGTTCCTCACTTTGTGTCCGGCAATATTCAGATTTTTTTCTTATATCAGACTTTTTATGGTGATTGTTGTCCCAAGAAGGCAAAAATGGATCATCCCTATCATGCTGACAAAGTAGTTTTTCTCGAGACAATTTTAGTGAGTGACTACGCTGAATTTTTTCATTTTATTTTTTTGCTAGTTTGTTTCAGAATTTCAGTGCATAATTTCAATTAGCTAAGAGCTTGCCTTTGGGATTGGGTTTCAACTATTTCCTTCACATGTTCTGAGTGAAGCCGTTGGCCCGAATAAGTTAACGAAAGTGTTTTAGGGGTACCTTCATTCATTATATCTGACTTCATTTCACTGTTTTTACTACTTAGAAATCACATACAAATAAGCGGAATCCTACTTTTAGTGTTAGGCGGACAGACAGACAACAATACATCCTTATTATTATCGAGGTCAGTGCGATCGCAGACCTAACATTTGATTCCGTTGCTAATCATCCAGACATTCTTAAACATCTTTAGATTATTGTACCTCAGGCTACAAAGCATTATTTTGGCTTCTTACAGCCAGTTAGCTAATCACATAATGTTAAAGGGTATTGTTTGTATTAAAAAAATAGATAAATGGATAGAGATAGAGTGATATATCATTTCCAGGATATGTTACTTCCATACCGACTATTTGATAACTGCACTTCATAATTTATACATAATTAATAAATTCATAGATATGTAAGACTTGCCAGTTTGGCTCTGTCGATGAGAAAACCTCCTACTGATAACTTGGTCGCAATTTCCAATCATGGTAGGGGAAATGTAGATTTTATATATCTGTTTGGTTTTACTCGACAGGATGGAGTAACTATAAATAGTTTACTCTGCTTAATTTGGTTAGGATCGTTGTTGTTTTTACAATTGAAAACTAAGTCAACTCCACCCAACAACTCAGTCTCGAGTTAGACAAAGGTCCTGTGTATTTATTTCATTACAACATTTACAAATGACTTTAATATGGTTGCCTCTGAGATGATTTGAAAAGTTGACGCATCCGCACAAGCAAGCACACACACATTCATACACACACACACACACACACACACATACACACACAGAGACTAAGTTATTTCTTTCTCTTTCTGTCCTTCCTTTCTTCCATTCACACAAATATATTCAATTAACATTTTGACTTTTTGTGTTTCACTGTCCATAACAATAGACTCTCAAAGGTCACGATTTTGCTGGTTAAAATATGCCAGCAATTCTGTTTTGAATTTATATACCACACCTATTTAATTATTTGTTAACGCATTGATTCTAAATGATGTTTATTCAACAAACATTCTCTGAGTTCAACCTTAGCGACTTTTGTTCAGTTCTTGCTAAAGCTGTGAAGGGCGAAAAATACAATTCTAGCTTTGTTAAGCCAGAGTATGGAGGTAACTAGCACTAGAGAGGTCATAGAAATCTTTTGAATTCAATATAAGAAGTATCCGTACTAATTTCAATGGTTTCGACTAGTGACTTATCCATGTACAACCAACTTGATCCAGTGCCGAAAGGAAATTATATAAGGCGATGCAAAGCTGAGAGAGAGAGAGAGAGAGAGAGAGATAGAGAGAAAGAGAGAGAGATTTTCAAAGCTACTGACCGTAAAAGTAGCTCATCTCTGGGCTGGCAGCAATTGAGTTTTTAATATGGTAGACCAGTGGTCCTTAAAATTTTTGCTCTACGCCACATCCGATGTCCCCTAAACTATGAAGAGAGCAACGTAATTACGTGTGGTTTTCCCAATGTACAATCGAATTCCTGGCTTCCAGACAAATCTTGCATTGAATAATACCCCCTTACTATAATGAATCAAATATTAATAACGATGGGATCTATAGTGAGGTCAGTATTTGACAGATTTGTGTAATTTGGGATTAATATTACTGTATAACTAAGAGATAAGTGTATTGTATGATTGAGAATGAATAAGTTGATGTTCAAGGCTCCTGAGGCTTAACGCGAGCCAGTGAACACTTTTCACTGCTCGCACCGAAAGTGTAAATCGTGGCACCCAGTATATTCAAAGTCGCTCTTGTGGCGCGTGCATCCAAAGTTCAGAATCACTGCCTTCGATTCATATGAATATTGCTGGAAGTAAATATCATTTTAGGCAGATAATTGAGTGATATTTAATGCTTTTTCATTTTACTGGCTTTTATCATCATGGAATTAAGAAATTAATAACCAAAAGATTGCAAGCCTCCAGAGCAATTTCAACCTTTAAGACCAAGAAAAACCCAATAAGTCTTGAAAAAAGGAGGTACAAACAATGCATCCTCCCAATAGTTTCCTGAGGAGCTGAAACTTGGGGCTTAACCGAGAGACTGGCCCTCAATCTTAAGACCATGCAATGTGCAAATGAAAAAATCATTCTCAACATCATATGGAAAGACACAAGACACACACACACACACACACACACACACACACACACACACACACACACACACACAGACATATATATATATAGGGGGGAAAAAGGAGTCTAAGGCATTATAGAATCGATAAAAACTCATGGTAATGGGCTTGTCATATTGCAAAAATGGCAAACAGCCGATGGACATCAAAACTAATAATAAATGGATCCTCAGAGATCACATGCGGAACTGTTGCCAACAAGATACAAGATGAAGAGACGAACTAGACAATTTCAGAAAGTATACGCTCCGGAATGCCCATGATAGAGAGGTCTGGCCAATCTTTGGAATGTCTATGTCCAACGGCAGACGATAAAAAGCTGCTGCTGTTGATAATAATGAAATGATTTTTGAAGTAATATTGCAGCATGTTAGGATGAAAATGTCACATAAAGTTTTTTTTCCTCTTCTAGGCTTATCTAATTAAATTTGGTTACCTCGTTCCCCCAGCCAACGGTACCATCACCCACCATGAGAGAAGAGATGCGATCAAGTAAGTACGGCAAATTCAATCCATTTCATTTTGTTCATTTCTACCGGCTTATCCATCAGGAACCGTCAGTATAGCCAACATAAGTTCCTTCGTTTTTTTAGAGTGATTCTGGCTGGCTAACGATCTATATTTGCATGTATTTATCATTCATAGAGGCCAGAGCAGGAAAATTCGAGCATTTTTGATTTGTAGATTTAAAAGAAATTTATCCACCTGATTTTTCAGTGTGCGGGTTCAATTCATAATATCTGGCTTGTTTTTTTTGTTTTTTTTTGAGATTCCCAACTTTGTAGTTGTTAACCAAAAGGACAAGAGCAATAACATTAATCTATCATCGATTTTTCTGACTATCTCAGCCTAATTCTATCTAACTATCTATCTTTTGAACAAAAAGAGAGATAAGTAATATTACTTGAAGTATGTAATGTATCCGTGCTCCTTGTAATCCGAATTTGTCTTGTTACCCGAAGGGAGATTAATTAACCGAATTATCCCAAATTCGATTGCACTGTGAGTATGTATCAAATATCGAGGATTTTAATGAATGATTAATGTTCAGTAAATGTAAGAGGATTATTAGTAAATCAACAGCCAACAAGGAGAAAAAGATGAAGAAATTGAGATAAAGGCCAAAAATATATTTAAAAGAAAAGTAGAAACTGAAATAAATGGAAGCTAGGTAGTGCTATAATTCGAATGATTGTATGAGCATGACACTTTTTTTCTTATTTCTTTTTAGGGAGTATCAACGCTTTTCTCGTTTAGAGCAGAGCGGGTTTGTTGATTCTCGTACAAGGAGGAAGATGAAGACATATCGATGTGGTATGGCCGACCCAATATCAAACAATAAATTCGCAAACTTTGACGCTAAAGGTAAATTTCAGACAAAATCACAACCTTTCTTGTTTTCAATTTCTTTCAACGAATGGGGAATGAGTTCAAGTCAGATAACTGTGCGCCTGATCTGATAGATAGATAGATAGATAGATAAATAGAGAGAGAGAGAGAGAGAGAGAGAGAGAGAAAGAGAGAGAGAGAGAGAGAGAGAGAGAGAGGGATGGGGGAGGATCACAATAAAAGATATCTGACAAGCAAGTAAGCGAGAAAATAGAAGATCGAGATGAACTGGACCCTCAAAAAGACGAAAGATAAGAGTTAGGGAAAACGGTTAACAGAATTGTGTTGGAGGAACAGCAAACACAGCAGAAAAAAAACAGACACAAGATGAAGGGAAACGATAGAAAGGTTTGCTAGTAAGACATAGCAGAGATCACTAACATCACGGTCGACAAAGAGAGATCCACAAAAAATCTTTGTCTAGCAATGTACTTACTTTGACTACTAATGACAATGTATCAGCTTACAAGTTAATTGTTTGAAAGCCCGAGGAAAATGCATAGATTTTTAGAGGGAGACATCAGTCAGTGTATCAACTCACGATTATCTAAATGAAAAATCGAACCTGTAATCGTGTGTAGTTCTAGGACACCTTCGACGTCTTAATTTACACAAAATCAACTGAAAAAAAATGTTATTTTATGTTTGATGGAATTCTAAGGGAATGCTTATTACAAATTGTTGGAATCTCAACAAAAGTACAGTGAGCAACTCGTTTGTTCGAATCGCCAGACTGGTCGCCAGACTGAACACCCAAGCAACTTTCTCAGTACTCTTAGAAACACCAGCAGCGCCCTGCTCAAAGTTGATTCAATTCTAACTTCTCAAACCTTGACTCCAGTATTTTGAGAACATTACTATTGCTCATCTATAATGCTTTGTTCGGGTTATTCCGTCCGTCTGTTTGTCCACACCATATCTCCAAAAGTACTTGATGGATTTCAATGGAATTCTAAGCAACGAGGAAGAAAAAGATAGTAAAATTTTTGTGGTGGGTCCAGGAACTTTTTTTTCATTGATTGAGCATATTTTTCCCAATACATTCATCTTTGCTCTCATGTGTCTCCGTACGATATCTCGACGTATTTCAAGGTTGACAACGGTAGAAGTGAATAAAATTTAGAACAGATCAAAGCAGAAACCCTCGTATTTCCTTCTTATATGCCCCAAACACATAATATCATGAGAAGCTCGTATCCGTCTACGTGGTATCTCAGAGTGATTTTCAATAATATTTTATGGAACAGTGGACAATAGGCTACAAGAAATATGATTAAATCTTTATATAGGAACCTTGTACATTAACGTCCCAAACGTATCAGGTATATATTGAAACCTTTGATATCCCAATGTCTTCCTGTAGGCAAAATATCTAAAAAAATTATCAATTTATTTCATTCAGACTTCACATGAGGATTATAATTTGGATCAGATCCATCTACACTTATCTGTCCTAGCTATCCGTACAAACCATATAATATCGCCGAAATTTCATGTCTCTCCATATTCAATAATGTTTCTAAGACATTTTGTAGACAGTGGACAATAAGCTATCGAAGAACTGTTTAGATTCTGAAGCTAATCAATGTTTTTTATTCCCGTTATTTCGTAGTCATACGTCAAAAAGCACATGATATCGTCCAGATTTCATGCCAGTCAGCACGATATTTATATATTCTCAATGGGTTTTTATGATACTTGAGGGAACGGTAGACAAATGACTACAGAAGGAAGAACCAATAAAATTCATAAGTGGTCCTTTCGCAATTATTCACTCTGACGTTGTAGTATATCTGAACTTAATAATATCGGCTTTTGTCTTCGTCAGATATCTCCAAGAGTCATCAAAGAATTTCATCAGGATTTCGAAGAAGTTCAAATAGACTACAGAAAAATCGAATTTAGTTTGGAGCGAATCAAAGCACAACTCTACGTCAGAGTTATATTTCAAAACTGTGCAATATCGCAAAATATCATCTCTGTTCTCACGATGTTCCAGAATTTACTAAATAGCTTTCAATGGAATCCTATGGAAGGATGAGTGGAGTAGTGAGAAAATGTAGTGAAATTTTGTGGTGGATCCAGGAAATGTTTTGTTTTTTTTATTGATTGAGAGATTTTCCCCCTGTTTTTCTTTTCTTCAATATATTCTCGTATACGCTCATTTTCATTCAATATAAATGGATTTTTTTTACATTTCTTGGACGATGAGCTGATTAGGATTTTGGTCCATGCACTATTATCTTTTTTTTCCGTAGTTCTATAAACCAAACCTGTCTGTCCATACGATATCTCCATGAGTTCTGAATTAATTTCAGTGAAATTTTTTGAAAGGGTGGACAATAGACCAAAACTGATAAAATTTCAGATAATTTGCAGTTATATGTCAAAACCTTAAAGGATAATTAAGATTTCATGTCTGTCCATATGATATTTCCAAATATTCTGATGGATCTTTGAGACATTTCGTAGATATGTGAAAATGAGCTACTGAAGAACTAATTGAATTTTGAGATGGATCCATGCCCAAATACTCTTTGACAATGGCGATGGTCTGTAATATCCGCTTTGAGAATGTTTTTTTGTTTTAATGGCAGCATTTTTTATTATCACAGGTACCCGCAAGTGGAGAACAAAAAGCCTTACCTACAAGATTGTCGACTATTCAAAAAAGCTTCCAGAAAATATAGTCAGGTAAGTCAACCGGATTTTTCAATCCCTTTACAGTTTCTTCACAACGGGCAGTAAAAAAAATACACTCGATTATCGACTTTTGGCAAGAAATTTGATCGCCTATCGGCGAAAATGACAGGAATCGGAATAGAGCACATCACAGATACTGCAATACTATTAAGAAAAGGTTAGAACGATTCAAATGCAAAGATTCTCTCGTATCACGATATTTTTACGACCTGTATCGATTATTAACTGTGGATTTTGTTTTTCCAAAGAGAAAACCGTTTTCGATTCCTGTCTATAGTGATAATAATCGCCTATTCTTTTCCATAATTTCAAACATTGTCAATGTTACAGTAATCGCCTTTCTTTTACTTCCTTTGCGTGATTATTTCTCCATTTTTACAATAACTGCAAACATTTTTCCATAGCCACTATCAGTGCTAATGCTTTCTCATGATCATTTCAAATGTTTTTCTATAGTGACAATCATCGCCATTCTTTTTGTATCGTCTCAATCATCGTCAATGCTTTCCTAGTGCTTTTCGATAGTCACAAACAATGTCAATGCTTTCCCATATTCACAATCATTGTAATTGCTTTTCCATAATCATTTTCTATGCTTTTCTATTGTGGAAATCATTTCCAATTTTTTTCGATAATGACAATCGTTGCCAACGCTTTTCCACGGTTATGATTGTTGGCATTACTTTTCCATAATCGAAATCATTGCCAATGCATTTCCATATTAAAACCATCACCAATGCTTTTCTATAGTTATAAGCATTGCAAATGCTTCTCCATAAACAGAATCATTCCCAACATTTCATCATAGACGAAACCATTGCCAATGGTTTTCTATAGTCACAATCATTGCCAATGTTTATCCAAAGATAAAATTATTGCCAATGCTTCTCTACAACCGAAATCATTGTCCATCTTTTCCAATAGTCACACTCATTTTTGTTTATAGAGAATGGACGGAAAAGGCCTTTAAAATGTGGTCGGATGTTTCACAACTGACTTTCACAGAAGTTTCGAAGGTTGAGGACGCAAATCTTAGACTGAAATTTACACCGAGAAAACACGGAGACGGCTATCCATTTGATGGGGAAGGTAAAAGATATTTCTATTATTTGTTTGTAGAGCATAGGGTCGCAAGCACACCACGTTAATGAAGTCTGGTTTGGCGTATTTCTCTCAGCTGCATCTGTGTCAGTCCAGTTGTTTTTGTCTCGCTCTCAAAGTACAGGTTTCCTTTGTTATTGGAAAACAGAGCAACCATATAGAAAAAAAAAGATTCGTTAGACAAAGTGGCATAAAATGATAGATCAATTGCCATTAAAATGATACGGGGAAATTTGTAAATGTTCCTAAACTCGAAAAAATTTAACTTGAAACACTATCATAAAGTAAAAACGAGAATGATATGAGAGGAAAATGTACGCGCAGCCACTATAACAGCTCTTTAATTTTCCCCTCTATTCTAGAAAAGTGTGCAAGCTTCATGATGCTTTCTTTTGAAAAGTGGTTGATATTTATACCAGAGTTACCCATTGATGTGTCATCTTGCAAAAGTGTTGAAGAATGAAACAGATTTTGCAGTCAAAAGACATAACCTGCATGTCGATTTTGTAATTGTTGCTTTTCAACAAGCGAATCTTCGATCGCATCAGTAAACAGCCCCAAATCAAGAATGAGTCATTTGTAGATGTCGTTTTAAACACGACAGCCATGGAGCCTTCGCTGATCAAGCGGAACACAAGTCTGCAGTTATGTTGAATGCTCACTCCTGCGATGAAGTAAACAATCTTTGATTTACTGCTCAGAAAGAGTTAGAAGATAGTTTTAGTATTACAGATTTTACCTACTTTCTTATGCTTGGGAGATACTCAATATTTTTTTTTCTTTCGGCAGGCGGTGTTTTGGCCCATGCATTTTATCCTGAAAATGGTGATATTCATTTGGAGGAAGAAGAAAACTGGACAATAGAGTCAAAGAAAGGAACAAATCTGCTTTTTGTGCTGGTTCACGAGATCGGACACGCTTTAGGCCTTGGACACTCAGAAGTTAATAACGCAATCATGGAACCTTACTACAACGGCTACATACCAAATTTGGCGCTAGACAAAGACGATATCGCCGGCATTCAATTCTTGTACGGTAAGAAGATTATTTTCATGGCAAATACCAATTCATCCATTTATATTTATATATATATATACATGTATATATATATATATATATATATATATATATATATATATATATATATATATATATATATACATATATATATATATATACATATATATATATATATATATATTCAAAAGGATTTCAAGCTTTGAACACTAATCATTAAAAATCATTTTTTTTTTGTTTTTCAGTCATTTATTTCCCAATACCTGTCAATGCAATTTTTGTGATCTTTTCAGCGTTTTTTCCTGTTTCAATCCGTCTTTCTATCTCTTTAACCCCCCTCATCTCTCTCTATCTCTATATTATCTTATGTTGATAATGTACTTTTTCTTTTCCTTCTATTTTTTCAAAATTCCTGATCATGTCATTTTAGGCCTGTGTGGGTTTTTCTTGGATCCGTTTATCCCCAGTGCTCTTGAAACTTGGTCTTGGCAACTCCTCCTGTTCGTATGTAGTGTCCTACAGTTTTTTTGATTCACGTTACTCTTCCGTTATATCTCTACCTGATGTAGACGTCTATATTCTTCCTTCCCAACTCTCGCTTTGGTGTCCTTTGGTGTCTTCCTTGAAGATCTTTTTTCGCCAAAAGAACTTCCCCCTTGATAATTCGATTTAAAGTTACTTCATCATCTGGTTTTGACAGATTACTATCATTATGATTACTCCTATTTTCACACCAAATGCCTGTTGGTCGTCGCTGAAAGTTGAGTAACAGTGAGTCTTCTCGGGTCTCCAATCTTCCTCACGTATCAGAGTAACTGTTCAGTCATTGCTGACGAGTGGAGGTCATGGGTCTCACTTTTCCAGTACTCTCCTCAGTATTCACTGTATTATTTGACAGATTCTCTCTCCCTTGTCCACGACGACTACGTCGAGTCCTCTGGCTTAAATTGAGTAATTTCTGGCTTCTGTTTTCGACGACGATTTCTGGTTTGTACTAATCCATTTGTCTGCTTGTTACAATCCTGTGTTATTTAATTAATTCCCCACATAGGCGGTATTTGCCAATTGATTGAGTTACATTGATCTTTGCGTTGTCAGTTTTATTTTCTGGTGCAACTGTTTCGGGTTGCCATTCCGTTTCTCGCCTTGGGTTCCTCTTGCATAGTCATATATCGTCCGAGACATTGTGTATCTATCTTTTTTCTATCTTAATTTTACTTCCTTGTTTGCTACTATTTTTGCTGTTTCTTTCGTTGCTTTTCACGTAACTTCTCTGTTTTTCCATTTTAGCCTTTTGAGCGCGATGATCTTTACTGTAGAGTCCTCAGCCACCGTTTTTTTTTCTCTGCATATATAGTCTATCGGAGTCATATCTCGGGTATAGAGATTAAGGCTTCGTTAAAAGCTTTTACGTTAGTTAGTCTATTCATTTGATTTTTTCCTTTGTCCATCCAAAAAATAGACTTGTGTATCATGCTACCAATACTTCTCAGGTGTTCCTTCTTTCAGCTATCAATAATCTATTTTTATGGTATCAAGGTTAGTATAATAGAATAATAGTGAGGGAAGAGAGTTCCTGCAAAAATTCACCTCTTCATACTTACTACTTCGTTTTCCACCAAAACAATCAAGTCTACTTCCCAGTTTCTCATAAGGCTATGGATCTCACCACGGTCTGGCTAACTCATCACGATTGTCCTGAAGCATTTGAGTATCCAGCTATTTAATATTATGCCGTGCACTTTTTGTTTGGAAGAGAGATATTCACGCCAATAGTAAGGCTTTTTTGTGGTCAATCCATCCCTTTGCAGTATTTTCGTTTTTATTTTTTCTTCTTTTCTATTCCCACACCAGTTGCATGGATGTTGACAGCGTCTCCAGTCCTTCGCTCACTCACTCAGTCACGCCAGTTTCTAGGTGATTGTCGCTAAAGGCAGTGTCTTTTCAGGTCGCAATTCCTCCCCACATATCAGAGTAGCACAGTGAATTGTATTGTCTCAAACTTCCCAAAGTTCAATTTCACATACCTTTTTCATCCTACCTATTGAGCCATTGCTGACGATTGGATGTCATAGATCTCATATCTTTAATACTTTTCTCAGTATCAGAGCTTACCAAAGCAGTGCATTGGTCTGCAAAGTCTCAGTTCTCCCCCTTTCTACAAAGGCATCGCTGCACTTCTGTGAGTTTTTTCTTTATATAATTGGTTCTAATGCATTTCCTCAAGACAACTATTGATATTCAGATGTCCTCTTCGTAACCATATGCACGATCCTTTCTCAGCTCTTTCTACGATTTCAGTAATAATAACACAGTAATCGATATTATTATAGATGTATTCTTTTCTTTTTTTATCGCAGGGAAACCGACAGTCGCACCCCCAAAACCTAAACCACCCACGCAAGCTCCAGCCACCAAAGCTCCGCCCACCAAAGCTCCAGCCACCAAGGCTCCGCCCACTGAAGCCCCAGCGACTAAGGCTCCACCTACCGATGCCCCGACCACCAAGGCTCCAGCCACTAACGCTCCGCGTACTACATTTTTGGCAAGTAGGGTTCCAAACACCAAATACCCGGCTACTAGGGCTCCAAGCCCCACATATCTGACTAGTAAGGCTCCGTTCACCCGAGGCCCGACCACAGAAGAGCCGTACAATACAACTACATTACTCCCCGAACCAACTAGTGAGCCCTCTCCACCCGGACGTAATCTCCCTTGCCCTTTCCGTTTCTGGGCCTCCATGACAGGTGAGTGATAATCTCTTTTCGTTTATCGACTACAAAATGAGCTAAGAGGGTTTCACTAACTTTCCATAAAGCCAGCAAAGGTTCTCGCGGTTATTTCTTTAGTCAATATAATAGACTCCCTTCATAACGGCATCATTGGGGGGAAACAGGTGGTACCAGAACGTGTTTGCTGTTATAACTGGTATATCAATAATGTGTGATAATGAAGATCCAAATGTATTGAGAAAAATTAATTTTCTTTAACCTTTCATAGTCTGATGCCCAATATATGGGTTACTCAAGTAGTACTATTTTAAGTGCATACTAATTTTAGGTCTTGAAATGATGCACTGGAATTTCCATGTGCTGATGCTGTGAACCAATCTCTGACAATTGTCTTCATAGAATATAATGAGAAACGATCATCATAGAATTGTGTTGTTGGGACGAATGCCATTAGAACGATGCATCCTCCTAATAGTCACTTATGGAGCTGGAACATAGAACATAACCAAGAGATAAAACCTGCAAACTGAGAAGCATACAGCGTGCGCATGAGGGGATCATGCTCAACCTCACGTCGAGAGATCATAAGACATATATATATATATATATATAAATATATATATATATATATATATCAAGAAGGAAATGGGGGTCCGAGACGTCATAGACTCTACAAGAAAACTCAAATGGCAATGGGCTGGTCATGTTGCGAGAATGACAGACAACCAATGGATATCATGACTCACTACATAGATCCCCGGAGACCACATGCGAAACCGTGGCCGAATCAACACAAGCTGGAGAGAATAACTAGACAAATTTAGATTTTCGAGCATTCGTCAATTTTAGTTTTAAAAATATCGCATTGAAATCACCATGTCCCTTTGCTGCAAATTAATTTCCAAAAATAGTCCTCCAAGAATATAAAAAAAAAAACGAACGTGTCATTGAATGAAGACTTTAGATCGAGTGCCATCAGGAAAGATTGCTGTATTAATATAAATACTAGCTAAAATGCCTCCTTCTATTTCAGTTGGTAACCGGACATTTGGATTTTTTCGACGTTTGATCTACGAGATTAACTCGAATGGCAGGATCATTCAATCAAAGTCCATCAGGTACATTTTCCCCGGGGCGCCACGTGTTGTGGGAGCAGCTGCTTACAACGATGTAACTGGTCACACATTTTTGTTCTGGGGTAAGTAACTTTTTCTAAAATTATAGGCCAGGATTTCTCAAAATGGGCTATGC
The DNA here is from genome assembly GCA_963457665.1 of Thysanoteuthis rhombus. Lineage (NCBI taxonomy): Eukaryota > Metazoa > Mollusca > Cephalopoda > Oegopsida > Thysanoteuthidae > Thysanoteuthis > Thysanoteuthis major. Next base: position 29,191,798 of record OY735200.1, read on the forward strand.
TCACTCAACGGGGTACTGAGATGAAATTACTGAGGTAAGTTTGTTAGTAACACTGAGATTTCGAACTGATCGCAACGAACTGAACACTACTCGTCTGAAGTGTGAACGGGGTTCCTCAGCAATGAGCAAAGCCAAAAAGAAATTTCTCGCAAGACAGTCAACTGATGATGGTTATTCAGAAGTTAAATCATTTAGAATGGATATACTTTTTGGAAAAAGATGAGCAAAATATCGAATGCTTAAATCTAGACGGTAAATTTATTATTTCTATTAATATTCGGACCATCCTCATCCTGGTTGTTTTTCATACAACGTTTCTGCCGTTGTACTCTACAGCCTCCATCAGGTATCATCTGGTAGGTGTGGGGAAGTAATGAAGACCGTAGAGTACAACGGCCGAAACGTTGTATGAAAAACAACCAAGATGAGGATGGTCCGAATATTAATAGAAATAATAATAACACCTGACCTAAAAAAATTCAGAGATATGGTAAATTTATTGATAAGTAAATTCATACAAGACGATCGTAAACTTTTACCCTAATTTCAAGCATGAATAACATAAACCCAATGCTAGGTACGAGCATATATTTTATCAGGTCATTTTTTTCTACAGAAGACCTGTAAACCATGGGAGCAGCTGAATACAGCGTAGTTGAATAATACCTCTGTACAAAATTAACTAGGTAACAAAAGTAGCAAATGCTACAGTCCCCACTATTCCATAGATCCCACACAAAATGATCCAGGCAATCAATTACGATTCAGTGATCTTTGCATTTGCTTTACGATTATGTAGTACTCATGAAGTGTGGAGAATAATGCTGATTGGGAAACATTTATAAACGTAATTGCACTTTCTCTGACAATTTAAAAAAAAAGGATATATTCAATTATCAGTGGACATTTTTGAACCGTTAGCAGCGATGGTGCCCACCAAAGAGGTTGGAATAATTTTCTTCTAGGAATTCAAATTAGGACATAATGCTATGTGAGCGGATGATAACGTCATACTATTGCTGAAATGTCGGAAATAATTATCACTTTACTAAACAAGGCAAAAATATGCTTAAATATCTATATGCATTTAAAAGAAAAAAATACACTTTCAAGGCATACAGTACAGTTCCAGCTACATATCAATCCGCCATTGATATTCCCATACTTTGAGGCACTTGAGTATAACACATGATAAAAATCACCTGGTGTTTAGATGAAGGGAATACATGAGCATAGAGTTTTTCACTGAGTTCAAACATAAAATTCACAGAACATAAGAAAAACTCAAACATGGTTAATTGCAAATTGAACATTACCACAACAGATCGCTGTGGCTCAGTATTGGAGCGCTCACCCCCGGTTCAGTAGGTCATGAGGTCAATCTATCTATCCATATATATATATATATATATATATATATATATATCATTACTTACTCATTATTTACTACTAAAACTCTATCTAAAGAATTTACCGATAAAAAGAATTAGCCACTCATTATATATAACTTCGAACGTATTTTAAATTGATTAAACCACCCATCGCCTCATGATTAAAAAGTCTTAGGTAATCTTTTTTTTCTGTGCTCATTCAGGTCGATGGGTCTGGCGGTACACTGATCATGAAATGGACAAAGGCTTTCCAAAGAAGCTCAAAAATTATATCCGGGCTGCTGTTTGCGTAGATGGCCAACTGATTGCTTTCTCGGTAAGTATGCCATGCACTAGTTGTCCACCGTAAGAATCATAGCTTGATGGGAAGTTCTTGGTCTGCACTGGTTAACAGCCGTGGTAAAATAACTGATGATCTCCCCAGACGAAATTCCACTTACAGAGCTACTAGATCTAATTTTGTGTAGGAATAAAGATTCCCTTGAACATAATTTAAATAACGATTGATATTGAGGAGATTATTTTCACAGTGTAAATGATATGAATTAGTGAACAGAAAAAAAGTTTTGTGTGCTGAAACTTCAAATAAATGCTTCAAGACTGAAAAACTTTTTATACTAATAAAAGGGAAAAAAGGTGACATTTTCATTGCGTAAAGCTGCAAAAATTTTTAAAACATATAGATTTGTGTATGAGAGAAATAGATAGATAGAAAGAAAGAGTTTGTGTCAGTGTGTGTGTACGTGTGTGTGAGAGAGAAAAAGAGAGAACAAAATGGAGGATATCCCACAAGCAAGTAAGCAACAAAATGGAGATGAGCTCGACTCTTAGGAAGATGAAGGACAAGAGATGAGGGAAGGGCTTAACCGTATGTTGCTAAAGGGACAAACACAGCAGGGAAAGACCAGACGCAAGATAAAGGGATAAGATGAAGAGGTTTGCCTTTGAGTCATAACAGATTTCAATGCATTCATGATCGTCTTAGAGGGAGCTGAGAAAGATCTTTGTCGAACTGTAGGCTTACTATGGCTGCTGAGATATTGTGTATGTATGTCGTGTATTTGTATCCTGAGTTTAAAAGTAATGTAAGTGTTCTGCGTTTTAATCATTGCATGCATCATGGCTCAATTAATCAAGCCCAGTTGCATAGACATATTCGGTCAAATTGACATACAAAACGTGCGATATTTTTTCCGAGCTTATAATTGCTACAAGCTGCTAAATCACTTTTTGACATTTACACGTCAATTTGTGTCTTCTTGCGAAAATTCAAAAGTGGAATCAGCTATCCACTACAGCAAGAAGAAATGATTTCCCCAAAACTGAATCTTGTTAACCATTTTCGGATGTTGTTTGTTTAGAGGATTTGAATGAGCATATTGAACGCAGAAATATTTCAAGGGACTATGAGACCGGTATCACGCAGAATGTATAGCATTGCCCATAACCGAGAAAGATAAGCAAATGTTCTGACCAGAAGATGAGAGGTTTCTCAATGTGTATCCATTTCAGAACAGCTTCTGAAGTCCTTGAAGAGATGTACAAGGGAAAAGAACCTTGATTTTTATCTTAAATCAAGAGACATCGCGAAGTGGATCTGTTACAGTCAAAGAACCATTTATCAGTCCTTTCGAAACTAAAAAAAACACATTGTCTTTGCCAAAGAAAATACATATTGTAGTGTGGAAGATTGGAGCGATGTTTTCGATCCGACAAGTTTAGATTCTACGTGGTCGCATCGAATGCTATCTAACAAACATACCTGATACCAGCAGGGCCTTTTCCTAACTTTCTCCTCGTTATCTTTCAAACTACTATTTAAGATCTTTCATTACTTTTTCAACGTTGAATCGATGTAATTTTTTCTCCTTGCAGTTCACACATATTCATTACCTCGATGAAGACACGCTGGAAGATTATGTCGATGGTGAAGTGAGCATTTCAGATGAGTATCCGGGTCTCCCATATTCCATCAGAGCTGCTATCTCGTACGACGATGGATTGGCCTATGTTTTATACACCAGAAAGTAAGTAATCTATTTTTATATCTACAGTATTTGCGTTGGATTGCACCCAGATGAGTACAACTCTGTTTTATTATCATGTATTGATTACATAGACTATTTTCTCCTTTGTGACACAATGCTGGTGCGAGAGCTTCATTTCATTGTGAAAGAGTGATATTCCGGTCAATTCATGCATTGAAATAATTTTTCCAATGATTCCACAGCATATCGAGCCATTGAGGAGATTTTGTACAGAAATAAATTTTGATTTGGCTTTTGCAAACTGCACTTTATTCCAGATCTTTTACTCCTTTATGTTTCACGGTATGGTATAAATACTCAGCAATGGGTAGCTAAAAGTCCTGATTTTAATCCTAACGAATATGCATGGGAGTATCGTGATAGAAGGTTGTGAGCAAGAACAGAAAAAGCTACATCGATTGAAGACCCTTGAAGATATCGGTAAAAGAATGGATGAATATGGATCAAACAATTTATTGATGATCTATTCAAATCTATGCAAACTTGGGTCAAAGTAGTCAAATCAGTTAAAGGATAAAATTTCATTCAGTTTGCAGTTGAATCTTTTACCGCTGTTGATATCTCTCAGAAGACACTATATATATATGTATACATATATATATTCTGGAGGCGGTAATGCATATGCTAAAGATATCTTACCGTGTTTCTGTGCATTTTGAGGGGCCATTTCGCATTATCTTTATTTCTAAACTTGAGTGTTCAATACTCCGAAGCCCTTTATGTACCCTAATAGTATACTGAAAACGACTATAAAAATAGAGCATGATCGAAGAAATTCATTTTTCAGAGCATTCGATGAAGTCACAGAAACACTATAGAAGCAAAATAGACTGACGTATGACTGTTGATTGAAAAACAGCTAGCAAAAAGATATATATATATATATATATATATATATATATATATATATATATATATCGACAATGAACTCAACACACAAAACAGACGATAGATGTCTAAATTTAGCTGAGATTGTTGCATGTACAATTCCAGTTATGACGTTCAGATATGGAAGGTAACGAAATAATTTAGTTAAAAACTCAATTATACAACAATAAATGGAAAGTGCAATGTTATCTTTGATAAATAGAAGAAGAACATGGATGCAAGGGAAAACCAAGGGTAAATATTATAGAAATGATTAGGCGATAAAAATTGAGATGGATAGGACATATAACAAGAAAGGAAGAAAACAGGTTGTACAAAAGGTTAACCTATGCTCAGCGGATAGCAAACCTCGTAGAAGGCTATATATGAGATTGAGCGATATGATAAGATTTGCTGGTAAGACATGCAAGTAACATACAAGAGTTGGAAAAGCCTTTGTCCATCATTGGAATTGTAATGGCGGATACTCTTGATATATATATATATATATATATATATATATATATATATATATGAAACGAAGCAAGAGAGAGGTGTATAAAAATCCATTTACGGACGAAATATCAAGCGCATTTTTTTATCGCTCAATAATGTCTTATTTACCTCTGCCTAGGTTTTGCATCCTTTTTTTCCGTCTGTCCATCCCCCGAAAGTTTTCAGTTGAGAATCAAATTGATTTCAGGCCAGATTTCTTTCGTTTGAGAGACACTCTAAACAACATTTTTGTTACGTTTATATATTCACTCGTGGGTATCCATGCCACATCTCCGAAGCCTTTGAACGTAGGCAATAGTCTGAGAAAGAAGAGTTGATTGAATTTTGGGGGCGGATCCTAAGGCAGAATCCAAGTATTCTTTTAATAGTTATCTCTCTGCATTGTAACTATTAGTGAATTGCTCTTTATTCAGGTTTTTATGCCTATGGTATTGACTGAGTTATAAAGTGTCTGGGTGCTTTCTAATTACCTTTAGGGTTTATTTCGCTGACTAAGACTTGTATCGCCATGCTGTGGGATGGCAACATTTCAATTCATTAGACATACGCATTCATTTATTTAAGAAAATTGGTCTACGCGTATAGATTGGATTGAAAAAATAGAATCGAATAGGAAATTACACGATCTTACAGACAACGGAACACATTCTTTCATACAATTTTGACCCTAAGTGTCTAGTGTAATTGTTAAGTTTCAAAGACATCTTAGCTTTTTCCGAGAAAAAAAATCAGCAAAAAAAGCAAAACATCGGATTTGGGGTGGCGATTAGTGTAATGAAGGGTTGAAACTGCGAAGTGAGGCCTGTTGCCTGAAAGAAATTCGAAACAGACATTTTAAAGATGGAGAAAAACCGGTGGCGAAGTAGAAATCGACCTTACACACGTTGACCGATTTTCCTCTCAAACTATAGTACATAAACACAATACCTGTACCTTCACAATTATGAATTTCAGTTGATTAAACCTACGCATTTATGGGACAGTGCACAATTAACATACTCGAGTGGCATGCAATAAAGGTCTACGCTAATGTTTCCTTTACTATTCTATAACACCGAAGAGGTTTCAAAAATCAAACCCATAACAGCTGGAGCATGACGCCATTTCTGTGTAGTATTTCTGGTCTACTGCATCATTTATACGGTGTTAGCAGGAAAAGTCTATGATGTTTTATACACGATTAAGTAACTCATAACAGACATTTTCCAATGCCTAGAAAAACATTTAGTCATGACCATAGTTCGCTCCAAGCAGTGCATACAAAGGTTCAAAAGAGATTGAATTGTGCCTAAAACGTTAACCACCTAAATTATCTGGTTAGTACAGAAATAAATGCAATTTTTCATCATCTACTTCAAAGCCATATATCTCCGATTAGAATAAAAGTTATTGATTGAAATAAGCTTCACAATCAATGCCTTTTGCCAACAAGAAACAAATTCATTAATTCCAGAGGTTTACAATTCTGAGGTCTTGGAACCAATGAATTCTTGGAATGCGTTTTGTGCGTTGCCTGGTTTTTGAAGACCCAGATTTTGAGGAAATGGTTGATTTGCTTGAATAAGGAATGGTTGGTCAGAGTGAGGTTTGCTGAGTGAGCTAGCCGAGTAAGGGTCTCGTAACCTTATTCGTTCGATTCCTTTATAGGTAATTCACACAGAATGCAACGCTTTCCTTTAATGTGCATTCGCACTGACAATCCAAGCAGATTTTTTTCTGCATTTCTAATTTGGTGCAAAGGTTGAAAAATTGTTAAATGGTCAACGTTTAATACCCTTACAACCTCCTGTTGCTTTACGTAGATCTTATTTAATAATAGACCTCAATTGAATGTCGTCAGTCACTGGAGGGCGTCCATATCTTCAAGGCCCTTGTCGCTGTTTTAATATTTTCGGGGCCAATGTTGATTTTTATGTTCTTTGATGGTTCCCTAGCTGAATACTTGGTTGACATTACGATCAATTTCAGCTATTTCATGTCCCAGTTTGAACTCATGAAACAGAATTGCTGGAATCTACTTTTTGTCAATCTTTGATTGACGCACTCAAATACACCAGAATAAAGAGTGAAATTTAAAGATGAATAGATAAAAAAATACGCTCCAAAATTATATATTCCAAGAAAGAAGTCAAGTTATACCTTATTCCAGAATAACTTTCAAAGTTCAAAATAACCAAAATTGCGATTATTTTTGCAATACTCAGATAATTAAGTAAATAATGATTATATTTATTACTGTTACCATTATTATACTACTTGAACCACTACCACCATATATTCAAGAAACTATCTTAGCTAACGGTAGAAATCCTAAATAAACATGTTACTTCATATAATTCAATTATACTTATGTTATATTAAAACATACGTGAATAATTCTGCCGTTCAACTGGTACTCTTACAGGTAATATATCATTGTATTGATGAGATTTATCCGAAAACAATAGTGAAATAATAATTCATATAAATGTTGAAATAGACATAGTTGAATCGTTTCTTTCTAATTTATTTTATTTCTCCTTTTTTTTATTTTTAGGATCTATAAATTGGATATGTACACCGGGGAAATGAACGTAGAAAAATCGTGTTATGGCAGAAGAGGATGAATAGCCAAGAATCAGAACCAATCCAATGCAAGGAAATATGACACAGACATTCTTGAAACGTTCCAAATACAGTAGACTCTCTTTATAACGACATCATCGAGGATTTGTGCGAGCTGTTATAACGGATTAGTCAAGGTGGCATTATTATTAGGGTTTACTGATTCTAGTTTGCAAAATAATGAAATCTCCATGTGAGGTTGCTGCAAACTAATCTCCAACAATAGTCTTACGAGAATATGAAAAACAAATGTGCCATTAAAACGTTTTTGTCATTAAAAAGCGCAGTTAGAACTAGTGTCGTTACAACGAGAGTTTACCGTAATTGAAAAAGTAATGATCAGAGGAAACCACTTATTGTGATCACTTTGGGACGGGATCTTCTAGATAATAATCGACTGATAACATTGAGTGACGATGGAAAAATTGGATCTCTCTATATTCTTTGTTATAAATTTACATTTATTGTTACAAATTCATTATGCATTTGAATTCATTGTTATTGAAAATTTGACGTATTCAAATATTTACATAAAGATAATGGAATTTGCATTCAATTTTCTAAATTTCATTCATTGTTATGTTTCTAAATTCGTTGTTATGAACTAATTTACAATATAAAAAAATAGTTGGAAATATCAAATAAATTCGATTAAATTTTGATAAAATGTTTGATACCGACAGATTTTGATAAGAATACACATTTCAGAACATTGTCCTTGATTATAATAAACAGCACTTCAGTGTGACACAGAAAAACTAAAATAAAAATGTAAAACGATGCTGAATTTCCTCGTTGTTTATTTTAAAAAAATCATCAGAATACCCGTCCTACGGATGGATTATTCAGCAAGTATTCCCAAAACGTTGTTATGAACGTATTAGCCCTTATTTTTAGAACAGTGTTCTTTTCATTCAGACTTACTGTTCTTTTATTTACCGATGATGAGCTTCAAAATCGCTTGAAGTCGCGCAAACACTAGCTCAACAGTTTTTTTCCCAGTTGAATATCACCCAGATATTTTGTATTCTTCAAGTTCTTTTGGACCGAGTCACTTTCATTCATCTTGCATCAATATATTGGGAATGCACGAATTTTTCGAAGACGATATTCTTTGTGAAGACAGTTGATTCACTGAATTTTTGTAATCTTCAATCTGTACCTCAAATATGCTTGGTTTCTCTGTTCGACTCAGAGATACATTCAGTCGATCATTGACGGATACAGGCCATGGGAGGAGCAAAATTACTTCTTCAAAGTATTGTTTTTGAGATTGTGGTGTCCATAAACCTAAAATATTGTCATGCCACGTTCAGCTGAGTCATTGGTCTTTTTTTTTTTTTTTATTGCAGAGAAAGGAAAAAAAAAACGATCACGGCCAATATTCAATTTCTTGTTTTGAAACAATTTATGGTATTGCAGTTGGCTAACCTGCAACCAACAATGATCCACGGGCAAAATGGAGCACCAACTATTCAGGGTCTGGTCACTCAGATATTTTAATGGGAGGTTTTCTTGACTTGAAATTGAATATTGTATGAATATGACACCCATGTTAAAGCGCACTAATGTTTGACAAAAAAACTTTATTGCTTAGCCCTCATTCAACATAAAACCTGATGAACTATTCTGAAAGATTTTCAAAGTTGTACTGATAACCTATAGACCCCTGCTTGGAAAAAAGCTATTTTTGTCTTTCCCTTATTAGAAAAATATCTCGGGTAAATGCTAAAAAAAGTCATATCGGAGTATGTAAGTTTTTGGTGGATATTAATCACGCACATACAACATCTGGAAATTCAAGATCACAATGCATTTTATGATTACGCGTAACGCTACGGACCAACTGACCTAACCTCTTGCATGGAGATTTGTGTGTGTGTGTGTGTGTGTGTGTGCGCGTGTTTTATTTAATCACTGTCCCACCACAGCAACATGTGACACAAGGTCAGGCTTAACGTAGGAAAAAATTGGAGCAACCCTCCCCAAAATAGCTCCAGCCGACGCGGCTACCGTTGAAAAGCTCATCGTAATGGCTAGACAACGTCCGCCACGAAAGTGTCCACCAGGGGACCTGCTCCTTTAAGTGCAATGGGGCAGTGCTGCTCCGGGGAAACAGAGACCCCGCAGCTGTGACGAGTAATAATGGGAGAGCCCAAGGACAAGTCCAAAGGCTCCCAAATGCGCTTAGCAAACGCAGCCTCAGTCAAACCTCATTGGCTAGCGCTTGCACCGGTGCACTCTGTCTTTGACACCCACCCTCTCCAGCCCATTCAACAGACAAGTGTCAGTACCGACTCCTCAGGCTATGCCGGGTAACAGATACTACACTTTGATCCTCAAGAACAGGCCAAAAAGGGTGGGTACGCGTGTGTGAGTGATAGGAATGACAGATCTTAACACTGTTTCAGGAAAGACGCTAGTCAAATTCATGGAGGGAATTTCAAAGGAACCAATCAGATTTCCTTATTCACTCCTCTCCCCCCGATAACTAAAGTCCACGACTGCTTATAGCTGACTTTATAGGATCAGGCCCCTTTCCATGTTAGCCGTCTCAAGGGGCAAGATAGGACCACTCGGTTTCATATGGTGTTTTCCCCACGCTACTTTGTTACTAAAATATTGTCTATAATCAGTAATATTAAGGGTAATCGTTCACTCTCCCGTGTGAAGTCCTTTCGTAATGAGGTATGATTTTTCTTTGTATTTATGATTATTTGATTATTTACTTCATAGAGTCTCAGTAGTGAAGTCAGCGGATGTCAGTTGATACATATCTAGTGTTATTTCTTTCCTACTTTATCGATTTTCGCTCACATAGTTAACTTCGTGTATGTTTCGATTTAATTTTTCGAATCGGTAATCATTCTTCTTTCATCGAACTACATCTATGAATAGAAAAAAAATGGATCAGTTTTGCTATATTCGTTGCTGTGTGTTTATATTATTATTTGATCTTCTATCGATGCTGATTTACTTGTTATATTTTGTTTTTGATGGAAATTTATCATTCATTTAGGATGTAAATCATTCTTTCAAAAATAAGAATCATTTTACATCTCACCCTTCCAGGTCTATCTGGTGCGGAACACACACACACACATATATATATATATATATATATATATATATATATATATATCGGTTATTGTTTTTAATTCATCAATATCATTACAGACCCCATTTTTTTGTACTTTTTAGTATCATTCAGATCGCTTTAACTCGAAATTTCCGGTGCAGCATTTCGAAAACGGATCATTTCCTTACAGTAAATGACCGTTGTTCTTAGGTCAGAATTATGACTATTCCCTCCAAACAAACATTGGAGGGGCAGGTCTAGTATTGCTCAATATCGACCACATGATTATAGGATCTAACCCTTTATCCTTCAAAAAACCTAAAACAAGTAGACTTTGAGAGTGCGTTGTGGTTTTTGTATGTTTTTTTTTAGATTTAAAGAACTATTGTGGACGAAGAATCTGGTCTTCCATTTCCCTATCGCCACACCTATTATTTTTCTTGTGTTTTCTCCTTTTGCTGTTGAAACTGTGGCCACATATACACAATGTGTACATAAAATGAATTGAGAGAGCTTTATACACGTTGTATCTCTCTCATAAATTCCAACGATGCTGAAACTTACGTTATGGACGCCTTCCGTTGAAATCATTTATGAAACATTGTACTTGGCCAAAAGATTGGCCCGTGAACTAAGAACCATGCACAGGTAAAAACTTATGCTTAACTTCACATAGAAAGATCACAAGACTGGGCATCTTAAAGACATTAGGATGCTTAAATAGCTATAGACAGGCTGCGTTGCCAGAAAATCAGACAACCGCTGGGAATTGTTTCACAACGTGGATCCCTTGAGAAATCTTCGAAATTGCAGCCGACATTAAATGAGATCGCTAGATTATTTGGACAAGTTTGAAATGTTTTGACACCGTGACGTTCGTTGGCAAAAATATTGGCGAACTTTGGGGAATGCTTATATCGAACAACGGACACCAAAATGCTGACTGATGGTGGAGATGGTAATAAGATGCCAATGAAATGTATCGTAAGTGATTTATATATCATTTATTTGAAGATATTAATTATGAGATAGATTCAATCAATCATCAGCCATTTTGTATTTGCTCCAAGCTTCTGTAGAGGGCATCTATCACGTTGATGTATCGTTGACCGACAAAAGCTACGCCCAGATTATTTGTAAGGTACCCAATACCTAGGTAATTCTTCCGGTCGCCGACACCCATTTGACCACCGGAACCAGGATGTCCAAACATAGTACTACCCTGAAAATGAAATTATATATACGTATAAGTAATGTCAGAAAAATTTATATAACTTTAAACCATAGCAATGTTTTTTTTTAAGTTGATATTTCCAATAAGAAAAGTATGACACGATGGTGAAAATTAATCAACAAACACGGAAGAACTATTTCAGTACCTGAGGAAATAAAGTCCTATTGTAGTACACATTCATCATTGAATTAACTCAAAATCTGTGATCTCAACTGACTGGAAATATAAATAAACAGCACAAACTGTCTTATTTTACTTTACAGTAAAGTTAAGGCATGTCAAAAACAATGTATGGACTGTAGCACATGTTTAACCAACCACTGGGTGTGGGTAATTAATTGATTACAAACAATATTCATTCCTAATGAATAACAGTAGCTGGCGCGCGTACCATAACTAATTATGTATCAAAGTTATCTTATTTCAAGGAAAAATAAAAACAAAGAAACTACCCAAAACATACATATCTAGACTCTTGTAGATATCCGAAAGTGGTCCATAAAAAACAGATCTTTAATCTAAGATACCAGCACAAGCGTTGAACGTTGTTGGTCGATCATAAATGAGGCCCCATAAGGAATTTGAAAACAAAAAATATACAAATAACCTCGCAGGTATTTCTTTTCGATGGATACAAACTTCAAATTTTGTGCTGTCAAGAATAGCAATGGCTTTTTCTACATTTTTTGATTTATTAACGAAAAAGCGTTTTCGAAAAATCGAAAGGGATCTTTCAAAAAGAAGTAAAATTATTAGCTCAGATGTTCGATGACAAAGTAAATGATAAATAATTAAAGTTATATTTCAGCTATAACTTATTGGGATTCATTTTAACATTGATACTGTATAAAATAGTATTTAGATAACTGCACATAAATGACAATTCTAGATATCATGATACTGGATATAGGCTCAAAGAAAAAGTGGCAATTTTTCAGCTGCAAAACAATGTCTTAAACCTCTAATTTGATCCTTTTAATCTCTACTGGCTGGAACAGGATTTGACGCGCATTGAACTAGCCGATAGTTTCCGGACCTTGCTACAACGGGCATCTGTGCATGGGATTGATAAAATAAATGGAAACAAGGCAACGTGGTGGTACCTCATTTTCCGCCGTATGAAGATTCCTGAATGAAATTCAAATTCAAATCCGCTTAGTAGCCGGTAATTTGAGAGCAATCTATGTAAGGCAGTCGAACTACTCAGAGAGAAAACAGCAACCACTATCCTTGGTTTTGTAACGTTTCTAATATGTATATATATATATGTTTATCAGGAAAGTATCAAACCATTTGATATTAACAAAAGAAAATTGCTTGACTCAGGCAAGGGTTAAAAAATTATCCCAATGAATACCATACACACACACACACACATTTTAAAACAATCTGCCAAGTCTATGTTTTTGTTTTTTTTAAATTTTTTTCCCCAATCTCCTTCATGGTCAGAAATTTCCCTTGCAATGAAGATTTTTGAGAAGAAAACAGAAGTTACAAGGTGCCAAATCTGAACAGAGAGAGATTAACAGTCCTCTCTGGAGCCAGGAAGTCAAGCGCAACTCACGCATAATGGACAGGACCGATTGTTGTGGATGCTACAGCCACACAGGGTGTACCTCAAGTCATTACCTTTGTGGCAACCTCCATATTATTAGGAAAAAATTACATATAAAACCCTTCTTTTAGCTAGGTATCTGAAACGTCACTTCCTTCGATGGCCCCCTATAAAAGCCCTGAATACACGTAGTTGACCTCCTATTTGACCTAGTTTTCGAGCCGGTTAACTTCTATCTTATTGGCCCCAGCATCTCCTGCCGATTATCTTCCTTTGCCCCTCCCTCAACTCGTGACCGTCATCCATTCATTGACCGCAATTACTTATATACATATCGTCTTTCCACTTACCTTCCTTGATGTGGGCATTTTCAAAAACTTCCTGGCTATTAAATGCAAACACTACAACTACTATTATAGGCGAAACACTGCGTTCATTATTCCGCCCCTTTAGCTCCTTGCACTTATCTTGATCGACCGTCTTTTTCTAATCTAGCTTGATCAACCATACCACTTATTATAACAGGCACGACTTATCGGGCACCATTCGATAGACTGACGAAACGATATTAGACCTTTTATGCCACGTGACTCTTAAAATCTTTTTTTTCCAGTATTTTGTTTTTGAGCATAGGAATAACCAAGTAGGAATGGTTTGCTAGATTAGATCGTTACCAATTGAAATGACATTCTTCTCAAGAAGTTACCATTAATATGACGGAAATTTTCGTCATTCAAAGATCAGTTACAGAATTCCAATATGTTATTCCATTCATCTGCCGTTAATAGTTCCAAGTTCTTCTGGCACATATCTGCAATTGGCCATTTGCTGGTCGATCGGAAGTTGACATACGACAATATTTAGGGATCTTACCATCCAATGCATAGTCAAACCAAACACGGAATGTTTCTCCTCTAAGCAATCAGCTCAAGGACAAGAGTTGAGCAATCCTTTTGTGGGGCTAAAGGGTTACGACCAAATCATGGATACATCGATTCTCGTAAGATCACCAAAATTAAGCAGCATCGAGCTCAGTACTTAGATGGGTGACTTATGGGGAAAACTTGGCAACGTAAGCACGGAGCTGAACTTTGACAGGCCGGGAAAGCCATGAGCAGATCTTACTAACATTTTCCCGGTGCACTTAATCCCGTGACACCCACAATGAGGGTATAAATGGAGAACAGTTATACATACATACCGTTGGGGAGTCCATAATCATGAACCCTCGACCCATTGCCAAGTCAGCTCCAATTACAACATCCTTTCCTTGCACGACAACTTTATCCAGTGTGTCTAGTGTTGATCCCTTTAAAAGAGTTTTTTCATTATATATTCCACCGTTTGAAACGATTCCGTAGAGTTTGGCAATGCCCCTTGCAGTGCCATAACCGTTGAAGCTTGAAAAGGGAATCATGCGGATTTCATAGTCTGTAGATGCCTCTATGATATCGTCTACCTGAAACAAGAAAAGTGAGAGGTCGTAATTCAAATCTACATTCTCTTATTGGTACCAAAGGTACAATTTAGGCTTTTTGTAGGAACTACCTGGAAACCAGTCCGTAGATATGATAATTTGCTATATCAGAAATTTAGACAAAAACAATCGTTGAAGTTTCATTATGACGTGGGATTTTCTGGCTTGTGTAAAGAATGGTATGGACTGTAGCAAATAAAAAAAACAAAATCAGTATTATGTAGAAAACGAGGTCTGATCCCTTAGAGCTTCGGTGAAAACTGCACTTATGTAGGGTGACGAAAGTTGGACACAAAGAGCAACGGAGCATTGCCTTCGTAGAAACTGTACTAGACATGAGAATATATATATATATATATATATATATATATATATATATATATATATATATGTGTGTGTGTGTGTGTGTGTGTGTATAGGTCTGATCTGCAACTGTCAAAAAACATTTCAATTCTAGAATTGGAATGACATGGACTGTAGCAAATGAAGTGTAAATAAACATTAAACAGAAAACTCAAGATTTATATCTTCAGAACTGCAGTGGAAAGTGTATTAATGTATAATGATGACACTAACAAAATGTATGGAGAATCGCCAAGATGGAAATCCTACCGCCCTGTTAAGAATGGCGCCTGGCATTTCGTGGAAAGAGCATCGAACCAATAAATTCGTACATGGAATTCTTGATCCCATTTCCTTCATGATAAGAACTTCCATGCTGAGATTCACCGGATATTTCTGAAGAGGAAAAAGAAAACACTGCAGCACTTACTCCGAAGGGCAAAGATTCTGAGGCCATCCCAGTACAAGTCTGTAGTGATGCTATGCAAAGCTGGGTATTGAAGAGGATTCTACGAGGTCTAAATACATGTAAGGTGCAAGAAAATGAGCAAAACGAAAATACTTACTAAAAAGTCTGCACAGGCATGAGCAGCGGCAGTTTGGTAGCCATGTTCATCAAAAATGCTATATATCACTCGCCTCCAGAAGTCTTTCTCTGTTAAGATATGTAGTTGGTGCCAAAATGACTGTATATACAGGCGAGGGGTGATACGATAGTGTTCGGAAGGTGGTGGTCCTTGGAAAAAATCAATACCTAATGAAGAAAAAAAAAAAAAAAGTTGAGGTTAACTTTGTCAGAAAAGATTCCCGCATGGCCCAGTGATAAAGGGTTCACTTTCGGTTTGGTATTCCGTGAGTTTGTTGTAATCTTACCAAAAACTTTAAAAATGTACTTAATCTTTCTCTGCTTTTCTTAGTTTAGCTTGGCACCCACAGTATTGATACCTACTACGATCGCATATCGTCTACAAGACAAACTTACAAACCTTTTGTTCTGTTACATCAAGATTGTGAGACCTTCCAACATTCCAGTATTTTCAGAAAATCCCTAGTTTCGCAGTCTAGTATTGATTAACATGCTCGTTAAGCTGACCATTTCAGGACTGTAATAATATCGACCCTCCCTTTCTGATCCACTATCGTGGCCCCGTGTCAAGGTAAACTTAGAAAACGTTCTGCCTCAGTATTTACTGTATGTATACAGCTTTGTCTGACAAGGCCACGGTAGTTTGACATCGAGTCAGGATTAAAGCCATGACATTAGTAATGGTTAGCATCCGTCTTAGTGACCAGTACTGCTCAGATTAGACCAGTAAAAAAGTAACTTGACCTTACACAAGTTGCAAAAAAAAAAAAAATGAAGGATTTTGTGTCCTCAATATGTCCTGGAGGAGGAAAAAAAGTTTACAAAAATCCTGAAATTCAAAATGGCCGCCATAGTGACACTAATTTATCTCGAGAACCTGACTGACCTGAATGGCTCGTAGTCCAGTTCTGATTCGTGATATAATAGGCGGGAGAATGAGCAACCTTTCATTTGATAGTGATTTGTAATGGATGACACATAAGACAGTTTTGTCAGCTGAATTGCAGATTTTTCAAATAATACCCCATGAAATTATTTTAGACTTTTTTGTCGAATAACGAGGACAAAATATCCGTTGAATTTGTGTGAGGTTGCCCCTCAGTTTTGAAATAAAATGCCTGGAATATGATAGTGAAACAAAGGATTTGATGGAATTAAATCTAAAATAAATAATATTTACCAAAAGGTTCTGCAATTTCCTCTCGAAAGATTTGATCCACGGTCCGATTCTTAGGGTCAGCTTTCATCAAAAGAACATCGACATAAAAACCCCATGTGAGCATATGGTAGCCAAATTTTGTTCCTGTAAGATAGAACAAGAAAAAGACATTTCATGTTTCCATCATTTACAAGTAGACTTGTGCAGTGGTAGTTTAAATTCAGGCAGTGACTTAGTTAAATTCGACGGAAGAGAAAGATTTGCAATAAATGGGCATGCGTTATCATTTAATCGTTGGAGAACAACCCCAAAGACAAACGACTTATTTATACAATTCTTCTATGTGCAAATATACACTCACTTTGTATAATACTAGAATAAATGCAGTTAGTCAATTACTATCCATAAAGTTATTTGAGGCCCATCCAGTTGACGCCGAGGGTGTTTCTAAATAGCCCCCGGGGCCACAGCTATGGAGAGTATTCAGAAATTAAGTTAAAAGTTACTCAACTTGGATGCTGAATCAAAGTACACGTACTATAAATTATCTATTTAAAAAGATTCCAATCAATATAATGCATGAATCTGTGGTAAACAGAGAAGGAAAAAGAAAAATACTCTATTGTATAAAAAATATATTGTACGATGGTTAGTGACGTCATAGAATTTGGTCCTCTCGGAAGAATTTTGAATTCCTGTTACTGTGGCTTCGAGACACCTATATCGGTGTGTATTGGGCAAGGTAGGCTTTTCTAAATTGTACTCTTCATGCTGGATGACAAGCAGAAGGGCATCGAGGAACATTTTGAGTCTTTTGTGGGACTCAACTGTAGATCAACCGAGATGACCTACTGAACTGGAGGGGAGCATTGCCTCTTGGCCATGGTGATGGGTTGATTGATCAGAACGGACTTGTTCTCATGGCAATTGAGAACAAAGTTCGAGAACTAATAATTTACTGATGCTTTGGAGATTTTTTTTCTCTAAGAAATGATGTAGTCCTACTGTTTGGATTTTATTTATTGTACCGTTATAATAATACTAATGGAAAAACCTTTGGAAAATATCACGGGGATGGGGGATTCACAGTACCTATAGCCAAGGGGCCGACAAAATCTCAATCCGGTACTGCCCATCACTCACATCTACCAATCTGCTTGTAGATGTAGATTGGTCTGATAGATTTTAATGGACTCAGATCGATATAAACTGGCCGAGATAGCTGAACAAAAAAAATGCATAACGATTAATTTCGGTATCTCAAAATAAAGCCGAATCAAAAATGTAATCTAATTTGCAGCTACCCGCTATTTGGTTGTTATACGAATAGCAACCATATTCTAAAATTAAATATATCATGAGTTACGTACCCTATTATTTTACAGATCGGATAAAGAAAAAACGAAATATTCTACGATATATGCTTTTACAGACTGCCTCCCCCCCCAAAAAATAAGTGAATTTCCAATTTCGTCCAATCCTACATCAGACAACTTCTATTCTAAATACGTCCAGACCAAGTGAGAGCTTCACCTCGTATTGTTCCTTGGCTGGAAAAAAGCTGAGAGATTTCACATTTTCTCGGAGCGCATCTTGTGCAAAATAGGAGTTTTACCTGTCCATGGATAAGCTCCAAATTGAACGTTACTTTTTGGATATCCTGACTGTTTAATCTCTTACCTGGCTTCCAGAATGGTTTCTGTGCAGCGAGCAGCGAAGCGTAGCGTTCATAATCAGATTTCAAAAGATGAATGCTCATTGGTTCATCAAGACCTATAACACCAGCCTACAAATCCGAAAAAAAAAAAAAAAAAAAAAAAAAAAAAAAGGGACGAAATAAAAACCTGTTTGAGTGTAACAAAACTTGGATTCATGTGTACTTGTACCCAATCATCCATTGAATCATCAACCACAGTTTCACCTATCCACATTGTTCCCAATTTTGACATTTTTTTAGTCACATGTTTTGAATGTGTCTACATGTAATATTTTTGATAAAATCAGTAATATTCTATAAAATAAAATGATGGCAATTGAAGTCACATTCAATTTGATAATAATACGTAATATTTTTCTTAGCTTTTCGATATATATATATATATATATATATATAGTTGACTATTATCCAGGGATTCCACCATCCGAAGGGTGTATTGGAACTTATTCTCCGCCGATAGCGAGATCTTCCTGTATTTCAAAATCAGCAGTTGTCAAATTGCATTGTGTGACAGCGTGTTAAAAAATAGGTTTGGCTTATGGAGCACACAAACAATACAAATGAAATGAATTAAAAGAAACATTTCAGAAGTCAATGTACGAAATTGACATTTGTACTCGTCTTCCAATATATTTCTGGGAGAAAAGTAGACGGATAGAACTGGTAATAGGATCAGAAAGAAAATTGTACCAATATCGATTCAGTTCTGTCCATCGTTACCACAATTTTTTCAAGAGAAAAAAGATTGATCTTTGTCCAAAATCGAAAATGATATTACGGCGAAAAAAAAAGCAAAAGACAAATAGATCAAACTGGCTGCTTCAGGGTCAAACCTCACCGACTCCATCAGTTCAGTATGTACACTATAGACAGGGATAGATAATGGCTGAAATAGTCCAGTTCTTCTGAGTCGAATTTAAAAAAAAAAAACCCAAAATCCTGTTTTTCCTACTCATAGATAGAAGTGCGCATTAAAAATGTCAAAGTTCTCCTATGAACAGGTTTGGCTGTACACGTGACACATCCATGTATAGAATATACATCTATTTCACTTATCAGTCTAAATGTAAGAAAAAAAACAACCCAGGTTCCCTACATGCTGAGGAGTTTGCGTACAAACTTTCTATGTGCGATTAGGGCTCTTAAAAGAACAAGCATATAGAATAATGGAACTATTCCAGCCATTACAACGAAATTTTAAAGGGCTTCCTCTTCTGGTGGGCTCGAAATAAGTTTAGATGCCGATTTTCAGCCTCCTTGGTAGCCTTTAAGGGCTTCAATTTTGGCGAGTGGCATTGCCATTGTTGCTAACAAGGGAAAATAAGTTAACTCCAGGGTAGAAGTTTGGGAATATGAACCGACCGAGATAGATATGAAGAGACTAAGACTTATAAAGTGAAAATGTATCAACCCATGGATAACGTTAGATAATACGAAACCCCCAGTGTGCCAGGCTTACTCTCTACCTGATGACTAACGAGCATTTCCACAGTGATGTCATCTTTACCATTCTGTGCAAATTCAGGCCAGTAATGGCTTACAGGCTTTTCAAAGTCAAGGTAACCCCTAAAATTAAAGAAAAACAGATTTAAAAGTTTCACTTTCAAATACAACTTTCCATATAGATGACAATTCAGGGCCTACAAGAATGAATTCTTTAAAATTTGGTAATTGTTGTAAACCATGAACTGGGTTTTGCAATGGAATAAAATGTAATAAACAGTAGTAGCAATAGTAATTATAATGCTTCAAAGAAATTTGTAGACCATTACATTCAATACTATCATAGTATATACATTTAAAAAACATTATAGATAGCTGCATCGTAGAGATCAAAGAATCAAGGTGTATATATATATATATATATATATATATATATATATATATATATATATGAACACTAAAAAAAACAAAAAACTTTCAAATTCTTTTTGCGTCACTTCAGTCATCTATTTCCCCAATATCTGTGAATACAATTTATATCATTTTCTTCAGTGTGATTTTCCAGTCTTCACACAAGCTTTGTTATAATGGTACAATGTATATATTATCAATCGTTAGGACCAGCACTTGTTTACGATGTAACTGTTACGAGGATTTAAAAAAAAAAAAAAAAAAAAAAAAGTTACATTACTATTGCACCCCAGCAGCGTTGATCTTACACCACCTCCCTTTCTGTCATACACGAAGTTTGTAATTTTATAAAAGGTATTATGTGTAATGTATATAAATGATATTTCATACTACACATCATTTATCTTCTGAAACGGGGATTTATCTCCTCTTTCTCTTATATATATATATATATATATATATATATATATATATGATCAATGCTGCATATTCATCGGTCATTGAAGGATAATCTTAGAGTGTCAATAAAAAGTAACAAAAATAGGAAAGTCTAATCGGAACCCTATGTCCAGATATACATTGGCTAAAGCTCTCGATTACCCATGTAACTGTTAGTACACTTTTAAAATACTCGTGGTGATGCTACTGTCTTCGTCGTAGTAAAAAAACAAATATAGTCGTCCGATTTCTCATGAATAAAACTGATTTTTTTCTCATACTAGAAATTATCGTAACAAAATACCGTGTGTCTGACTTACCAAGATAAAAAGGAGATTAAGGGAGAACGTTACTAAATCACTGTCCCATAACTACTGTCCCTGTAGTAATAACTATAAAAGTTATAACATCTATTGTCATCCTTGACATGGGCCAACATACGAGAATGTGCTTCATATTTAGGATTAAACATTTTCGAATTTGAAATTCCGGACCTTTAAGCACAAACTCTGCCGAGATGTTCCGTACGAATTATCAAGCCTGTTCCAAGCCCGGTGAAGGAAGAAGACCGAATGTGGGCCTACTTACTCTACCATATAAAACCTACTTGTTCAATCAAACTGCAACAAAATCAACCCATCAAATGGCTTATCGAGCATTCCAGTGTGAGATGAGTCGGGTAGATTCCTCACCGGGTGAGCTCAAGACACATGCTGGTGAAAGCATACGGAGAGCCACTTCACCGAACAATTTTCAAACCACAAACCAGGATAAGGATTGGGGACATCAGAACCCTGGCCGAAGGCCGGAAATCACATCAAGTCGCGGACTAGTGTCAGGGATCATCATCATCATCATCATCAGTCTTTTAGCGTCCGTCGTTGGACATAGACCTTCCCCAGGATTTGCCACACTTCTCTATCATGGGCGTCACGGAGCCAGTACTTCCTGAACCTGTCTAGTTCATCTCTCCATCTAATATTTTGCCGGCCTCGGTTGCGCATATGGTCTCGGGGAATCCATGTTGTGAGTCGTGATGTCCATCGATTGTCAGCCATTCTTGCAACATGGCCAGCCCACCGCCATTTGAGATTTTTTATGGCTTCTATGATGTCTCTAACTCTTGTCTTTTCCCGGATGTGTTGTGCTGTTTTGTGGTCTCTCCATGTGAGGCCCAGCATTATTCTTTCATGTGCACGTTGCATGGTTCTCAGCTTACGGGTCTGTTTCTTGGTTAAGTTCCATGTTTCAGCTCCATAAGTGACTATTGGGAGGATGCATTGGTTATACACCCTTAGAGGTGATGAAAGGCCACCGAGGACGCGGGGAAGATCGGCCGAGAATGAGGCAGGAGAGGGGGTGGACTGCCATGAGCAACACTGAAAGGCGTTGCCCAGAACTGAGTACTGTGATATTGTGTGGTTGCGTTTTCACACGTTTACTGGAATAAACAAAATTATTCAAGAAGGAAAAAAAAAAAAACAACCAAACAAAACAGGGTAATGTAATATTGTATTGAAAAAATTGGAGTTGATGAGAAAACTGATTTAAAAAAATTTGTGTGTCGTTGGTTGCTTAAAAATCAAGATATACTTACAATTCAATGAACCTAGCGACAAGTATTGCAGTGATTCCTTTTGAGGAGGAGAAGGCAGTTGACATGGTATTCTCTCGCCAGGGAATTTGTCCCTCCTTGTTCGCGTAACCTCCCCATAGATCGACAACCACGTCACCTTTGTAGTAAACTGCAAAAGCAGCCCCAGTTTCTGCACCACTTTCAAAATTTCTCCTAGAAAAATATTTTCAAAGCATAAAGAATAACGAGAAATTTGGTTCTAAACCGTCAAAAGCACATCATAGTATTGGGGTTCCTATTAATGAGTTTCACCGATTTGATTGTCAGATAACATCACAAATCGATGACCAAAACGAACGTTTTCTCAAACTCCAGCAATACCTTTATGGTGACCCCTACATTTTTAGTCAACCCTTCTTTCAGCTAGGTATCTAAAACGTCGCTTTCTTCGATGACCCCCTGAACGCACGTGGTCGAATGCTTCTTTGTCCCGGCTTTCGAGTCAGTTATCTTATTTTTCTTCTCGCGCACATGGTTAATCGCTTATTTGGCCTCGGCATCTCGAGCCGGTCATCTTCCTTTACCCTTCTTTGAACTCGTGACCGGAGCAGTCTCTATTCATTGTTCATTACCCACACACACACTTTATATATGTATACATATATATATATATTGTGCATCAAACGTATCTCTTTTTTCACTTATTAATGTTTGTCTTTTTGCTCCATTTGATATCTGCGTTCACATTTGTACTTGGCGCACGTGTTCTCTGAACATCTGCCCTCCTTGATCAACTTTTCCACCGACGTCCACGTGGGCCTGCTAATATAACAAGCGTCCATTCTTAGACAATGACTTCTAGAACTATTTAGAACCATACTCTCTTCAAACTGGTGACCATTCCAACTTGATTATTACCTACAAATCTAATAGTGCGGTAAATCCATTCGAAAATAATTGCTGCACTGTTATTTTTATTTCTTATGGCTTGCAATTTGTTTTCCTATATAAATACAAGCAGCATGAATAACTAAACACAATGAGTTTAAATATGTGTGTGTATATATATATATACGAGGGACTGTTTGTAACATTAGACTCAACTTAAAGGTAACAATACACCTCACTCACTCGGCCGTATTTCGGTGCAATGTTCGTTGTTTACCTTTAAGAACTAGTAGTCTTACTAAAGCAAATTTTATCTTATTAGTTGAGATACTGTAATTTAGTAACTTTAAAAAGATTTTCTCTACTATTTACCGTCATCTTAGTTTTATTTAAAGTAGTAACATCTTTATTAATATTTATCTGTTAAATACTGGGTATAGAATGTGATAGAAAATCAAACTTCGAAATCTAGCGTAAAATGAAATCACCTCTGCACTTGCTGTACTGACAAATCCAGTATTTTTTTTTTTAAGTAACAATACAACCAGTTGCATAAAAATGACTACAACCCAGTTATCACTTAGATTTTGTATTGACTTATCAAAAATTAGGTTTTTCTTTAAAGCAGGATAATATAAGAAAAAATGTCGATCGATATTTCATAGTTTCGTCAACTTTTGCTGTGAAGCTGATACGTTTGCCCATAATTTATTTTCAACTGAAGGGAAAAGTGACACACCCGAATAATTTCTAAAAATCGCACCCATCCAAGTAGGGACCTATTCAGATAGGTGCGACATTCGTTGGGTATTATACAGATAAAAGTCTACGGTAAAAAATGAAATACATTTGGCAATGGCATTTCAAAAGTAATATTCAGAGACTCGTCTGTTAAAACCACGCCAATAATTGGTTTTAGAGGTGGATTTGTAATAATTACCCGTCTTTGGTAGATAAATTTCAATTATTGAGAATAACCTTGCAATTATAAGCCGGGTGAGAATGGGGGGAGCGGAAATAAATTTATTCTATCACTTACCTAAAAACTTCTTCAACGTTTTTAAATCTGGGATCAACAAATCCAGAGACACGATTAGGCAAAGATCTTGTCCACTTTTTATATAAAAACCCAGTCAATGCTGCCAAGATAGACACAAATAGGGAGCCCTTTAAGTAATTCATGATAACTGAATGGCCCACAGAGTATTAACTTGGGGGACCCCAGCCTTGGATTACTTACAAAGTGTTACGGAGGTTGATAAGGAAACCGATTACTAGCAGTTACGAGGACTGTCAGTCGTCGTCGTTGAAATAGTAGTAATAGTAGTAGCAGTATTTCCTTGTTTGTCCTGAGGAGGAAACCAAAACACAAGGCCGTTGTGACTGCTTAAAATGTCTCCCTCTCGGCCAAAACACTACCAGTGGTTTAATCGGTCCAGTCTACTTTATACCCCAGGTATAACTGTTCGTGAAAATAAAGAGAAAGAAAAGAATGAAAAGGAGAGGGAAAAGAAGAAAGATGGCAGATGAGAAAGGGGAATAAGGGGTAGGGAAGGACGGAAATACAGAAGGAATAAGTTTTCCATGTATCGATTTATTAAGCATCAATTTTTTTTTTTGGAATACAACTATGTACATCATACGTAATACAAATGCATGCATACGAAATTGCTATATCTGAAGTGAGAAGAGCACTCGAAAACATGACAAAACGAAAAGGACTACCAGGACTTGAGTTGAAAAGTATGAGAAAAATAAAAGTGAGATTAATTGTAAACTCAAGGAACTAGGAGAGTTCAGGTCGGACTTTGACATTGAGAGCTGTACTGTTGGGTTCCTTTTATAAAGGGGTGACAGGCTTCTGCAACAAGTGTGCATCTGCTTCAGGGGTGTGTCTTAAGCCTGCACTTATATAAACATAGGCAGCCGTACTGCCTTACTCCTCGGGTCAGCAGACCTCTACAGCCTGCTCGAGCATCTGTGTCAACAGGATGCCCTGAGCCTGTGGATCAACTGCATAAGCAAAGGAGAAGAAAACTTCAACGGAACCTACGATCTATGGTCCTTGCTCCCATCTTTCTACCCCGATGGACAGGGCATTCAAACCCTGTGTTTAAAGGGTCGGATCGCTGCACTTTACCTTATAATAGTACTGCTTAGGCATTTCGCCTAATCACGTACAGGCGCCGCCAACTTGAGGACTTAAGAAGACGCGAACGCCCGCCCAATCCCGATCTCCGTTTGAGGAGTGTGACCATCATATTATGGGTTGGTTCTTTATATCCCGAGCCCTAAAAGGCCAGGCTATTTCATACCCAACTAGGCCGGAGAATTTTCCCTTGAATGAGTAAGCCTGTATTTCAACGTTGGGTTTGTTTGAGAAGTTACCTTGCACGTTGTGCACGCATTTCTCGAGACGTCGATGAATTTTTCTACTTTGCAATTCGTCTATCAAAATTCATCCAATTTGTTTACAGGTAAAATTTATCCCCAAAATTGATGTACGGATTCTACCAGATCCTCTATGAAACAAAATTAGCATGCGCTCCAGACTCCACGCTAAATGATAGTAAAATATCTATTCTAATTCAGAGATTTTGCTTCTACTCTCTTACTATAATACTATACTTTCTTAAACTTTTATGAACGACTGGGTGTGATTTTAGCCAATTATCAATTTTCAAGTCATTTTTTTATTACAGTACTCAGTGTGGTACCCATATGATACGTGTAAGAAGGTATTTGAAACTAAAGTAATACCGGCTGCACGAAGATGAAAATGAAGCAATACTATTACATATTTGTCATATTATCTGAATGTATAACAGATACAAAAATTAATCACTCTTCTATGCAAGTAAAAACGTATGTGTTCAAACATCTATTTATACTTGAAAAAAAAAATAGGGTCCTTTCTAAATTGCCAATAAAGATACCTGGCGTTGCCCGGGGAAATACCAACAAAGGGAAACAAATATCCCATAGAGATTTCATTATCATTATTATAATTTGATAAGACAGGGAGGTTGGGAATTTTTCTTACAAAATACCCTTTTTGTTTCTTGGGTATTTTTTTTTATTGAAATCAGATAATTGTTTTACGGAGATTTTAAAATTATTGATCTTGAAACTATATTTTTCTTTGGAGAGTTTTTATTTCATTTGAGATAGACCTATTATTAGAATTGTTTTTGTGTTGTAAATCTTTTATGCCTCAAGAAAACATTCGTGGTAATTCCCTTCTTCTTGAGAATGTTATCAAATCCATCCTTCCATAGTTCAAAAGTTTCCATCGTTGGCGATGTCATGCGAGATTACGCTGCTATCCAAATCTCAACCAAGTCAAGCGTAAAATGTACAGACTGCTGAATCTTCCATCTAGATATATCGAAGAAATTAATCATTTCGAAAAGAATAAAAGAAAAAAAAATTCAGAATGAACAACTTACTTAATAAATCTATTCTTTATTGAATTGATAAAAACTCGTTCAAGTTCAAACGTTAGTTAAAATTTTATTTAATATTTAATTTTTTTTTCTTGAAAGAAGAGGTTTCGAAATTTAACTTTACTCACTCAATATTTGTTTAGATAGAAACGTGCCTCTTGACTGAACTGTGTGAAACCGACTAAATATTATTCTATAGAGTTCTCGTGATGTCGAAAACCTGTCAAGACGAGATGGATATACTGATTGAAGATATTAACTGCGACAAAATAAAGGAAAAGCAATAAAAACCAGAACATTCTTCCCACAAGGAAAAGATTTGAAAATCGCACAGTTAACATTGGGATATTTTTTCGGTAATTATACACCGGAGTGGCGTATATCTAATTAACGATTTCGACCATCTGAACATTAAAACACACACATTCATTTCAATACATTCAAGCACAAAAAAAAATACAAGTCAATTATAGAATAGATGAAAGCAGGAAACTAGAATATTTTAAAAAGTATTTTATTGAATTTAACTACAAATGACATAAGTTATGGTTGGGTTCTGCGTTAGTATTTAGGTTAAGGGTCGGTGTCAATTAGTATTAAGGTTTGTGGTATATAAATCAATTACAGAACTAATGGGGCGGCAAAGTTATTATTACCGCCATGGTAGTTTCCTCACCGAAATATATATGAAAAAAAAAAAGTGAGTTTACGCCCCTTCAATATATGATAACATTTTTTCTTCTTACCTAAACGCGATGATGCAATAACGAATCGATATCAACCTCGGAAAATTCAGAAAAATTAGGACAAAAAATCATACCATCAAAAATTTCTTTCCCACTTATATTTTCTAATATATTTTCGAATTGTTTGTGCAAAATAATGACGTGCTTCTGCATTGGCCCGTAAATAATAGGTTTATTATCAAATACCAGTCGACTGAGTTATTGAACGCCCGAGAAGCAGTCAAAGTATGACAATAATCTCCAATCAACAAAATAAATTACATATAGTCCGTCCGTCTAGCGAAACAGCAAAATATGGAAAAACGACTAGACTAAGACTTGAAATAGTAACTAGACGCTCCTAAAAGAAGTTAAAATTCAAGAGGAAATTGATATCAAAGGGACTGGTAGACGGAGTCACGAGAGCTGGAAGGACATTGTCTCCTGTCGATGACGATACACGACTTCACTATCTAGATTTATTTTGAAAGACTACTACATTTTTAATTCTGATTACCCAGAAACATTAATTGGAAAATCCATCAGTATATTGTAGTGTAGTGGCCTTTGAGAGATATTACCTGAAAAGGGACCCACTCTGTTGTACCAACCTTGGATGGCGAAAATTAGTGAAGAAATTAGACAAAACTAAGTCACCGACGGTTACTATTTAGTTCTATTTGATTTTACAGACGCTTATGTCTTTGATACTTGCATCATTTTCTAGCACAGAAATACTTTCATTGTGAAGGTGGACCTAAGGCTGATTCGGTTTAATCAAATTGAGCTAAAAATTAAGAAAAATGTTCTTTCTGTGTAGTATGGACTACGTGGACAATGTACGTATTATGTAAAACTTAGAACTACTAATCAGTGTCCGTCTTTGCGACACTCGATAATCGATTTACAATTCTAAACCGGTCGCTTACATTCAGTTAATTTTTCTTTCAGAAAGTTTATTCCTTATCTTTTTTACTTTTGATTGGGAGTAAGGTTTTAGTGACAAGCATTTCTCTCAGAAGGAATATTTTTTGTTTCAATTTTACGTGCTTTCAATGCATTACACCATAGGACCGTCCAGGAATTTGTTAGTTTTAAGAAGAAATAAAGGTTCCACTAAGGGTTTCTTTTTACAATGTAACTATAACACGAAAGTGAGCACTTACTTTCCAACATTACAAAAGAAAGGAGTACAGCCTAAGGGAGTTCCTTTTTCTCTCTTTGGTCCGGAAAAGTGGACAAAAATAAGAAGGAACAATGTCAGTCTTTTGATGATTTTATTCTTTTTTTTAGGGTTAGAGTTTGGGTTGATGGCAGTGATAGTTATCAGAAGAAGGGAGAAATGATTCTTGTGAGCCGTATTCCATAGAAAATTGAGGAAAATGAATGCCCATTTTAGCATTACAGTTGTATGGTATGTAAATAGAACTAAGTTGAGCCTTAAAACACTTTTTTGAAAACTGACAAACACCGGATGGTTCAAAGTTCTAATAGATTGAAACCAACTGAAAATAGAAAAAAATATTCGTACAGGGAAACTGAAAGTCACTAAAAGCCGAATCTCAACCTTCCTCCTTTTTTTTTCTTTAATTTTCGTAAGATTCATGATAATCTTCAGTTTGACACAGCCAAATTTCAATTGGCAATGAAATGTCCAACCCAATTGTAAGTGGCTACCCCGATTGTTTATTGTAAAGATCCACACTCTCAGCTACTGTCAAAAATGGCTCAAAACAAATCGGGTGAGCGCATATGGGGAGTGTGTGTGTGGATTACCCATACTGATACTGATTCATGTCTTTATTTCTGTTTTCTTTTGGCACAATAGTTGTGCGCTGTTTTGAAAATCGGATGAGCGAACGCGTGGTACTTGATGATTTACAATTCTATGGCCAACAGGAATTTGGCTGCGTCAAACTAAACATTTCCAATTTCACTCAAGGTCATAAAACCATTGTGCGTGGAAATTTTGCAGGCCGGAAAAGGATTTCCTGTTTTTATCCTCATTTCATCTTATGAGGCATGAATTAATCGCCATGTTCCATATTGTGATGTTGATACTATAAACTCACGTTGCAGCTGACTGTTCAGTGACACGCGTTCTAGCGGCATGCTTGTTTCGATCGTCTCGCAAGGTTGTTGTCGGGCATTACAACTATTTTCCAAGAAAATTAAGAAGTAATTTCTTTGTGTACCTTTCTAATGTGCTTGCCGTGTGTTTTAATTTGCCAGTCGTATTTTTCAATTTGCATCTCATAGTTTTACAGGGTGATAAAAAGTAATTTTTGTTTGTCCTATTTGGTTTCTAAATGTCGTACGAATTCTGTAAAATCCAACCGTTATAATGGCAAATTCGTCTTAGTGCATAGAAGGTGACGTTGTTACGGAAGTCTTCTGTATTTCTGGGATTTAAAAAAAATTTTCTTCATTTTCTTTAACAACTCTTCACCTTTCAATCATTTTCATCGTTTCTTTCGATTCCATTCGTTATTTTTTTTTTGCTTTTGTTGTTGTTTTATTCTTCATTTTCTTTTGTCCCTTTTTCATTTTCTCCCACTATTTCTCCTTCGTCCATACTTCTCCTTTCCGGTCACCTCCTCTTTTCCCTTTATCAATCTTTTTCCTTTTTCTTCTTCATCCCTCCTTTCCTTCTTCTCTCCAGTTTTTTTCCCTTTATTTTTCTACCTTCTTTTATTTCTATTCTTCATATTTTCTCTATGTTTTCTTATTTCTTCCCCGCTTTCCACTTAATCCCTCCCTTATTTACTTCCTCTTCTCTCCTTCTTCCCTTCTTCTCATTCCTCATTTTTCTTATCTTCTTCTCTGTCTTGTATTTTCGCCCACTTTTCCATTTTTTTCATTCGTCCCTCCCCACCGCCTTTCATCCATTTTCATTCCTCTGCTACTGTTTTCTTTGATTCTACCTTTCTTTATCTTTTTCTCTTTTTCCTTCACCTTCCATGAATAACTTGGACTAGCACTTCCTTCCTTGCTGTTTCATCCAATGTATATATCAACCTTCCATACGGGACAAAAATCAAGGCCAAACCGGATGCAACATATCCCTGAGGAAAACCGAAGGACATGTCGTTCCAAGCATTATGATAATATAATAAAGATATGTATTCTAGTATGAGAAAAATGAGTTGTATTGAAACGCTTATTCTTTTGTACACTTCTGCACACATATTAGCACGCACACACATACTGCACACACACATTCATACGCACACATTCATATAGACGTACATAAACATATATAGAATAATGGCATGCGACGTTTCGTCGATGTTTGATAACCGTGGGGACAATGATGGAGGAATTCTCGCCCGAATCCTTTCCTGGAGGGGCCAACCGCCACGTTCCCAAATGTCGGCTGCGTGATTTCTCCGATATGTGCATATTATACTTGTACAGACACTGCTGATACAATCTTCCAGAAAGCCCGTTTTGCTTTCAGATCCAGTTGCTGAGAAACATGCTGACAAATCTACGAAAAGGAAAAATGCTGCATCCGCGGAGAAATGTGATTAAGTCCCATATCAAGAGCGAGGAGTTAGATTATGAAAATATTGTTTTATTTTGTCGTGTCTCTCACTTGATGGTGTAATCAAACGAAACGGTGGATAATGATTCTTGCATCTAAAATGCTACATTTTCATATTGTATTTTATGAAAATGATACGTGAAATTCAGTTAAAGTTAGCTCCTTTCCTGGGAGATGCAAAATTCTACCGCTGATCCCGAGTTGCTAGTGGAGGCTAATTGTTATCCACCCCAACTTTCCATCCTAATGTCTGTCCTTATCTCTCTCTCTCCTTAAATTATCGAATTGATCCATACTCATAAATGCTTCCCCATTTATCGTATGTGTCTTTCATAACATACACCCACAAACGCATAAGTTCACACACTGGTCTTTCATTACCCCTGTCAGTGCTAATCCATAAATCGTCCCTTCAGTGGCCAGCTTTTTAAAGAAGAGGTCAGCTGCTCTGGACCCCTGACTGCTTCCATCTTCTTATGGGAAAATGATAGGAACGGAACACACGCACACACACAGACATTTTATCAAGGCACGCATACCCTTTTATTTCCGACGTACATATCACTCTCAAATAGCTGACCTTGTGGTCCACATGTACCTATCACGTAATACATACATGCTTACATGTGCATACATGTACGTACACACATATATCCATACACACATGATAATTATGTACACATATTCACATACGTGCATACGTATATATACACAGACCACCGCTTATACACTCATACACATTCATACAAATGCACACACATATACATACTTGACTACACCTGCACATATGTACATAAACGGATAACACACACGCATGTCGGTAGAAATGTGGTGACCAAGGCAATAAAGATGACAACACGTCTGAAAGATTCGTTGAATAATACTACCACTTCACTTCTGACCTTTAGTATCAGTTGCAGCCATCAGCTTGGCTTGTTATTGTACACTTGGGATAATCCTTAGCGATGCAATGAATCAATATGCCGAAAGATTGATGAATTTTGGGGTATCAGGACAGCTGCTGTCCCCAGATAAATGATTCTTCATAATAGCCCCATGACGATTCCCCGATGGGTGTGATCATTTACATGGCCAACTTCATACTTGGGGACTTCAATTTTAGTTCTACATTTGCTATGTTATTGTCTATGGGCAATTATCCAGGGGGTAACTATACCGCAGATAGATGTCGAGAGACCAATTTCTAAGGCAATTGGTAAAGAAAGATCAAGATAGGATATCACTTACTTTATTTCTGATATACTGACTCCATCCGTGCCATGAAATCACTGGAAATAAAACATTCTTTTTCTTGCCATCTTTTGTCATTATATTAAACAATAGGGCACGTTTATTTTATTTGTTTATTTATTTCAGTCAACTATTGAGGGGAAGTATTTTCCTTTCAAGATAAACCATGAATTCATCTTTTTTCTAGTCACAACAAAGTGCAGATTTTTTTGTTATATTTGTCAAGGATTCCCTTGCGTGTCCACCAATAATGAGAGTCCTGCAAAAACGTGACAAAAAATGGAAACAAGCTAACAATGCTTAAGAATAAAGAAGTAGATATTTATTTGTATCCAGGTTTTGGTGGGAACATAAACAAAAATTGTGCATCATTTAGAGTCGGCGTTTATTTTTATCTTTTCAAATAAGACTTGAATTGTTTTTTTCTCAACTCAATAGAAAGTACACTTTTTTGTTCTATCTAGGTTAAGTATATCCTGCCATGTCACCCATGACGATAGTCTCGAGAAATCGTGACGAAATATTAAAGCAGTCAGAAAATAATGAATGCACGGAGCAAAGATACAGTATTCATTTATTCAAAATAACCTGAACAGCCTTTTCTTTCTTTTTTTCTTTTTAACATATAATCATACATCTCTTCAAGAGGCTTTGATGTCATCAAAATGTATGATGTCACTAAAAGGCGTGACACCATTAGAAGGTGTAACATCCATTTCGATCAATTATTTTACCAGTTGCAAATGATGTCATGATAGAATATCTCAGACCAAAAATGGCTGGATACGATATTTTAGAAAGTAAAACCCGCAGAATAATTTCATACCACAATATTTTGCAAGTACGTCAATCAATTGACACGAAGAAAGATTACTTGTTATTCTTCCTCCCCTCCTCCTGCTACTACTATCACTGATTGTGGATGCATGCGTTCAATTTGCGCCTCTTGTTATTTTTCAAAGGAATGTTCAGCTTATTGTTTTAAAATCAGAAGGTGAAATATCTTTTGAATTTGGTGGATAATCACAAACTTCCCAATGAAACTGATATAACTTTTGTGATCTAACATTATTCTGGTGGGATTTTACGCCCTTCCCCTTGAATATTTCTGGATGCTTTTTGTCGATTGTTATATTTTCAGGTCAAATCGGGAGTGATAAAAAGTTGTGTGAAAAGTCGTTCATTTCAAAGATGGGCTGAACATTCAAAAAATAAGATGAACACACTCTTCGACTTCAAATTGTATTTAGGCTTTAGTTGAAAACCAACAGAAATTGGTATGGTTGGTCATTCAATGAATACTGTCACATGATAAATGTCATTTGGCAGCATGCCGGGTTGGTACTGGTTGTAATCAATTGAAAAATTGGGAAGAACAATGATCAACAAATAAGTTAAATCTTCTGTTTTTTTTTGGAGGGGGGGGCAGTGATCACCAAAAAAGTCCTACTTTGAAAAACAGAACAAAAGCAAGTATCACTGAACTGAGCCCAAATTGAAACCTTCACGATAAATCTTTTTAGGGGAATTTAAAACAAAAATGTTTTTATAGACACGATCAGGAGTGACTGCTTGAATTTACAGCCCACAAGATCCATTGGTGAAACCTGTGGGCTCGAAACATGTTGACTGTATTACGGTTAACAGTTTCTAACCGTATATGATTTGGATTCGGGGTTTGTTTTCAACTTTTGAAGTGAAAATGACGACAAAGAATGAATAACGTGAATTATAATTTCTTTTCCCTCACCAACGATTTATAGGGACGAACCTTCGACAAATGAGGTCACGGAATATTAAAAACTTTAGCAAACAGAGGCAGGGTTGGGATCTGGTACAAGAAACACGGGCAGGCTCCCAGGGCGCTTAGTGCTATTGGGCGGTTGTCATTCGTCTGAAAGCGTAGGACTTTACAAATACTAATTGAAAAATAGGAAAAAAAGCAGATGAGACGGAATGAAAAACATCAAAAATTTTCTGACATATCTGAGTGTTAAATATTCTCTCTCGGGTTGAAGCCAAGAGAAACAATTGAGAAAGGAATCTCTCATGGCCGACCATAAACTCAATCAGGTTCAGCTGCTCTAGTGAGATAGAGGGCCTACATGGAGCGCGTAGAAACCTAGGGTCGGCCGAAAAACAAAGAGTAGTGTACGAGTTACTAGAATGAACAAATATATTAGAAAACAAGTCAACAGTTATTCTTGTTTTTTCTTTCAATACTATTATTTACCTTCATTTCAAGTTTTTCCCTTACTTTCCATTGCGACTTTAATACAACAGTGGTGAAATACATGTCATTGCAGACCAAAAAGGAAACCAGTTTGAAAACGTACTGCTCTTACCAACATAGGCAAGAAAACTAGCGTAGGTCCCAATGGAAACTTACAACTTTAACCCAAACTCATTATGTCATGTTTGTTCATAACTGGTCGTATCAGTATCAGTTGAGAAACTAATTCATAATCCAGTTTCATAAGATAAAATGTTGTAAATCATTGCTTAAAAGAATACTCATCACATGAATATGAAAAAAAAATGAGTCGACGATTATCAAACTGTTCTTTGGAGATTTTGATTCTAAAACGGCTAAAACATTTACAAGACATTCTGCAATAGTAAGAGCATCGGGCATCATCATCATCATCATCATGTTAGCATCCGTTGCTAGACACAGACCATCCTCAGAATTCACCAGACCTCTCTATCATAGGCATTGCGGATTCAGTACATAATGAATTTATATAGCTTGACACGCCATCTTACTTTCCGTCGGCCTCTTTGCATATGATCCCTTGGGATCCACGTCGTGAGTCGTGATGTCTAACGGTCGTCTGACATTCTTGCAACATGTCCAGTCCATCGTAACTTGAGTTTTCTAACATTTTCTATGATGTCCCGGACTCAAGTCCTCTCTCTGACTTACTGTGCTGTCTTATCATATCTCCTGGCCTGAATCTTCTCATTTTTTCTTTAACTATTATGCTCGCCGTTTCTTCGCTAGATGAACGGTCACTGAGCATCGTATAAGCTAGGGTGCTACGAACCATACATAAAGTAATACCCTGTTTAGCCTATAAATTTTTTTCAAATATTTTTCATGATTAATTTAGTATTGTTGAATTTACGAGATGAATAATGATAAACGTCAACATCATGGAAGGTCTCTGAAGTAACCCTACCTTGTACTTGTTGGTTAATTTGCCATTTTATGACACTTTACAGGTAAATACATAATAATGTATCATGTAGCAACATCCGTCAACCCTCAGTGGTATTCACCAGCTCCGGAGAGTAGCTATGAGATAAGACACACAGCATTCGATCTCGTTGAGGCCCAATAACGACGTAATGTATCCTGAAATATTTGCTGGTACAATATCTACTCATACCATTATATAAATACCCAGCATAACGCATTTGTGCGTGTATTTTTTGGAGAGTATCTGAAGCAGTGTTTGTTATTTTTTCTCTATCTGACTCAACACTTCAAAAGATTTAATGTCCCCTCTTCAAATAGAAGAACAATTTTGGCGTTGAAAAAAGATATGCAAATAAAATGTTTATCGAGAAATATACAGATATTTTGAGTTATAAATCATAAATAATATATGTAAAGAAATACATTATTTGTAAAAAAAACAAAAAAAAAAAAAACAATACTGATATG
The DNA here is from genome assembly GCA_963457665.1 of Thysanoteuthis rhombus. Taxonomy (NCBI): domain Eukaryota; kingdom Metazoa; phylum Mollusca; class Cephalopoda; order Oegopsida; family Thysanoteuthidae; genus Thysanoteuthis; species Thysanoteuthis major. The sequence continues at coordinate 29,227,768 of OY735200.1, forward strand.
AATTTCAGGGCACTCAACACTTTTGTTATTATTTTATTGTGAGAAATTTGGTAGCAACAATGTAATTACATCATCGTTTTATTACCCCATTAAGTTAAGAATACGTAGTTAAGTTAGAAGATAATTCTATTTCACAGCATTGAATTGATAGCAGCGTATAATTAGGAATTAATGATATTGTATAATTAGGAAACAATTAACTAAGCCTTAAATCAACTCAGTTCGAAGCAACTCAGTTTTAAGTGTCGGACGCTTTCCACTGTTCACACAACAATCGTCCTATATAATTAAGTAGTCCCCTGACGGGGCATATGCTCTCCATTCAATAAAATGACCCAGAGCGGTAAGCAAGGTTTTACTGTACGTGCATATTAGGAAAATAATGACGATAACTCATGCAAATATCTCGGGTTGGGGAAATATCAACTCATGTAATGAACAGTGGGATTTATTTAATCTCTGTAACGATGGAATTTCCCAATTAAAGTTAGCAATTTTACCAATGAAAACATCTTCTTCGTATAGACTGAAACTATGGACTCTTCCAGTAAACGAATTCAGTATTCTTTTCTAAAGATAGACATCAAATAGAAATTTATAAACATCCGTGATTCATTTCACTCAGTTGATTCAGTAAATTATATGAAAGATTAAGAGGACACTCGTCCAAGATCAATGATCAGCAAGCTGATCTTGCTTGATGCTGTTAGTGGATTCAGTCCTCATTGAATCTACCACTGATGGCAGTCTTATATCAATATATGCCAAGTTGATACATCGTATGAAAAGGAAAACGGATAAGAATGCAATAATCAGAAAGTTAATCTTGCTACCTGTTGCTAGTGGGTTCAACTCCCATTGGATATCCAGAATCGATTATCAGATACCAATTCATTCTAATATCTCTACGTATAAACACACTGCTTTTGGCTTTCTATCACTAGATTGGGTACACTAAATCTATGTTCATATCTAAGTATGTGGACCAGTTACGACTTCCACATTTTGGATACATAGCCCCAACATATGTTCTAATACAATGGTATGAAAAAGCAATATTCGCATACTTAAAGCAGATTATAATCTCTTCTTTAGTCTCTGTGTTTGGGATCCAAAAAGGGTGTGATCGCTTTTCCATTGTTATTGAATGATAAACGCGGCTTACATCTTCGCGTGAGATGTTCTTGGGCATAGATAATGGTGTCGGGTTTGTATTGATATTTTGTGGAAAATGATCGTTTCATATTTTGTATACGAACTCCGCGACGCCCATGATAGAGAAGTGTGGCAAATCCTATCGAAGGTCCATGTCCAACGACAGATGGTGAAAGAATGATGATGATGATGATGATGATGATGATGATGATGATGATGATGATGATGATGATGATGATGATGATGATACGAAACTCTAAATTATGTTTGGATAAAATGATATGAGAAGAAAAATCCTTTTCTGCGTATTCAAACAAAATCAATCTCATCCAAACCAGGTCACAACACAATGAATAATATTAATCAAACAGTAATTTTTGTACTATCAGTTCTGCTGAAACCAAAATGGTGGAAAAGATTAATTTGAAAGAAAATTGATTTTTAGTACTTATAATGAATTGGAAAAAATAAACATACGAATACATGATACTTTCAAATATCTTCAGGAACTTGAAGTAAGTTATAAACTGTCTTTTAAGTCTTTGTACATGGAATGGCGGATCAGTATGATGGAAGAAGTTCTGTATTGTCATCAATTCATAAATAAAACCCTCCAATAATTGTGAAAATATACATATCTCAGCCGTCTATTGCTTTGTTACGTTCCAAACATATCACAAGATGCTTTTGATGGAATATTTCAACTCTGTAAGCAAAAAATTAAAAAATAGCATCTGTTTAAATAGCATTTAACAAAATCAGCCAATTTACTTGACTGGACTGTATTTACTAAAAATATTGTGGAACAAACATTTGCTTACAGTGTGTGACTGTTCCGTGTAAAATATGTCCAATTGTGAAGTGAGGGTTGAATCAATTTTCAAAGCCAGCTTCAATTCACGAGCTCCCATGGGACAGCTAAATATGAATGACCATTAAAGTAGAAACTTGATATCATCCAAAATGCATTGGAATATTCCAAGTATAAAAATACAGCCATATGACGAGTAATGATTTAGTACTTATTGAATGAATATTTGTCTTTTTATCAGTCCACAACGATGGCATCTTCTTATTGAAATTAATAATTTGGTGGATACAAAAATATATCCTACTCACCATTTGGAACTATAGACTCTTTTACTAAAAAGAATTCTCAATATTTCTCATGATAATTTAGTCAAAGCAAGTGTTGATTACTGTCAATTTTGGTATGAGAGTTGTGGCTATAGGTTCAGCCATCTATGCTTGAACGGTATATAACTCATTACAACTTACTCAGTCTATTTGCGATGTGTGAAAAACCGTCCAACTGTATAATCAAGTTGAATTCATTTCTTTTTTTCTATTTTATGTAAAGAAAATGACGCAAAGTCAAATGAGCCATGCTTGAGTTGAAGCGCAAAGAAATCCCTCGAAAATATAATGAGTGAAATACAGGCTAATATTTATATACTGTGATGAGGAGTAGAATTGAAAGGTGTGGAATATGTGGATTAGCGCAGTAAACACCATTTATTACAGCACAGACAGGAATTTAAGAGTGCCGTTGTAACGGGTAAATTTTTATTCAAAGTGTGTTGATGATTGAGGTCGTAAAGTATTGACAAAACTGATTTTTCATCATCCCTTCATAGTCTAATAACCATTAAACAGCGCAGAATATATATATATATATATATATATATATATATATATATAATAACTCAGGAACCAGGGATAGCATAGAGTCTATTAGAAACCTCAAATGGCGATGGGTTAATCACGATGAAAGAAGGTCAGACAACCGAGGGACACCGCCACGTGGATCCCCAGAGATTATATGTGAAACTGTGGCAGGCAAAATATGAGACGGCATGACGAAATAGACAAGTTCAAAAAGTATTGGCTCCACGACAGCTATAATACAGAGGTCTAACAAATCCTGGGAGAGGTTTACGTTCAACAACGGTCGCTAAAAAGTTAATGATAATGATGATTTCAAGGGTTTACTGATTTTATCTTGTGGATTATTATCTGCGTCTCTGTTGCAGAGATATGAAAACAACCGCATTGATGTTAAATATTGCTGTTAGAACGAGTGTCATTACAACAAGATGCAAGTGTTTATAGATATTTAAAGGTTGATTTGGTATGGTACGAAGCAAAATATTAAAAAAGGTTGAAAAATCAGCATTCGGAAAGGGGTGAGCATAGTTATCTGTTTGAGTACGCCGCATACTCTTTGGTTCAAGAGGTTGAAACGAAGAGACAAGAGTCCCAAAGATAATGAACGTCCCGTAATAAACCGATACTCTGCAGATGGTATTCGAAGCTTTTGGGGAATGAATAGACTGCAGAAACGATGACTTTTTATGATGAAAATATGAATGGCATTATTATATGTTCTTGTAGTTTGAAACTTAGCAAAGAAGACACGATTACTATCCGAAAAATATAACAACTGTTTAGGGAGTAATATACGTTCAAGGTTTTAAAGAGACTGATTGGCACGAGATAAAACATGGGCTAAAATTCTGCATAAGAAATAAGACACCATAGTTATCTAGTTTTTAGCGCGCAACATCCTCTTTTATGGAATGCATGTCATCCTTGTCTCACCCGGAATTTTTCTTTTTGGCCTTCCCTAAAAAGGCTTTCTCTAACACACAAAATGAAAAAAAAATCTTCAATATATATATATATATATATATATATATATATATATATATATATATATATATATATATATATTTGTGTGTGTGTATATATGGTACAATTCAGGTATACAACGTAACATAATATCATATAATGTGATGTCTGGTTCGGGATCATTTTATTTCGTAGAGTGCTCAATACATTCAACTTTAAACTTTTAATGTGAAATTGGTTTAGAGTAGAGTTGAAAATGGAGTGACATGTTGATTCCCTACATGAACATGTTCATGTTACACCCCTGTTTGGGCCTCTTTAGGCAAATGATCAGGTATATTTTAGATTCCTGTGCAGGAATTTGCTGAAATTTTTGTGGGTATTACTAGGTGGCAGGATTTTCTCCTTTTGTTTTTTTGATTGTTAACTTTGTTGTATCTGTGTTGTCGTTGATGGTTAAAATTTACTCGTCAGGGGGTATTGTATGGGTGTAGGCGTTATCTGTGAGTGGAGGCAGAAGTTGTGTGTGCTCTATTGGAATGTCTTTTTTTTTACTATTCTCGGATCCTTTACGACCATGTTGGGTTGTATTATTTTTTCCTACCTTAGATAGGGGTAAATAGCCTAAGTGGTTTACACAGTTTTTTCGATGGTTCAGATGCAGCTTTGTTTTTACTGATTTTATTTTATTGTAAGTTCATAATTCATTTCATACATATTCAGTTGATGTATTATTTTTATATTTTTCGTTCGCAAAAGATGATAAGTGGTTGGCTAATCCAAATTTGAAAGGCGTTGTAGATATACCTTATCATATTTTACACGAAGTGGTTTCTCTTTGGTTGATATTTCAGCTTGGTTTACTATATACGATCTGAAGAATTTGTTCTGCAGGGGGCAACTGTTGTTGGTGCAATTGCAGTCTTGTTTATGTTTTACTTATAAGCATTCTTTCTTTTAATTTTATGGTTATGTTTTGTAATAAGTGTATTGGAATTTTCGGTGAAACTAAAGCTGATTTTCAGTCTGTTATTATTAAATTCTTTACTTGGTGGGTTACTTGGGGGAATGTTTCTTCTATTAATTGGATGAATATTTTATCAAAGTTAGTTTTTACTTGTAGGTTAAATGGTGGAGTATTCCAGATAATTTTTTCTATTTCTATTTTTTTGTTGTTGTGTCCAAGTTTTTTTTTTGCTTTTGGCTTGCATTTTCTTTTTACTGTATTTAATCTTTGTTTTGCTGAAATCACCATTTTTCAGGGCTCTGGTATAATCATTTATAACTTTGTTAAATGTTATTTTATTTGAGGAATTGTATATAAATCTAGTTTCTATCGATTAGGGGATCTTTTTGATGATTCTATTTGGGTGGTTAGAGCTTGTATTGATGTACCTAATCACAGAGTTTTCTTTTTTGTATGGTTCATAGATGTTGTTATTTGATTCAAAAATAATATTTAAGAAGTGTAAAATTTCAATATTAACCTTGATTTCAACTTTAAAGTCCATTTTCCTTCATTTCTTTCATGATATATTTTCTAGTGTTTTTGCATTTTTGTGCGTTACGATTTTCTACAATTAATCAGCCGTCGTCACAGTAAAATCTTATATTTCTAGAATTTAATTTTCTGATGAAGTTGTATAAAACATACGGACCGATTAGATCTGACATCTTGACTAAATTGAGGCTTCCCCTAGAGACACCAAAACTGCAGACGTTGTTTTTTTTTGTTCACCGTTCTTGATTGTGGAATGATACTGTTTGTCTGAAGTGTTTGATTATTTCGATGTTTCTATTATTGATGTCAGTGTGAGTTTTGGCGAAGTTCATGGCTTCCTAGAAGATGCCTTTGAATATGGAAGCGTAAAAGTCCATGCTGTCGAATTGTATAAAGGTTCACGTATATTTATTCTTAATGTTACTAAACCAGACAAGGGCATCATTGGAGTTGATCCATTGGTTTAATTGTAGTTCTTGCTTTTATGCTGTTTATTACTTTTTTTTCTAATATTTTCATACTGATTCTTCGTATCTGTGATTTATTGCGGTTAATAAGTCTTGTAATGGGTTTGCTTGTGAAGTCAGGTTTGCTTTCTTTCATGAGTATATACGCTTTTCAAAAAATTTTCCAACTTTATTGCTCATGTTTAGTTCGTCTGTGATACTTTTTTCTTTTTTGTTTATGATTGTTTCATATTCATTTAAATGTTTACTTTTTTGTAGTTCTGTGTTATGTTGCTGGTGGGGAGTTTGTTGTAACTTCGGGAATTCATCCATTACAAAAATTGTTCCTTTTGTCTCTTTTTATGAATATGTTGCTGAATTTGTTTGTGTTCTATTTCACTTCTTAATTTTTTTTCTGGTACGTGTTGATATGGATTTTTCGTATGTGATATCGGTAACAGTCGTGAGGAGGTCCTCTTCAAAATTTTCTTGTTGTTTGTTATTTCATGGGCTTTTCTGAAGAAATCTTTATTCTCATTTTGTTTATCAGGTTAGTATGAAGAAAGTTTTCCCGCCCCAGCCGGCCAATAAGTTCCTTAGCCTTCTCTAGCTACCGTATTCGAAAGTGATGTTTGTTCGGATGGAGATGTCTATAAAAGAGTGTTCAAAATTTTTTTAATCTTTCATAAAATTGTAAATCTCACGTTGTTTATTTTTAAATAGCCACTATTTAATCTTTTTAGTCCCCCCCCAAACCCTTCACGGTCTCCAAGCAATGCTAGACTAACTGAACAAACTTCAGTTACGCATAAACCTATCCCAAGATTCGACAGACTTGTCTATCATGGGCGTTGCAGACCTAATACTTTCTGAACTTGTCTAGCTTGTCATGCCAACTTACGTTTTACCAGTCACAGTTTCATATATGACCCCTGGGAATCGACGTTGTGAGTCGTGATGTCCATCGGTTGTCTGACAATCTTGCAACATGACCACTCCATTGCCATTTTGGTTTTCTAACGGATTTTATAAAATTCCGAATCCCTGTTCTTTCTCTAATATACTTCGCTATTTTGTGATATCTCCACGTGATGTCGAGCATGATTCTCTCATGTGCGCATTGCATGTTTCTCAGTTTGTGGGTAATTTTTCGGTTAGGTCCCATGTTCCAGCTTCATAGGCGACTTACGAGAAGATGTGCTGGTTGCAGACCATTCTTTTGAAAACGAATGGGATTTTCTTGCTTGAAAGGTTGAGCTTGTTCTACTGAAGGCTTTCCATTGTATAGTGATTTTTGCTTGATTTCGCTTCCTTTAAAAGTTTTATAAAGATTCGAAATCCAAGGTAGATGAAGTGGTATACCTTTTTCGGTTCTGTGTTTTCGATATTCACTTTTGTATCCTCAACATGTTTATCATACATGGCATTTAAAACCCTCTATTCCTCTAACAACAAGGGGGAAAAAGATAGCAAAGAGGATGCATAAGTTACGAGCACTCAGCTTAAAGAATTCCCAGAAGTTACTCCCCGGGAGATGGAACAAGCCAACAAACAAACGAAAACAAAAAACAAAACAAAAAAATAAAACAAACAAAAAAAAAAGCCGTTGGACCAGATAATATCACTCAAAAAAACTGGTAATGTTCTCACATAGAAACTAGCAAACCTATTCAAATTATGCCTATGACAGAGTATAGTCCCAGAAGATTGGAACACTGAAATCACAATACCATAACAAAAGAAATGGAACCTGAAAGACCTGAAAAATCTAACAAGAAAAAGCCAATAAACCTACTCAACTGCATCTACAAACCTTTAATCAAATCAAATAACTGAACGGCTGGATGAAATCCAACCATGAAAACAGTCTGGACTCAGAAAAAAGCTACTTAACCGTTGACCATCTCCATTTATCGAATAAACCGAAAGAAAAAAAACAACAGATTATAAAATTTAACTCTCTGTATCATCAGAAGGCTTTCATATCATTGCTGTATCTGAAGGTCATTAAAGATATCATACAACATCTCGCAACATATACACCAACAGTTAATTTATAACGCTACATAAAACCTCTGAATCCTTTCTGTTCGAAAAGAGAGTAAGCCAACGTGGTACCAGCTCACCCAACCTCTTCACAGCCTGCCTCGAGATGATCTTCCGAAACATTGTCTTAGAAAATGAAGGCATCAGAGTTGATGGCAAATACCTAAGTATCCTCAAATTTGCTGGCTACATCATTCTTTTTGGAAAAAAAAACGAACTTTTACGATCTCAAAGTAATGATAAACGAACTGAACGAAGGGAGCAAGAAAGTTGGACCAAAGACATCAACCGGTAGTAAAATGCCTTTATATGCACTTCACAAAATCATTCCTTTCCCCCGGGGATTTCGCTGATGATATGTTCATCTTTGTCATAGAACTGCTGTGTTCTTAAAACGGGATCTGTGAATGAACAGAGGATATGTTATTGCAAAGAAGCACCATGTATGCATTACAATGCAATAGCTTATCCTCAAAGTTCGGAAGTCTTGCCTGAACGACACTGAACTCTAGCCTCGACGTAGAACATGAAGATTCTGGAATGCTCAGTCAACAGAATCATCCATCGAAGTCTCATCGATGTTGTTCAAAGAAAGGTGGAGCCTTGATAGGATCGAATTCAATACACTAGAATTATCTCCATGATTAAGGTTGCTGAGCTTCATCGAGGCGATGCAACGGGTTTCTGAGGTATTCAAAATGTTTGATAACCTTCCGGGCATACATTGTATTTAATGTAGACATGTATATATTAGGTAAATAAGTACCTACGTAGGTTGGCCTTTATGTTTTGAAGTGACCTATTTTGTTGTTTATACGACATATGAATACATTCATTCTCTATTAAGTGTTTTTATGCATTGATTCACTGCCTTAATTCATTCCGGTCGAATTGCATCAAGAAGAATACATATGCATCGGAGCAAGGGGAATGATAACATTTACGTGTGAATGGAGTAATATTTTAATTTTTAATCCTCAACTCTTTTCACGGGAGCATTTTTTTCACCACAAAAATCTTTGCTGCCGATCACCGTGACCCTGGGATTAGTGCTCGGCTCCAGTTCCGTAGGCAGTGGTTCAATCCATCGCATAGTCATATCAAAGAATTTATAAATGGTATTCAATGGCTAGATCCCAGATAGACAAAGATTGAGGAGCCTTCCCCCGTGGGCAAAGGAGTTATGACCGAATCACTTTGGATGCAGGTGCAGAACAAAGCTTAGACAAGCCTGAATGGATCTTACTGACTATTGCTTGTGTTCAACTAACCACGCAACACCCTTGATTCGGCTATTAACAGAGAATAATAATACTTCACTATATCCTAAAATCTTTTTCTCAACAGGTCATCGTAACTTGTTCTGTTTTCCTGGGAAAAACTTTCTCAGGGTGTAGGCTCGGCACGAACGTTACCAGCCCGGGAAATGGGATCAGTGAACCGAGTTCAAGTTTCGACTGGCTCTTTATATTCATTCTCCATTGATTCTTTATCAAAAAGTATGAATTCAATTCCTCTAGCACTCTCCACCATTATCTGCAATCTCGACAAGATATGAGGGGTATTTTTCGTTTGGCCCCAACCAAATGGTAATGTATATAATAGAAAAGTACGGAAGTCTAAAAAAAGATTAGGTTGCATTTTCTTTTTTCTACGAACCCCCCACAAAATGTTGGGTCTTTTCCTTAATCTCTACCAAGAAGACAAAATCCTTGACCCTAACTCTAACCCTCAACGTTGGAGTGTGGGACTAACCAAATGAACTCAACATATCAATTTTGACTGTTTATGAAAATCTTTGTTTGGAATGTATCAACGTAAAACCCACAAAATGTGATGACTATATTGTTAATCTTTCGTTTTTCAAAGTATTGACAGCATTACCTTCTCCTTGGGACAAAGCAGCCGAAATCCGTCAACCTGACAGATCTGGAAACCAACCAAGTAGACTGACCATTTGGAAGTTGGGTTGAAATGTCTTGATTCTTCCAGATCAGATTTTCTCTTAAAATTTGACACCAAAACAGTAACCATGGATTGAGTTTCTAATAAGAGAGAGAGAGAGAGAGAGAGAGAGAGAGAGAGAGAGAGAGAGAGAGAGAGAGAGAGAGAGATATGCAAATTTGCCTTCTTCCTTTTTAAACTTCCGTACTGAAATTATAGACGTTAGCTTTCTCAAATACGCTCCGATTACTTACGTGAAGGGAGTCGCTGTGTGATCACTAGGGTAGACCACTCGTTTAATTACTGTCAGTATTAACATAGTCGCCATAGACATTGGTTTCTAAGTTTTTTTAGAGGGGGGGGGCAGCTAGTAAACTATTTATAATGCGTAAAAAAATTCGCAACAATGGAGCTAGGCGGCTGGAAATTCAAAGATTTACTACTGAATCTGTTTAAAAACGCTTTCTTTGTTTTGTTTTTGAAAATCCCGTATAGGAATTTATCATGTATGAGCTTTATAGAGCTGACCATACAATTGCCTCCGGGGTGACTACAGGTCAATTTAGGGGCAAAACTACTTCAACTTTTAAGGGTTAGAGCATGAGTTCTATTTCAAATGCTAAACTGGACCCTTACTTTTTGTTCGTCGTTGAAAACCAAAGGTATGGACTTTCTCTCCCTATGCACGTGGCAATATTTCTTCTAGAAAGGAATCCGACCCAAACTCGACAAGATGTTTTTCTTTCTGAAAATAGGTGGTTTAGTTCGTGAGCACCATCATTTACGCTTGTTTTCGATTATCATAAATATGGACGTTTTCTAGTGATCACCAAACAACAAAACGCAGGAGTAGTAGCTTATCTATTTATAACCGATTCTTCAATTTTTTCGCGGTATGCTGCAAATACACATTGGTCATGTGACGGTTTCTATTGAACGACTAATCAGGCCCGTTTTTCCTGAGTCTGATATGCTGAGTGAGATTTTGCATTGTCATGATGAACAATGACAGCTTTTTTTTTTGGTTACCAAAGCTGAACGTCTATAGGGCTAAAGAATATTGACCTGTTCAATTTGATAATAAAGGTTGTTTTTCTTAAATTTTGTTAAAGAAACTGTGGGACGAAACGACGCGAACAACACATTTGTTGAGCTAAAACAGAAAAAACAAAACAAATTGAGCAATACATAATACGTAAACGATGGTTTAATATATATATATATATATATATATATATATATATATATGTATGTATGTATATATGGAATGAAGATTCTCTACACAAACACCTTTATGTTTCCGCCTTTTTTTGATTTCTTCCGGCGAAAAATTCAGTTTATTTTGAATTTCTGTTTGGGACCTTTGGGGGGGATGCCTCCTGTTCTAAGTGGTAGGGTCTTTCTTTTACTTTATTTGCTTTTGTTCAGTGGTTGGCTATTGCTTCCCATATTTCGTTCTATTTAACGGTTGTTCATGTACATTAATGGTAATGAATTGTAAACAAGAAATCTAGTGTGAGTGTTTACATTGTCAGTAAGTGATTGTTTCCATCAAATTATTTTTGGTATATATCCTCTCTGAGAGTGTTTTATTCTCACTTAAAACTTATTTCCTCGTACTACGATCCCCTTTATATGGCTTTAGTTGGTTTTTCGATTATACTGGGTTTAGTCTACTTTCTTATGTCTAAGGTAATTATGTTGGTTGGATTGTTTTTTTTTAAGGTGACTATGAGAATTACTTATCTATTTACTTATTTGCAGTTCATCTACATGTAGATTATTGAGTTATGTTTGTTGATAGAAATTTCGATCGGTGCTGGCACTTTAGTACTATTTCATTTTTCTGTTTGATAATTCTGTTCAATGTTTTTTTTTTGTTATTCTTTGGCAAAATGATTTTGAAATTGTCATTGAGTCATGGCTGGCTTGGAATTCTAATAGTTTTGCATATACGTGTTTCTTTTAATATTTCCATTATATTTTAAGCTCCACTCTAAAACAACTTTGATATTTTTTTTCGGAGTCAAACGTATCGAGAACCTTATGAAGTAAACCAATCATACATCGAATATAGGATTACATTACGTCATATCATATTGCATCCCTGATTTATACTGTGATATATATATATATATATATATATATATATATATATATACATATATATATATATATGTATATATATATATATATATATATGTATATATATATGTATATATATATATATGTATATATATATATATATATATATATATATGTATATATATATATGTATATATATATATATGCATATATATATATGTATATATATATATGTATATATATATATATGTATATATATATGTATATATATATGTATATATATATATATATGTATATATATATATATATATATATGTATATATATATATATATATATATGTATATATATATATGTATATATATATATATATATAATTTGACATAATTATACCATATATATGTATATATAGACAAAAAACTTTTTATTCTTTCAATACATCACCCATAAATATAAATAAAAAACGTACATCAATAAAATACATTGACAACGTCTAGACACCAGTGCATACATTCAAAATACGTTGAGAATGGACAGGTCCGATAATGCTTAGAAAATAAGTTCTATTCGATGAATTGTTGTAAGACCTTAGTTATGCATATTCTTACTTTCAATTCTTATTATGCTGTGTCTCGATCTTAACTTTGTTTCATTGGGTGATACTAAAATTTACTTGTGGCGCTGATCTTAACTAGAGGAGTGTAGCAGTGCGACTCTTTACACACACCCAAAACAACATTTTTAAGAATATTTATGCTCTATAGCCTCTAGAATATCAGCATTGATCTCGTTTTAAGTATATCTCCTTGCAAATTCAATCTTTCAACAAGATTCTTATCTCAGACATTTTGGATCATAAATAAATAATAGATATACAGAAAAGTACAAAATTATGCATCGTGTTTCTGATGCATCTTGGTCGGATATCTTGCAAGAGAAGAAGCATCTGATAAAATACATGTGTGAAAATCAGCTTGGTCTACTGCATCTCAATTTACATAGTAAAATATTCTTGAATCAATAGACGATTCGAAGTTGCTCTCTCTCTCTCCGTGTATGTATTCACAAATACGCTTGAGCTCGCACACACACACACACACACACACACGGAACTGCTTTTTTCTAACGATCTTCAAAACAGCCAACCATAGATTAATCTTCAGTGCACGCTCAATTTTCTTTCGAGACAGAGGAATGTCAACAAGACAATTGGTTAGAACTTTTGTTCAGAACGAAAGTCTTCATTATATTTCTTATATTTATGTCTCTGGTCCTCTACCCCCTCCTCCTTTCTCTCTCTTTCCCTCTGCATGGCAGAATTACCTGGTTTGGACTTTTTTTTTCCAGATATCCTCGTAGTTGAACATGGGCTGACCCCATGGTATGCCATTCATTTTTCGTTTTCGAGCTTTACAGTGCCAAAGCATTCTGAACCTGTCCAAACTATCGCTGAAATTTTGTCAGTCCAAATCTTGCCTTTTGTATCAAAACATGTACGTTATGAATTGGAATGGCAAAATCATATGCGACCAAATAACAAACTATAATCATCCTGTCCTTCGTGCAGTCATGGGACGGATTAGGTCTCAAACAAAAGAGCTTCTATTCTCCCTTGGTAATCCACTGTAATGGCCTCTCAAAGTTTTATTTATTTTAATGACGAATTATTGCTGACCATGGGAAAAGAATAGAGTAACTGTTGACTTCTTTTGATGAATAAAATCTTGAGCAAGAGTTTTTTTTTTAAATTTTATTTCACTGTAATGGTCTCCCACTGATGTTTTTGTAAAGAATTGATGCATTTGTTCCAGAGAAACACGCTGCAATACATTTATCTTAGAAGTCAGGGTTATTTGTTAGCATTGGGAGACAATTGTCCCCTAATGACCATTCACTGCCTTTGACCTGACTGCCATTCTGAAATCACACGACTGACATTTATTCTTTCTCCTTTTTTCCTCCTTTTGCAGTAAATTGCATAACCTGATGTGCTTTACAGGGAGCCTTTCCGACAGTCTTATGTATTTTACTTTCTTGAATGAAGTCAAAAAATTTCGATACAATCAGAATGCATTTATGTGTGGCCATCTAATCATTCAAAAAGATCACGTGCACCAGTCATGAAACTACAGAGCTAAAAACGCTTGGAATCAAATTTCTTTTGTTATCATTCTTGTTTTCATTATGTGATGTAAGTCACGTAAACTCACGTGCAGTGCAGAAAGAATAATCTCGTTCATTGTACTTCCGGTGAAATTCAGATGCATGCATGAGACACCATCTTTAATTTCAAAGGATCACGTGCCCTGTCCATTTAACTATACAGCGATGGAAATGATGAGGATCGAAATCTTATTTGTTTTGTTGACTAAATATTGGTACCCTGCATGAAGAGATTTCATTTTATTCCTTGACGTAGGAGAAGAAACGTGACCTGAGAATATTCTGTGTATAAAATAATGAACCTCTTTACAGCTTCAGCTTTGAGAGCGCTCAAATTCAGTCTTATATTCTTTCAATTTTTTTCTTTCCTCCAATGATACCATAAAACACCGTATATGCGATTTTGGTCGATCTAATTACATTACTTTTATCATTCACGCACGACAATGTACAAAGGTATACAAGTTGATATTTTCTCATGGGTTGAAGGATAAATAATTCACTGTGAGGTATGTGAAGATTCTTCTTAATGGATTTCTTTGGCGTTTACGATTTGTTTCATAAGAAGCCACGGTTTGTTTAAAAACAGCTGCAAAAAGGAAAATATATTGATCGAATAGGATAAAAGTTTGATTTATTACTGAGAAACGGGATTGAGGAAAAGGAGGAGATTGGAGTAGTTGGAAGTGAATTATTGGGTTCAAATTTAAAGAAAACGGATGACAAAAAATAACATGCATGATTAGAAAAACTTTGGAATTGCTGTACAAAGCTTTCAAAAAATCTAATGCTTATTTGAAAAAGATCTATGGGTACCGAATCGTCACTAATTCAATAAAGTTTATAGTAACACTGGAATGCAGAAAATATTATTTCCAAGAGTTTGGCTTTTCATATGTCTCCGGTTATTTTTCATCATCATTATCATCATCAGTCTTCTAATGTCGGCCCTTGGGTATGGACCTTCCTCGGGATTCGCCACACTTCTCTATCGTGAGCGTGGCAGAGTCAGTATTTTTTAAATTTGTCTAGCTTGTTCCTTCATCTAGTAAATATTCTAGAATTTCAAATTCTTAGTTAATTCATTATTTATCAAGCTCCAATAGAAATACTTGGAGTTGTATTTCCTGCAATCCAAGGTGCTAGCATGTGACACATTATGTCTACTTCTGTATTGTTCATATTACTGGAGACGTCCCGAATGAATATCTGTTTTATATTTATGATTTATGCATTATTTTTTTCAATTTGGTGGGTAGGGTCGATGTAATAGTACCTGGCATCCAACAAATTATTAAATTAATGATATCCCTCTCCTACATTATAGCCAAGAATTCAGAATTGCAAAGAAAGTGAAGATTTCTTATAAAATCAGATTCTTGGTGTGGCAATTGAGAACATAATAGGAAACCTAAGGAGAGTGGAGAAGGAGCAAAAAAAAAATTGAAGAATAAGAAAAACCAATGAAGGAAATTTCGAGGAGGAGAGGAAAATCGAGATGAGGCGAAAATTCCAACCAAAAACAAACAAAAAAGAAACAAAATAAACAGAAACACGTCATTGAGTGTACAATTAATCATGATGCAATCGATAGGTACTTCAATAAATCTACATACATACATGCATCTACATATGTATACTTATGCATGAATATTTTTTCCTTCTCAATAGACTAATGGAATGAAAAGAAAAAGAAAAGCAAAGCAGTAAAGAAAGGGGAGATTCGCATATTTACAACTTTTTTTTGTGTTCTCAATCGAATTTCTTATTTTGTTCAAATTGGACTTCTATTTGTAAATCATGTCTTTACAATCCCTGAACAGCAAAGCTCCTGTTGAGTCGAAGCCTTTTCTTTGTTAATTACAATCTGTCGTCCAAAACTGTCAATATCATTTGTTAAAAATGGGTCAGACTGGCTGGCTATGTACCTGACGCGCGTATAGGCCACAAGGATTGAGGTGAAGGGCTGAAAATTTAAGCGTTTACTCCTCATTAAGTCAAGAAAAAAGAAATTTTTGTTGTTTTTTTAAATCACTTGCGTTTAATAGTCTTTTTTTCTTTAACCGCAACTTACGAGAAGAGAGAAATAACTTATTATTTGATCACCCATTTCTTTCATTCTTTGAAATTCATCATCCCTATCATGATATGCTGCCAAAAGACGTTGATCACATGATGGTTTCCACTGAGTGACTAACCAGACCTGTTTCCAATGA
>OY735200.1:29248952-29396452 GCA_963457665.1 Thysanoteuthis rhombus
TGTGATTGGAATCCATTCTATTTGTAATCTGTTGTTCCGCAT
The DNA here is from genome assembly GCA_963457665.1 of Thysanoteuthis rhombus. Taxonomy (NCBI): domain Eukaryota; kingdom Metazoa; phylum Mollusca; class Cephalopoda; order Oegopsida; family Thysanoteuthidae; genus Thysanoteuthis; species Thysanoteuthis major. The sequence goes on from OY735200.1 coordinate 29,248,995, forward strand.
CAATTATAAAAGCAACGACCATTCTTCATCATCAGAAGTGATCGGTAAATAATGTTAGAATGTACGTATAGGACCATGCTTGGCATTGAAAACTTATCTCGCTGACCATTACGATTGTACTAGTAGTTGAAAATTCCATAGGACGCAGTAAATATATTTATTATTGAATTAGCTATATAAAAAGTAAACTGAGTACTTTGCTCAAATCACATTTGCTTTTATCACATTATGCAGATCGGCTTGAAAATTTCAGGTAATCTTCCCCTGTATGTTGTGTGATTTGATATATTGTCTTTTTTTGGGGGGACGACGTTTCTATTAGGATGCAGTAGGATTTACACACAGAGAGAAAAAAAAGATTATTGTTGCAGGGAAATGTTTGTTCGTGTTCGTGATGTGGCAATCGGAATCAGATCTCATTGCTGTCTGTTCATCCAATTAAGGCGTTAATGAAAGAAAAACTTTCCTCGCCCAAAGTAAATCGAATTTTCTCTGTTGTATCTTCAATCGTCACGCGACGTCAAGAACTAACAGACACCACATTGAAAACAAAGTAAAACTTTCCTTGTCTTTCATTTAGAAAGATATTTGGGAATTTACAGTCTGCATTGGAATGACTGAAAAATAAATTATTTAATTAATTAATTAATTAATTAATTAATACTCTATCTGGGTCTCTAACACCCTGCTTTTAGGCGGTCATTCATTCGCTAACATGTTGCAAGATAGGCAAAAGAGTTTCATGACAAAAAAGATTTTCCACGCAAAACATTTTTTTTCTCATTTACATCTTCAAAGGATATGTGATGTCTGGAACTAAGTAATATCACATAAAAAAAATGTTTCTTTCTTCAGAAAAGAAAGTTATTACGATTCAGGTTGATCAAAAGTATTTTCGTTTTTCATAGACCTATACTCCGAAGTAATAACAACTTCGAACAAAAGCGAAAGCCCAGACCAAAATAAAAGCCAATGTATGAGAGAGAGAGGTGCTAAAAAACTAAGAAACAAACCCGAAAAAAATTATGCAAGAAGAGAAGAAGCTATTGCCATCTTTTGAAGGTAAAGATTGGATAAAGTAAAAGAATTGTTTGAACATGCCAACTGCTCCTTACAGCACATTGAATGTATGACATAACGGAATTCAGCAGCTTAATCTACACTTGTGCGAAAAAGGTAGGAACCTTTACGACACGAGGAGAAACCTCGAAAATCTGGATCAGAAACCTGCTAAGGAAATGATATTAGAAAAAAAACAAATCTCCCAACTACAGAGTGATGAAGAATTTCTGAAGAACACGAGCGACATGGTGAGACGTATACGAGATAAGACAGAAAGGGATACCTGTCGCAGTGGAAGAAATTCAGCAAAGAAAACTAACTTACGAGCAAGATTAAAGAGATATAAAGAAAGGATGGTCAAACACAAGAAACCACACTCTTCTAAACAATGGAAGAAAATCCACCTAGACTTGAATGAAAGAAGGAGACAGAACATAAAACCAGACGTCACAGAGACAAAAAACTTTCGGAGCAAGATAGTGCAATGCTAGAAAAGACGCAAAGAATCTCAGGTATAGCTGAAAAAAATTTAAAAAAAGGAGCCCTGTATTGTATTGAATGGAACCACACTGAAGAACACCTCCTGAAAAGTAGCTAATTTGATATTTGTTAGAAAAATTACAACATTACATGACTTACTCACTTACTTCCCAGTTGCATAGATGACCAAAGGTAGAATAACTCTCATACATAAAGATACGAACAAATACAAATAGGTTAGGAACTATAGACCAATCACGTGCCTACCACTGATATGTAAAAAGAAAAAAAAAGAAATGACGCAGGAAAGTATTCAGAGGGGCAAATAACTTGCTTGTCATTCGACAAGATGATTCTGAGTGAAATAAGAACAAAAAAAAAAGGAAACAAAATTTCAATGGGATTGATTGAATACAAAAAATATCCAGTATGATAGCTCATAGCTGGGTACTCCAATACCTCTGGGTATTCAAGGTTAGCGAATCAGTGATAAAATTTATAGGTAATCCTATAAAAAAAAAAACTAGAAAGTAGACTTGACAGCTTACACGAGAGAACTTAGCACTGGTAAGTATAAAGAAGGGATTCTTCCAGGAGGACTCTTGGTTTCCACTACTATATTTACTAACCATGATACAACACCGATTGGTATAAATTCACCAGAACAAAGAGATCAGTTGACCACTTCGTGTACATGGCTGATTCAAAGCTATTTGCAAAGAATGATAGGGAGCTCAAATGTTTGTTCAACAAGGCAAGAAAATACTGCTATGAAACTGGGATAAAGCTATGAATAGATAAAATTGTACGATAATGGTAAAACACTGCGGGATTTTTATATAGGCAGACGGTATCAAATTACCTGATAAAGACAAAATCTTATTGAATTATTGACACAGGACCAATATAAATACATGGGAATTTTTGAATGTGACGCGATAAAACGGGAAGAAATGAAAATGGGGAAAAATACCCGAGAAGGACAAGAAAGAAACCCAGTTAAATAGAGAAAATGTGTTGGAAGGAATAAACACATAGGCAGTGTGAGTTGTAAGTTACACATGCCCATTTCTTGGATGGACAAAGAAAGAACTCAAACCAATGGACTGGCGACCAAAGAAGATTATGAAAATATACAAGGCACTACACCCAAAAGATGACATAGCTAAGCCAAGAGAGAACAAGGTGGTAGAGGACTCATTAGTCTAGAAATCTATATTCAAAAGGACAAAGTAGGTTGACAAAATATGTAGAAGCAAGCAGTAAATGTATTTGCCCGATGCAGTGCAGCACACAAACTATTAGGTATTAGGGAAACAGACAACAAGGAAAGGAATATGGGAACAAAAAACTCCTTGGGAACTCAAAGGAAAGATACACAATATCGCAAACGAGGGGTATGGCTACCTAAAGGAGACTTAAAGAGAGAAACGGACTCGCTGATCATCGCATACATCAGGACAAACTTTCCTTCTGAAAATAATACTTCGCCCTTTTTTAATCTATTCTGATTGAAACATAAATAACACTGGACAACAAGTTTTTTGTTTAAGAGTAACGAATGCTATTTTCTGATTGTTTATCAGTAAAATCTATCGATCATTAGTATTGTTGGCCGAGACAGCGATATTCATATCAGGGTGTTTTTCATTCTTTTTTTTTTTGGACTGAAATGAGTAGATTAAGAATAAGTAGAGTTCAAATTATCAGTCTTTTGAGAGGAATAATTGTCATTTTCTATACTATTCAGGCATAATCAGTCAGAAAGTAATACTTTCACTGAGCAAAAAAGTCTTGAAAAGTTGCGCAGTGTTATTTGTAGGCTCATTTCTTGATCGAACGACGCTTAAATCTCGCAACAAATAAGAATTCTTTAGCAGATTTCGAATAATATGATTATCCCCGATTCACATAATTTCAAGGCATCTTTTTTTGACAGTTTAGTGATGTGTGTCTGGATCCAATTGCAAACAGCATGTTTTATTGATTTCAAAGAATCGACCTTTTAATTTGCATGTACGCAGGACACTTGAATCCATATGACGCTTATCATGGACTAGGTTTACCCATATTCTCTCTCTCACTCTCTCTCTCTCTCTCTCTATATATATATATATATATATATACCTCTCACATATCTTTTGTTTCCTCTTATGTTGTGATCAGAACAGGGGAAGTAAACATGTAGGGTTAAAAAAACTTATTGAACTTGATGAATACGTTCACGTACATCAGCTGATAGAATTAGAGAAAGTCCATGAAAGTAAAATGAACCAACGCATCAGGATTTGCAACCAAAAACCTGGTATAGATAGAGACGTATTGAAGAATGCCTTTCTAATTTGCTTGGAGCGTATAGGTAACAATGAATGCAGTGCACCAGCTACGACTTACGATTGGGAAACGTGGATATAGAAAAAAAACAACAACTTAGAATTGCACAGAAAGCCATGCAACGATTAAAGGATAACACTAAGAGACAGAACAAGGTCAACATTGGTTCATGAGCAGACCAAGAAGAATCATTAAGCGAGAAAATGATGGGCTTGACACTCAGAAATAATGACAATAGATAAAACAATGGATTAACCTATTAATGTCTATCAGTCAACGAACGCAGTAAAAACGAGGGATGAGATAGAAAGGTTTGCCAGTAAGACATGGCAGAGTTCAGCCTATTCGCATTCGTCATTGGAAAATATGGGAGGAATCTTCATTCAGCAATGGACTGATAACAACTGGTGATATATGTGATAAGGCTTTGCTCACTGATTTGCCCCAGCAACCGAGCACACAACGCCGGATTCGATGTTTGCTTTCATTTAAAATCGCATAATTTATCTAGGGAAGTTTATAATACACTCACACAATCACAGACATAGACAGACAGACACGCAGGCACACGCACACTTACGTGTATATATATATATATATATATATACACTGAATAAACACCATCGGAGAGCGATTGTAAATACGAATAACAGTTATTTATTCATGTATAACGGTGATATTACGAAGCCATCCCCCGGCGAAATATCACTACAAATATAAATAAATAACTAATATTCGTATTTACACTCGGCCTCCAACTTGTCTCTGACATCATTATGTTGGATACACATCGTTCTTTCATACACATACAAACATGACCATACATACGCTATATACATGATGAAATCGTCCTCTCCCCCCTCTCTCTCTCTCTATATATATATATATACATATATATATATATTTGTATACACACAACAATTTTTACTTATATCACAATATATATATATATATATATATATATATATATATATATATATAAGTTTTACATATCTTCATCATTAGCCTTAGCAAACAACCGAACTACCCAAACACCATGTTTTCATTAATTTGAAAATGAATATTTTATCAAACCCTACGAAAGAAGCAATCAAAATGCTGGGTTTACAATTGAAAGCCCGATCACAGAAAGATCAATAGAAACGATAAGACGATGTATTACACAACTAACGCTAAGTCAAACCCATTAAAATGAACTGCAACTTTTGTCAGTGCTCAGCATTCTTTGCAATCGATCAAATGATTGTGAAAAAGAAAAAACATATCTTTGAAGGTTTGGCTTTCAATAATCTATAATTAATTGCAGCGGAATCTTGCCCATGTACGCACACTAGGAACAACATTAAAGTAAAATCAGAGAATGGCCTCTACTTAGTATATTGTCTTCTTAAGCACGGAATAATCATCCCAGAATCAATCAGAATAATAGAATTATATTGTTTTTCTTTTTGAGTTCCGAGCATTTGGCTGTGAAGATTGAAATGTTTTTCTATTTGATTTTAAAACCAAGTTTTTATTGCTAGATCGGAAGAATGAAAATTCTCCATGCCATCCTTGCTATTCCTTTCTCTTTCAAGATCGTCCTTCATGAAATTTCCTTTCTGCCAGATGGTTTCTATCTTGATTATGCATTTTTGTAGGAGTGTTAAAGGGTTTCAATCCTACTAGGCTTCAAAAATCACAATAAACAAACGGTTGTTTGCTTTCAAATTATGAGACTATGAAAATATGTCGTTTATTTGGTATGGAATCCTGTTGGACAATTTTTTTTTTTACAATATTTCCTATACTGAGTGTTTTTAGCCATCAGCAACAGTGAATACTGAGTTAACAAGTTCGAAAAATATTTTTCTATTACCACCAGCCATATTGTTACGAGAGTTATCTTGTCTTGAGAGTAACCATTTGCAATTTACAAAAGACAGGAATACATGGCAAGACTTTGCCTAATGATTCGTGACAGCAAACGAGCACAAAAATGATGTTTGCTTTCACTTTAAAACGCATATTTGGTCGGCTCAAATTCTCGGAATGAAGCATTCAGACACGAACAGCCTGATCACTTAAACATCAATTAAAAACAATAAAACAATGTAGTACTCGAATAATGAATCTAAAACCCGTTGAAATGGATCAAAACTTTTTAACAGTGTACATCATTCATTGCAATTACTTGAACGTTTGTGCAAATACCTAAAAAGTCATTAATTTGGAAGCTTGGCTTTCGATAACCTATAATTAATTGTAAAGGATTCTTGCCCACGTACAAGTGCAAGTACCAACATTGAAGTAAAATCAGTGAATGTGATATATAAAGTACTCTGTCTACTTGTGGATGAATTGATTATTCTTGAAGTAATGGTACTGATATCCTTATTTTTTTGTGGGATTTTGTACGGAACATAAATTACCATCTGCCATCCATCACCTTGAATTATTGTCTGTTACTTGTTAAAAAAAAACAAAAAATCGACAGAATTCAAACAAAAAAGGTCCATGATTTTTTTACATAACTTTTCGATGTTCAATATTTCTTAAATCAAAATGATTATGGTTTAGTTCTGCTAATTTTAAAGCTGTATAAAGATATCAAAAATAACCATTTGAAATGTATCGGACACGTATCACATTCAATGTATGTGCATGTTGTCTGATATGTAAAGATTTCTGTACGTGATTGGTTTTATCTATCTACAAAGACTCAGTGGCTGAAATGGTTTATATATTTCCCGTTGGAACCAGCGGTTGGTAAGAGATATAACTTTAAATGCTAATTCCAGAGGCAAGAAAATCTCTTTCACTTACGGGTAATAGCGCAACAAAATCATTCACAAACACCTTTTCTCACGTATATCGATAAACAAACAGAAAAGACTAAGATCCTTTTTTCTATCCATCTATTTATGAATATCTTACAATCTATCCATCCTAACAAAAGTGTACGTTATTTCAATCATGATGGCAATTTTACCATCAACATATGTAATACCCAACAGGAGTAAATTTTATTATGAATGATTTCAATCAGATGTTTTTTATTAAATTGTTCGACGTCGAAATCCTAATTACTCCAAAACACTAAACAATCTAAATCACTTTATTTTGGCTTTGATTTGTGGCAATTGTTTCTATAATAAAAACTGGTATTATTGCTGTTATCGATAAACGGTATTGGATTTGATTTGCTAAAAACTAAATGTGTGCATAATCAGTTCATTTCCACAACCCTGATAAAAATAGAAATATCAACACAAAAATTGCACTCTTTTGAATGATTTTGAATACATCTGACATGTGTGTAAAGTCGTGTGTTAGAATGCAATGTCAGTATTGGTAATTAGTTCTATAACAATTTTATATATATATATATATATATATATATATATATATATATATATATATTGTCGAAAGATTCAACTTCCTTCAAGTGCTAGCTGATACACCGAAGATCACATTAATTTCCAAAGTACTCTGACACATCGCCCTATTCACAGTACCTTTAATCATGAGAAGTTCCCCGGTACCATTGAAGAAGAAGCATCTCAATTCATGATACATGGGATACAAGGATGGTTTCCATAGATATTAGGCGTATCTATAATTTTTCCATACATGTTTAGCTGGGCTTTTGCCAATGCTTGATAGTTCAATACTTGGTTCATATAACCAGAAAATGTTCCTCCAAAAATGATTAGGTCACGAGCAATTTTCATCCGAAAACCTTCCTTCCTATGGGATTTCGAGTCATTCCTGTGTAGTTTATTTCAAATAGTTGTTTTACTAATCGATGTACGAGTTGCTGCACTATCGTCAGGGACCTTTTCCAAGTTACCATTAGTTTTGCTTCGCTTGTTCTTTTCGTGAAACGCCAGTTCGAGGGAGATTTTAGTTCAGTTCAGAATAATCAATCCACTGGTACTGACAGGGGTCGGTCAAATTTCATTATCTTGCTCTATTACTTTTTTTTTCGGCCTACAGCTCCTTCATTCCAACCATGACTGTCTGGTTCCAAAAAGGTAAAAGTAATGAATGGCGGCTGTAATTAAATCACTCTCTGATAAAGTATAGCCGGAACATTCCAAAAAATGTTTTATGCTGGTACAGAAAGGTAATTTAAAAAAAAAAAAAATTTCAATAGTGTCCAAATCTTTTTTGCTACGGTCAGTTCTGCTTATATTTTTTATTCTGCATCGTCATCATCAGGCACTATGAGTCCATTGCCGGAGATATAGCCTTCAACATCACTTTCTTTAACAACTTCCATTGCACTAGCTTCTTGCCAAGTCGTACCATTACCAGCTAACCTTTCTATCTCATCCATCCCATCTTATGTCTGGTATTTTTCTACTGTCTCGATTGTCCAATAGTTATAAGCATGTTGAAAGATATATAAATTTCTGCATGATTTGTCATCAGCGACAGGTCAGGAAAGTATGGAGATGTCGAGCGAAAGCAATATACAGAACCTCACAACATGAATCTTTGGGCCATAATGATAAAAAAGAAAATTGGAAGGGCAACAGAAATCCCCTGGGAGACAATATAAATTGGCAAGCCGCCAAGAACGCCAGTCTCTAGCAGAACTTTGGTGTATATTGAGGGAAAACTTGTAACTATCCACAGTGCAGAGGGGCATAGAAAGGAGAGAATGAAAGAGCAGGCAAATTTAACCGCAAACCTTTTTGACCTCTCCAGAAAACTGCCAAGGGACAAGTTGAGCTACCTTTTAGGTTATGCTGTTGCAGAAATAAACTTTCATAATTCATTGGAAGACTGAGGAAAGGACAAAAAGCTCTGTCATAATTCATCGGCAGCGACAAAGTCAGACACGAAAGTACCCACAGAGTGTGGATAAGGCAGCAAGATTAGCTTCAGTGGTTAAACTTGTGTAAGAGTCATTATGAATGTACCATGCTCCCTTCATGATAAGCAACCCCATCTTGGACCTATGACTATTCCCAGCTGAGAGTTGCTTCTTGATCCACCATATCTGACTGGCATAGGTTTGAGGGAGCGATGATCTCTATTAATTAGCTATGATCATGGTGGTGAAGTCCAAAGAATCAGGAAGCCGAGGTCCCTAGTTGAAGTTCGCCGATCAGGGCGTAGATGGATGACATGACTGTGGCAACAATACGAGGTCTGGAGACGCGCATGTCATAGGCCAGAATTAGTATCAAGCTGGTGAAATCGAGGTTCCTTGTAATGAGAAAGGGCAAGTGTCCGATTCGAGATCTACGGGATACCTATTCAAGCACTAATAAAAAAAAACGTAAAAAAAGTCTTTGGGAGATCTTCGATTACAACATCAAGAACAAACTTGCTGCTCGTGAAACAGGCAACAACTTTGATGCAAGACTGACCAATGTTGACAAAAGGGCTGACTGGGCGCCCGAGGCATGCTGTGCTGCCCAGGATTTTATTGTTTCTACTCTGAAGTTCTTATGACAATGGTGGAAAATATAGCACGGATAATTAAAGGATACTTTTGAAGATAGTTACGATTGCCAAAAAGCTCAAGTAACGAAGCACTGTATTGGTCCAGGAATACACCACGGCTTAAGAACGCGAGAAGACCCGCTATATAGAAAACTCAAAGAACACCAAAGTGGTGGCAACAGCTATTTAGGTTCGCACAGGAAAGACATTGCACGCAACCTGGGAACTGCAGGTGGTGAAGGAGAGATTGTGACAGAAAGCTTTTTTAAGAAGAGTAGCAGAAGGCTTATCAAGTCTTTGCTATTTTCTGAGCACTCAAATCGGCAATACATCATCTCCCCCACAGAGAGTGTGAGCAGGCACGAATGATATCTGAATAAGCAGAATGATAGGGCTTGACCAGCAAGGAGCCTGGAAAAAAGAAGGAGATATTGCAACTAAAGGTCACCTGGTCAGATAGCTGGAGATTCGACTTCAAGCGCGTCGAAATTCCTTATCTAAGCGGTCCAGGACCTTTTATTGATCCTAGCAAACCTTCACACATGAGGAAAGAATGATGCACTATCATGCCCTCCGTGTACAGGGAAAGTAGATCATCAATAGCAGTTCACAACCAAGTATTCAATTTGATCGCAGATGTACCCACAGTGACCATTGTCCAGTAAATAAAACCTGAGTGGGGGGGGGGTTTATAAAATTGATCAAAACCAGAAGAATGCTCTAATCACTACCAATAATTAAATCTTACCTCTGCCCCTTTATGAGCAGATGAAAGTGTACTCAGGGAAACAAAGTTCCCTGGAAACATCATAGATACAATCACCCACGACATAATTAGGTGATATTGTGGGAACTCACAGTACCTTTGGAAAAATTTCATTGTATCGGCACACTAATGGAAGCTAACAAAATATCTGAGGAATGGTGTAAATACAGGAGATGGCAGGTTGCCTAATGCAAGCCAATCGATATGAGGTGCCAAGAATCTGCTTGGAATTTGCTTTGCAAAGTTTTAACTTTATTGGAACATTGGCTCTGGATCAAACGTTCTTGTCGTTGACCAGTTATATGTATTTGACTAATCCTTAAAAAATACTTCTTTCTAAAATACAAAAGATGCAGTCTTTTCCCCTATTTTCCTATCTTTTCTTTTACTATATATTTATATTTAGTGTAATTTTGCTTATTTTACACGTATTTTGAATCTTATACTATCTGAATAATTTAATAATAGAATTGATCCATTCAAGTAGAAGTTGGCTCACGAGTAACCTCGATCAATACTTTATAAACATAAATTATTGGTAAATCTTCAAATTCTAAAAACACCAATTTCTTGAGTAAAACACCGTATGAAATATCTATTGTAATTTCATTGTAGATATAAAGATTGAAAAAAAAATGATTTGAATTTTCAGTAATTTTGAAAAAATTGAACAATGATAAGATTTATATCATATATAAAAATTATATGAGTAGATACCTTTTGTTAGGCATTTACGTATGAATCATACCCCCTTCCTAATGTTTTATTAATCGAAATTTTACAATAAAGCTGTTATCATTTAATTAGAGAAATAAAAAAGATTCCATTCTATTCTATCTCTCTATTCTCATTTCCATTTTCAATTCTAATCGTATTGTTCTTTGAAAAGATTGAAAGTTTTGACTGCAGTCAAGTTGTTAACTGATTATATTCCACTGTTTATTCTAAAATGCGGGACAATTCTAATTATTTCATTTCTTGACAAACTGTGTAGAGATAGTGTAGGATTTGGGATTCGTTGAAAATGAACAAAAATGACTAAACATAAGCATGAAATAAAAAATAGTTCAAATTGTGGGAAGACTTCTCTAAAATTCAAGAAAAATACGCGAACGGAGACAATATTGAAGGATCATCTTCATATGTGGTAATTATCTCTGTCTGATTCATTTTAGATGAGTGAATATCATTATGTAAAGTTTTTGCAGATATTTGTTCCCATCTTGGTCCATTTTTTAAACAAAATATTTTTGACATTTTTAATGATGACTGGGCGTATTTTTCATCACCGAAACAGAAAAACCGCCTGTATTAGCTGTGCCTTCCTTAAAACCTCGGCACATGTTACTTGCCCCTGGAGTCAAGCATAAACACAATGAAGATGGCGGCTAGTACAATCGGCCGTGTCCGACCAAAATGCTCTTTGGTCCAATAAAATCTACCTTTCAAGGCATCGACTCCAGACTGCCAACGATTTTTGACTATTATTGTTATCAACTGCGGAACTAGAAAATCAATCACACACCAAAATGGAAAATGGAATGGAAACATTCCAATGTGACCGACAAGTCAAGTGTTTTTCCGTTCTGAATGTAAAAAACACATCCATTCATCACTTGAAGACAGCCATAGGGCACAACGGTTGAAATGTTGAGTTCAAAAAATGAACCAGTAAAAATTTACGTAATAGCCGTTATTGGATAGAATTGTTGGCTTTCAAAAACAATTACATTTGATTGGGAAGAAGTACACGTTATTCCAATGAAAATAGACGTTTTGTTTTCATGATTACAAGACCAAAACGTATTGCAGGTTGTTGATGATTGCATTAGGCAAGGATTTTGGACATTCAGCGGGTACATATCTTTATCACTCTTATACATATAAATATATATATATATATATATATATATATATATATATATATATATATATATATATTGTGATTATTATGCGTGTATATGCAAATTCGTCTAAATTCGTCTGTCTGTGCATTTCACTTTGTATGTCATATTTTGCATGCGTAAAGTTGAATATTGGCATACCAGTACACTTTTTCACGGTAAGGGATATACGATGAGTTATTTTAAGAGATTTTAAGGTGAGGTTCAATTTACACTGTAAGTATAATTCTGAACGAGTTGTCTAGTGTTTTGTAATGAGTTTCAACGAAGCAACATTCTCAAAAAGTATACTAACACATGGATCAGAAATATTAATCCATGATCATGTTTGTTGCTGAAGATAATAACATCGTTTGTTATGAATAAGTTTTTGACAAACACACACAAGTAGCTTTCATATTTATGAAATTCATAACCTTTTCGAAATAATTCATTTCCGGTTCATTTCATCTCTTAATTTGGTTGATTCAGAGGAGAATTGATAAAGGAATACGAATAAAATATCTGTGTACTTTGTGAAAGCAAATTGATTAAAATGTGCAATGCCATTAGTGATTCATATCTTTCATAATTTGTGTCAAATATTAAGGGAAATTGTTGAGACGGATTTATTTTGGGTTATAGGTTTTTAGAATAAAGATTTATGCATGGCAAAATTCTCCTCGTCTATTTTCAGTTATTTCCCTATGTCATTTCGATCTTTCTTTTATTCTTTCACTTTTTCCATTTCTCTCTCTTTGTTTGTACTCTCCAATTTTTTATTGCATTCTATTTTTTCTGTTTTTCGCAATCCTTTCTGTCTTATTCAATTAAACATTTCACTTAAACTACGAGAGAAAAAAATTGTATTTTTGAGGGGTTCTAGGTTCACACACATAGACACACACACACATACATACATATATATACATATGGAAATAAATATATATGATCGGACAGAGTGATTATATATATATATATATATATATATATATATATATATATGTGTGTGTGTGTGTGTGTGTGTGTGGTTGTGTGCGTGTGTGTTACATTCAATCGGATTATATATCCATATTTTGATGATATGAAGAGATACATATTACAGGATGAGATATCAGATGCCAATTAAAAATGTATCTGTCAGAGAAATAATCATATATATATATATATATACATATATATATATATAGATGTATATATATATATATATAAATATATATATATATATATATTGTATATATACATGTGTGTGTGCGTATTTTGTTTGGAGGTTGCTTAATTTAGTGCCACAATATTTAGATTAGGGCTTATATTGGTTCTAATACATATTCATTCATGAACTATATATATATATATATATATATATATATATATATATATATATATTATAGTTTATGTGCACACTGAAATAGCATACCAATGTACGTTTGATGTGAATATGCATATGTGTGCGTATGTAAGAATGTCCCCGCAGGGAACCAAATCTCAATTTTGGCTGTACAAAAAAAAAAAAAAAAAGACAAAACCTTTCAGCTTTTCTGGAAAAAAATTCTACTTCCCAAATCCCATCTTTTAATTCACATTCCGTGGCACAATCTTTTTGCCAATAAATATTGCAAGGCTTTTACCAATGCATCGAGGGGAAAAATAATGGAAATAATCTGCAAATAAATGGGATTCAAACTGTTGGGTTAAGTTCAGTTGAGAAGCAGATACACATTTCCCGTATGTGTGCATGATCCTCGGATGAAATCATTCACATGACATCGATATGGATTTCTCAACGTCGATCCACGGAACGTTAGCCTTGTTTACGACCTTGCAATTATGAAAAAACAAAAAAGGAATCAGATAACACGTTGTGTATACAAATTTCTGTTTGATTGATCATTTGCATAGAATCAAATTGGTATGTGAGTCTAAATGTGTTTTTTTTTATCAGCTCTTTTTGCGGTTTAAGACTAAAATAACACTCGAGAAGAGGGATGTGTTAATGATGCATAATAAACAGAGATTTCAATCACATCAGAATATTCCCTGGACAAGTAATCATCTTTGACTCACACCCAGACAAACAGATTGATAAATAGATATATATGCCAATATTGTTAATGCATATATTGGTCTCAAATTGGCTTTCAAGTTTTGAGATTAAGTCATTTTATTCCTAATCGATGTGTGGTCCTGTAATCTTTGAAAAACGTGGTCTTGTTAGTTGTTTGTGCTCTTATAGGCAGAACTTACATTCACCCATGAGGGGCTTGTTTACTATTAGAGGTGAACATCATATTAACCTCTGAGGTATCACGGTGTTATGATAGTCGATACACATATTAACTCATGAGCAGCTCTCTGCGTCCATAAGTGAAGTAAATTTTTCGTGAGGAGTATTCGTGCCCTCATAGGTGGAGGACATATTCACCTGTAAAGAACCTCATATACAATAATGGACTATTCAGGAAATCGCATATCGACTTCCATAAATGGTATGATAAAACTTACAGTTTGCCCAAATAATTTGAATCAACCTACTCATAAAATTGGCTTTTACGCAAACATCTATGTTAATTACGAGAAGGCATTTTTTTCAGCGAAATTGATGATTTTATCGCTCAGGGTATTCAATATCTAAAAGTTAATTTTCCAAACTAGTTCTCAAAAATTAAAGGACACGAATCTTTGAATAAACGAAATTAATAAGACACGTGTGCTTTTTATCTCTTCTCAAAGGACGACCATTGAATATTTAATAAATTGCCAACAAATATTGGGGAATTTGTGGATGATGTATAACTCCCATGGTATTTTGGCTTGAATCGTCGCGTTCAGGCTAATATCCATTCTCTATCATTCATTGTCAAACAATTTTTTCACCTTAGAAACAATAGAACAGCTAAACACATTTTGATTCATCTTCGGTGATATGGAATAAATTGTATGGATGGATAGACCAGACTAATCTTCATTAAAAAGGAAGCCTTTTTGATGTTGATTAATTTCAAATTTCAAATTACTGACTGATAATGCCATTCCTTTTTTTGTTTGCTCCCAAACACTTAAAAAAAATAATCTTTTTTCACCCCACCGATATTCAATTGAAGTCAGCCCCAGAGAAAAGAGGAAAGGATTTTTATTTTCTTCTATTTTATTATTTTTTCTGCGTTTTGGTTCACTGTTTTTTGATTCAAGTAAATCAGCGTATCGTCAGGCGAAAAGGTTTAGTTTTTTCTCTCAATGTTTTGAGACTAGAGTTGGGGAGAAGAAATATCAGAATAATAACTGGATTATGTATATTTTTGTAAAATCCTAACAAAGTTTTTGAGTCTGTGGGAGTGAAAATGTTTTCAACTTCAAATATCAAAATGTATAGAAATATCAAGATCCTCAAAAAGAATATACTAAACAGAGAAACAAAATAAGATCATTTTTTTTATTCAAACATTTTATAGAAGTTCAGTGCCTTTTAAAATTTCTACTTCGTTTCTACAACACCGATATTTCTGAAAAAAAAAAGAAGCTGAACCTGCTTAACTTCATAATTGCACATTGAAACCATATGATTAATTTGTTTATTAACGCAATGTATATATTTTTTACAAAGATAATCTACTTCAGTCATTTCCCTCTTATTTATTGTGCATAACCATGGACCACCTGCACTGAAAGAAAAAAAGCAGCAAAATATAAGCTGCCACTCGCCGTAGCATTTATCGACTTCAAAAGAGACTTCAACTCAGTGGAAATCCCTAAGGTCATGGAGGCCATCACTCTGCAAGGTTTAGATTCAAGATATGCCGAATGCTGAAACACATGTACAATCACAGCAGCTCCTTCATCAGGCTACATGAAGACTCGGGTTTCTTTCAGCTCCAAAAAGAGATAAGAAAAAGTGTTACCAGCACACTCCAACTCTTCACAGCCAGACTCGAAATGATCTTCAGAAGACTGCACTGGGAGAATGAAGGAATCAACATAGACAGCGAATATCCGAGCTAGCTCAGATTTGCAGATGACATAGTGTTTTTTGCAGTGAACCTACACGACCTCAACTAATGCTAGATGAACTAAAAAAGCATAAAAGTTGAACACGAACTTCAGCAAGACAAAGATCATGTGCGATCAAAATCGCGGACACAGAACTTGAGAAAGTAGATCACTACATCTACTTAGGACAACGAATCTCCATGAGACCCTGAAAAAAAGAAGAAATCAAGCGAAGAATCACACTAGGATGGCAAGCCTTTGGCAGAGCTAGCTCAACCTTCAAAAATAAGAAGATCCCATTAATCCTAAAAAGAAGGGTGTACAACCAATGCATTCTCCCAACATTCACTTATGGAACTGAAACATAGAACCTAACCACGAGATAGATCCACAAATTGAGAACCATGCAACGTGCACATGAAAGAATTATCGTGGGCCTCACATAGAGAGACCAGGAGAAGATAGGAGTCAGAAGATCATACAATCCATGAAAAATCTCAAAAAGCAATGCGATGGCCACAAAAATCGCAAAAATGACAGACAACCGATGGACATTGCAAATCACGACACGAATCCCCAGATATCACATGCGAAACCGAGGCCGGTATAGTACTAGATAGAGGGACAAGCTAGACAAATTCAGAAAGTACTGGCTCTGCAACAGAGAAGTGCGGCGATTCCTGGGGAAGGTTTATGCCTAATGAAACACGTTAGGAGAATGATGATGATGATGATGATGATGATGATGATGATGATGATGATGATAATGATGATGATGATGATGATGATTTCAAGTATTCAGTAATTGAATGATAGAATTAGGGGGAATAACCACTGATTGAAATCAGCTTGCTTCCATCTTTAGGTATTAGGAGGAGAGAAACAACTCTCGTCACAGAAAAGTTCCATTATTTTCGAGTTTGTTCACAGGAGAGTTTCATTGTCAATTAGGGTCGGTATCAAGTGGTCCACAAAATTATGTGTTGAACATAAAAATGCTTGGCAAGTTTCTTCGTTTTCCCCCCAGCTAGTTAGATACATGTAGCTTTGCAATTGATGTACCTAAGGGTGGAAATCTAAAACATTGTAGTATTGAAGTGAAAAAAAAAAATCCATGGTAGTTGCCTGGAGCGACCATCTTCGATACTTAATAAAATTTTCTGTTTGCAGACACTCGGAAGCAATTCCAATACAATTCTATATAGCTTCATCCCTATATACAATATACAGACTATCATCTTTTTTAACTCTCCATAAAAAGAGAGCATAAATATCTACGTTCATAAATACATGCATACACTTAATATTTTCTCCTTAATATCTCAAATATCTCTGCGGTGGTTACAAAATATATCCAAAAATCTAAAGTTAACATCATTTTTCACGTTTTCCTTGAAATGATATATCTCATGTATTTTTGAAAAACTATAACGTGGATGCCTAAATGGAGACCTCACAAGATAAAGTAACATTTTTTAAAGTTCTCTGGAATGTCACTAATCTATCATTTATTGGAAAAGTGGCAAATATTATTACCCAATAATGTTTGCAAAATGCATTATCCTCTCATTTGAGCGAATATTGTTAACTTTCTAACTATTTCTATCTAACTATACCCACTGTTTTTTCTGCTGATGTCGTTAAAGTTGGAAACTAAGAAATCTTAAGGAAGATAACTCGATTAAATCTTATGCAACCTTGTAAAACGTGATAAATCATCATCCATATTATCTATTTTCTGCTACTTTTTACCCCCCCCCCATTTCTTCTCTACAACAATTAATCTCAGACAACGACAATTAAGATGATTGTGAATAATAACAAGATAGTTTATAATGATGATTTGCTATATTTCATATGATAGGAAAAAATTAGAAATAAGATATATGTAAATTGATTCTAGTCTGTTTTATCAATAAAATGTCATCGGTGTCCCTAAAATAACTTGTCAGCTAATTTTATTCCTGAATTTTACTCCATTTACACGTGAATGTGCAAAAAATAAATTACCATTAGAATAGTTAAAACGTTCATGCATCAAAATGTCTTCTATTACTTTTTAAAATCATTTTTAGACCTTGAAAATATCACCACTCAACGTCATACAGGTTTTCATCCCGATGCTCTCTCGTTTGTGATTAACTCCAATTCGAGTGAATATCTGTTTTCAAGGGTAAAATGAGAAAAGATTATATTCTATAAAACTCAAAATAAAAAGGATTTAGAGAATCACCACCTCTGCAAACACCATTATTACTAAAACTGAATGAAAATCAGTTGTCCATGACTACAGTGCCGGGAATGCAAGATATGAAATAGACCTGGGTCCACCCTTGAATTCACTTCCTTAGCACATGGTCAACCTTTCAAAAGAATGTCATCAACATTCATAGAGAGCTTTTGGAGATAGTGTGCAAAACATTTAGTCGCATTTGTATCGAAGTTTATCCTTTATTTCCGATCAGTGATTTTTACTCCCCGCTGAAGGAAGCCAATCTGAAATCGTCAAAGTCATTCATGCGCCAGAGTATCGAAATATATAGTCCCTTTATCAGGCTGCATAAAGACTCTGAGATCTTTCAAGTCAGAAAAAGGGGAAGACAAGGTAATACCAGCTCACCAATACTCTTCTAATATACTTTGAGTTGATCTTCGAAAACCTAGACTGGATTAATAAAGGGATCTGTACAATCACCGAAATCTTACTTATCCTCCTAATTTCTCACGACATCGTCCTTTTTGCTTGTCTTCATGATCTCCGTATAATGTTAGATGTACTGAATGAAAAAAGGGTGAAAGATGATTTTCATATGATCTTCTTTAAAACCAATGCAATACACAGCAACTGATCAGAGCCGCAACAATCATACAAAGAACTAAAGAACGTAGCCTAGTTCATGTACCTAGAATAATCAATTTCCTTGGATAAAAGTTAAGCAAGGAATCAATCTGGGTTCGCAGGTTTTCGATAGAGAAAGCTCAAATTTCTGGAACAAAAAATCATATTAGCTTCAAAAAGGAGAATATGCAATCAATGTACTTTCCCGATAGTCATCTATGGAGCTGAAACATTAGACTTATTGTTAGATTGGCTCTCAAATTGAAAACTCTGCAACGTGCACAAAAGGGAATGATTAACAATAATTGATAATGTGGAGAGATCATAAGGTAGCCCAGTATAACAAAAAGCAAACTGGGGTCATAGAGAACATGAAAAAGTACCGACTTCAATGGGCTGGTCATGCTGCAAGGATGATTTAAGAATGCATGAAAAAGGAGAATAATTCCATGGTGGATTTAATGTATCAAACTATAAAGTTCGATTTGAAACTTGAAACACATTTTAAAAGGTCACAACCTTGCTCAAAGAATTTTTTGAACGAAGTAAGCACCATTGGAATCAACACAGTGTAGCCAACGAAAATATATCCCATCATGATAAAAACTGGAGTGACTTGTTGTAGATGTAATGATCTACTTTGTCCAGCGTTCTCGATTTTGATCGTTGTGAGTTCTCTTCCAACATGTTTGTTGTACATGATATTTATTATGCTGACATTATTGTGAAGGCCAAATATCTTCGTTTTGTTCATCTAGCATTGGTGTGAGGTTGTGGAGATTTTCTGAAAAAGTACTCTGTCGTCGGTTAACCTGATATTTGCCGTTAATTCTGATTCCTTTGTTCCCCCGGTCTAGGTTTTTGGAGATCACCTCGAGGCAGGCTGTAAAGATTTTAGGTGAGCTGGTATTACCTTGTCTTACCTAGTTTTCATAGACTTATTGGTCTGTACTTGTTGAGATCTTTCGGGTTTTTCTCTATATGGCAACAATATGACAGCGTTCTGATCTTCACGGAATTTAATTTGTTTTAAGCTGTGTTAGATAAAATTACTTGTTTCCTAGTGATGACTTTACCAGCTTTTTTGAGTTAGTTGATGGTGATGTCATCAAGTTCAGTGGTAGGGGGTTTCTTTTTCTTCCGTTTTCTACATCCTACAGCGTAATTTTTAGCAAGTACTTAAATTGATTGATCGTATCTTGCTCATTTTGTTCGTTGTTTTAGATCCTCTTTGTAAGTGTAGAATTTTCTTGGTCTTGAAAGTTAACTTGCTTTATTGAAAACTTACCAACCTAATCTGATTTTTTTGCTCGATTTCTTCTTCTTTTGAGGAAATCATGTTAAGTAACAAATCTTTATTCATTTACTTGTATGTTTTTTTCTCTTCACTATGGTTGAGAGGTGCCTCTTAATTCAAAACTAAATCCTAAAAGTATCGTTCATGAATTGGGTAAGAAACTCCATATTCATAGATGTTTATTGAAGTATAAATATCCACCTAAACGTTATATATCACCAATGTTAGATTTTTGTGAAATGTACTCTCCTAATAGTCTGTTGCAAGTCAAGTAGTCTTTTTATATAAACTAAAAATTCTGTACTCTTTCTAAGCAAGAATTTAAAAGAGATCAGGGAGAGGTATGAATAATAAAATATCACTCACCTGACAACTCGTAGATCCAGTTATAAACGGAAAGATCAAAAGTCATTGATACGCACCTGCAAATATCTGACTATCCGTTCTCATGTAAATAAAATAAATAAATATCAACAAACGTAGAACTCAATGGAGGGGAAAAAGAGATGTTGAAGTATGTCTCAGAGTTTTAAAAAAATATCATGGTGAAAGGTCAAAGATCTGACCAGTCAAAACTTACACAGGAAGAGAAACCTTCCAACAGTATATATAGCTATTCTTATGCTTGGATAACTTTCGAATGCAATTCAGATTCATACAACTAAAATAATTTGAATATCGGTTGAAAACTAGATAGGATGAAATACACTTGAAAACGCTTAGACCTTCTCAAATTAGTGTTGTCGATATAAATCTCCAATATACTAACCCTTAAAATGCATCAAACAACTATTTTCAATTTAGATTTTGCAGATATTACCAGCATGCTTTAGAAAAGCAGATCAGTGATCATTTCCCGCAACTGGAACCATGTAACCCAGTCCGACCTGTCAAATGATACTTGGAATGGTGACTGAGAACGCAAAGTATTATTCACTGCACAGCACCTCAACAGATCATGGTCCAACGTGACAGGGCATAATCTAACACTCCGCATGGTTTGCACAATCAACATTATACCAGCCGATCTTATTGGGTCATTTATTTCAAAAGGCCCAGTCACATCTCTTGCTTTTGATCGAAGTGATATGCTCCTATGGTAACTACCCAAACACACCGAGGACGTCACCAGGAGAACAACCGGCCCAGTTAGATCAGTTGCCTCATAAATCCCAGTCTCATCACTTGTTTTGTATGGGAGGTGAGATGCTATAAGTGTAACGTTCCTAAAAAGAAAAAAGCAGCTAAAAAAATACAACAAAAAAACCCCCAAAAAACAAACAAACTGATATGCACCTTACCGAGGTGGAAAAAATTAACCCTTTAATCGATCTTAATCTCTTCCACCAATATCTGCTTTTCATTACTTCTTTCAAAGCATCGTTGCCCTTTACCCGATTAATTGCCATCACACTTCAATCTATGATAGTATGTTTGAGCAACAGTGAATACATATTGTATCTGACTAAACGAAGTAAATATTGAACATTGTAATTAAAGTACACAATGATCTGTAGTTTTTTCAATCATTCATCAACATGTATCATCG
This sequence comes from Thysanoteuthis rhombus, assembly GCA_963457665.1. Classification (NCBI taxonomy): domain Eukaryota; kingdom Metazoa; phylum Mollusca; class Cephalopoda; order Oegopsida; family Thysanoteuthidae; genus Thysanoteuthis; species Thysanoteuthis major. Next base: position 29,270,628 of record OY735200.1, read on the forward strand.
GATGCGTTAAAAAAGTATGTTACGAGCATTTATTATGATCAATTTCCAGGTTGTTATGCTTGTTTAAGCTTCATAAGAGCCTCTTAAAATCTACTTTTCTTGGGTCATGTACGCTACTGTGTTTATTGCCGGCCCTTCAATACGTTAAACTTTACAAAATTGAATCCTAAAGATCTTCTAGACTGGTTTGCAAACCGGGACCGAGGAGCTCCGTCTGCCCTGCTGCTATCCCATTGCCTGGCAACGAAGAATGGGTTCATGCCTTTCTAGAGAGCCTTGAAGCATTATCAATATAGTTTTGGACTGGAAATGTTAACAGGAAATTCAATTCATAGTATGTCAAAGTTTCAATTTAATCGCTTTATTGAGATAATGTGAAATTTCATTTGACAAACCAAACAAACCACATCTTTTCTCTTTTTTTCGGCTATTACAGTATTTCTTCAGTCATTTCATGTACATTGTCCTTATTTTGTATTTAAGATAATGCCACACTGTGTCTTCTCTGTTTTATACTTCCGACCATAAGATCTAAATATTTAATTTACTGTCAACATGTTCAAATTTTCTATGATAGCTTTTCATATAAAAAAGCAAAAAAAGCATTTAAATTACTATGAGGTGTCACTTTAGAAGCAAACATGTCCAATGAATTAAACAGAATTGTCAGATCTTGATAGATTAATTCATCTAATAACATTTGCAAAGATTTAAAGTCGATCATGTCTGTAATTGAGAAGCATTACAAGCAACGTATTCAAAATCCATTTTCTAATTCTAATGAAGACTGACATCAAATCCACTGTGCTAAACACAGAGCCCAATAGAAAGCGAATAAATCTATCGGTATAAACCGAAGTTAATGATCTGTATTCTGCCAGTTGCTAGAATATGCTGTTTTGATTGGGTGTTTGATAAGACTCCATTCAAAATTCATAATGTGATGTCAGAGAATCTAAGAAAAAGAACGTATTTTTCGAATTTCTACGAAATCAACAGTTTTTTAACGGACGTAATCAGAATGTGACAACTTCTTTATGTATCTATTATGTATTTGGACAGTTACAGCAACCACCTTTACCCCTGATTAGGGATCCCAACCAGGTGCTTTGTCAACGTAAGTACGTTGCTGTACCGTACCTGCAGTCACTTACATCTATGGGGAGATAGAGGGGTATGAGGTCAAAACAGCCCATTCGTCCTTATTTGACCGTCCATTTTTCTCTCTTAGCAATCCCATAGAATTTGAAGTGTTCACAGATAGATGAGAGAGATGGTGATTGAGAGAAAAAGACGGATAGAAATATTGTATCTGGATAAGGATCAAATAAAGTAAATATACACGTACATATTTTGGTGTGCACCTCTGCTTGATGGACAATGCACAACCAATGGCATTAGAAAGATTGCCATTTGATAAATTTCAAAGGAGGTGTGAATCTTAATTTTTGTTTAAAAACACATAAAATATCTCCGTACACATTGCCGAACCATACTTTAATCAACCAAATTTACAAATGCAACTGCATAACTCAGGAACTACTCAAATTTCCTTTGGGTACCTACGTATCCGCAGAGTATGTTCAAAGTAATTATCACTATCACCAAAAATTAAAAAGGTTGGTTCCCATAGAGGATGTTCAATCAGATTTTTTTCACTTGACCGCAGGTGGATAAATCACAGATATAACAAAACAATTTCTATTAAACAGTTGAACATTCTGGCCACATGAAGTATACTTCAACCAAATCAAATTGAATTATTCAAGTTGATGGCACATTTCCAGATCAAAATCTTAGATCAAAACAGTTATATCTCAGTCAAGGGATCAGAAGTAAGGAGGAAATATTCTGTGTGTACTATAAAGACCCCAAAAATATTTTTTGAAAATTCAAAATTTATAAATTGAAAGTTGAAGATCTTTCAGGTTTTTGGTAAGAGCATGGATTTTATAATGCTAAAATTGGTTTCTCTTGTTGTGGGGCTGTATTTCCAACTATATATTTTTATAATTTTGACATCTCACCGAATATAGACGGATACTTTTACGAGTTCATCGAAGTGAGGTACCTAATCATCAATAAAACATGTATCTGATTTTATATTTTTCACGTACGAGAAAATAATTTATATCCTCCAACCACGACTTTTCAGAACAAGAATTCGGGAAATTCATTTTCAGATCAGCAATGTAAGTTTTTTTTTTCAGATTACTTGTATTACGCATGAATGGATAAAGATTCGTAGAATTGCTATCAATGAATACTACGCCATATAGGCGGACAAAGATTCACATATTTAATCTATGTCATAGGCAAGTAATAAGTAAAATGTGAATTTTTGTTTTATGATCACTTGCATTACTTTTAGATGAATTAGAACTTGTAATGTGCGAATAGTGAATACTAAGGTAGTGCCCGTTCCTGAGATGCATGTTTAGAATGGACAGGGTGCAGCCTCTAATTTGTCAGGTAAAATGATTTTCCATTACATTATTCAAGATAATGATTCCCTATAACAGCATATTATTTGTTGCATCAAGATGGTATCACCTTTCGTGAAGATGCCTGAGAGCGAGGAACGAACTTACCTCCAACGGTCTATGAAATAAGAGTTAAAATTGCAAAAATCTGCGTTAGCCCCAGTCAATTCCATGGTCCACTATTAGAAGTCAGTTTATTTTCCTTTTCTTTTGTTTCTCTACGCCCCCGTCTCTTGTATCGTTGAATTTCTCTTATGGACTCGTCTCAACATACGGGGACGTTGAATTCTCCGTCCTTTACATAAGAAACTCTCAATTTCTGAATTCGCACACATTCCCCTCTGTACATCTGGCATAGATTAAGCAGTATCGCCGGCTCTTAATAACATGATGGAAAAAAAAAAGTCGTAACAATATTCGTACTAAATAATCCTCCCTGTTTTCTATTGTAATTACAGCAAATGTGCTCTTATAGCTCGCTGGCTTAAGTTCCCTTAAGAGTAGACGTCATCGTAAGTGTTGTACAAGTTTGGAAATTAGTTTCTCCGAGACTTTAGTCACTTGAAACATCTTTTGGCTGTTCTAGGGTTAATAGTGTACTAATGTCCTTCCCTCTTAACACTCCGATTAGCTTCACAACTCTGCATCGTTGACTCAACGCCCAACATCCTAATACCAATTCTATAGTCTCGACACTGGTTTTACAAACTTACACTTGTTACTTGTTAACTCTGCCTATTAAAATATTGGTGACAAGTTATTTTCTTTTATATTGGTAACTATCAAATATGCAGAAATGTGCCCAAATCTGCAAAATTGGTAGGAGTTCACTCTGAATCTAACATTGCCTCAACACTGAACTAATTCATCCCCCGCCTTCCCTAGACGTGTTTGATACATGCCATATTAACTATCAACTTGTTGGTTCGGATCTAATTTGCACTTATTCGTCTCGTAATAATTTGTCCTTACCTGGACCTTGAGATGTCTAATCAAAAATTGACCAGTTGTTGCTATTGGGAAGCTTGTTAGTTCAGTGCTTGTATACTTGCTCGCTGATATTATGTACGTTACTGGAATAGATATTTACGTGTTCACCCCATCAATCTAGTTACAATGGTTAATGACACAAGGGTCCAATGAAAAAATACTTTGTGGCTCTCTTAGTTTCGTATCCAGCTGATTAAAAACTTTGAATACCAATGAAATTGCCAAGTCCCGATATACGATCTCGAACATAAATCCCCAGACAAATGGAATCGTGTTCCCTTTTGTGGGGGACAATTGGCTGCGGTCCTTTTCATATGACATCAGTCTGGCACCTCCATAACACAGCCAACGCATTAAACACCTGATTGATCTCTACTTTTCGTTCAGAGGAGTTCATATGAATTGAATTCAGGTGAGAAATGATTTTTTGACTCACCCATGACTGCAAATTTTTAAACTCTAAATGATCACTTTAGTATCTTACTCCTAATCAGAATTCATAAAACCAACATATTTGGGAGAGTGGAACCTCGGATCTTTACTATTAGAATTCCTGTTTATTTCATTTGGATCAGCTTTATTCCCATTCACCGAAATTAGATGAGTAATCAGTTTTGAGACACATAGAAATACTTAACCATTTTTTTTCATTGATATAGCCACTTAACCATCTTCAAGTGTATAAAAAGTTAAGACTCGTCTATAACGTTACTTGTCAATAGTCTTGAAGTTATGACTAGTGAAAATTCTATCAATACGGTGACATCCTTTGTCGAAGGAACTCTCTACAGGACTCATCAGTCACTAGAATTTTTTGGTCAACATCTCCATTCCATCAGTCCCGTCACATTAAGTTGCAGTCCGGCCTTTTACTTTCCAGATAAGTCTTTCTCCAAGTTTTAAGTCCTCGAGTTCTGTATTTCCAGATTTCTCCGTATACCATACTTAGCATTCCTTTTATTGAAATCTTCACTTTAGTTTACATTTGATCGTGTCTATTTAGATCAAATACCCCAGTACTTTAAGTGGTTGACTAAGCATTTGAGAGATCAAAGGCCTGTTCAAAATTTGGCCTCCAATTACTTGGGTTGCCTGCCATAGTCTGAATTTCGGTGATACATGGTTGTCTAAGTTTGCATCTTATAAACTATTAGTTCGGAATCTTCCTCGTAAAGAAAAATGGTTGATAAATTTGGTGGGTATAAATCCTTGTTATATCTACCTTGAAGTTAACATTAGGAAATGTGCTGCGATTAAATGTTTGGATGGTTATTTACTGTTTAATTTTGATGCATTCTAGCGTGCACTTATGCACGTCACTCACGTTTGCTGGGACACTTTGGAAGTCAGATTTTCCCTCTTTTTAGTTCCAAATATCTGTACTTGGTTGGGGTACCATTTTAGACATTAAGTCTCCATCTTTGATTGTCCCGAAATACCATATGTAGATACTGATCAGGCTTGAAGTTACTAAAATGGACCGCTATGAACTTCTATTATAAAATGAGCCCCATTCTTACCGCTCATGGCTTTGGACTTCTCTGGCTTAATTTGGTAAAGCACTTATGTTGGATAAAGCTCATTCCTTATGACCCCGAAGAAGGGTCATAAAAACTAAATTCAATAGCTTGTTTTCACAGCTCGTTTACTCTAAAACCAAAGTGACCTTAAACATTCGGCCGAAAAGGGCTGAAAAACAGTCAGGTTATAACTTCTTGCTAGATATTTCTAATACTATTTGAGAACAGGAGATAAAGATAGTTCCATGATATCGAATTGAAACTCCCCCTACCTATCACTGCTTATGTACACTTCATAGTTCAGCTTGTGTTGAATCAAACAAAACTGGAGTCTTGCGAGCGACTGGTTTTATGCCTTTCAATCGGCGCTGGAATCCAAAAACTATCAGTCATCTTGGTTCTCTTCCGTTCTCATTAGTCACTTTCAACCCCTGAATGTGAAGCGCGGATGTTCAAACCTGACTCTGTCACGGTTGACTCGAAGGATACGTGACCAGGGAATTGCAACATAGCGATCTCATTATAAGCAGCCTCTTAGCATCCACTGTTGGCTTTGGAAAATTTTTGGATGGTGTATCATGGATGTCGCTGAGCTGATACTTACTGACCTTATCTAGTTCATCTCATATTCCACCGGTCGCATATCCTCATGGTCACTAGGATCCATGTTGAGTCACGATGTCCGTTCTTGCAACGTGGTATTTATTCTCCAAAAGAAATTTGACATGAGGTCGGGTGTTCTACTCCTTCCTAATTTTATTTCAACTATTGTCATGCCCTAACCCAACCTCACTTGTTCCATTCACCAAAACACATTTTCCCAATTTCTTCCATACATTTACCACAATACCAGACGTTTTCTGAACCCGTTCTAAACACATATTTACAATTTTTGAGGGGAGGGGGGAATAAAATTATGAATATTTACAAATAAAAATGAACTCCGATGACGGTTTTACAAAAAAAACAAAACAATTAGTATGTGACCCCCCCCCCAACCCCTAATATGGCAGAACAGCAAGTTAACCAGTCGAAAAGGTGGATGTCGGAGAAAATTAAGCCCCAACATCCTACGGAGAACTGTCATTTACGGGGGAAGGGCGGTGTAATCGAGAACGAAAAAGTGGGGACTAAAAAGACTGATGCTCATTCTCTCCCCAGCTAAGAAATAGTTGGCTAACTGAAAAGTAAAAACTAATCTACCCTAACTTGGGCTGTCATGTATGTTTCAAAACCTCAATTCTTAAGTTACCAGAAAAGTTAAAAAATGCCACTTCAATCTAGCATCTTTCACTCTACACAGTCGGGCCACTCTCACCCATCTTCCATTGAACTCTGACCAAGGGAGCCTTTCCCTCTCGACCCTGATCTTAACTTTAAGCTGATACTTAAAGAAATCGATCAGTTGTTCGGGAGTGAAATGCTCGCCTTCGTGGAACCCCTTCTGACAGGTCGTCCAGATCATCACGCCGGGTAAGCACATTAGCACTAGATGTGTCCTTTTCTAACGAAGGGAACACATTGCTAGAGAGCGTTGGCATCAAAGGCAAAAAAAAAAGTGCTCTGACGATGCAAAACCATGGAGTCTTCAATCAGCTTGCACAGCGGATGTACCACACTGCAGTGAAAGGCGTGCTCAATACTCGTCCATATCACTAAAGTTTGCAGACCCACAGAGCATTCCGTATGACTCGCCAGGTGAGGGGTGCCTCGTCGTTATTGAGGCACCTCAGACCGGACGCCCAAGGCCAGATCGAGCGACTCTCCGACCTCTTCAAACCGAGCCCTACAATCATTCTGTCCCTAACTATTACTCGATATAATGCCCTCCTCGACAACGTCCAGGTGTCCCTGAGGCCCTCCTTCACCCATGAAGATCCTCAGAGCATGCTGACTTTCTCTATAGAACATCCGCCGTTTGCCACGTGCCAGGTCTCACCCCCATCGTCGGATTGCACATTTCTCAAAGCTGGGAAAGCCTTCCTGGTGTCTCCCTTCGAAAATTCGCCGTTCTGCTCTTGTGTGTACATCCGACCTTGGAAAGACAACTGTAAGGTATGTTGCCGAGCTTGGATGTTCGGTATCCCTTGGCCGCCTTCCGCAGGTTGGAGCTGACAGATCTTACAAGATACCATTGGATGCCTGTGACCTCAGGAGTCTAAATATGACAGCCTCAAACTTTACTTGGTCGGTACACGGAGGAGGGAACACTGAGTCGGTAAAGAATGAGCGGGTAGACGTGTGAAACGCACAACTCGGCCCTACCCTTGAAGGAAACCTGCCTTTGAGTTCAGAAATTAAGTGCTTTCTCTACCTTTTCCAATACCCCCGACCAATCTTTCTCGAACTGGAGGTTGGGACCGAACCAGACGCCGAGTATCTTGCACGACCTGTCTGTCCAGACAAAGGGACCAGGGGAAAGGCAACTTCTCCACGAGTCCAGCAACAAGCCTCAAAATTGCTGTTGGTTTTGGCCCCTGTCACCATCTCATACCTTTTTGATTTCTACGCTGACTTCCCTGATCTCAGCAATGCTCGTTACAAGCAAAGTCACATCGTCAACGTAGGCAGTGTACTTGACTGGCGTGTGACCGCCAGGCAAAGTAATTACGCATAGGGCCCGATTCGCCTTTATTTTGCGCAGGAAAGATTCCAGTGCAAGAATGTACAGCATCGGCGAAAGTGGACAACCTTGAACTGATCTGGACAACTGAAAGGGCTTCGACCTAACTCTATTCACCTCCACCACCGAGCTGGGAGACGCATACAAGAGACGAATCCAGGAGCGAAAGATCCGACCGAAGCCAGCTGCAGACAAGACACTCGAGAAAATGATCGACCCTATCAAAGGCTTTGGACTGATCTAATTTTAATCAGTGCAGCTCCATAGTCGACTTTCTCAATGATTGTGCACACCTTGGGCAGATTATCTTGTGTAGTCCTCCCCCTTTACAGAAGTCTACTCGGGGCTAATCAGACTATCCAGCTGTCTGCAACCGGTTTGATAGGACCTTGGCTATTATCTTTAACTCTGTATTAAGCAGAGTTATGGGCCTGAAATTATCTACCCCGTCCCCTCCATCTTTGTCCTTGCGTAGCAACTTTGCCACCCCTCTGGTAAAGCGACGGGGAATACTCCCCCGCTTCAACCAGTGGTTAAAGATAGCTGCCAGCGAATGGACAAATATGGGCGATAGCCTCAAATACACTTCGTAAGGCAAACCATCGATTCCCAGAGTCTTTTCCTCCTCCACGCTCCTTAGCACTTCCCAGATTTCATCCTCTGTTATGAGCCCCAGACACCAGTTGATTCAGTCGCCTCAAGACGAGGGGAGTCAGCTGAATAGGTGTCGAACTGAGCTGAACTCTGAGGATACTCCCTGGTGAATAGCTCCTGGAAGTTGGCACGAAACACCTCGCAGATACCTTCGTTTGTAGTCACAAGTCGTCCGTCCGGTGACGTGACATTGGAGATATGCCGACTTGATGCACTCCGAAATTCCTCTGCTCGCAGTTCCACAACCATATTCGTTGCCTCAGGGGACATTTTTTAACCTAGCTCTAACTTCTAGAGCTTAATCCTTCTCGGCAAACAAGGAGGCTAGCTCTGCCTTAGCTATCTTAACCTAGCTACAGTCTCCACCCTCCACCGCCTGCTCTATCCGAGATTCTAATGCCTTTTGTGCCGCTAGTCTCTCTAGGTTGAGTCTATAATCAGCAGCAAAAGACCTAATTCTATTTTTGAGGTGCCCCCCGAATTAATTGCCCAGGCTGGCCCCCGTCAGTTCCCGCTGGATTAATATTGTTTGCTGGTTCCGAAAATCCTCCACGTCCATGAGGGACGTGTTGAATTTCCAGTAACCGGACTTGAAGGGATTAGCTGTACCTAAGTTCGTTCGGACCCTTACTAATCTATGGTCCGAAAAAGGGACGCTATAGAATCTTGGACATTCCAAAAACTTATGATCGACTCTTCTAGCTAAGACCCGATCGATGTAACTGGAATGTTGCACCGTAGTCGGGGTGCCACTACTAGTCAAAGTCCATACTAGTTGGCGGGAGTGCTCGTTTCGGAATTTATCCACCAGGTCTAGCCTGTTGAAAAACTCCTGAAACGGAATCACGCCCGCGTCGTTAGTTCCCCTATTTACCCCTCTGTCCATGTCGGGATCAAGGACGGCATTCCAATCAACCGCTAGCACTAGCCGTCTCGACGGAACTACGAACTGATCGATCCGCCGAAGGAAGTCGGCTCGCTCGCTGCGGCTGTTGGGCGCATAAACCCCAATCAAACGAAAAACTTGCCCGCTTATGGTAACATCGACGACGCACAATCTGCCCGCCGGGTTGTATACACAAGGGAACACATAGCATCCAAGGCATGGCTTATTAGCCAGGAGACACCTCTGGAGCGGCTATCAAAGCATGCTGAAAAGAGACGGAAGTCTCGAGACAGCACACTCTCATCGTCGCTCGAAATAAAGTGCGTCTCCTGTATACAACACTCACGTCGAGGTGCCAAATGAGACGACTGTCTAGCTCTTGTCGACTCACTCCGGAGACCACGACCATTCACACTAGCTAAATAGTGCCATCTCTCAATCTACTGGCGTTGCAGTCCGGAAACAAACATAGCCGGTGATAGCACACCGACAGCGGGTCCCATAGGATCTGTGCCCATCTCTGTTTTGATGGTGCCATCCTGGGACACGCCGCCCACGTGCCTAGGGAACGTTAGTTTTACAGCTCTATAAAGGGAGGGGTGCATAAAAACAGGTACCCTCCCCGAGCAAAAGTTCTTTAATTTGTGAAGGTCTGGGTGGTGCCAGACAGCCAGCGGTGATGACATATTAAAAGCGCTATTCACTTCTCTTAACATATCCCACACCTGATGTGAGGTGTCTCCAACCCGGACCACAGTCAGCAGTTTTTTGAGCCCCGGGAACATGGTAGGGTCCTCCACATCACATCTTCAAAGTTCAACGAACCGGAAGTTAATGGACTTTTAAATCCCTCAGGACCAGCTGCTGCAGTTTGGTCTTGTCAAGTATGTCCGGGTCGACGCTGCAGATGTGGACCCCTCGCTTATGGCGAACCTTTTTTCTTTCTTGGTCGGCTAGCCGGCGTCGCCCCCAGCAGGGCTTCTTGACCTCTTTTGCAAGGCCGACTGTGTTGGTGTGGTTGTTGGAGTGGCTTTTGATGTTGGAGGGTTAGGGTGTTTCTCTTGGTGAGGGCTGGGAGACTTTTTTTTTTTTTTTAAATATAAATTCTTAATGCTGTTTTGTGTGGGGGGTGTCGTTCTTGGACGGGGGCTGTGTATGGTCTCTGGTGTGTGAGGAGAGGTCGGAGGGGTAACATTCTCTGCTAGCTGCCTGGACTCTAGTTTGATGAGTAAAGCCGCCGCCTTTTCCTTTCCTTCCCGACCCGGACTGGCGTAACCCCCCCCCCCCACTCTAGCCCTTTCCTGCGAGTTCTCTCCTCGGACTGTCGGTGTCAACTCGCTTCAGGGTCGGTGGAAACAGTCACTGCTATTTGGGCCTTCTTCCCACTTTTTCCCACTACCTACCACTCCCTCTCCGACCCCTCTTTTTGTGTCACCGCCTTTGGTAACAGAGGACGGCTTAGGTGAGAGACTGACTTCTCCCAGCATCTGACTGGATTTCTCCGGTCATGGCAGTGGGCGAAACTACGGGAGCCTCCTTTTTGGCCGTATCAGAAACTAAATGGGGAGGGTCTTGCATATGGCTGGCCGGCTTCTTCTTACAGACAGCGGCGAGGTGACCAGCCTCCCCGCATATCCAGCAAACTGGCCTCCCACCTTTGACGATAAGAGGCAGTTTCCTTCGACCACCGACATCCAAATAGTTGGGAATGGCAAAGAACGCCTTCCTGTCGATCATCAGATCAAATTGCCATTCCCAACGCATCACTTCGGAGTCAACCTAGACAATTTCCCCATATTGCATGAGGAATGCCCCGATATGTTCCCCGAGAACGAAGCCGGGGACTTCATGCGCAATTACTCTGGTCTTCCTTCGCCCCAGGTACTTTTTTTTTCTTTACCTCCTTCCCCCTTATCGGGGGAAGCAAACAAAGCCCTGTTGGCCTCGTCGGCCATGAAAGAAAACGTCAAAATACAAAAACTAGAGAAAAAGTTACTAACTCGTAAGACTAGGTATTTTGGGGGTATAAGCTACTCCGGAATCCTGGCACATTCAAAAATTAGCCCAGCAACACGTCGATATTCGTTTTTCCAGCAGCTTTCAATGGTCACAAAACACTAAAAGTCAAGGTCAGCGAGAGCGACATGTGTATAAAAAAAAAGTGTCCGTCTGTTCTTGCAACGTGACAAACCCATTACCATACATGTTTTGTAAGTAAATATTTTTTCATTGATATATAATGCTATTTTGTGACTCCAATGTATGGAAAGTTAGATTTCTTGAGTTTAGTCTGCTTGATTACAGTTATTCGTCGCTTTATTCCTTTGATTTATGGATATTTTTCTTGGGTAGAAGTTGCAGTCTACTTCTGCCAGTCTGCGTTCTGGATTTTGAAGGTCAGTCGTTTCAATGATTTCTTTAAAAAAAAAAAGTAGATCAATTTTTCTCACTTTATTCATATTATTTGGGCATAAAGGTTCACGGCCAGGTTCGTCTGCAAATCTGAGGTACTCGTCGTCTATTCTGAATCCCCTTTTTTCCCCGTCATCTAGTCTTTAGATCTCTAAGCAGGCCTTGGGGATCTGTTATCGCCTTGTCTTACTGTTTTTTCGAGCTGGAAGAGGTCTGTTCTCATTAAGCCTAAGGAAATGCTGTGTTGGTAGATATGATGCACTGCTGCAACATATCCGGAGTCATTGCCTTGTCTTGAAGTAAACGAATGCTATAGCAAATGGTTCCTTATATTTTATTTAAATGGTTGTTTTGCATTTCAAAAGAATTGGTTCCCGTGGTTTTCCTTGTAGACGACCAGGCATTCGGTTGGTGACTTCGTGAATAGGTAGATCCAGATGTTATCCTGATCTAGGAGCTTCCTCTTTTAGCCCCTTTCATACTTTGCTCAAATTCCCATGGAGTAACTAGTTGGAAAAGCTTCAAACTCGTTGTCCATGACTTTTGATGGGAGTTTTCATTGAATTCCTTGGTACTTTCGATAACTCAGTGTCTGTCCGTTGAATAGTCTCCATTTTCAGTTTTCACGGAGGTATCCATTTCTTTGGTTAACCGGAATGAAAGCGTAGATTTGAATGTTCAGTGTGTACTTCCCTCGAGACTTGTACAGTGAGACACTAGATGCGATCCGAGAATTTTGAATACTATAACTTTGTTTTGTTATTACTTTATGAATAGAAAGCTAACGCCACATTGTTCCTGTTCTTCTCGACGAGTGTATTGATGTTAGAAAATGGTAACTGAAGAATGCATTTTGAAACTATTGATGTTAGGTTTCAAATTCCTACTGTAGAACAAAGATTAAGGCAATTTTTCTGTCCAAATAGAATTCCTCAATTTCAAAACGAACAAAAAAAAAACGACTAACCGATGTATAGAGTTCAAGATTTAATTTAATTCAACTATGAAGTCTGGACCTTTTTTTTTTTTCCTTCGACCAAGATTGTCAGTCGAACCTCTTTCCGTCCAAAACACTAATTGAACATATTTTCATCTATTTAGGTCGCACCTTATAGGTCAGTTTGGCCCCCAAAAATGAAGAACCTGTCTAACTGTATTTGGTAATTTTCCGTGTAGTTACATGTTTTGGCCCTTTGGAACACTTCAGTGATCGTTTTCTGGGGATTGTCTTTGGTTCCGTATTCCAGTAAATCTCTCGGGCTGTTCATCCATCCGACGGATCTATGGAAGTTCCAGAAACTTTATGAAACCCTGAAGGTAGGAAGTCAGCGGAATAGGAATTGAGCAGAGCTCAGACTGGACTCCCTGGTAAAAAGCTCCAGAAAGTTAGCTTTTATTATAGGATGAATTGACCATCAGTCGTTAGCCAATATCTTGTCTTAGTGTTGTATCGTATTTGCGGTTCAGTTTTAAAATCAAAGTATTGAGGGTTTACATTCTGAAGGTTAATATACCTTAGTGTTATTGCATTAGGATATAAGGGCTACTTCGACGCATCTGCGTGTTGTAGTCAGGAATATTCTTCATGAAACGGGCATGGTGAAAGTTTTTTTTTTTTTTTTTTTTTTTTTTTTTTTTTTTCAATTATGGTAATTGTCCTTTCATCCATACTCGCATATTATCTTTATTTTAATTTTTTTTTCTGCATATCGTCTTTCCAATATATTTATCACACTCCTCATGCAGAATTACATAGGCTTCAGGTGGTAGTCTGTTTACTAAATCTTTTGATGATTGTGGTGTGTATCTCCATCTTACTGGGGTGATGGTGGTTGGTCTTGTATATTTGATGCATTTAATGGTGTTTTTCTTGGTGTCTTGTAGATTTAAAAGCTCTTCTCATTGATCTGTATAAACTGTGGGTACTGAAGTGTGCAACTTGATGTATTCTTCTTCAAATAATTCGGAGCTTCATACTCTGAGGGCCTTCAGGTAAACTTAATTTTTGGAGTGTGGTTTGAGTAAAGACGTATGTGGTCGTTGTTGCCAGTCGTTTTGCAAAAGCTTCGTTTAATGGCGTCGTTGGTTCTGTGCAGTAGGGTGTCAAGGTAGCGTATTGTTCGACTCCTCTTCCAGTGTGAATTTAATAGATGGTTTCACTATTGTTCAGTCTAGCAACTAGGTTTTCTAGATCTGTGTTGAGGGTATATCATGACTTTTTTGTAGCAAATGTAGAATTGTTTCCAGAAACTGAACAAAATTCCACTCACCGGAGACCCCATCAGTAATCAAAATAATCGTTTTTAAGAATTTCTGTTGAGCCGAAGAAGCAGTGGTTTACAAGAAATGTGCATAATTTCATGATTTTGGGAATGTTTTTGTGTATAAGGTCCCCAGAGTTTGGTGTTGGGCTGATTGTGCAGAGTAATGAGGTTCAGATTTTCGTTTAAGCTCTAGCTATCTTATTGGATGCATTGCCTATCCTTAAAAGTATGAGTTTGTGATGGGAAGTTTGGGTTTCGGGTGTAGTCAAGGTAGTATTCTATAAAATTCGCTCATGGTTTTTTTTTTTTTTTTTTTTTTTCACTTTGTAATATTTATTTTTGGAGGGTTGAACTTGGGTGTTTAATTTTCAACAACTGGTGTCTTTTCTTTGAGTGTTATTGTCAATGAGGACAAATAATTTGATTGTCCATGATGACATCTCTGTCAAAAGTGATGTGTATTTCTTCGGCTAGGTTTTTGAGTAATGATATATCCAAGTTATGGATGGTAGAGATGACTATTCTTGTATGAAGCCTCCAATCCAAGGCTGACAGTTTCCTGTCCGGTGGATTTGAGTATTCTTTTGAATGTCAACGAGATCGTTGCTTTTTTCTTTTTTGCTGGTTTTGCATAAGGTCCGAGTTTGTCTTGTAATTCAACATTGCTTTTAAATATTTTTTTTGTTTCAGTGTCTTGTTGGTGTTTAGTGGCGTAGTTTGCTATCTGTTCCTGGTCTCTTTAAAAATTAGTATTTCTTTTTGTTTGGTATCGTTGGCCGAAGCTTAGTCATTGACGTATTTGGAATGTAATTGGCTGTTCTCAAGATCTCATAGCTCTTGTAGATGACTTCTTTTATGCATCTAGTAAGGGAATTTTTCTGGATTTCGAGGAAGTTGGCTAATAATAGGTCTGAGGACGTTTAACTGTTTTCCAGGTCGAATTTGGTATATTTAGTATATTTGGATGTGAAGTGATCCGACAGAATGTAGATGTTTTGTGGATCTTGTATGCTTTCCTTGTTTTGTGTATGAAACGTTGTGGGTACTGGACTAAGCAGATTATTTTTCTTCAAGGAATTCAGGGCTACATATTCTGAGAGCCTTTAAGTAAAAGTGTATTAGTCCTGATTCAATTTCTGGCGTATGTTGGAAGTGAAAATGCATGGAAGTCGTTCTTATTCATGGCTTTGCAAAACAATCCCTCACCCTGCCCCTCACAGACTCATCTAATTTCAAACTGAATGTTACTCATCGATACATACGAATACCACCCTTCCCGCTCCTCCTAAACAACCAATCTGATACGGTTCGTCGTTGGACATTGAACTTCCCCAAGATTCACCCGACGCCGCCCGCCTCCATCATAGGCTTTGCAGAACCAGTACTTCTCAAATGTATTTAATTTGTAACGCCATCTTACTTTCCATCGGTTACAGCCCTGCACCTGATGTCGGGGGATCTATGTTAATGTCCTGCATTTGCCTGATATTCTTGAAACATGTCCAGCCCATTGTCATTTGAGTTTTTTTAAAAGTTGCTATGTCTTAGACTCTTGTCGTTTCTATGATGTACTGTTTTGTCTCCTCTCAACGGTAGGTTGAGCATGATTCTCTCTTTTTCACACTGCATGATTTTCAGTTCGAGATCAATCTTTTGTTTACGTTCTACGTTTTTTCTCCATATGTGGCTAATTGTGAGATACATTGGTAGTACATTTTTTTTTTAAATTTAAGACGAGCGAGATAAACTGAATTCCTTTTGGTGAAGCATTGCAGATGTCTTGCTCTGAAAATCATGGATGGCCCTCACCAAAATACATTCATGGAAGAAAAAACAAGATGCAACGCCTATCTCTTGAATTTTCTGTTCACCTTCGAAGTGTCATTTTCATATATAACACACACACGTGTGTGTGTATTTTGTAGGAAACACTCAGATGTTTTGCCTCGGAAGCAAAAATAGATCAAGGGAGGAGATTCATCTTGGTTTATCATAAAAAAAGCTTACTTTCCTGTCTTATTGGAGCCTGCTGATATGTTCAAGGTTATAGCAGGTCTCAGATGCTATATATTGTGATGAATACCAAGGAGTTAGGTTATGTTTTAGTATTACACTGTGATGCATGGCTAGTTGATTGTCCAGATGGTTGGGTAATGGGCGTCCTTGTGATGTATGATCGAATTTCTCAAGGAACTTTCTGTATATTATTGGTGATTGCAGACGTATGAAAAATGTGATGGCTTCAGATTGTACAAATAGGATACCATACATAGGGTTCTATAGGTAGTGGTCTGACTGTTCCAAATATCGGATATATACGAAGTGGGTAGTGTGTTGATGCGAGGTTTTTGTGATAAGGCCTTGATCGTATTTAATAGAATACAAGGCATACACGTCTATAATGACTAGAAGTGCTTTTTTCTTTGTATTGTTTTGATGTGATTCATTTGGCTTAAGAGGTTAGAGGTGTCTCGTATGTAGGATTTAATTTTCGTTGCTAAGGGTTTCATGTGGTGGTCTACATATTTTGATCCTTTTCTGTGGTATATTGTATTGTTCTCAATCTACTTAGACAGGCGCTAGTTGAAAATATCGATTAAATGGTTCTTTGCAATGGTATAGATAAGTGTCTATATTACGAACCATTTAATCAACATTGTCCACTACCGCCTGTCTAAGGAAACTGAGAACAATACAATCTACCATGGTCACTAAGGATCTTAATACAGATAGACAATAAATCTAATGTAAAAAAGCAAAACCTCTTTTGGAACACAATCCAGTATCCACTTGCGGATGACTCCTACACACAGTCCATGCCCCTTGACACTTAACTTATAACCAGCAGCGAAACACACTCACTAACAAATAAAGCAACTCCAGCCATAGCAATTCCCTCAATTCTCCCTAATTCCCAAAACAGGAATCTGAAACTTACGTAATCATTTCACTGGAGAGGCCCTAACATGGTAGAAAAATAAACTTGTTTATGTAGGTATACACTATCCGGTATCCCATCCATTACTGTCAGGTAGAATCGAAACTTTTGCTTCAGACCTAGAAACAGATGTGCAGCTCCTGCTGTACGCAGCAGTGGACGCTAAGTAGAACCAAATTAAGCTATATATTTGTTATATGAGCATTGAGTGCTCAACCCCACCGATGTATGTTAACTAATTGTCATCTACAGAGATGTTTTGGTATGTTACAACTCAATGTGGCTATACAATATCCACTACCCCTTCCAATACCATTAGGAAAGGTCAAAATCTTCGGTACAGTCATATACCATCATTATAATATACATATACATAATTGTGTCATCCACAGACAGCTATTTCGTTGTATTACAACTTTTCAGTGTGGCTATACACTATCCATTATTCCTTCAGGTAACAAGACTTAGGATCGAAAACTTTGTTTCAGACCCAGGAGCTGGCATCTTACCTCTGCTAAAAGGAACAGGATGGTCAGTAATGTTGAATATGAGCAATATATATATATAGTACCACAAGTCAGGATCGAAACCTTCGCTTCAGACCCAGAGGCTAGTATCCCCCCCCTGCTCCACGGAACTGGAAGGTCAGTAAGGTTGAATTTAAGCGATGTATTTCTTTATGCATATATTCCCCATCCACCAGTGCTATATTCATACGTTGGAAGAGCATTGCTTTAGCTTATAATGAACGAGTTACCTCACTTAGAGTGTTCACCCTGAATAAAGGAGATTAATCATTATACATATGTATGATTGTCTTTAAGTCTATAAGTGCTCTAGCTGTATTCTGCTGCTTTTTCGTTCAGCTGGTTTATTGAATGGAGATGGTCCGTGGTCAAGTAGCTTTAGAATCCAGTCTGTTCCCGCGGTTGGTTTTCATCTAGTCTTCTAATGATCGGGTTGATGATTTTTGTAAACAGTTTATAAATGCAGATAGTTGTTGAGGTCTTTGTGGTTTCATTTTCTATGTGAGAGCATTATGATGGTTATATTCCTGTCTTCTGGGACTGTACTCTTAGACACAAGTTGAACAGATTAGCTAGTTTTTTGTAGATCTTACCATTTTTTTTTTTTTCTTTTGAATAAATCAAGGTTTGTTATCTGGCCCGGATACCTTTCCTTTTTTTTTGTTTGATGGCTCGTTTTACCTCCAGTGGTATTATTCCTGGGATGTCCTCGAACTTATTGTCAGCGTTTTGCGTATTCTGATCGTTGCTTAGTCGCCCATGTCTTGAATAGTAAAGTTCTTGGTAGAGTTCTTGGGCGCATTTGACAATTCTGTCCGTCGCGTCTGTTTTTCTTCGATTATGCTAGTTATTTTTTTTCTATCCTACAATGAGATCTTTGTTTATTGCTCTGAAGCTTTGCCATTTTGGAGCGTGGTTTCGATTATTGCTGTCTTGTACTTTTTGTCTTCTCTTAGTTTCTTCTTAATTGTTTTCAGTTCAGCCTCTAGTTTTTCCCTTGTTGGTGGTTCGGGGTTTCTGCGCTTTTCAATGTGTTTCCCTGTTTCGTCCGATATTCCACTGATGGTCTGTGTGTTTCTTGGTTTGAACATATTGGCAGCTTCTATAAGAGTGGTTGTTTTATTTTTTGTTGATTGGTGTCGTTTTCATCGTTTAGGATTATAAATTCATTTTTTCGATTCTAGCTTGAATGGTTGGGAGAGTTCATTTGGTACGTTTAGTGGTTGCAGTTTGGTGTGGAACACTCCTCTGCGTTCTTTATTGGTGTTTACATACATCTTACACCTTACCATTCTATGATTATTTCCTATGTTCACTTGGTTCAAAATTTGAATGTCTTTAGTGTGGCTGTTGTCCTTCAGTTACTTACGTTTTCGGTTTCATGGTTGGGACTCTTCAAAGTCCATTTTCTATTGGTTTTCTTTTTGAAGAATATATTCATGATTTTGATGTCGTTTGCGGTTTTCAAGCTTACAAGGTCCTCACCTCTCATTCTGTCTATACCTGAATTCTCCAACGACAGCGTTCGTTTCCTTGTCGTACTTGTGCATTGAAATCTCCCATGAAGTACTTTGTATCTTGTAGGGAGTTCAAGTCATCATAGAATTTTTTTTATTCCTTCTTTGGTTGATTGCAAAGTAGGAGCATAGACTTGGATGGCATTTAGCTTGTACCTCTTTTAAAGTTGTATGGTAAAGTTGATTATGCAGTATGAGATAGCTTTGAAAGCTACCATGTTGTCTTTTAAGTCTTTGATGGGAAAGCTTACTCCAGTTTGTTTTACTTTCTCTCATCCGTAACTGTAGAGATGTTTGTTTTTCAATTCTATTAGTTCTTTTCCTGGCTTTCTGATTTTGCTAATACCGATGATGTCTCATTTGATGTTTTTTGCTTTCGTTCTCGGGATGGGTTAGGTGAGAGTCTGAGTGTTCTGACGTTGTAAGTCCTGATGTATAATGTTCTCTTGATGAGGGATTTCGGATTTGGGTTTTGTCTGGGTGGTCGCTGTTGACTTACATCACTCCCACCTAAGGTAAGTGATGCAGCTGGGTATTTTGGTACCGATGGCCCAGCAAGAACAGGCGTTTTCCTGATGTAGTGTTTGTGTAGTTACTGCTGGAAAACATCACCCCCATCCAAAGTGAGTGATGTGGCTGGGAATTTTAGGACAGGTCCTAGCAAGAATGACCGGTTTAAGTTTCATTGTGCAGATCATGGGGAGTATTGGGGCCATGCTGGCCCATGACGCGTTGATGGGGGTCTGGTAGAGTGGTCACTGCTAGTGACGTTTGGAATGACCTTCAAGCACCACCACCTCAGCACCCGTTCTATCTACTCTTGGTGAGTAGCAAACAGTCCCGTATGTACGTAAAGTTGTGGAGAGTAAAAAAATTAAGAGTAAGATTTTGGGAGGTTTCTTTATTCATTTTTTATTTCATTTTCTTCATATATTTTTTGTTCCATTTCATCTCAATCATAACATACTTGCGTCTACAACGGGGCCCAGCTTTGTCCTGGTGGATTACTAATAAGACTGATGGATTTATACCTTATTTATCAACAGAATAAGTAGTTTAATCTTGAGCATACGTCTCCATTTAATTAAGTCCACATTGGTTGGAATTTTAAACAGAGCTGAACAAATGACAGAAATACATGAAAAAAATACTGCAAATCCAATTGTACTCATCCGGTTTTTGTTGCAGCATTCGGATTTTGGGGACTTCTCATCCTAACAGTTGAGAAAATTTGAATTTTTCATATTTCCTTGTTAAATAGTTCATGTCTGACCCCCGGATGAGGTTGGCAAGAATCTACTACGTGGATGGTTTATTATTTATTATCAAAAATAGAAAGATGTAACACAGCCATAATATGGGGATAGTTTTCTATTTCCTATTTTCATCTTAGCTATTCTCATTTACTGATTCAATCTCACTTTAATGGTTCATTCACCAAAACAACACATTTTCTCTATGATAATCCTTTCTAATTCCATATTTACAATTTGTGTGTGTGGGGTGAAACATGAAACAGCCTAATACGGCCTAACCTCCATCAGAATGCACATTCCTGAAGGCTGGAAAAGCTTACCTAGCGTCTCCCTTCCAGAATTTACCGTTATCTTCTTGTGTACACATCTTACCCAGGAGAGACAACCGCAAGGTATCTTGCCAAACTTGGATGTTCGGCATCCCGAGGCTGCCCTCCCCAGGTTGGAACCGACAGATCTTGCGAAAGACCATAAGCTTCCTATAACCTGACAGGGGTCTGAATAGGGCGTACTCCAACTTGAGTTGGTCACTACATGGAAAAGGAAGCACTGGGAGTCGGTAAAAGATGAGGGGGTAGATGTGAAAAACGCACACCTCGGCCCTACCCTTAAGGGTGAGTTTCCTTTGAGTCCACAGATTAACTGCTTTCGTTTGCCTTCTGTAGTACCTCCGAGCAATTTTTCTCCAACTGGAGGTTTGGACCAAACCAAACGCCGAGGATCTTGTACATCTCGTCAGTCCAGTCAAAGAGACCGGGGAGAGGAGAACCCCCCAAAAATTTATTCCCAAGAATGGCCCCCGTCAGTTCCCATTGGATTAATAGTGCTAACTGGTCCCGAAAATACTCCACATCTATGAGGGATGTATTGAATTTCCATTAACCAGACTTGAAGGGCTTACGTGTATCTAAATTTATTTGGACCTCACTAATTTATGATCCTTTAAAAAAAGACGCTATGGAAACTCCAACATTCCAATAACTTAAGATCGATTCTCCTAACTAAGACTCTACAGATGTAACTTGTATGTTGCACCGTACTCAGGATACTGCTACTAGTTCAAGTCCATACTACTTGGCGGGGATGTTCGTTTCGGAATCCATCGACAATGTCTAGCCTGTCAACCAACTCTCGAAATGGGATCACGTCCACGTTGTTCGTCCCTCTTTTTACCCCTCTGTCTATGTCGAGAACAAGGACAGCGTTCTAATCACCAGCTAAAACCACTTGCCTTGACGAACTATGAACTGATTGTTCCGCCGAAAGAAGTTGACTCCCTCATCTGGCAGTTGGGTGCATGAACCTCAATCAGGCAGAAGATATACCTCTTATGGCAACATTGGCGACGAACAATATGCCCGCCCGGTCTGCATACGCAAGGAACACGTCACGTTCAAGGCATGGCTTATTAGCCAAGAGACACCTGTTGAATGACTATCAAAGTATGCTGAAAATATATGGAAATCCTGAGACAGCGCACTCTCATTGTCACTCAGAATTGAGTGGGTCTCCTGAATGCTGCAGATACTCACTTCCAGGTGCCGAAGAGTTCGATAGAGCATAGCTCTTTTCGACTCGTTCCACTGCCCTCGGCCATTCACACTTGCTAAATAGAGCGCCATCTATTACTTTACTGGTTTTGAAGACCTTAAACGAACATCTCTGGCGATAGGACGTCGACAGCTTGCCCATCTCAGTCTTGATGGTGCCGTCATGGGACAGGCCACTGACGTGCATGGGGAATATTAGTTTTACTGCCCTATAGAGGGATGGTTGCATGCATATAAACAGGGACCCTCCCCGAGCAGAAGTTAAGTTTTTGGAGTTATGGCTGGTGCCAGACCACCAGCTGGGTGGATATGTTGGAAACACTGTTTGCTTCCCTCAACATGTCCCACACATGTCGTTAACTGTCCCCAACCTCGCCAACTGTTAGCAACCTTTTTAGCCCAAGGAAGATGGTACGGTCCTCGACGTCTCATCTTCCTAGCGTAACGGATGTTGAAGAGGTTCCCTAAGGGCTTGCTGTTGTACCTTTGCTTTTTCTACAGTCTCCGTGTCCACACGACAGATGCAGACCCCTCTTTTATTTTTCTTTTCATTTCTTTTGTGTTGGTTCACTTGCATCGCCCCTAGCCGGGCTTCTCAACCTCTTCTGATAGGCCAACAGAGTTGGTGTTTTAGAGGGGAGCAGAGGTGGCAGCAGCAGTGGAGGTGTTGGGAGAGGTTGTGGTAGTGCTGGTGAGACTAAAGGTGGAAGAAATGAGTCGTTTTTTTCTTTTTGAGGAAAGTCATTTCATTTTTGTAGAGGGATGTTTTCGGGGGAAGACTGAGGATGGTTTTTGGTGTGGGTGGAGGGGTAACCTGCACTGCTAGCTGTCTGGACTTTAGTTTGTTCAGTAGTGCCGCAGCCTTTTCTTTTTTTTTTTTTTTTTTTTTTTTTTAATCCTTACTCTGACTAGGATACCCCCACCAACTCTAGTCCGTTCTGCATACGACTGCAGGGTCTTTCCTTTAGGGCTGTCGGTGCCTAAGTGTCTTTAGTGACTGACGTCCCACTATTTTGGCCTTCCTCCCACCTTTTCCCACTACCTGCCACTCTCCCTCCGTCCCCTCTTTAGGTGTCACCGTTTTCGATGGCAGAAAGGACGGCTTAGGCGAGGGGAGACTCGAAGGTCCCCCGGCATCTGACCGGATTTTTTCCGGTCTGGGCAGTTGATGAGACTTCATGAGCCTCCTTTTCGACGGTATCGGTAGGTAGGGGTGGCTGCATCTGGGTCGCTGGTTACTTCTAAAAGATAGCGGCAAGGTTACCAGTCTCACCGCATATCCAGCAAACTGGCCTCCTACCTTTAACGATAAGAGGTAGTTTTCGTCGATCACCCACGTCCAAATAGTTGGGAATGGCCAGGATAGCTTTCCTGTCAATCATCAGATTGAAACACCATTCCCCACGCCTGACCTTGGAGTCAACCGAGACAATTTCCCCGTATTTCATGAGAAGTGCCCCGATATAATTGCTGAGAACGAAACCGGGGGACCTCATGGACAATCACCCAGATCTTTCTGCGCCCAAGGTACTCGAAGGAGGTGGTCCTTCGTTTAGAGTTCCTTACGCACGAAGGCCATGCAGTTTATCTGGGTAAAAGCGCATAGTTGACCTTAACTCCTAGACTTGTCAGTTATTTCGTCACCGTGTCTTTCGTTAATCTGACAATTTTGTATGATTTTTTGTCGACCACGGAGACGGACACCATTTTTTTTTTTTATTTATTTTTTTTCCCCAATATCCTTAGCTCAACCAAGTTCACCAGCAAACCATCCACTTTTACGAAGTGGGCGAACGTCTGGCATCCGTCACATTGACTGTTTATTTTGGGAGGGGAATTCCATACTTTTGGAAAGCCCCCACTAGTGATTTTTTTTTCTGCTCCGCCGGAATAGGCGAGTCTGTATCCCCCCCCTTTCCCTTCATGGACGGGGGAACTCTTTTCATTTTCTTTTTCACAATTTTCTTTCTTTTCCCTTGTTCTATTTTGCTATTTCTGTTTTTTTTTTTTTTTTATCCTCATCTTTTTTCTCCCTATCTTTGGGGTTGTTTTCCACCGTCATCCTCCTTATCGGGGGAAGCAAACAAAGCCCTTCTGTCCTCGTCGGTCATGAAGGGAAGAGAGCAAGAAAAAAATACAATAAGAAAAAAACAAAACAAATACGTAGGCGGTCTACATATTACGGGGGCCATATCCAGTCCAGAGATTTCCTTCTCTCTGCAGTTCGTTGTTCTCATCGCAAATTGTGTCCAGAAGTTATTGGCGTATCCTAAAATACAACAGTCATGCATGTACAACTTGGATGTGTCTGTCTTGATTCTAATCTAACATTTGTCTTTATGACCAGTCGAGGCATTGAGGAGGGTGGTTTTTTTTTTTTTTTTTTTTTTTTTTTTTTTTTTTGTCTTTGGTTTTCGGGGTGTACTGGAATGTTATACACAAAATTAGTGCACATTCGGGGATTTTGAAGCTATACTCTTGTTTATACTTTTGACAGGTTTACAGCTTGGGAGAGTACAATCGAGCAAAACAGAGCTGGATGAATGAACAAGGCGTTGAAGTACATGAACAAAATCTGAAGTAGATATGAAATTTTGTAAGTCAGACAGTTGTAGAAATCAGCCTTTTCAGACAACTGTAGTTTGTATAACAAGCCGGTTGATTTTGGCTGACTGAGGACTATACTTTTCTGGTTCATATATTATATAGACCTTCCGAAAAGGGCTTGTTTTTCAAGGTTCAATCAGCATCATAAATTTTCCCTAAATTAATCCCTTGGTTGTTGTCCACCAGTATTCATATTGTTGCCTCAGATCACGCCTTTCATTGTAGAGACTTGACACTTTGCACACTTCCTGAATCTTCAGGATACGTTTTTTTGTTTTTGCTCTTATCCCCTTAATCATTTTTTTTTTCATAGGCAGATTCAATCTACAATGCATGTTCCAACTAACCTTTATTTTATGTGTAACATAGTATTTATTCTCAGAAAATGTGAAAAATTTGACACCAAAGTATTGGGACTTGTCTTTCCTTATTTTATCTTAGCTAGTCTCATGTACTGACCCATTCTCACTAGATTTTTCCATTCACCAAAACAACACAATTTCCCCAATTTCTTCCATACTACATTTACAACAATGCCAGACTCTCTATGATAAACCTATCGATTCACCAAAAGAAGTTGACTCACTCAGTTTGGGGTTTGTGCACCCAATAGCCAATCAGACGAAAGGCATCCCCTCTTATGGTAACATCGAAGCACAATCTGCCCGCTGGGTCTACGTACACAAAGAACGCATTGCATCCACGGCATGGTTTATTAGCCAAGAGGTACGTCTTGAGTGTCTATCAAAGTATGCTGAAAAGAGACAAATCCCGAGGCAGCACACTCTCATTGTCACTCGAAATAAAGTGAGTCTCCTTTATGCAACACACACTCAGTCGCGGTGCCGAAGAGTTCGACAGAGATTAGCTCTTTTGGACTCATTCTGCAACCCCCAACCTTTCATGCATGCTAAATAAATGTAATTTCGCTTTTTCGATAATCCCCGGGTCAACACAGCAGATGTGGACCCCACTCTATTTTTTTTCTTATTTTAGAATTAGTTCACCAGTGTCACCCCCGGCTGGGCTTCTCGGCTTTCTTCTGAAAGGCCGACTGAGATGGTGAAGTTGGTGTTGGTCAGCAACGGTGGCGGCGGCCTACCTTTTACAATAAGAGGCAGTTCCCTTCGACTATGGCTAGAAACACCTTCCTGTCGATCATCAAATCAAATTGCCATTCCCAACGCATCACTTCGAAGTCAACCTAGACATTTTCCCTATATTACATGAGGAATGCCCCGATATGTTCCCCTAGGACGAATCTGAGGACCTCGTGCGCAATTACCATGGTTTTTTTTTTTTTCGGCCCAGGTACTCCACCCGAAGGATGTGTTCTTTTGTTTGGAGTTCCCAGTGCATTAAGTCCAAACAATTTTGTTTGGTGTGCAAAAGCACGTCCCACATACCAAAACCGTTGCTTTTCATGTCCTGTTTTACCTTGACTCCAGGGTTAGTCAGTGATTTTTGTCACCGTATCTCTCATAGATCTGGCAATTTTCTTTTTTTTTTTTTTTTTTTTTTTTTGCCGACCACGAAGACGGACACCATCTTTTTCAATGCCCTTTTGTTCATTCTGATCAACCAGTAAACCATCCTCTTTTAAGAGGTGGGTGTAAGACTGGCATCGTCTGACGAACTCCGTCACGTTGACTGTGCTAATTTCTGGTAGGGAATTCCACATGTTACGAGAGCCCCCATCTATCTTGACTTTCTGTCCGGCCAGAATAGGCGAGACTATATTTTCCTTACTTTCTGTCTCGCTGGAATCGGCGAGTCCGTACTTTCCCCTTCCCTTCATGGACGGGAGTTTTTCTCTTCATTTTCTTGTTCATTTTTTTTTTTCATTTTTTTTTCCTCCCAACTTTTGGGGTGTTGCCCCCTCCCCCTTATCGGGAGAAGCAAACAAAGCCCTCTTGGCCTCGTCAGCCATGAAGGAAAGCGAAAAATTACAGCATAAAACAAAGTACCTTGGACTAGGTATTTGGGGTGAAGACTTGTCCGGGATCCTGGCACGTTCAATAGCAGCCCAGCAACACGTTATGATATCATTCGTCGGTCGACACCGTCAGAATACAGCTCACTCTTTGGTGGTAGTAATATTTGTATGTTATCAAGCTTTCATAGTATATATAGAGAAATCAGTGCTTCATGATGACTACGAGCTTAGAGCTAGTACAATCAACATCGTATTTATTTTTGAAAGCAAATTTACAGGTTAACAGCAGCATCAACACCCTCCAGACTAGTTCATCTCTGGCTGGGGGTCGACATCGAGCCGGCTGTCCAGCTGAACAGACCAGACACACACAACCTTTCCACGAGCCCAAATACAATCCGTTAAACACAATTTTTTTTTTCTGTCAATCCTGTCTTTGCTCGTCATGAGAAGGATTATGTCGCCAAAATTAGCACTGTACCTGGCCGAAGTGGTGGAATCTGGCAATATCATTCTGCAAAGGACCGAGTCCGCATTTGATTTTCTCAGTAAAGATTCCAACGCAAGAACGTGGAACATAGGTAAACGTGGAAAACTTAAAGGCCTCAACTGAACGATATTCACTTCCAACACTGCACTGAGAGACGCATACAAGGGGTGAATCCAAGAGCAAAAGTCCTTGTCGAAGCAAGCTGTAGACGAGATGACCCTCCCCCCAGAAAATGGTGGTCAACACTATTAAAATCCTCGGACTGCTTCAATTTGAGCAGCGCATTTTTACCGTAAATGATTTTGAGCACCAAATGCATGTTATCTTGAGCAGTTCGACCCTTTCCAGATCAATTCTGCTCTTGACCTGAGACTATCTGAAACAGCCTGTAAACGGTTTTCGACGATTTCTAATTTGCTGTCAATTTAGACTTTGAGCACTTGATTAAAGTATTCAGGTGATAATGATATCTACATCTAATTATAATTCGATTTACCATTTAAGACTAAAGAGTCGTACTGTACTATCTGGCTGAAACCCGACCCTAGGTGGTGAGTTTGCACAATCTCCTGTGGAAGACCTAAATATATTTTGACTCCAATCGGTGCTTTTTTTTAATTTTTTAAATTCTATTATTTTATTCTGCTAAAAACATACCCCATGGGCAACACTAATGACAGAAAAAGCCATAACTCTTCCCATTATTGATAACTCCACATTCTCTTGTTCATTTGAGAGTGAATCATTTATCAGTATAAGAAACATTGCCCTTCCGACATCTCGATGAGATATCGAGTAACCTAATCTATATACAGAAGTCTTAAAAAAAACAAAAAAAACAAACTTTTTAGTCTTTTTATCCAAATGATGCACCACACACTCCCTATCATTCTTTATTAGAATTAAAATGGGGGATTGTTCTTCCAGCACGTGACGTCTTGTGGAACTTTTTTGGTAATTTGTACCCTGGGTTTTAATTGAAGACTGTATCCCTTCGAATGTGGTAGATTGTTAGTATCCAGGGTTCTTTGATCATTGTTACCCGTCAAATTACCTCAAATTTGATAATTAAAAAAAAAGGGTACCAAGATAACAATAGAAATCATTGAAAACTTACGTAAAGACAAGTGATTTATTCATAAGTATTCAACAGCAGTTCTAAAGTGACAAAAGGACAGATAAAATGTTATGCACATGCAAGCAATTTTCCTCAAGTAAGCAATGGTTGCGTTGAGTTAACAATCACTTGCTTTCCCTTTTATGTTACCTCTTTGATGTCATCTTGGAAAACAAACACTCCCGTATTCTCCTCACTCTTCTTCGTCGAAAATCGGGCTCCACTGTGGAATTATGCGATTTACTGATGGAAATTTTCACCATTTGTGGTTACCAGAGAATGTAAAGTAGAAGAACGTAGTTCGTTTTTACATTATGTGGCTTGTTGTCACAGAACTGTTTTGGTTTTCAGAATTTTGGGTTCTAATTGTAGACCTACACAAGGGTATTGTCAGACGTGATCTCATTCTGAGAATGTACGCCTACGAATGAAGATGGACTATTTGTTGATAGGGACTAAAATAGTTCCGAAAATACCTGAACTGATCCCTTGATAAGTGTACCAAAATGGAATTGAAATACCTGTTTGTTCTTCCTGACGAATCAATTTTCAAACTTTGAACCATGTTGGCAACAATACTTTACTGCTGTTTGCTGCTATAGTCTTTTTTTGCTGCTGTCATCTAACATAAAATACGAGTTGCGATACTTTCAAGTGGCATAATTTTTTTTCTTTCCAAAAATCTCTGGTCAGTCGTTAATTTTCTTAAGCACTAATAGTAAGCAATATTTATTTCAATGTTATTTAGACGATTAGCCTATATTTGTTTCAAACTTATTGTTTGATAATTCTCCTCATAGTGACCAGAGAATGCATCAGCAGAAACATTAACTGTCAGTTGTCCTCATCTTTGAAGTCTTTAAATACGAGTGAGGATAAAATACAACAATCTGATGTGAGCAGAATGAACCAGTAGTTTAATGCATTTGGACATAAAGGGGTTATCCTGTAATCATTATCTAGTGGGTATATACCCATCAATATCATAGAGAGCTCAAGCGCTGACCCTGCACTATTATTAGTTTCAAATCACCAAACATTTTTTTCTGTATCTTAAAATAAACTATATTTATCTTGATATAATAACCCAGGTTACGATTACCGTTTTGCTACTTGTATGTCACTAACAGAATCAGATTTTTTGTAAATAACAGATTAATGCAGGCGTGCTTCCAATTTGAGCATCTCATCACGTGAATAGTAGGTTAGTACTACTAATATGAGTTATATTCTCTCTTGGGTCACCCTTAACCTTTTACCATCCTGAAGATAGATAACTAAAATGGTGGATATAGGCATGGGTCACATGGTGATGTTCACGGAAGAGTTAGATTAACCTTGATGAATACTTTTTTTATTACGTGTGTATTCCCTGAGGAGGCAACGGTCAGTGTTCAAGCCAAGATAAAAAGCCAGGATTTAGGATGCTGATTTTTCGGGAAATACAATCGTGTCTTACTGGAAGGTTGACACAACATAATTGTTCCATACTAATTGCATACTGAATCTCTTTAGGTGTGAGTTTATACTAATTAGATGAATCCCTGATTATTCTGCTTCTAGAACATACGATTATCTCATAATTTCATGCCTCTTACCCCTTGCCTGTATCTCCTCATTGTTGCCCTCAGATGTGGGACAAAGATTACAAAGATTGCAAACGATGTCTAAATTGATGTCGAAACGTAAGTTCCAATTCCAGATGTATGTCCAACACAGGTTGGGGAAAATATTAATGCAGAAAATCAAGATTCGATTCCTGGTACATTTGGTTATGGCATTGTCACATCACACAACCATAACTGATAGATTTACGGTCCATGAAAGTTTATGTGGGGTCTTTATCGTAACTTATCCCAAGTGGTGTTTGTCCGAGAAAAGTTTTGAGAAATGTCAAGTTAGAACAGACGTGTGTGTGTGTGTGGGGGGGGGGAAGCTGTCAAACGAGGCAGATTTAGAGTAAAGACAGGATGGATAGCAGTGGAGGAGCAAGACAGAGAGGAAGACGGTTTACTTTTGTGGTAGATATTTTTTCGAAACCGTGTTCTTTAAAAAGGTTATGTGTGACTGTGTTCTTATCTATCCCGATTGATTCAAAAGTGCAATGATTTTTCCAAGCAACGACACTCGTGGAGATTTATGCAACTCGAGACAACACAGGAAAGGTTTGCACATTTTTGACTTCTACACTCATCTCTTCTCCATTTTATCTTCTCATCCCATCCCATCAGAACTTCGTTTCCAAGTCAAACCTTCCGGATCGGTTCAGTTTCTTTTTGTTGTTCGTCATTTGAATTTCACAACGATAATTTTGGAATTGCAAAGGGTGCAGCTGCTATGCAATATGATTTCAGTAGAAATTGAAAGGTTTCTAGAAGATTCATGTATATATTTCGGCTGTCATAACATGATTTTACAAATACATGTGTAAAATAAAATCATATTTAATTTTCCAGAAGGAAGAATCAAATCCAAACTTTTGTTGCTAAGTTGTACAACTTAGTCTAAAATTTCCAATATGCTTCCTCGACGAGAAACATTTTGTAGGTATTTAACCCCCAAATGAAAACTATTCTATTCGTTTGGGATCCAATGCAGAGTGATTTTTTTTTTTTTTTTTTTTTTTTTTTCAAGTATGATTGTTCTCCGCCCCAAAGATGTTGCAGGTATGGGTACAAATGAGATTTTAAATAAGATTATTCTCGAACACTCGGTATTCCTATGATGATTGACGATTTAGTAACTTGTAAAACTCCTAGTTGTTTAGCCAGTGTTCTACGAGGGCTAGTATAACCAACGAATTCGGCGTAAACCCTTTTGTCTAGGGCAGAAGGTACTAAATCCTAATCATTGTGCTGTGTGCATAGTGGGAAGGCCTTGATTAGATTTTAAAAAAATGTTGGTTTTGAATCCGTGGTGGATTGAAGCATGATCTACTGGATTGGAAGTAAGTACCCTAGGGCTGGGCCACGGTGATCAGTTGAGTGAAATCTTAATATTTGAGATATCATATTTACTTTATACACAAAGAACAAACGCAGTGGGTGATAACTTGTACATGTTTTATTTCTCTCTCTCTCATATATATATATATATATATATATATATATATATATATAATATTTTGCACTTTTCCTCACTAATATTATCTTACTTTTACAGTGAAACTCTAACCCTCAAATTGGCTTTCCGCTGGTAAAAATGTCCCCAACTATAATTATCACCTTTCAAAGCTGCAGGAGTTGAAAATTGGCATACGGCCGTATTTCAGTAGTTAGGGTGATTGTTAGAAAAGTGTTCTTCATGAATTTTTATCTACTTATGTGTCACAAGCACAGCTGTAATTGTTTATAGAAAGTCCGAAATTATGCACACGCATTCCCTTGAAGTTGAGAAGACTGAATTTTCAGAAAACAATATTTTCAATCAACGTATGTGGACAAGCTGTACAAATTGAATCAGCAGAGTTTGACCCTGAAGCAACCAGTTTTACCTCGTCTCACGGACCAAAACAAATGAAATCATTGTCCATTTCATAAATTATGTGAGCCCTTATTATAGCTTTACATTTCTGGAGTATACTAACAAAGATACAAAACAACATAATTCACTCTGGTCCTGCTATATAAAACAGATTATCCATAATTATATACGCTTCGGCCTGTCCTGTTGGTTGTCGAAAGGGAGGATTACCCCACCCTTAAACTCTATTACCTAGCTTACATAAGAATCTAAAGTTATTGGCAGAGAAACAGAAAAGGGTCAAATTGTTCATTATATAGATTGCTTATGCGTATTGTTCATCTGGCCGCTAATGACAGTATCAAAAGTTTATAAAATATTACGACAAAACTATGCTTGTGTGCTGATTATGCGACGTTAGATTGTTTTGAGCGGATACCGCTATTGAGGGCGACCTTTCATATAACAGTGATATAAATGCCTCCAGGAAATAGGCCCCATCGACTGTATTATGTACATAACGTGGCTAAATCAACTTAAAGGCGTACAAAGTCCTTTACAGTATTTTTCCTAATCAGTTATGCATTGACTCTATGAATTTGTAAATCTCAGGGGGCTTTATATGAATTTCCATAGCATAAACGTGAGAATAATTGTATTCATTGTCACATGAAGCTTGTGGATATTGAGGCAATGAAATTATTCTTTGATTCCTGGTAGCCTTTTTTATTTCCAATATCCTGTTTCTCTTATTACGGGAAACTGCTAGGCTTTCATCAATGAGGTCAAGGGAGGTAATCGTTAAAATAATTACTGAATATAATCGAGCAGTCATGAAAGTAATTTTCATGTTGTAACTCGGGAATTATTATCTGAGATATAATAGACCCTGCTGCTACGCCCTTCAAAAATAAATACTACAACCAGAGGGCTTGCAGTAGAGCGTTTGATAAGTTATTCTAGCCGGTCCGATGAGTTCGATTCCCACTAGGAGCTTGACTATTCTAGCTTGTTCTGGGGTACCTACAATATAAAAGTTAGTTAGCAGACTATTTACGCAGATTATTTCTAAGGTTTTAAGTTCAATATCCCCTGCTATTGTAGTTTTGGCCGGATCGAAATGCACCGAGCAAAGCCTTTTATTGAGTGATGATAAACTATTCTCATGAATCCTCACCAGTGTAGTAATTTTGATTCTGGCTGCGGAGCCTAGGAATCTTCTTTTTTCTGAAATGTGCAGAAATAGAATTTATTCATTAATTGTTCTTTCAGTAAGAACTCCATAGCTTTATGTTTCTCATTTCTCTGAGTGAAATGTATGCAATTTTTATAGTTTTGATCTCGGAATTTGCCTGATTCCCTGTTCAGATTAACATTTTGCATCTGTAACCATTGAGGCAAAATGATTAAAAATTAGAAATATCTTTATCATGATTAGTCCCACCCTAAATCCATTAAATTCCTCCAACTGTCCATTAGTTAGCCGGGTGAAAAATGCTACCTTTATGGGTAGCAACCGTCATAGTCACAGGCACGTGATTAAACTGAATGTCCAGATCTTAAGTTGATTATCATTATCCACCACTTGAATTATTGAGTGAGTTGCAGTGAAAAAAAAGCCAACGGTCAGCTGCAAGTTTGGAAGCTTCAGAGAATGACATACTGTGTGCTTTTTCAGTTTTGTTCACAGGCTCAATCAAGGTCTTCCGTTGGCTTCAAGTCGAGAGGAAGACAAACATCTTTTGTTGTATGGTTTATAGGAAGGGGTGACTTGGCATACGTGCCAGGGGCTGGAATACAGATTTGCCTCCACTCACCCTAGGATATCCCTGGTGTGACTTTCCTCACAATGCCATGCTGGGTTTAGTTCAAATCCTTCCTTGTGCATTACATTTCACTGGCTTTATTTTTACCCTCGAGTGCTTCTGCCAGAGTCAATACCTTGCATCGGTGTTGGTAATAGGAGGGTTGGTGGGATTGGCTTCAATTCAAATTTGTCTTGTTTTCAAATGACCATAACAACCTTGAATAATAAATTGATGAAGTGATTGATATCTGCTATTGATAATTGCTGAAGTGAAAATGGCGACGGTAATATGCACATTTATTTCTGAACGAAGGGGTCACTCGAATGGCCCCATCGTAACGGGCATTGATGCATCATTGAGTATGAAAGTCGAAATAAAGATGGATTGAATTGTAATATATAATTAAAACTAACATTCTTGAAGCTTCTCTTTAAACATGGCTTTTTTCACGTTTTATAAATTTTGAAACATTTCAGAGTTCAAATAACACTCGTAGCTGTCCATGACAATATCGCACCAACGTCCTGAGACTTTTTCAATCACTTGTCAATCTGCCAGGTTTATGTCACTGAAGCAAGAATGGATGGAAAGGAAGTAAAAAATACATTCTCA
Source organism: Thysanoteuthis rhombus (assembly GCA_963457665.1). Taxonomy (NCBI): domain Eukaryota; kingdom Metazoa; phylum Mollusca; class Cephalopoda; order Oegopsida; family Thysanoteuthidae; genus Thysanoteuthis; species Thysanoteuthis major. The sequence goes on from OY735200.1 coordinate 29,304,280, forward strand.
ATTTTGTACGTAAATGTCTTTCAGTACGACGTAAGTCTGCAGGTGATAAAATGGTAGAAATCTTGACGAAATGCAAATCACTTTAGAGCTTTTTTAAGGAATTGAGAAAAACCGTTGGGAGATTAGTTGTAGAGAGATAGACGGTATTATCTAATAGAGTGGTCTGATGTCTTGGGGAAGGGAAAGTAAATCACTACTGCTTTCGAGCGCTATTATATTGGGAGTGTTTTCGCCTAACGAGATATTATTCACCAATGTTCCATACAAAAAATGAGATCCACTTTTACAAAAATCGAATTACACAGTTGAATCTACTTCTGTAATATTCATTAATCTGAAAAAAATGACCTGTAAACGACTTTTAAATTAAAACATTTTGGCACAATGTAAGAAAAGTCATCCCAATAGTGGAGCGTCACAACCTTGCCCTCACTCAAAATTGAAATATATGTAATGGGATCAATCTCGACACAAATGTTTCTCCCATGTTCACTTCGTCTCATATTGCCAACCAACCACTCGATATAATCCAAAATCAAATTAATATCAAAAAAAGTCTCTCGTATCCTGATGGTCATTTGCAAAGCTTATTGTAGCCCGGGAAAGTTTGACCTTATTAAAAAGTGATGGAACATTCTTCAATAAAGTAAAGTCAGAATCCCCCAACACATCAGTAGTAAGTAAGCTATTCGCACCTCATTCGTCCATTCGAGAAAACTCCAAAGTTGTTGATTGGGGAGAGATTCCTCTGTCCTCTTTCTCAATTATCAGGTTATCCACTAGACTTTTTGACAAAAACCCTTACATAGAAGGATCAATCACATTTCCCTATGAACGCGTGAGTTGAGCAACCATTTCCAAAACTCAATTCTCAATACATTCTTTTACCCACGTAGCACGAATGCTATCCTGCATTAGAATGGCATTGTTTCTTATCTTTATCAAGTAGATGTGACTCCAAGACAGCCAAGTACCTATCTGAAATCGTAGTCAAAAAATAACTGCAGTGTCATACTGCTTAAGGTGTAAAAATCAATTTAGGATCATATCAATCTCTTGGAATCGCCACCCAACGCACAGGACCTCCATCTGATAGGCAACGTATGGGAAATAAATATTGCTTGAATGAAAATCACGACCATCGATCATCTGAAAAGAGTAATGAAGTGAATGTGAACACAGAAAGTCAACGGTGATCTATGCAGCAGCGGGGCTGTATCAATGCTTTCTAGATTCATGGCAGTGAAAGAAAAAACAATCCTCTCCCGTAAATCCTATTTTTTTTTTTTACTTAGATTAATACATATAACTTTTCTAGTAGATATTTACACGCAGAAAAAACCCGAATGAATATATATATATATATATATATATATATATATATATATTAATTGAAAAAAATCTTTCTATGATTTGTTGGTTGGGTCCTTCTTTCAAGACACTGTTACAGCATTGTGGCCAACGGCAAGGAGTAAGAGGCTAACATATGGCGGGTTGATTGAACAACGGAATATATTTCGGTCAACGAAGGAAAAATCATGATTGCATTGAATATATGAGTAATTCCTGATTCATCTGATGGCTTTACTGAATTTAGCAATGGAATGTAAGGCCAAGTAATTATTGATCGATAGAGACTTTGATCATAACACAGATAAAATAAAGCCATCGAATGAACCTATCACGGATCAATACTGAAAAGATACACACTTTTTTTTTTTTTTTTTTTTTTTAATATCATTGGATCAGTGGATGGCTTTATTGGATTTGTCAACGATTTAAAAAGGGAAATTGAATCATTGATAAAATCTGAATGTCAAAATCTTTCTTTTTTCTTTTTATCGTCCAGTAAACTATCACATTTCTCAAAAGGAGAAGAAATCAAGCGAAGAATCACCCTAGGATGGCAAGCTTTTGTTAGAAAAAAACTACCCCTCAAAAAAAAAAGATCCCATTATTTCTAAAAAGAAGCGTATGCAACCAATGCATCCTCCCTATAGTGACTTATAGAGCTGAAACATGGAACCTTACTAAGAGACAGACCAGCAAATTGAAAACCATGCAACATGCACATGAAAGAATTCTGCTCAACCTCACATGGAGAGACCACGAGAAAGCACAATGCATCTGGGAGAAGGGAGTCAGGGACATCATAGAATCATTTAAAAAAACTCGAATTGCAATGGGCTGGTCATATCGCAAGAAAGGCAGACAACTGATGAACATTGCAAATTACGACATTGATCCCCAGAGATCACATGCATAACTGACACCGGCAGAGAATTAGATAGAGAGACAATCTCGACAAATTCAGAAGGTGCTGGCTCCACAACTCCATAGATAGAGAAGTGTAGCAGATCTTGGGAAAGGTTTATGCCCAACAAGGGAAGTTGAGAGACTATTTAGATTGCAATAGAAAGATAAGTAAGGGAAAAGAATATATTCATCTGCCTTCGATATTCTTTTCAATGTCGATGGAGTTTGAATAGATCTATGTATTCCCAGGGACAGTGTATATATTTAGGAATCATTTTCCATCTAACTGACTTCACTTACATTGCGTATTGAGCTACCAAGGGAAAAGATGCAACAGCTAAGAGGTAGAACCCGTGATTTGCGTGTCCACTATGAAGGCAAAAAGCAGCAAAGATGGAAAACGGAGAGAATACCGTAGTTATAATTTAGCATCTTGCTCATTTTTCCTTTCTCAACCTTGGGGTTCCGTGGCTCAAGCATGTCACAAAATGCAATCGGTATATGCAAGGTACAAAGTGAGAAAAAACTGTCGGAGGATGAGAAAGTCGGCTTGGGTGCGAAAGGAAAATAAAAGACCTTCCTTTCCAGGTGAAAAATAACGATTGCCACCCCGACTCATGGTGTACGACCACAGTAGTTAATTAAGCCAGGAAAATAAACAAATACTGCGACGAACACTTCTGTTTCGTAAGAAAAGATTTGCTGGTCAGCGAAACCCACACTATTTTCTAAAGTACCCGTCTTCCTTGACATATGGTAGGAAAAACACAGCGAAAACATCTATCGTTATGTAAAGACCTGTCATTGTCGACCACCCTGCACCCAAGCTGTACACAGCCACATTTTCAAACACTCAGATTCAATACATCCACAGTGTGATTTCGCAATAGAATCAAACATGGGAATCTAATTGTGAACGTAAATACTAATCTCGAATATGAGAAAATACATGTGTTATTGATTCCTCTGTATGATATAAATACAAAATACCACAGGAACACTACGAATCATTTTCTTTTCTCGATCAGTGAGGAAACATCATTAAAATATAGCAAGTCTGAATTCCAGAAGTAATAAAACAAGAATGTATCTCAATTCATGGGATGATAAGACTTATCTTGAATAGCAGGATATTTTTTTCTTTTTCTCATCTATATCGGAATATCTTGCTTTTTCATTTCCAAGTTAACCCTGGCTGCTTTATTATCCCCTACTGTATTTTCTGTAGCGCACGCGCAATAAGTCTCTTGGGAGACTAAGTTTAAGTGTTTATCAGTCCGGCGAAACATCCAACAGCTTTTTATTGATTCTATATAAAAACTAAGAAATTAAATATATCATTACACCTTAGGTCAATACTTTTATGGCTGCAATGTTTAGTTGTGAAACGGGTTAGATTCAGAACTGAATGCTATCAAATAAGTAATGAACAATATCTTATACGTACACACGTATTTACATGTGTAAGCACACACACACACACGTATATATATATATATATATATATATATACATATATATATGAAAATGACAATTGGAAGGTGAAGAGAACTCAAAATAGTTGTAACATCTCAATTTTCAAAAATGTTTATTCTGTGGGCGTAGTTCGATGCATTCAAACGGGGAGGGGGCATCTTTTCCAGATAAAAATATTTGTTGTAGTCCCCTGAGAGAAATACGCTGTTTGAAATGAGATGGGTCCATGGGAGACGGGGTGTAGGGTGTATGTCTCGTGTGTCTGAGAATGTTTGGCTTGTTTTATATAAGAGGGGTAGTGATGGGCTTGAATGGTCACTTCTCGGGGAACGGTGGATTTTGTTATTTATATTCTAAGATTGAGAGATGGCGTCTAGCGATTGATGGATATGTGTTGGTATATGTGTACCAACATGTATTTCTTGAGTTTTCTCTTCACCTTCCAATTGTCATTTCCATCTACATCGGATCATTTCACATCCATTATACAAACATTTATACCTATACACACAATACATATGTATGTATGTATGTATGTATGTATGTATTAATGCATATGCATATACTTGTATTCATGTATATGGCTCAATTGGTTATTGCAGACCAAAGCTACAGAGATGCTCTTCTGGTGATCGTGTGGGTTCAATTCCCAGCTGTGATTTATTCTTCTATTTTCTAACCCTCGCTGTTATTTTGCTCACTGCGTTGAATATGCCCCCCCCCCAAAAAAAACCATTTCCTCTTTCACATTGTTGGATACTGATATACATTACTTATCATGCATGTATGCGTATGTATATAAGTAAATGCGTTATATTATTTAAACTCTGGCAACATGAGGTCATTTCAAATAGCATAAATAGAATAAGCAACTGAAAAAATGGGGTTGATGCTGGAATTGAACCTGTGACCGATAAGGTAGTCGCTTCAATGGAGCGTCACTCTAAATCATTGAGCTAAATGGCCTAAACACGAGTGTGAGCCTTTGTAAGTGCAGTCATGAACAGTGAATGAACAAAATCAGAAGAATGGCAATAAGGCAGATATCTGTGCTTTAGCTTTCTGTCGGAATTTCAAGTCAATGGTTGAGAATAACGCATCTTTTAAGTGATTACCTTATTGTTCGCAGGTTCAATTCCTACAGCTCAACAGAATTTTGATTATGTGGGAGGGCAAAACTAATGAGAAGTGGGTGTTAATTTTCAAAATGCATTAGTCTGTGGGCATATTTCAAAGCATTTTTATCAAATATTTGCAGGGCTCCACAAATAAAAAAAAAATGCTCTCACATGTTTGAGGCTGAGGAAAGAAACAGATATTTTTTGATGTTTGGTTATTTAGCATGAGCGGGAAGGGAAATGATCATATCTACTTAGGAGTCAAAATGTATGTTTTCTGTTTTGCAGGTATTTTGCATGTCCTAAATGAGAAGAACAAAGTGAGGAACTGAAATGGCCAGTCGTAGGGAAGTTTTTATCTCCCTTTTTAAATATGGTGGTATCTAGTATTTAATAGATAGGTGTTGGTATATATAGAGAAGGATCGAAATAAAGAATTGTCGCTTTTTTTTTTTTTTTTTTTTTTTTTTTTCTGCTTGATCATTCTGGTTATTGGTGGGTGTGACATTTTTTTTTCTTTAAGGGGTGTTGGCTTTTTCTTTAAAGGGTATTTGCTTGAACCATTTCATAAAAACTGATGGATATTAGTCTATTCCTCGTAAATAAGTGTTGTATTGTATCTATGTGATTCTGTTTTAAGGTCAATGCATTTAAAGTGTTTGAAATCTGGAAGTGGCATTACCTTTGTGTTATTATATTACATTGGAATTTAAGGACTTCTTTGGTGTATCTGTGTGTCACTGAGTCATGAATAATCTTGATGTGAAAGTTGAAGCTGAGATTGTCTATGTACGACAAGGGCATTTGTTTTTTCATTTCATATTGAGGTTAGTGGTAGCTAAGTCAGTGGCTAATATTTTGTGTCAAGTGGTGGTATTATTTTTTTTTGTCTCGTTTGGCGTTGGTTTATGGATCTTATATGCTTTCCTTCTTGCATTATGAATGAAATGTCGTATGTACCGGGTGAATGTATTCGGGGCAACATATTCTGAGACCCTTCAGGTAGAAACATATACTTTTACTCTCACCATATCCCAAGAATTGAAATAGGATTTATCATATGTGGTCGTTCATGTCGGGGACTTTTTGGAAGACACTGCATTTGATGGCATTGTTAGTTCTGTGAAGTATGGTGTCAATGAATGGACGGGTATCGTTGGACTCTTTCTTGTGTGAATTTAGTAGATGGTTCTACTGTTTCAGTCCAGCTACTACATGGTCTAGATTTGTTGGTTGAGGTTATACTTTTAGAGCATCTTCGATGTCGCGAGAATAGAAAGCTGTTTTAGGTATTTTATATGTGAAAAGGCCTGATTTTAGAAATTCTACGAAGACAAGCTAAAACTCCACTAATCATGGACCCTATCGGTAATTCAGATTTCCGTTGGAAGGAATTTCTATTGAGGCTGAAGAAGCATTAGTTTGTTATCAGTATACATAATTCAATGTGTTTTTTTTTTTTTTAGCGGGTAAGATGAGTTTATCATTGGATTTTTATTGGATTCGTTATTCAGGAGGTGTACGCCTTTTCACGTGCAATGTAGGTGTGAAGTCATGTGACATCAAGGCTGACTAGGATTTCGTTTTTTTTTTCACATCTATGTTTTTATGCTTTTTGTGGTCTCTAGATATAGGAGGTGTGTGATGGTGATTTGTCCAAGCAATCGAGTCAGGATTTCTACGGATGCTCTATTTTTAGGGTGCACTGTCTATCCCTGAAATGATGGGTCGTAAGCGCATATTGGATTTTTGGGTTTCCATTACGTCGTTAAGTCTGAGTAGTGTCGGATGGTAGTCCATGAAATTGGAATGACTTCCATTTATATAAATATGTAACTATGTGTTAGGATATATGTATGTGAATACATACAAATAAAACCTGATGAAACGAATAAGAATTGCTTGTACTATGTAAAAAATCTTTTGAAATGATCCTCCGTAATTACATGGTTAATGAGTCTGTCATATAGGCATTATCAAATTAAATGATTTTTGAAAATATGTCTTAAACAAAAGCATGTCTACATTGAAACAGCTACCCCGTTAGTCACAAATTCGTATATACATATATATATATATATGGTGTGTGTGTGGGTATGTGGTCATATCTCTCTATACATATACATATATGTGTGTGTATGTGTATAGCTGTATAAACATGTTTGTGCATTCCTCCCATATTTATATGCATACCCGTGTGCGCATGTCTGTCTCTATCAATGTATATGTATGTCAGATATTCATACATATATCTTTCTATCTGTATATGTACCTCTCTCTCTCCCTTCTCTTTCACTCTCTCTCTCTCTCATACATATATATATTTACAACAACTACGTTAACTCCTACTCAACCCTACGAAAAACACCTGAAAAAACCTACCATTTTAACAAGCGCTTAGAATTGGGTGAATTCGCACAACTATAACGTTTAACGAAATGAAGATATTCACTGGAAGATATAAATAATCTAATTAAAAAAGGCAACTAAAACCCTCGGAAAAGAAACTTTCTAACAAAAATTAGACTTGGACACTTAATCAAGATGATTTTACGTCAGGGTAAAGCAGCTACCCCATCGATGGTAGGTTCAATTCCTGCCTTAGCTGTATTTCCTTTAATTTTTTATTCTATTTACGTTGGCCAGGGTGAGTGATACATCAATCATGTAATGACGGGAACTCATCCCAAATATATTTCTGTATAATATAATAAATATTATATATATATATATATATTTCTATATATTATTGTCTATATATATAGGAGGGAATCAAATCCAACTTTATGCAAAATTGGTCACTCAAAAGTTGAATTTGAATTGAATTTTGGGTTAATTTGCAGCAGCAATTTAAGTTTTAAAAAAAAATGAAACGATAGATTTCGTTTTTGAAAGAGTTGTGGTTTATTCATTAAGTCTCAAGTTGCTTTTCAATGTTTTTTCGATGTTTTTTTTTATGAAAACGTTCAAGTCTCGAACGTTTGCTCTATTTATTTCTAATAAGCAATTGTATTTATTTCCAAATTATAAACTATAGCATTCAAAAGTCTGGTTCACATTCACATGATCCAGACCATCTTAAATTACGTGTTGTATACAATAGCCGGTTCGGATCCAAAATATTTTGACGAAACGATCGTTGATTTCATTCATGTTTGGTATGCAGAAACCAGATCCCTCAAAATGATTGAAAACACCCCCAAACAATTTTATTGTAGATCCCTCAACATCAAAAGAAGGGTCCAAAAACAGGCTGATCACAAAGTTGGGTGGAACAAAGTGAAAGCAAAAAAACACTAAACACCTATTTCAATTGTCAATTTGCTCATCAAATGATTTATTTTACTGATGTCCTTCATTCAAGTAAAACACAAATATATATACTAAAATATGTTATAAATGCTTTATATTACTTTGAAACTTTCTTTGAAATAATATTCAGTTATTGCTCCATGAATGTATGAACGTGAATTAAAGAAAATATGGCTGCTACAGGAATCGAACGTACGACTAATGAGGTGGTCGCTTCAACGTAACGTTGCTCTTACTCTTGAGCTCTCTGATTATATATTTATTGCGTTATAACATAGTTTTCCCCGTTGGGAAACAAATGGAGCAGATAATGACTGCTAATAAACAAAATGAAGATTTACAGTTTGTAGTTTTTTAGCCCTTTGCATTACAGGCGACTGTTTAGCTCAATGGTGAGAGCAAGTATATCTGGTATATTATATATTCATTTCCTATCTATATAAATACATCAATACGTATATATATACATATATATATATGTGTGTGTGTGCAGATTTATTTGTGTATATATTACTCGATAATAAATCTGACGGTCTTAGATCGTATAAATAAAGAAATGAACGTCGTGCGATGATCGAAGCCACTGATGATTATATATCTTATACATGAAAACACTGTTATCAATGTTTGCCTTGCTTAGGCTATATTTACTCTACCTTAATCTCTTCATCTCTTCATATCACGCTCCACTTCAGTCTAGTCACCTGAAACATCTCTAATCACCTACGATCGAGCATATTTTTTCGGTTCTGAAGAGATGAGAGGTGAGATCTTGGAACGCGCTATGCCTTGATGATTTATATCAACGGTTTCTTCCCAAAAGTAGTGTTCATCCAAAAAAAAAAAGAAAAAAGAAAAAAAGAGGCTGACCGTGGTAAAAACAAGATAAAAAAGACACTTATTCAACAGCACTGACCAAAGATTAGTATAACCGCTTTTTTGCATTGATGACCATAAAAAACTGAAACCTTCAGCTATAATTTTTCACAAATCTAGGTCATCTCCGTCATCATTATCAGCCTTTCATCATCCATAGTTAGACATAAACTCTCCTTAGGATCCACCATATCTCTCTATCGTGAATGTTGCAGAGCCAGTAACTTTTATATTCATTTTCTTCTCTCCATCTTGTATTCTACTGGCTTATTCGACCAGTTGGGTATCCATGTTGAGTGTCATGAATCCAATCATATCTGCCATTTTTGCAACATGACCAGCCCATTGCCATTTGATTTTTCTTGTGGATTCTATGATTTCTCAGACTCCTGTTTTCTCCTGGATATACTTTGCTCTCTTGTTATCTCTTCATGTGAAGTTGAGCATGATTCTTCCATATGCTTTTTGCATACTTCTCAGTCTGCAAGTTTTTTTTTTTTTTTCTTTTTTTTTTTTGGTAACTTCAATGTTTCAGCCCCATAGGTGACTCTCGAGAGGATACATTGGTCTTTTACTTTTCTTTTTAAGATTAATGGGATCCTTGTTTTTGAAGGTTGAGCTTACCATTTAGAGTAATTTTTTGCTTGATTTTTTTTTCTCCATCCGTGGATGTCATGGGGATTCTTCGTCCTATGTAAATGTAGTAATGGAATTTATCCAATTCAGCGTCATCGTGTATTCGTGATATAGTTGATGATGAATTCTGTGAAAAGTTTGAATTTACAGTTGTGTAAGTCCGAAGTTGATTAGGTCTTTCGGGTTTCCTCTTTTCAAAGCTGAAGCATTATTTATCGTGTTTCAGTCTTCCAGGACTTTACTTTGTTTTTGGACGTAAGTTGAATAGAATAGTTAGTTTTCTAGTGACAATCTTACTAGCTGTTTTGAGTAGATCGATGATGATTTTGTTTGGTTCGAGAGCTTTCCCTTTTTCTGTTTATTCGGTGGCTTTTTTTTTTACCTCCAATAGTGTAACTTCTAGGAAGTCCTCGTACTGATGGCTCGAGTCTTGCGTATTCTGCTCGATGTTCTATGGTTCATGTCTTGAATAGAAGAGTTTTTGATAGAATACTTGATAGCGTTTGTCAATCCTGTATCTGTGTGTAATTAGGTCTCCGTCATATTCAAGTATGTTTCTCCAATTTATCACTTCTTGTTCGTTATAACTTGGTTTCTGCGTTTGTAATGAATTTCCAGATTTCTTTTGAGATTTTACTTTATGTGATCCTTGGTTTGAACATAGCTGCAGCTTCTATTAGAGAAAATGTTTTTTTTTTTTTGCTGAGGATTTCATTGATGTTGTTATCGGTGTTAGATATAAAATCCTAACAGAAGGGAATGACACCGTTTTCCAATTCAAGCTAGGAGGATCGGATGAGCTCTTCAGGTACATTTACCGGTTGCAGGTTGTTATACAAACTCAAATTTGAAAATGAGGGATCAATAAGTATAACAAATAATATAACTCCTTTTTCGTGTCTCTTCTATTGAGTGTGCATCCATGTGAATATGTAATCTGTTGTGTAAGTTCAAATCTAGGACTGCAAACAAAACAACATTAATTACAAAGAAAAACTTGATTTTCCACCAACACATTCGACTGAAGAATTTGGCAATTCTTCCTCTATTGAACTTAGAGTATTTCTTCCACGACGTACACCATCCTACTTCCATCAATTTTTCTCAATTCAATTATTAGATGAACTATTCTTACATATCAAGAAATCTTAGAATCCATCAAAAAACTTAAATGGCAATCGGCCGGTCACATTGCAAGAATGAAAGATAACCAATAGACATCACAAATCACAACATAGATCCCCAGAGACCACATCCAAAACCATGGCTGACAGAATACAAGATGGGAAGATGAAGTAGACAAATTCAGAAAAATAGTGGCTCCGCAACGCCCACGATAAATAAATGTTGTAGACCCTGGGGAAGGTCCAACGACAGACGCTAAAAGACTGATGATATTCATCATGATGATGACATGGTTGAGACGAAACAAAACTATATATGTGTGTGTATGTGTGTGTGATGGTTATGTCCCAGGCACTTGAAAGTATACACTCAATCGTTCTTCGTTTATATCAGGATTTGAAAAAAGAAACTGAATTACTTTATTGAATTCAAAATGTGGTTTAATGATTCTAGATAAATAAGAGTCCAGATTCATCAAAAGAAAACGTAACTCCCAAAGTTTAAATGCAAATCAAAGACCAGATCATCGATGAGCAAAGTTCTATTTGGGTTAGATTCCCCCAATTACACCTCATAGTCAATTTGTATCCATCGCTGAACAAATACTTTTGATCATGTTTCATTTGCAATGTTATGTTGCTTTCAACATGCAAGGGATTGGGTTTTTAAAAGACAAAACCGTAAGCACAAACGACCTGATTACTTCATCACTCTTTTAACGTCCGTCGTTGGACATAGACCTTCCCCTAAAATCGACACACTTCTCTATCATGGACGTTGCAGAGCCGTTATTGTCTGAATTTGTCTAGCTTGTCTCTCCATCTGATATTCTGCCAGCCTCAGTTATATCGTGAGTTGCGATGTCCATTGTTTGTCCGTCATTCTTGGAACATGGCCAGCCCACCGCCATTTGAGATTTTTAATGGATTCTATGATGTCCCTGACTCTTGTCTCTTCCCAGGTGTACTGTGCTGTCTTGTGGTCTCTCTATGTCAGGCCAAGCATAATTCTTTCATGTGCACGTTACATGGTTCTATATTTGCGGATCTGTCTCTTGGTTAGGTTCCATGTCTCAGCTCCATGTGACTATTCGGAAGACGCATTGGTTATACACCCCTCTTTTTAGGATTAATCGGATCTTCTTATTTTTTAAGGTTGAGCTTGCTCTGCCAAAGGGTTGCCATCGTAGCAGGATTCTTCCTTGGATTTCTCCTTCTCTTGAGGGTCTCATGGCGATTCGTTGTCCTAGGTAGATGTAGTGATCTATTTTCTCCAGTTCTGTGTCCTCTATTTTGAACTTAAAGTTTTTATCTCCGATGTGGTTGTTGCACATGATCTTCGTCTTGCTGAAGTTCATGTGTTGGCCGACTTTCTTCCTCTCTTTATTTAGTTTTGCGTATTGGATTTTCCGTATATATTTTTTTTCTCACTCATTTGTTTATCATGTACTTCAATGGCCTGTTCATTCATTCAGCTCTGTTTCCAGACCAAATGGAACCGAAGCAAAATAGGAACTCCAAGATTTTTTTTTTGTGTTTGATTTTTAAATCAAAGAATCGTCATAATTATGTATTGATATATTCAAATTATATTTCCCATCTTAGATGTTATAAATGTTTTTTGATACAATATTTGCACCGTGTATTCTCTGGTCCTTTTTATTGATAGAAAGATATAATTATTGTCATTATTATGAATTGATTTATTCACTGTATTGTTTTTATTTCGGCTGTTATAGATGTTTTTATACATACGACTTTTAGACCATGTACCTTCCAGCCTTTTTCAAGTGCGTTTTTGTCTTCTCTTCGCTTTCCATGCCAAGGTACCGGTTGCATCTGTTAATTCCTTCATCATTTCGCCCAGAACTTTGTTTTGATAAACATAAGTTGAATTTGTTGTTTGACTTATGAAACAGGAACCAATCTCAACTGAGTCAAATATTATCACATATTCCAAAAAGCTCCTGATTTATTCTATCCGAATCAGGTGGACCATTTTTTTGTGTTTGTAGCCCGTCAAGTTGTTTATCATCACGCCCAAGATATATTCATATTTGATCAGTTGACTCGTTATCAAAACATGAAGCTTACACGAGTGTTGATGTGGAATGATATATATACCCATATATAAATTGGTGTGTATGATATATATATATATATATACACGTGTGTGTGCATGTGTATATATGTATCCATGTCGTGTGTATATATATATATATATATATATATATATATATAATGTTTGGCCACGAGTAGGGCAAAAACTTCAAGTGCAATCATAACACAATTTTCAATGTGTGAAAATTTGATGGCTCTCCCAGTTTTCATCTAATTTTCAACCATCTTCGTATTTATCCTTTTGGAATTGAGAATTGAATAATATCTATAATACATATCAAGACATCATTTACACCTGGAAATGATTAATAGCAGAAAAGTTAAATGATGTTGCATTGGCAACAAGTTATGGCTGTACCCCAAACATGGACAGGTGCATACAATGAATACCCAATCGAATAATTTCATCTGTTCCACCTCGATAAACAGTATTTTTCTTCCGTCACTTTTCATGGTATTTTTGTCAAGTTTTTTTTTTTTCGAAATAGAATATTCACTAAAAAGTCACCCCAGTGTTCAAATATATATGGAAACTTGGATCTACAAAATTGCTTACCATAACCAGAACTCTATTCACGACAAGATGGGAAGACAATTTTTCATTTTTTGTTTGTGCCTTGAATAATCCATACGTAAGATTTTAAAATGATTGTTTTCTTTATTTCAAATTTGATTCTTGATAGAATAGGAGACTTTTCATCGTTTGTCAGGAAAAAAAAATCAAAAATCGAATCAGTTATTTGACTTGACCATTAGTTTTGTTCTAACTTTCATGAATTAAGATTGATCCTGAATTCACAAATTGTAAAATAAAGAGGTAAATGCTCTCACGGTTTTTATAACTCTTAATCATTTTGTCGTTAAAAATGCAGAGGAATTGGTTTTTTTTTCCATTTTTTTTCCAAGTCGTCCAAGTTTGCATTCTTAACAAAAAAAAAACAAATCACAGAATTCTGTGAATTATAAAGCTATTTAGCGGGGATAGTAATATTATCATTAAAAATCGATTTTGTAACATTTTACAATGGAAAAAAAAACTTACAAATCAATCTACAGATCGATATCAACGTGATTTGGAAAACCTCAGTTGATATCCTGAGAAAGAGAGTGATGGCAGATGTATATAAATGGAATGATATACATATAAGTGAGAGAGAAATAGTTACATAAATATAAAAAAATGAGGTCAAAGTATCATATGGGAGCAGAATGAGATGAATACATTAATTGATTGTTAGATACCCCCCTTCAAAATGTGTTCTTGTGAGATATAGATGCCATTCCTATCAAAACTTGGTGGAATGAAATATTTCTTATTCTTAAAGACCTACTGTATCAGTGAATAATCAGTTATAAAAATGACAAAAAAATCAATAAAAATAAAGAAAGCAAACGGTGAAATAGGTCAGATATAACGTTCTTACCAAAATCCAATTATTTTAAGCAGTAGTTCTATACTTTGGCGGACTAATCTTTCAACATGGTCGTCTACAAAATCGTTTCATTATTCAATATTCCTTTTGATCTTTGACAATCAGGGCTATTCGCCCATTTGTTATACCTTATTCTGGCAGTTAATATTCATCCTGATTATTCAAATTTAGATCTGGTTCCTTGCTCTTTCTTCTCCTTTCAGGTTGGTTGTATTTCTTTTGGTCTGGTAACAATGAATTCGAAAAAAAAGAAAATTCGTGCAGAAAAGAAACATTCTTTGGTTCTTCCTAAATTTCTGTTATCTCGAGTCGTGGAGAAGACGGAAGATTTCGATACATCACAAACTCTACAACCTTAATGGATAGGTACATTTTGACGTATTTCTGTAAAATTTTATTTTGATATCTGATTTTTTCTTTGAATTAATTCCATTTATCAGTCCTTATTTTAGCAGTTATTGTTCATCCTGATTATTTGTATTTGTTCAGTCCTTTTTCCTTGTCACACGTTGGTTTTCAAACAAAGCGAAAACACGCTTAGATAGTAATTTTAAAATGTCAACGGAGTAATGAATGTGTAAGTTGTACAAAAAATTGAAAGTCACGATATATCACGAACTACACATCTTTAATGGAGGAGATCTCTTAGCCTTCATACAGGAAAAAAAGCCTGAAATTGTTTAGTCTGAAGTAATAAGTATTTTGACGAATTCTTCAAAATTATGTGGGGCTCAAATAATAGTTGATTTAAATTCTTAACCTTAACTTTCCACGAATTTTCAAACTAAAAGGTCAGAAAAAATAGAATGAGTATTCAACTCTGCGTGTTCAATATCAATGGACATTCATGTTTTATTCGTTGCAAGAAAGAATAACGTCTTAAAGTAGCCAACTTGAGTCTTGAATATATTTTATCGAGCAGTTTTAGGAGAATATATACCTTTATGAAACTTTTTTTCATTTGCTAGTTATTAGTTAGAGATAGGGCCTAGAGACATTACTAACAGTTACACAATTTTTTTCTGTCTGGTAGATATACGTATCTGCACAATGTGTCAATGAAATTATAAATACTTGTGAAAACTGAACATTAATATTCTAATATCAAATAAACGCAGAGGGAAAATCGAAAGTCGTTCTCTTTCAAAAATGTTACTTGCCCTTGCATTGTAATCTTTTCGTCTATTGTATATGAAATATTTCTTTGGAAAGATGAGTTTTTTTTGTGGCACGTACCAACATGTAGCTGAATATTGTAGAATAACATTGTTCGATTTTGCCACAGTAAATTTCCGTGTATTTGGTTTTAATAGATTCATGTGCAGTGATTTTTAGGTTGTTACAATAATATATAATAACACATTTTGCAGGTAGACATTTTTCTCACCGGTCCTGTTTTTCCTTAGATTATCTTAAATGTAATTTAGTTTATTCTATTTTTAGTAGAGTGATTTTTTGGCTGATTAATATATGGACAGAAAATTTATTGTGAATCTGCCTGTCTGAATCATCCGCCTAAATACAAAATGGCAGATTTTTTTAATATAAAAGAAAAAGCTGAGGTTTTCAATATTTTTATCAAAATCAGACACTGACGTACCAAAAATATGTCAATATCGAACTTGAATGCAAATGTATATTCCGGATAACTCTGCTCACTTTCAATAGAAAAATATAAAGAAAGATACAAAAATTCAATTGAGCAAACGTATGCAAAAAATTATGAAAATAATCTTTCCTTCATTGTAGTTACCAAAGCCTTTTTATTCCTTACGTACCAAAGGTTTAAACCACAAAAAAATGGTTAAAAACTTGTGTTGATTTATATACGTGACAAACAAAAAACTCTTAATAATTTTTGTTTCAAAATAGAAATTTATCCCCTGGCTGATTTAAATCATCGTCCTCTTTTTTACAAGACAAGTGTCTTATCTGCCTGAACCTAGGAGAGATATGTGATAACTGCATGATTTATTTTCGATTATAAATCATACGTGTCTGAGTTTGAGACTATTTTCCTTTATCAACTTTTTAATCCTTGATGTAGGTTCATAGATTAGAGATTCCTAGTCTTCTTGAGGAAAAAGAATTCGCAGTTCCAGGAGAAGTGTCTCAAAAGTAACGTGTATTTCCGTTAAGTAGTTTCGATGTACATTGCATTATATCAAATTTGAAATATATACATCTAAAAACTTAGCATGTAGCGTACTTCAGAGAAAAATTTAGTGGTACAAAGTAATTAGAACAATTTGTCTATCTAAAGGTTCTTACAAAATGATACACTGTTTCGTAAAGTTTGTTGTTTTATAGATGTTATTACAAAACTAATGCCTTCGGTTGGTGTAAAAATTCAAGTTAGTCATATTGGGGCAGGGGGCTAAATGAGCTTCCTGATACATTTCGGGACAGAGAGAATTTCCCTATTTCCCAAACCCTTCATGTAAGATATGCATGGGGTGAGGACTAAGTATGTTCCATCATCATCAGTCTTTTGCCGTCTGTCGTTTGACATGGAACTCCCCCAGGATCCGCCACATTTCTCTATCATGGTCGTTGCGGAGCCAGTATTTTCTGAACTTGTGTAGTTCATCTCTCAATCATGTATTTTGTTGGCCTGGGTTTCGCATGTGGTCTCTGGGGATCCATGTTGTGAGTTGTAATGTCCGTTGGTTCTCTTTCGTTCTAGCAACATGACCAGTTGATAGCCATTTGAGTTTCTGATGGATTCTATAATGTCTCAGACCCTCGTTTTCTTCCTGATATATTGTGCTGTCTTGTGATCTATCCATCTGTGGTTAAGCATGATTCTCTCAAGAGCACGCTGCAGGTTTATCTCTTGGTTATGTTCCATATTTCAGCTCCATAAGAGACTATCGGGAGGATGCATCGGTTGTGTGCTCTTCTTTCTAGGATCATTGGGATCGTCCTGTTTTTGAAGGTTGAGTTCGCTCTGCCTAAGGCTTTCCATCGTACGGTGATTTTTTTTTTTGCTTGATTTTTTTTCATAGATATTCGTTGTCCTAGGTAGATGTAGTGGTCTACTTCCCCCAGTTTTGCATTTTCGATTTGACTGTTATGTCCTTATTTTCTATGCAGTTGTTGCACATGACTTTTGTTTTACTGAGGTTCATATGTAGGCTAACTCTTTCGCTTTCTTCGATTATATTTCTAATTTTAGGGATTTTTTCGATGAAATACTGAGCAATACTGCAAAAACTTCTGAGGGATTCCTTTGTAGTTTAGATCATAGTCACTAGCAAGGTATAAAACGTAATTGTATGTCTCGTGGATGTTCAGCTGTGAAGAGATTCACTTTTAACAGGGTGCTTGACCTTGATGTGTCAGTATATCTGTACATTTATTTACGAGAGTTGATTTCTTTCAAATCAGAGACACCTGCTCTTGGACAATACATTATGTATTGGACAATTTGTCTGATTGTGCATGTATTATCGGAATTTGATCGATTATTCAATTATGAAGAATGACACGAATTGAATCTTAGACCAAACGAAACACTTCCCCCAAGATTGATTTTATGAATTATCTTTTAGTTTGTATTTATCATTTGTTCACTGATTCTGTTTCTTCCTTTGCTAATTCATTTTTTTTTCTGTTTTGTATCATATTCTATTTTCCATATAATGTTGGATCATCGGTGTATTCTTCTCGGGAGTCGGAAACTATTTTGTGAATTCTCCCAAAACGGAACAACGGATTAGATGCACTGAATTTGGCAGGAGACAGTTTGCCTGATTGCAGAATCATTTTTCTAATTTGATCGAATGTTCAATAATGATGAATGACGCGAATTAAATCCCGATCAGAACGAATTAGACACATTTTCCTTCAAATTTGAATTTGTGTATATTTTTCTTTTTGTTTGAATAGTCTACTTTGTTTTTTAAAAAAATTCCTGCTGGTTATAAATGTTTTGATTTTATTTTTGTTCCTATTCATTGAATGATAACATCTTAAACGACTTACTTAAAGGTTTAAGAAAAGCTACATTGATATTTTTTCACATTATTTGTTCAGAGACATGCTGTGCACTAAGCGTCGGCATATATACAACGACGCATATATATATATGTATATAATCATAATTTCTTTTATATATGTATGTTAGTATTTATATGTGTGTGCGTGTGAGAAAAAGAGACAAACCATATAGTCATGGTTTTAAGATATAATAATTTTCTGAGTCTTGACCAGTTTCGAGTAAGATTCTGTTTTTAGATATTACTTCCCACTGTCCTGTAAAGGGGGGAAATAAAATCAGGCCATTTTTACATTATTCTTGGCTTAAATAGAATATATATATATCATACGGTGATTGTATCATTTGGCATGATGAAGGTAAGTACAAAAAACAACGCAATGAAAACGAGGTGCTGCAGAAATCGAATCTGCAACCAGAAGGGTAGCTGCTTCAATGTAACATTGCACGTACCATTGAGCGAACCAGCTGCCAGAAATGCAAAAGGGCCAAATAACTGTTTAAACTCCGAATTCTCATTAACTCCTAAGTACCGGCAGCTGTTCAAACTTTCAAAATCAGAATGTCATTCCCCTTGTGGGGTTCGTTTCAAAGCTAAACCTCATAGTTTGAGTTATATTTATACCAATAATGAAATAGAAACAGAAAAAAAAGAATTGGTAATTGCTATTAAGACATTACAAATAAGTCTTAAAAAAATTCAATAAATCACGAAAGCATCAACAATAGAGACAAAATATATCTTTGGGTAACCACTCCTAGGGTGTACTCGGCGGCAGGGTTGTTTTCAACTTTTTATTTGATATTGAAAAATGGCGGTTCACAGAGAGACCGTTTCAGAAATGCAGGGGGGATAATTACTCGAGAACTGACACACTTGACACACTACGTAAAGAGCTGCATCGAAATATCTTTCTAAGAATCGTAAGTGCTTTAAAAGCGAAATACTTACAAGAAAGATCTTGGCAACCATCTAAAGTATAAACTATTCTCTAACACACCTACAAACAGACTTGTTAACTCCCTTGATGAAAATCAACGATGCAAACAGGTACACCCCAGGAATAGTTACCCAACACCTGCATATGATAAATCAGCGGATCGAAAAATAAGAAACAACAAAAAAGCGATAGAATACAACAAGCACATTGGCAATTTTTGATTATGCTCAACTTATTTACAGCAAACATTCAAAGCAGCTCCCGGGATTCTGAATCGGGAAAATAAGGATAATTATAGACGGAAAATATTTGGATAATTCACGATTTGCTGATGATATTTGATGTTTGTGATACTATCAAAATGAGTTGCAATACACGTTAGGTGATCTAAGTACTGCAAGCTTGAAAAGCGTTAAAGATGAACCGAATTTAGATAGAAATATTGCACGACAATAACAACACGAAAAATACCATAAAAAGTGGCTTAAGGGATGCGTTCACTTAGGTCAGTTGATAATGTTAGAGGAGGAGACCATGAAAGTGATATGCTTTAATATATAACGATTTGCTTGAAAGCATTTTATAGCTATAGAGACCTGGAGAAAAAGCACTCAGCCAATTTGTTTAAAACGTTGTGTACGAAGAATGCATGATATCAGCTATGATGTTCGGACGTGAAACATGGAAACTAACTAAATTAATTGGAAACAAACTCAGTATCACACAAAGAGTAATAGAAAGAAGAAAGTATGCGATAAGACTAAGATATAGAAAAAACATCAACTTGTATTTTTTACTTGGGGCTGTACTCTGATCCAACAAAAATAATTAGGAGACTAAAATAAAGATGGTTTGAATACACAGCAATAGAAAAGGAGAGCAGATGATGTCATAAGTTAAGATACTGGTGCTCTAGACATTGCAAAATCAGTAGCAGAAGACCTGACATATATATAAGAAACAGTTTACGCAGTCACATTCGATACTGATGGAGTTAATGTCACACTGGCAAAGCTCTCTATCTGATCCTTTCATCTCATATTTATATATATAAAGAGAAAGAGATGAAGACAGGGGAAGGGGAGAGGGATGCATAAGAGCAGATACATACATATGTTGTTGATTCCCAATAAAATATCTCGTCGTTTCAGTCAGACAGAAATTTACTGTTAAGTATAGAAGCCATCTTCGGTATTTGATGATACTTCTCAACCAAATCGGGTCAAATGAAATTTGCATGAGACTCCGTGTGTTTTAGTGGCAGTTATGGTGTTTTTGAATGCAAAATTTGTCACGAGACAAAATGGAATAAGTGAAGCTAAATATTATTTTGAAACCCTTCGAGGGAACAATTTTCACTCAAAGGCATCAATGATTATGAACTGATGCTATACTTTTAACATATATCAGAATCATTTTTTTGTCCTTAAGACAAGGTTTTGACAGTCAGTTCTTCAATCTTCATCAGGTGATGTCTCCATCTAAATACTTTTTGAATGATTCTCTTTCAGAGAGATTTACAATCCAGTCCTCATTTTGATACGGATCGGTCATCAAGAACTCATCTTTTACATTCCATCGCTGTATTCACTTCACCAAAAGATAAAGCAAGAGTCATCAAGATGAAAAATATCGAGTCTAAACATCCTTTAAATCAAATTTCGTTTAGTTTAACATACTGCTATCCTTTTACACGGCTTTAATGAATTCTCAAAAATGTGGTCGCTGTTTTCGTCGTTTTGTAGAAGTTGCAAATTGACGAATCTACTTCTTAAAATGTTACACACTTTATACAAGAAACTTTGCAACCAAGTATATCTCTTTAAAAGATGAATAAATAGAATACAATATGAATTTAGCTAAAAAGAACAGTTTAACAATTGAAAGAAAATGGTATTTTCCCTCTGAAGTTATCTGTTTGGGATCCATTTTCACATACCAGTGATCTGACTTCTGAGATTATTATACACAATATAAACACTATGCCTTTGAGCAGATCTTTTTAAAGAAGGGGTATGTTTCAGAATTGGATTGACCATTGAAAAAAGATTCTATCATATAAATGAACGGGCATGATTTTGTCTGTTCGGTTGTCTATTTCCAAACTTTTTCCACACGAGGAGCTTTCTTTGATGCAATATAGATTAAGCGTTTTATCTAGTTGAAACCAAATAGATGTCCACCTTTTAAATTCTATGAAGATAATGCCACATAAAAAAAATGGTTGGAAGAAGATTGTCTTACGCTATCTTCCCACGTCTAAGCCAATCGTAAGTTGTAGTGAGCTAAGCAAATTAGGCATTGATTTACAAATAAAATACCCGACGAAGAGTTTTTATCGAACTACCAAAAACTGCAGTTTTGAGATTAGAGTTTCAAGTTGAAAAAAAGCAACAACAACAATTTCCTCAGAGGATAATAAAATAATTTTACTATATCTTTTGTTGGGAAGTAATCATAAAGTGTCTAATTGAGATAATCTTAGTAAATATCAAATTGAATCATTTGTTTACACTGCACCAATATGTAGATAGAAAAACCTAGCTACTGATTCCATTAACCGATCTATTTGTTTTTGTTATCATCTATTGTAAATGTAATTTTTTTTTGATCATGAAAGTGATTCAAAATCGCACGATACTTGGTAACCTTGCTAGTTTTGTTAATCTTCCTTGAGATTTTGTGCTATTCAGATGCCTATTTATAAGCAACTAATTAACAAGTGATTCTTTCCGGAATTTATATGATTAATAATTGGCCTGGCCCATTTTACAAAGACAATTGGGAAATTATCATAACCTTTTTTTCCATCTACACATGCTTCTGTAAACGTTTAATGTATCGGCAAAAGTCATTTCAATCAACCAACGAATCACACATGAATGGAAAAAGGAATACATAAGTCTATGAACGCCGAAAATAAAGATAGATAATATTAATGGGATGGAAATGAAAAGATGTTTCGATTAATTTTTGAATATTCTTTTTGAAGTGCATTTTCTATTGGTGTCACTTTGAAGTGCAGCTCCTCAGACATGTTGATTTCATTGTTCATAGAATTAAAAGTAATTATTGCGTAATATTGCATTAAAGTAATTTCAACCATTGATGATGTTTAAAAGCGGAAGAAAATTCTCATGCAAATGTCAGGCTCTTAGTCGAAATAATTTTACCATTTCTACATAATTGATTTTTTCATGAATACCATTATTGACGTTTTTGATCAGGATAGAAAACTGGGTCCAAATTTTCGGTTAAGGATTTACAATCGTAACAACGATTCACAAATAAGTTGGCATTTTATTTATAGTACGGTACTTCCTGCAAAACCGTCTATCATTCAATCGTCGTCCTGAATAACATTAATACACAAGGGAGCAGAAGTAGGAGCGGAGTTTTGCCCTGCAGTGACATGGTTTATTAACATCAACGTTTACAAAACCTAGCATCTGGATCAGTTGACAAGAGACCCAACTGCCAACCATTTGATCGTGAATTCAAATCATAATAAAGGAATGCTAATCATATGTATAAGTTTAGATTAAGATTAAGGGACCAACAGACAGTGGTAGTTTACTTCCGTAAATTAGCTGAGGATCGCTGTAGTTGGTGTTTAGGTAGAAAAACAAAATAATCTCCAGCCTCCAACTACGACAGGAGTTCGACAATTATTGAGAGAGAATTAATGAAGAGCTTAGACATTGAAATCTTTGAAGAGCAGAGATGATGCAGCAATTAAATATCCCCATGGCTTGTCCACGTGATGGTTTGCATTTGCTTGCTTTCGGTCTTAATGGTCTTAATATTTCAGACGCGGTTCTTCAAACGCTAATCGCTTTTTCTTATCTTCTGAACGATTACATTTTCTTGGAATGATAAGCCGATTTGCCTTGCTAATCTATATCCATACAAATGCATTCCGTCTTCTGTCCACAAGGGAAATGATTATCTGAATAGAAAGAGCTGAAACTTCCTACTTTAAAATAGTCGATTAGAAAGAAAATTGAGATTTAAATAAAAATCAACAAAAACAACACATTTTAGTTGTTGGTGAGATGATCGTGTATGTCGGTGCAAGAATTAAATACTCAACCTAAGATAAAGTATAAGGATTTAGTACTTTCCCAAATGTTGAGGTTGATCATTATTGTACTTGTCTTGTCTGTAGAAATATATTTTTAATCTAAATCATACAAGCGTTGGTTTCAATAGAGATAATCAGTAGACAGAGTTGGATAACAAGGAAGGCTCTGGCTAGCATCCCAGTCCAGTGAAAGCCCAAAATCATTATCGATATAATGAATAAAAAAAAATCCAATGAAGACATCGAGACATTGAAAACTTTGATGAACAGACATCGTTGCATGGATTAGATATCACTATAATGTTTTTACGAGATGATTCGTTGTAATTATTGGTTTTTATTTTCCCATCTGTTTGTTTTTCACTTTAATATTTCAGACATGTTCATCCCACAGCCAGACGGTAATCGCTTTTGCTTTGTTTCTTGCTGATTATATAAAGATAAGCAGATTTGCCTTGCTAATCTATAGCCGAACAGATGCATTCCGTCTTTTTTCCATCAAATGTAGAGGCAGAACAGCGCCAATTTTCTAAGTTACAAAACTCGGACAAGCCAGCAATTTGTAACGTTCTGCTTCTAATGATTGAGAATTCTCTTTACAGCCGGGAAAAATGTGGTTTGTTAGAGCAAACAATGACGAAAGCTAAGCAAGAGAGTGATGATGTTGCGGTGAAGTCAGTAAGAGCAGCAATGAGAAATAACTGCAAAATTGTTCACGTTCAAATGTAGTCAGCGGGAAAATTAAACCAAGATAATTATTCTATTTCACCTCCACTACCGGATTTGAATGAGAAAATGAACTTTTAACTTTTGTTAAATACATTCTTCTTTCGATCAATACGTGACGTGAACATCTTGTTGAACCAATAACTATTTTTTTGATTTGGAAGAAAGATAGATTGGTAGTGATTCATAGGATCGAGGATTGGATTGTAATACCAATTCAAGTTTTAATGTAGATCTATAAGTAAATGGGTAGAGATAAACACTTTTCAAATTTTTGAGAGATGAGTGCAGTGCGTATTTTCTTGAATACTATACTTTCACTTTTAGGTGCAAAAGAAACCTTATTGGTGGTAAAGTTACAGATAGGAGAGAAATATTTGAACTGGAGTTTTGTGCATAGAATATAGTTAAAGGCATCAAAGCTTTCATTTAATGATAAATTAGGTAAATTTAATTATTTTTAATTAATATGGGAAACTAAATCAATATTTTTTCAAGTTAATTTATAAATTCTGTTAAATTCAATTAATATCTGTCCTGTCTTTTCCAATTAGAGAATAGTAAACAGGTATGCGAATATGGTTTCTGCTGAGAACACACTTCATTTCAATATTCCATTACATGATTGTGTCTCAAGTTGGTGGCTCTTACTTATAACCAAGTGTCGGTAAGTCTCATAAAAACTGGCATTTTCCTCGAACTTTTTCCTGATTTTCATATTGCCATCGTTTGAAGAATTTCTTGATATTCCAATCTTTTCGCAGGGTTCCCTGGGGCCATTTTAATTGCTCTATTAATCATAGCATAGGTCTGAGGATTGGTGTGTTTTAAGTGAAAGCACAGGCCTGTCCACGCATATATTTGCAGACGTGCACGTATTGATGCGTAATGCTTGTTTGGGCGTGGTGCAGCTCCAAAATCCCTCTAATAATGATAGCTTTCCTATGCATGTAACCATAGCCCAATGAAAACGGCGCATGGTAAGCAGAATCAATTCAATCATTGATTTTCTAGTTGTTTTCATGGAGATGATAAAATGATTGTCAGTTGTTTTTCAACAATTCGTATGTTTTAATAGGTGGCTCAATTTACCATTTAATTACGATGGGGACCGGACACCAATTTGTGTCATATGAATCATAATTTGAATTTGGAATTTTTAACATTATCAATGAATTTCCCTGTTCGGAACATACATCTTTTAGAGTTTTTTTCTCCCTACGGGAAGTTCTTTTTTTTTTCTCCTGACTTCATACTCGTATTATTATTTTTATTGTAATTGGGTGAATCAAAGAATTGTTCTTCTTTGTATTTTTTCTTCATTTATTTTTAATCAGATTATGGTGCAGCTTCTCTTTCTCTGATGAAATATTTTTAATGTGTGAGCAATGTATAAAGAAAAAAACTTTTTACGTTAGGGGCAGATTTTGGAATTTGCCACGGCCACCACCCTGAAAGTATATGTACACAGCACAATATCTCCATGAATTTCAGTGAAATTTTCCGGAAAGTAGGGCAGTGGGCTAATGAAAATGTGTTACAGGACTCTTGCTCGAAAAGTTCACAGGGACTTTTGGTGAAATTTTGAGGAGGAGGTAAGGCAATGGGTAAATGTTTTCCCTTTTTATATTCTGGGTCGAATCAAGGTATCACCATAACCCTAACTATTAGTACACATCGCAACGCCTTCGAAATTTCACAATGACTTTAGGAGAAATTTTGCAAAGGTTCGAAATGGGCTAGAACAGAGGTGTCTAGTTTTCGGGTGATTCTAGAAATTTCCTGCTGTCACATCCCCTGCATCGTAGCTATTTGTATACATCAAGTACAATTTTCTATTCTGCTGATTCACAAAGGAGATGATTTGATATGGAGCTCAATGGCCTGGAAAAACTTTAAGCAGGCATATGATATATAAACAATTTTTTTAGTATGAATGAATATATTCATTGAGATGAAATAAGGAAAAAGAATGAAACATGCTTATATGTGAGACTATATTAAGCTCACTGTATTAACATATAACTCAAACAAGAACTCAGAACTTCTGTTCTATTTGAGTCCAACTATTTCACTGGGATGTTTGATCATTTCTTGGAAAAACGGAAAAGCTAGCGATCGAAAGTGAACAAAACATCAGAACATACGTATAAAACATACACACTCAAGGAAAACAGGTGAATAGATTAAATAAAATTAAATGGATATGGAAATTGTTGGATCTCTGAGACACAAGAATTAGAATTAGCGGGCGAAATCAAGGCCAATAAACGAAACTGTGACAATAGTGGTAGCAGTCAGGAGTTATATAGAGACAGTGATTGTTGCAGAGGGAGATGCAAAGGGAAAGCAGTCATTGCAACTACCTGTTTCCCTCGACAAATCAACGGTAGAGAATGCGGTTTTAATAATGGTAAAGAAATCGGCAATTTCTCATTTATCGAGGGAGTGGATAATTTCTCTCTATCTCACACGACCAACTTGAAAGTTGGACATTTATATGAACATGTTTACAAAAATCCTTTGCACCAAGTCGGTAAGTCACCAGACACCTTTCAGAAGTGTGTTTATTTATTTGAATTTGATTAGCCCATCGTATCTATAACATAATTTTTGGTAGATATGTGTGACTAGTCAATTTAGTTAAGTCGGTAACAAACACGACAACGAATTAGATAGTCGTGAATTCATAATCCGGTAGAGGAACGTGAATTTTTACTACCCCACATTTGCTGAGGATTGTGGGATTGTTTTTGCTACGATAAACTTTGACATGATTGATACATTGTAAGGCAACAATGGATTATTGACATCTGCATAGCAACTCAAGGAATAAAACATAATTTTAGCTTGAAGTCTAGTATAATTTCCCTGTTCCCAGTTTTTTCTTCCAAGTTCCCGACTATCATTGCAAATTGGAATTCAAATATAACCTTTTCGAAACCCTTCGTTTCTTTTTAGTTTCAAGCTTTAACCGTACGAATTTTGATGTAGATCTCTTTGCATCAATTGCAAAAAGTGTCATTCTTTCAAAACTCTACACAAATTATCCGATACTGATCTTCCAAGATATAAGGCATGAGTCTTTTCTGCGTCCATCGTGAATTTTGCTTCGCTTTAGACCTTAGTTATGTTTAATAGTCCATTAACTCTTTTGGTGTTTTGTAATCTGTATTTACAGAGATCCCATTTTGTAAGTATTTTCCAATATGCCTCGAAGGACTTACTCAATCTGGAAATTATTATTATGGGGTTAATGTTTTCAGGGCTGGATCTGATTGGTCAGGAAAGGACGTTTTTTGCATTCTTTACTGCCTGTGGACAATTGAGACCGAAAATCGATGGCAACATACCGGGGCATTAATTGATGACCAAACTGTCGCATTCATGGACTCAATGATGGTTGAAGATAATCTGAGAGAAGTTGATGAATCTGCAATCATCGATACAGGATGTATGATAGAAAAATCGGATGACAATGGACTTGGGGCCTTCCCTAAGGTGAAATGTATGCAGTGAGATATATCTAATACTTGATAGATGACAATGACAAATTGTTCATGTGAAACGTTCAGGACGAATATGATAAGATCAGTCCGGTCAAAACTAAGTATGCTGATCATTTGAATTCGCTTGAATAAAGATTTCACAGAGAATCATTGCATTATCAATGGAAATAGGTTCCGAGAGCAGTTCATGACTTTCATTGTAAACATTACCCGTAATAGAATTTCTCATCCGAGCCAGTTCCAAGGGAAAACGATGGACCAAAGAGTGATGGTGATTATTTATTTGCATGAAGATGTTTTGATTCATTGGTAGCACATAGGTATTGAGGATCCTATTCCCCATTAGTCAAAAACTAATGCATAGATTCATATGAAATAATAAAGCTTTGAAACTTTCCTTTGACGTTGATACAGTTGATGTCAGAATTATTCAGCCCTGCTCAATATTCCAATATATTTTCTACAGAAATACGAATGTTTGCGAGTGTTTACTGGATTTGTCATCTCGTATTTAGCTGTGAATGAATTTTGAATTCTACTGAAGGTATGATTTATTAGTTATAGACCTTTCCTGAAACATGGTGCAGTCCAACGTAATCACCCCTATAGAAATTATTGAATAATTTTCTTTCATGGTAATTATTACGTCTTTTTGTCTCATTTTGAGTTTAAATGCTAGCTTTTCTTGAAATCGAAATAGCTTTGACCTGATTGACCTTGGAATCCTAGAACGTTCTGAATAAGACTATATGTGAGTGCCATGTACCGTGATAACTCATTCGTTCTGCAACCGTGGCCAAGACTGCTGAAATTGACAAAAAGCTAAGAACGAAGAAGCTTGATGCATACAAGGAAGATGGTTGATATACTGCACTATCCAAGCATGTTCGTGGATCGATAATTCAGAGCATTATGAAAAAATACGTTGACACTCATAATTTTGAAAATAAATTAAGGACTGGCAGAAAACAGGTAATTTTTGAGTAATGGAAAGGAACATAGTTAAAAATATCCCAAAAATCATTACTCAACGACTAAAGGCATTGTAAATTATGTAAAGACAGGTGGGTTGAATATATCGAAAAAGATAGTCACTACCTGTATTCATTGAGCAGGACTTCGAGCTTGTCATCCACAGAGCTTGTCGGCCACAGTAAACTCCCTTGCTTAAGGGTAGATACATAAAAGTCAGATTAGCTTATGCTAGAAGTCATTTAAGACATTAGAGTCAATATTGGAACCCTGTTCCATGGTGAGAGGAGGCCAAACTAAACTTATTTAATCACATGAACTCCCGTGTGTATAGAAGAAATCGAATGAACTTCAGCCCTGCCAAAGATCCTTCCTCTTACCATTAAGCAAAGTGGCAGAAGCATTACGCTTTGGGGATGTTTTGCTGCCTTTGGACCAGGAAAACTAATGAGACTGCAGAGTATCTCTGATGTAGAGGTTAAGGTATTCTACACAATAATTTAAAACTAAGTGCCAAAAAACTATCTTTCGGGTGTCGCTGGACATTCAAACATGAAATGACCAGAAGTTCAAAGCACTAATTGTCACAGAATATTTTAATGACAGCAAAAATGAAGTATTATCATACTAACACAGTCTTAAGCTACAAAATCTTAACGTTTCTATCAAAAACGACTGAAGGCAATAATCTACGTTATACAATTGGAGCAAGAGTGCCAATAGTTTTGTCCTAAATTGAAAGTGTGTTTGATGTTTCTGGTGTTATTTTTTGACAGCAAAATGAATTTTTGTGGTTGGTAGAACTGCATATTCTCTCAAATTCAGTATTTGTGAAAATGAATATAAAATTTCCATTAAAAATTTGGGATATTTCAGCTTCAATTATAATAATTTTAGTTGAAGGGAATAATTCTGTATGTATGTTGGTCGGCTGCAATCGAATGCTACCTGAAGGATCTTTTTCCGTAAGCTACCATCCTTTTCGATTTGGGGAGGGCACCACTCCAATTCCAATCTATCCTTACTTAATCACACAGCTTTAGATGCACTCAGTTAGCTGCACTTGGAAATTTGTTCTAATGACGAGTATTCAAAAGTCTTAGCTCAAACCGGGAATCGGACCCAGATCATTCTACATGTGAGGCAGTCAAACAAACTGTTACACCATCTTGGTGGACATGATTGGTTGGAAACTGGTGCTGTTTGTTCGTAATTAGTGTGCTCCTGAATGGTGAAGATTTGTTGCCGTAAAAATATATATTTGGTAAGTGGAACAATGAGTAATCTAATAATTTATTATATACATAACTATATGCTCTTTTAAAAACGCCACAAGAATCCCTTTTATTCATAAAGTTCTGATTATGATGTCAGTAAATATTTTGACAAAATAAACCCCATCTGTGCTCTGATGATTAAATATTGATAAGGGACGAATATATTCTTTGCTTTGACCCTTTATAAAGTATTTTGTATTCTTAATTGATTGAAGGGAATTTACTTTTTGATCCAATGTTTCTTAGAAAAAGCAAGTAATAGTGAATATCGAGCGGAGCAAGAGGGATAATCAGGAGTGAAATTGTTCTTTTTTTGTCAATCAACGATAAAGACCCGAACACCAAAAAACAAATAATATCGCCGTTCAACAAGTTTCGACCTATACATGAAAAAATAAAAATAATATTTGAAAAGACCCGAGCAAAGATATTGATTACATTTTTCAAAAGGCTCACAAGAGTATAGAGCTGGAAAGCAGACCTGTTTAGTCACTCAATAGTAATTGTCATATGACCCATGTATTTCGGAATGTTGCTGTGTTAGTGATAATCAATCAAATTTGTCTGAAGGGTGAGCAATGAATATGGTATTTCTCCTGCTATTTGCTATGCAGTGATCACTAATAATGTCCACATTTTCAAAGAACAAACATACAGAAAAAACTGCAGGACATAAAATAAGGGACCAATTCAGCACGAACATTATGGGTGTGGATCATTAAAAAAAAAAATCGTTTCACCTCTACAAAGACTAAATGTTTTCAGCTGTATAGCTCCATTTTGGCGGTGTGTACGCCTAATTAATTTCCAGCCCATCAGCCAGACTGATAAAATGACCAACTGATGGAAAGCCATGTTGATATGTACCATGTTTACGTTGACAGTTTTTGTTGACGTTTTCTAATGTCCAGTGTGCATTTTCTTCTGTAAAGGTTCTTAGCGGAATGTATACTGCCATTCAATATTAAAAAGGAGAATCCTTCGGCCCCTTTAAGACTTCGAACTCTTGACCCAGTGTTCACCCCCCCCCCAAGTCTGCAAAGTCTTTTTTTCAGTATCGCCATCAGCAACATCGTTGCATTCTACTCAATCTCGTCCACAGTCTGAAATATTTTTTTGGGAAGAGCCAGAAGTCGTGGGGGCAATTCATCCTGTAGAATGCTGACTGACCTGGGTCGTGTATTGTCGAAAGACTCTGCACAAGACGTGGTGATTGAAACGCTCAGTCATTGTGAATGCTACGATAACACAATACGCAGGCTCACTCGAAGGTCTCTCATTCCTGACTCGGTGATCTTGCGGGAACGATTCTTTTAACTCGTATGCAATTGTCCTCTTTGATTGATTGCCCAGCTACATCAAAGCTGTGCGAACTGTTTTCGAGATATCAAAATGGCTGGATACTTTCTGGACCGACATCGTATAGATAAGAATAGATACGTAAAATAATGTTCTGGGTGCCAAAAATGAAATAAAACCGGAAAAAAAAAACCCAAAACCTGAGAGCTTAATTTGGAATCGTTACATTGATTAAGATGAAATCCATCATCTTTTCTTCATAAATTTTCTCTCTCAGCGAGGAGGATTAATAGATATAATTAGCATCTTCTGATCGAAACAAACATCAATACGCTTGTGTGTAGGTACGTATCTGTATGTGTGGTACGCGCTCGAAGCTTTTATTTCTTTATAAATACATTGAATGTGATGAGCATAGCAATTTTTACAGCTTTTTAAGTAATTATCTTTCAAATTTCACCTCCCAAACGCTCCGATAACACAAGAATTTATTCCGCAGAGAATTTCTCTTATTCGTAAATTACCAAGAAAAAAAAAGCTTATATGAGCTGATCTCTAAATTTGGTAAAAAATGAATGATTCTGCAAATAACAAAATGCAGAATATCATTTTCATGAGAGATTGAGGCGTCATTTCATCCTGGTATTGTTGATTATTAACGAACTTATTCTCTAAAATATTCCTCAGCCTTTCTCATAAGTATATTGCATCCGACGTTTTGACTGATTTTTTTTCAGCTCTTCAACTAAAATGACAAAAGTCTGACTTTGTCGGAGAATTGAATGTTGAAGTTTTGTATGAATAGAGTCAACCTGAGAATATACGAGACAGGAATGGCTTTATCTGTTCTTAACGGAGAATCTGCCCAGTGGGATATAATTGAGAGATATAAAAAGCTGATGATAAATATAAAAAAAAATTGTGAATTTCTCCCTGCTGAGTTCATGACAGGAAGGATCGTTTTTTAAGATTGATGGGAAAAACAGAGGAGGAAAAAAGAAATATTTGCTTTATCAAAAACCTACGTAAATAAGTCGACTGTGTATCATGCGCACATTGGAACTTTCTCTATCTGTGCAGTAGTCATGAAAGAAGGAACTGATCCTTGTGGTTGAAAGAAAGTAAATAATTCGGAAGAATAATATTGGTTTAATCAAAGAACCACATAAATATCGTCCTCAATAACTCATGCAAATATGGGTATCATATTAATATGGGAATATTTGATAATAAAGGCACTTGCAGGAGTCAAAGAAGTAATGACAAAATGAACTGGTTTAGGAGGTTGATGGAAGCAAAAGAAAGTGAAAGAATAATATTGACTTTCAGAACAGACTCAAACATATATTGTCCACTATGAGTCATGTGCAGGTTGGAATTATGGCAATACATAGACATCATGAATAATTATTGTGAAACAAAGCCCTTTTATAAGCGTAAAATGGATATATATGTATATACATATATATATATATATATATATATATATATATATATATATATACACACACACACACACACACATATATATATATATATATATATATATAAGCGTATGTGTATATGAACATGTATTTATAATTTGTCTTCAATATAGATTGCTCTATATCTTAATTGACATTCATCAAAAAGATAGCACACATATCTATCTTTCTCCCTCTTACTCTTTCCCTTTTTTCTCTTTCATATATATATATATATATATGTATATATATATATATATATATATATATATATATATATATATATATATGCTACACCCTGACAAAATGTTCCTTTGCTCTTACAACTTTTTAGGCAATTGATTGAATTAAAAAAATTAATGGAACAGTCTTCTCCATCATGTGTACCC
Source organism: Thysanoteuthis rhombus (assembly GCA_963457665.1). Lineage (NCBI taxonomy): Eukaryota > Metazoa > Mollusca > Cephalopoda > Oegopsida > Thysanoteuthidae > Thysanoteuthis > Thysanoteuthis major. The sequence continues at coordinate 29,337,292 of OY735200.1, forward strand.
AACACGTCATGTGGTTGTTTTGATTATTCAACATTTTGATCACTTTTGACCGGCATTACACTGACTATAATGTTGTTATATACAGTAGCACTCTCAAATTAGGGCAAGAAATAGACACGTTTGTGTAGCAAATCTTTAATCCATTATATCTATAATCTTTACTTTTAAAACAAATCAATGTTTGATGTTGAATGTATCAAACACTGTATGAAACAAACCCATCACGCATCAGATATTGTATTGTATTACATTGTATCATATTTCATTTCTGATTTGTATTATACACACACACACACACACACACACACACACACACACATATATATATATATATATATATATATATATATATATATATATATATATATAATCACAAAACCCCCTTTACCCAAATATACCAAAATGAAATTCTAACAGATGTATGTATCTATGGACAAAGACGATAGTATGATAATGATTTTATCGAAGTCCAAAGTAAAAAATGTCCACACTAAGTCATACATTTATCGTAATTATATAAATATATCATGAAATTACATAAATATTCCCCAGCAAAGATCCCTATTTTCCCTAGTAAACTAATTTACGTTTGAACATGTTCATAGAAATAGTTTTCTAGTTTTCTCTCTTGATAATGAGTTCCAGCAGGAAAGCAATTTCGATTTCCTAAATCTGTTTCTAATACCAGGATTGTGATGTATTTGCCATTTGTGACTGTGACCTCTGTTTATTGTTCTCTTAATTCTGTTTAGTATTGTTCGCAGCATGGGTTTACTCTGTTCCCATATCTTATAGTGGGTATCTGTGCTCATTTCTTCCATGCTTTGTGTTATTTCCTGTGATTAAGAGTAAGAAGCACTAGTATTCCGAAACATATTACATATATCATAATCATGAAGTTCCTTTGAAAGACATGGCCTTTTCAGAAGCATGAGATGTCATCACAATATTGAACCTGTCTCTGGATATATATATATATATATATATATATATATATATATATATATATATATATATATATATATATATATATATCGTATATATAATGTATATATATGTATGTATATATAACAAAGAGTCTCACTCACACATCAACATGAAAAACGAGTAATGTTTGCATATATGCATTTGATGTACGTATAAAAGGGAGTAAAAAGAATGCAATACCATAATACTGGTTTTATCAAAGACGTACATAAGTATCGCCTGCAATAATTCATGCACAAATTGAAGTCATATTCACTAATCCATATTACTTTCTTTTGGAAAATACAGAAACACAAAAGCCCAAGAAGTAATTACACTATAGAATTGCTCCAAGAGGACGAGAGGAAGAGAAATAATACTGAAGAATAATATCAGTTTTATCGAAGACTCGCATAAATATTGTCTTCTATATGTGTTGCACATATCAGAATAACATATGATTATATAAACCTCCCAAGATGACAGGTCCCTTCACTGAATATGAAATATTTAATGTTCAAAATATAATTACTGAATCTCAAGATACTGAAATTGAGTACTTGATTAATAACTATCATGTAAGTGAATGATGTCATGAATAGTGTTACTTTTCAGCAGAATGATGTTTCTGTCTTTCAAATTCCCTTTTTTTTTCAAATATATATATCAGATGCATTGGCAGTTGTTGCGTCCCTCTTTCAGGATATTCTCATTAATTCCCCCTCCACGTTTTACGTTTGGTCTGATTGACAAATCAGCAAAGTTTATGACAACTGATTTTATATAGAAAGATATTTCAGTAACACAGGGAATTATTAGTAAACAATCCCACTTGAGGAGGCCCAAGGTAAATCGATAGATGAATAGATAGATAATTAGTTCGACATCTCAAATGTGAGCATTTCTCACGATTTATAAAAAGAGTAATATTGTAGAAAAGAATGGGATTTTGCTTAAGATTTCGATTTTGCTCACTCACGTAAACTTGTTCTAGTCGACACATCGTTGGCGTGTAGTATGCTGTCTGCAGGTTCGCATTGATAAATTAAAATCACTAAGGTAGCGCATACCTCTGCCAACACTATAGTCAGGAGATTATTTGTGCAAGGATCCGCCCTAAAATTAAATTCTTCCATAGTTTATTGTCAACCCATCGACAAAATATCATAAAAATTACTTTAGAACTCCTGGAGAAACATCACATTTTGGCTACAATATTTGGTTTGGACATGTAACTGCAATGTAGGTGAGATTACTGTGCTTATATCTGCTACAAGACTTATCAAGTTATCCGTGACCTATTGTTGACCATTCCACAAAATGTCATTGAAATCTATTGATAACTTTCTGAAATATCTTGCAGCCAAGAAAATTAATTTGCAGCCTAATGTGGTTTTGACTTGGGATGTAGGGGAGATAATTAATGAAGGATCTGCTCCAAAATCAGTCATAGAATAGTCTATTGTCCATTTTTTTTTTTACAAAATGTGATACGGAAATTCACAAAACTTCTTGAGCTATCCTATGGACAGACATGAAAATATACTGATGTTAAATTGTTTTGACATATAACTCCAGCGTGGAGTGATAATTGTGCATGAATGCACTTCAAAATTTTATCTCTCTTCCCATTGCCTATTGTCTATCCTCCGCAGAATTTTCTTCTGGGATATATCATGAACAACCATGAGCGTATGCATAAATGTAATAGAAAAAAATATGCATCAATCAGAAAAAAATTCCTGTATCCGACCTGAATTTTTCCCCTTTTTTCTTGCTTCTTCAGTTCACTCTTCCATAATTTCCCATAGAGATTCATTCTGTACTTTCAAAGATATCGTTAGGACAGACAAGCAAATGCTGCACTGATTCGAAGGAATACATAAGACTGTTTCTAAATTCATTGACAGAGATTAGAAAATTGCTGACAAAAATAGAATTTTTGGTACTTATATTATTCATTTGTGCAAATAAAGATTTTAGTTTAGATTCTTCTTTTCACATATATAAAAGAATCATATTGAGCTTCGTTTCAATATATGTCAAAACTTCTGAAGGTTTTTCCATTCATTTCATATGACTGATGAATAATTCAAAATGACTTCTGTTGGGCTTCCAGGAATAAAATTTAAACTTTTTTCTCCGATGAATATTCTTCAAAACTGCTTTGGAAAGGTGAGAAGTTGTAATCAACCGTTTTTATATTAAAAAGTAAGGGAGACATGTTTAGAATTCTCAAGATCCTGTATGGATCTGCTCAATTTGCGTCAATCCATTCCTGTAAAATCTTCATATCCCAACCAGCTGCCCAAACTGGAATTTAAATATAAAATTTTATTTGGCTTCAGGAGGCACGGGTGGCTAGATAGGGAGGTGCAAATTTACTGATGGCTAACGGAGCTGACGAAGTAATTGGCGTGCCAAATTCTGACTCCATCTGAGGCAGTTTTCATTCATTTTGCCTAAATGCCCTTTGGAAAAGCATGTTACTTTCTTCTCTCCCCATCTCACTCACACTAAAATATCATAGCTAATTGGACCCTTTAGAGGCAACAAGTCTGAATTTGAAACCAGGTGTGGTTGTATGAAATAAAAAATATCATAGGGAGCTAAATGTCCCTGCCTTTTGCCATTCCAGATAACCCTTGGGCAAAGTGTAGCAACTGTTAAAATCCTTTTGACATCATATGCAACAAAAATATTTGACAGAGGACAACTGTTGATGGTTGATCTGCCTGCAAAACTATCTTGGAATCTGGGATTGGAAAAGGACTCGGATATCAGCACACATTTCCTTTGCATTACATATGGTAGTGGCATCCATTATGCATGGATCAACGCGAGCAATGTCTTGGTTGAAGTCTCTCTAGGATGCCAGCCTGGACAAGGGTCGTAGAAGATAGCAAGTTTTTACCCTTTTCATCGATATTGTCCAAGGGTAAGGGTCGATTCTGCTTGGCGCCAGTGACTTTGGAACATTTTTCTGAACGGAACTGACGACGACATAACACATGCAATAAAACAATATTGATACCATAATGGTATGTTAATTTATAAGATTATCAAATAGAGTTGTATGTATGTAATAATGACACTATACTATATTGATTGAATGCAATTCCAAAGAGGTTTGTTTTTCAAGCAGAATACAATAATCGTGTCTCTTGAATACTCCAGCTTTTGAACATTTTCTACTTTTGACGTTGAATATCTTCAATCACTGATGAGTTCATCATTGTTGGGAACTTTAAAATTAGCTTGCCGGCGAAGCAATTAAGTAGTGTCTTCAGGAATATTTTCTGAAATGTTAATTTCAAAAGTTAATTTTTCACTTTGTTCCCCTTTCTAACCGAAATCCATGTGATGCCTGAGAAATCTGCCGGTTAATTGATTAATATACGTTGAAGTAAAGCTTTCCTCTATGAAAAAACTGCTGCAAACTGAAATGGCTTGAAGCAAACACAAAACAACCATTTACTTTCATGGGAGAAATGATTGATATAAAAATATAAAAAGGATAATGATTACGTGCACTGCATCTAATACAGTTTGAAGCAAAATAAAATCAGAACGCTTTTTTCGGTTCTGCTCTTTTTAGTAAGTGAAAAAGTAGTAGTATGAAGTGAACTTGAAAGCAGGAAATGCCTATAAGAGTAGAAGTGACAAGACTGGGTGCTCCTTAGTCAAACTTCATTCTGACTGATACTTGGATAAATGAGCTGATTGGGTTAGAAACTATTTCAGCTTTTGCAAGATCAATTCTGGAAGAAATGCTGACTTTTTTCTGTCGATCAACAACGGTAAGGAAAAAAACAAGTATCATCAACCTCCGTTGGCACTTGAATAACTCATTGTAAATCAAATAAAACTATTATTTCTTCAATTTCCTTAAAAATAATAGCTTTTGCAGGATAAAAGTCAGCAGAAATGATATCTTACAAATCAAAGTAAATAGATATGCTAAACCATATCACTGAAAATGCCTTTTTAGTGAGATATGAATCTGATGGTGATGATATAAACTTGAGGTTATAAAAATAGTAGGACTTATCCATAAAGTCACCAGTAATTAGTACCTGTAGCTGTAGCCACATAATTCAGCGTTATTTATTACCTTCCTTTATATATTCAGTTTACTAAACAGGCGCAAACCATCACAGATCTAGCCTTGCTTTGATCCTATACACGCTTGATTGGATTAAAACTAAAGATAACAAAATAATTGAAGTAAACAACCCAAGTTAATCCCCGTGAGAGAAGCCAGGAAAAAATCAGGAAAAAAAAAATCCATCCATTCAACCAGGTATGACCGAGGTAAATGAAATAGAGAATATCATTCGCCATACCAAATTATTTGGGAATGAAAAAGTTTAAAATATATCAAGTGCATACATGACTTACATTTTCAGTAAAAAAAAACAACAAAACTTATGTAGGTGAAGGTAAAGAAAACTAGTATTGACCAAAATGTGAACTGGAGGTTATAATTGAAGGATGCTAGAATGATGTGACGTCACAAATGTGGATTTTATAAAAATATCAAATTATTGATTTGGGGGTTTAACAAAAAAAACATAAGCCCAGCATTAACTCCCAACCCAGGGGAAAGGGTGGTTGATGTGAAAAGAATTGACACTCGTTTGGTAATAGACATTTTACTTCGATGGGGTTTAACAAATGAGACCTATGATACTTTGCTGTATAGTGCTATTCATTCCTTAGTAAAACTTTCTGGAACCAAAATGAGAAAAAACGTATATCATTTTTCTTCCTTTCCAGCTGCCAGCCTTATCATCTGGATCCAAACTAAAAAGATGTACGGTTTAGGATTTGAATTTACGATTGGGGATTTGGTTTCGGGGGTCTGGCTACAAATGACCCACCATTTCGGTTCATTTTTCTTAGGCAACAAAAATTTAACTTAATTTGTGTTGGATGGTTGTACTCCAGAATTATAGGCTTCATGCAAATATATATATATATATATATATATATATATATATATATATATATATATATATGTATATATATATATTTATATATATATATATATATATATATATATATATATATATATATATTCAATGATTCACATTTCCATTTGACGCATTCTTAATCTTTTCCTGTGTTTTTCAATTTTTTTGTTCCTTTCATTTAATTGAATTTTCTGCTTTTACAATATTATCAAGATTTTACTCATTAATTAATTTATCTTGCAACACATTGAAAGAGTCATTTATCGACTTTTTCAATGTACACCTGTTGGACACGTCTACATGTCATTTAAAGGAAAAAAGATTGAAATTGCAGATGAGAAATAAAATGATTGAATACCATTCTGTCCCACCTTTCTCCATTTAGTTCATTAGAAATTGGAAAAAAAAAAGGAGAGAAGAAAATGAAATTAATTTTTTTCATTTGAGAATATGTATATCAGCAATCAGGTGTGCGACACACGTGGGTTCACACATCAATACAGGGAAGTAGAAATAGACGTGTGTGAGACACAAACAACTGATGTATTCTTTATGCATCATTTTAAGTGCATTTCTAATGCTTTTTACAGCATCACGAAGACTTATCCGTGTCGACAAATTATTTGGCAGATTATAGCTAAAATCAAAAATAAATTCTGTACATGAAAAACTTTAAAGATCAAATTGGAAAAAAAACCTTTGCATCTGTTCATTCCAAAGATATTGCAAACGAAAAATATTGGCCAAATAAGTTGACTGGAGTAGTATCGGATTACATACTAATTTTCAAAAACGTTGACAAAAAGAAATTCTATCCTTTCAGTTATTTTATTTGAGACTATATATACATATATTTTTTTAAAAAGTGTCAGTCACGCTATGATAAAAACCTTAACATAGGTTTTGCCAAACCCTATTGGGTATTCCTATCATTCGAGAATATATATATATATATATATATATATATATATATATATATATATATATATATATATATATATATATATATATATATATATATATATATATGTATATATATATATATATATATATATATATATATATATATATATATATACACATATATATATATATATATATATTCGAGGATTATATCCGAGTAGTCTGTTTTGAAAAATACCTAAACCTGGGTTAAGCAAAACCATATTGGGTACTCTTAATTTGCGTCCGTATACAGATTTTCTCATTCTATATTGTTACACATAAATCTTTAATGGGTGTAATGTACTACCACTACCCTTTAGGGGTGAATTTGTGAATAGATACCTTTTTCCTCTTTGTAAAAGATGGAAATAGACAGCAGACCTTTTCCTCTTTAAATCTCATTTCTCATCCCTTTTTTCTATCTCCCCCCCTCTCTCTCTTTCCCACTGTCTGTCTGTCTGTCTGTATTTCTCTCTCTATATATATGTACATATATTATATTGCATTCATCGTATGAATGATAGATTTGTGTCTATCTGTCATGCTAAAAAGAAGTAAACATAAGTGCGGCCCGACAAAATTTACCATTCATACTCGAAAAAACATAGGGGATGTTTTTTGAAAAAACGAAAAAAAAAAAAAAGCAGTTTTAGACGGTTAACCTTGCTCTTATAAAATGTCTAAATGAAAGGGAACATTTCCCTCTGCTGGAAAGTCAACAATAAAGATTGAGTGGTGCTCCTTTCAGATGGTCAAAAAGAAACTACAAACTCTTTTCCTTTTGAAGGTTAAAAATTTAAGGGATAATTCTCTACGGTTTACGGGTTCAAAATAGGCGGGAGACTTTTTCTCCCCTCAAAGGGTCAGTATTAATAGATTGCAACCCCTTTAGGCGTCAAATATGATTAAAAGTGAAAGTAACATTTTTTTTGCTTTCTAGGGTTCAGAAGTGATGGTTATCTTAATCCTCGCCCCAAGTATTTAGAGGTTTGGGTAGCCCCTTTTCCTTATTGGAGGGTCAAAAGTTAAAGTGATTCTTCTCTTTCGTGCCTGAAAGTTCAAGTTTTGTTTGTTCTATCTTAAATATTTCACCTGGCATAGACAAGTACTTCAGCTATCTGTATGTATCATTTTGAAGTGTTAAGCAATAGAGTTCTATTGACAATATTACTCTAATGACAGAGGGGTCTGAAGTGAATGAGATATCAACCATTTTCAAGAGTTGAAAGGAAACGGAGACTCAACTGAGTGCTTTTTTACCCACCAAAAAGGGTTAGCCGTGAAAAATGACTTTTTCCACCTTAAAAACTTTTTTCTCTGATAGAGAGTCAAAAATGAAGGGATAACTAAGATAGACGGTCTTGGGAATTATTTCAAAGCATCCCCAACCTTCCCTCATGTAGGGGCTCCCATATATTTCATAGATAAGAGTGCACCACCTACATCCCTACTGATATAGAATAAATACCCTTATTGTCAGAGATGGTCCTCAAAAGAACAAAGCCTCCCACATCACCAAATCTACCGGCGTAAGTGGGTACTTCAACCAATATATATATATATACATATATATATATATACATACAAGTAGGTGTAGATATGTGTGATGTATGTGGATTCGAACATCTGCAGAGATAAAAATAATATTGGGTTGTATATGTATGAGTGGGACACAAAAATTAAGATATTCCTTATGCATTACTTTATGTGAACTGCGCATGTATGTTGTCCGATTACTCTAAATATTTATCAAAGCATATCAAAGAATTCGATCAAACGTAATTATGGTTGCTTTTTTAATAAATATCTTCGTTTTAAAACTTTGAAGATTAACTTTTTGGAGTTTATAACACGTGTTTATCTCACAGATCTTATGAACGAAAATCTTTTCTAATATCTTCGATGATTTTCACTTTATGTTTTGAATCATTTCTTTCTATATCAGATCGTGAGGCAAAAGATCTAATTTGATGGAAATAACAATTATAACTTCTATCAGATGTGGATAAAGGGTGTCTGATCTTCCTCTGCTCAGAAAAAGCATATTCAAAATAACTTATAATTAGATGATATTAAGATATTATGGAAATAACTTCTTGAATAATTCCAGGTAATCATACCTAACCTTTGAAAGCAGAAACTGATTATTTTGTTCTCCATCCAATAAAGGTAAGATGTCTCCTGTCTTCTTTGAAACTGTCAACCAAAGACGTTGCTAAAAATCCAACATAGTTTTTTTTCTAGTTTTCAATTCGGTATTTCTATCAATTTGGCTATGGCTCTATGTATTATATGTACGTATCATTTCCTCTTCATTTGAACCCTGACTTCACATCTGTCTGTCTAAATTCAAACTATTGGCAAATGCAGTCGACTGTAGCAAAGTGTTAAATTTTCCAAAATGTATTCAATAATGTAACTTTATGTACAGAAAGCTAGATATAGTCGTTAATTTAAAAAAAAAAGGTTGAGATGCTGGCAATTGAGAATCTTTTTTTAGTGAATCGGAAAGTTTCTGGTGCAATCAATGTTTGTGGTTGTATAATGCATTATCTTTTTTTACCGAAATTTGGAAGTATTTCCTCTTGAATAAAAAAAAACAACAAACGAACAAAAAGGATGTGATGTTTGTGGCAAGAAAAAAAAACAAAACAACTGTAGTTGTTAGGTATTGCAGATCAAAGTTCTTGAATAAACTGAGTGATTAACTCAACGATTAGAAAATGTATCACTCTGGACAAAACCCCCTTACACACCTTTTTTATCCGAGTCAGTAAATGCCAGATCAGTTGGACAGCTAGGCTCACAGAGAATGTAGGCCATCTGCCCAATCTGGAAATGAAGAGATGTTAGATAAAAATGTCATTCGAGAGGAAAGCTAAGCAACATAATTGTTTGACATCGATTTAGTTTTCAGTTTAGAAAGAGAATATTTGCACTCTTGGTTCGGGAAAGATCTTGAAACTATGGCAAGAACTTGGAAGATGTAGTTGATACTCAAAGAATGATGATATAAACTGACTAATCGATAAGATTCTAAAAATGATATCGGAGAAGATTAACTGACCCATGAGGTGTTACCTGTGTCTTCACACATCAACAGAACACTATTTCGTGTCATAGGTTATGATACTATTGATATCAGAAATTGTCCAGTTTTGATAGGCAACAAATTGACAAATATTTGGGGAAGAAAATAAGCCAAGGGGACTATGCACAAGGTGTCAAAACACAGAGGAACCGATGTTTCAAACAAATGTTTCGTTGGAATAGATATTGTAATACATACTTTGAACGATTTATTTATAAAGTGACTGAATTTCCAAAGCTATGTACAGTCAATCTTCCCACTAATTCTCAACACGAAAAAAGAGCAAAAACGTACAGACAATCAAAAAAAAAGCATACGAATGTACAGGAAGGGAATGAAACGAAGACAAGGTCCAATGATGACCGGGTAAGAAATAGAGGAAGAAACGGAAAAGAAAAGGTTACCCTTTCCGTCTATCAGCATTGAGAGTCTTTTATCACCAGTTTCCAAAAGATTCTTCCTGCCTCTCTATTATGGGGATCGCACGAACCATTTCCTTCAAAGTTCTTTAGTCTCTCAATTCATCTTGTATTCTGCTGGTCTCTGTTACCCACGTGTTCTCTGGCGATTCATGTTGTGAGTAGTATTATTGTCCATTGGTTGTCCGTCATTCTTGCAACATGACCAGCCCATTGCCATTTGAGCTTCCTAATTGATTCAATGATGTCAAAGACTTTTCCCCCTTGATATATTGTGCTGTCCTATGATCCCCTCGTCGTGAGGTTGAGTAACATTATTTCCTGTGTACGTTGCATAGGTCTCAGCTTGAGAGTCATTCTCATAGTTAGTTTTTTTTGTCTTCTCTGTTTAGTGGTTAGTCATTGCATGTAATGTTTTTCTGTTTTACATAGTGGAGATACTCTGCTTGCTGATAGTTATAAATTAACAGAAGACACTGTTCCCATTTTCCTTATCAGTATGTTGTTATTTCATTAGCACATTGTGATATGTATACACCCTAAGAATATCTTAAACTCACGTAAATCTGTTTCCTATTGTTAGTTTACACTTTGACATGCCCTCAGTAGTTAATTTCATTATTCTTGATTTGGTCTGTTTTTTATATCAAAAATAATTATGAAAATGTGATAGAGTTCTTCTTAAAATGGCTGTGCGTATCGAATAATGGTGAAAGTTAACTACCATAGGTAGCTTATTCTGACTATTATTATCAAGAAAAGTGGTAGCATAGTTGTTGTTGCTATTATTATTATTATTATTATTATTATTATTATTATTATTATTATTATTATTATTATTATTATTATTATTATTATTATTATTCACCTCAATCCACTTTAAGAAAACTCAATCATGTTTCAATCTACCTTAGAATAAAAAATCATCGCCAATCTAAGGAGTTTGACTATCAGGTTTATAAGCTTTTTTGTAATTGTATACATGTATTGAGAACAAATAGTAACTTACAGATTGTTTCATTATTGGTACTAGTTTATTCATGTTGACCGAAGTGACTGAAATGTTTAAGAAACGTTCCGAATGCATTGCAACTATTTCAAAACATGATTATGTTCAGCATTGTCATAATTATATAAAGAAAAACTCCCAAAATATCAAAGTAAATTAATGGTGAAGTAAGTAAAGATGAAAAATGTGACTCATCGATATGAGTGAATCATTCCAGGTCACCGATTCAAAACCCCTTTTTCCTTCCAGAACGTTACTCACACTCACTGAAATCTCATCCACACACACACCCTCACTCTCTCTATTCTCTCTTTCTCTCACATGTAAGGTTCATAATAAAAGCGCTCCATATTTAAAAAAAAATTGAGCTACGCTGATTGCAATCATCAAATGAGTTTGAATACAAATCTATACAAGATACTACATATGTACTTGCAGATTATCTGCAACAAATTTTTTCATGCAATTTTTTGAGGGAGATTTTCCTTGAGAAAATATTGTGTATTTTTATACATACTCTGTTTTTGTCTTGATGAATGCACAAGTAGTTATCATTATAGCTATACCTTTGGTCAAGTATTGAAGACTTTTATTATGAATACAAATTCATACCATTGTTATCAGAACACACACACGCACACACACACACAAACACACACACACACACACACTCACACACACACACACATATATATATATACATATATACACACGCAACTGTCGCTTATATCCTACTTACTGGATTGATTGTGTACTAATTTTATCGCTTGTGCTATTGGGAACAATACCACACATATATAATTAGCTTTGTCGGATATCCTCATATTTTTGTTTGTGCAAAAGAAGGGAATAGAGAGGCAGTAGAGTTTGAGATCAGAATAAAATATTACCTGCCATCAAATGGAGATTTCATAGGCTGGCAAAGTTTTGAAATGCCCCAGAAAAGAGGGAATAATTGTCGAATGTATGTGTCGAGTAGTGAAAATAATTAATCTTCTCATACTTCTGATTTTCAATCTCTTTCAATCGAATTATATCCACATTTATTAACAGTCAATAAGCAGAAAAGAAATTGTGAACAAGTCTGTCTCTTTGAAAATCCATAAAACAATATAAACTAAAAAAGAATAAAATAAATTTCGATCTCATCCCGTCTATTCTGATGAAATATTCTGTATCAATTCAAATCAAGACAAAGTCTCTTAATGAAGTGATGAAAGGACCCACATTTGCCAGGGTAGGACTACTTTTGGATTCGTATCACGTCAAAAGGGGGTTGTATTTTGTTCTGAATAATGACGAAGGTTAATTACAAACACTTCCCTTTTTCCTCATGTTAATATTTACAAAGCTATACCAGGTTTCTTCGGGTAATATTGCAGATATTCATGCGTATACAACATCTTATTACCCCCATTGGTATAGGGAGAAGATGTATGGGAACAGAAACTTGATATTCAGATTAAAGTCATTTTTAGACTCCCTTTATGTCTTTGAGAGTGGCAAGCTTACATGGTTACATGATGTTTTGGTTCTTTTAGCATAAAGCCACGGTCAAAGAGCACAAAGTGAGAATCGAACTCACTCTCTTAGAGAATTTATTTGCAAGACGTAATGACAAACCATCGGATTGTGATCGGGGACTTTAATCACTTTATAAAGAAATACTGAAATACAAGCAAAGTTTGATATTATTGGGCAATTATAGTGACAATATACTGTGTTTTAATCATTTTCAGACCGGAACGAAAACGTAGTGATTATGAACTTAGTTAGGATCGAACTCATGGAATTTTCTATTGGAAAAAAATCATAATCATCATTCCACGACAAGCACCCATTCACCTTTGTTCGTATGAGTTTTGTCTAATCGTATGTTTTATAGAATAAAATATATATCTGATGTCCAAAAAAGTATTAGGATTTTGTGGTGAACACACAGACATACTAAAAAATTCACGGATCACGGGTTCAAAGCTTCTAGAATAGAGCTACCCCATTCATAGATAAAGGCAAGCATTTTAAAAGTACAGCTGAAAAAGACACCATTACTGTGTCCTGAGATCATTGGACTATTTTAAGGAAGACATGCTTTTAGTCTAACCATAATAAAAGTCTCAAAGCTAATGAACGATATGAATCCATCATCAGAAGCAGGTAGCGATGAGCAATTTTCACTCATTGGAAGATAAAAGCCATTGTTCGTAAAAGCCATTATCCATTGCAAGAAGTCCATTAGAAGATAAAAGCTATTGCTGCAAGATAAAATTTAGTCGCCATCAATCTCAATAAAGCGGAAATTACATGTAGTTAGCTATTGAAATGCAATTACGGGAATTCCGGTCATCCACAGGTACCGGGTTCAACCTCCTTGAATATGAACTCCATTCATCAATAAATGTGTTTACCTGACTATGACAGCCGAATAGAAGACGATGTCTGTGTTAAGAACCTCTGGTACCATACTCGTCAAGAGTTAGAAAGGGAGTCGTGAGGTTTATGTCACTTGGCTTTCTTGTGTAATATTCATGACTGCAACGTATTCACTGTTACTGGCATGCATTCAAACAACTCGGAAAATAAATTTATGTATTTGTCCGTTACACCAAGGAGCGCTGACAAAGGCAAGAGGCAATCCACCATGCTACTAAAATGAGAATGCCAACTGAATTAACGCCTGAAAGGCTGAATATTTCAGCTGATAATTTACTAAGTGCCGTTACACTGGCTCAGGCTTCAGTCGTACTCCCGCAGGCTCTACTTATCATAACTTCCCCTGTCTTAACGGTTTGCTGTATGAGAAATGGACTTAATGGTGTCACTCACTCCATTCAGTGCCATGTTACTTATTTGATCATAGATGAGAGGAGAGATGGATCTATCTTTTTCTAATGTTTGGTCAAGATGAATTTAAAATCCAAATAGTGAGAGCAGACCTGAAAAAGTAAACTAGTACATCTATATAGGACAACAATTCTCAACGGAACCCTTGAAAGAAAAAGTCGAATGAAAATTCATTCTAGAAAGTTCAACATTTAAGGACAAGAAAATCCCCTCAGTTTTGAAAAGAATGGTGTAGAATCAATGTGTCCTCCCGATAGTCACCTATGGAACTGAAACATTGAACTCAAACGGAAGATTGAGCTTTAAACTAAGACCCATACAACATACAGATGAGATATTCATGCTCAACATCACATGGACGGACCACAGAGCAGAGCATCATATTTGAGAAAAAAGTCTTAATAAAATGTGACCAAACACAAAGTATCTCCTAAATTTTAGTATCTTTCTCGATATTTACCAAGTTTGGAACCATAGACAGTTACATGTATTACGTTAGCGCTCACAGTGAGGAATGGCTTGCCAGTCTGTCCCAATAATCAGACTCCAAAATCAAACAGCGACTACAGTCACCAAACAAAAAATACACAGCTGTCTCAGCCAGTTATCGAATCTGGGACAGAACCACATTGATTATTTACTTGGTTGAGATTTTACTCATCAGATTGCCTATAATTCAGTTTAGGCGGTCATCACTCTACAATAAGTGCCCAATTAACCTTAGTCTTACATTGTTTTATTCAGCCAAAAAATATTTGATTTTCAAAATAATCATAATTTTTGGTTGTGTGGCCACATGAACTTGTTATTTTTGTACATACTAAATGGAGAGGTTAGTTAGAATTAATCAAGGAATTGAATATCACCGTGTAAGTTTATTTCGTAAGCTGCTACTTGAGCATCTCAACAAAATCGAAATCCCATAGAATCAGAAGAACTTTGGAAATTGCAATGCGATAAGAATCAATATTTTTTCTCCCAAATTTCTTAAAAGAAATAATACCTACGGAATAACAAATCGCATAGATATGCTCTGATGTCTTAGACATATATTCAATAACCCAAAACTCATATAATTCGGGAGACTTTCAAAATGGCGAATAAATATGAAGCTACTCATTTTGATCTGAATTTCCTGAAAGAAAAACTTGAAACAAAATAACTAAATGTATACAATGCACTTATGTCTGGGTCACATATTCCATACTGTGATTCTAATAAGTTGAGAAAGTATGTCTCCAATTTCTGCCCCCGAACTTCAGGCATAATAGCATATAACCATTCCTTCTTTCCAGTGTGTCTTTGAGAAAAAATCTTCACCTTTCAAGTGCTATCAATTCCTTGATTAGATGTTCAAATTCTGCAACACGACACGGGCCGTCATCTTTCATCTTTCCTGTGTTTGATATTGACTTTTTGCAGCAATAACATCAATGTCTTTGCTGTGATCAAATTAGATAATTTTATTTTTTTTTTTTTGTATTTGGCAAAAAACTTCCAACTTATTCAGAAACCATATTACTATTCTTTCTGATGGCAAAAATTGCCAAGTAAGTCTAAAAAAAGTCAAGATTACGGTGGTACAGTCACCTACGATTGGAAACCAGGTATAGAGTCACAGGACTTGCAGTTAAGTACTAAGAAAAGGTCTTTCAATAAAATGAGAAATCTTTCAATTTTGCTCGCGCTAATTAAGTACTGTGATATTTTTATTGGTGAATTTGATTAGGAAAAGTTTTTTTTTTGATTCATTTATTTCATTTTGATTTGCTTTGAATGGGAAGAGAAACACAGTTCAAATGAAGTTGAATAAAGCCAATTTTTTTTAATACAATCATTAATATCTTATTTAGTACAAATTGAATTGAATAATGTAGTATTCTTTCGTAAATTAGAATGAACAAAAGTTATTTTGAGATTCAAAAAATATATTTACCATTCCCTTTTGTTTTACTTTGAAAAGGAAGCAAGATATAAAATTGAATTAAGCCTACCATAATCGCCAACAAATCAAAATCATTCCATTCAAAAAAAACCTCATCAATATAAGTTGAATAAATCCGAATAACTTTTCGAAACAATTGATACAATGTATATTGAGCTCATGAGAGTTCAATACAGTTTGTATCCACAACATATTTGATTGAGAATATTTATAATTCAGCAGTATAAACTGAGAAAATTATTATTTGTTGTGAAATATTGTCCCAAAATATTACTCTTTTATCGAATTAATTGAAATATTCATTATGAAATATTACTTCTTATCAAATGAATGAAAATATTGTTCTAAAATATTACATTTTTACTGAATGAATTGAAATATTGTTCTAAAAATGACTTTTTTTTATAAATTGAATAAGAATAATGCTCTAAAATATTAATTTTTTATCGAATAGATTAAGATATTGATTTAAAAATTACTTTTTCATCAAATAAATCAAAATATCGCCTAAAATTTTTACTTTTTTAATTACATAAATTAAGATATTGTTAAAAAACAAAACTTTTTTTACATGAAAATCAAACTATTCTTGTAAAATATTATTTTTAACAAATAAAGAAAAATACTGTTATATAATATTACTTTTCAATCGAATAAATTAAGATATTATTTTGAATTATCACTTTTTTCAAATAATATCAAATATTGTTCCAAAATATTACTTTTCTTCCAAATAAATTGAAATATTGCTTCAAAATATTACCTCTTCTTTCAAATGAACTTCTTATGATGAAAAATAATTATATGTACTATTATTAGTTGTGTGAGGCACAAGGCCAGAGATATTCAGCCCTTGGCAACTCCCCAAATTCACTCACACCATGGATTTTATATCTATCTATATATATATATAGTCTTTTATATCAAAGATGTAGTGTTGCTACAACATCAGGTCCTGGTCACAAATTCAGAGCTATAACCTCGAATACTTTCATGATTACTCTCCTAGTCATCATGTGAGACCATATTTTCTGTTCTTTCAAAAAAAAATGCTGTTTAGGTTTCCTATGGTTATTTTGGACTAAGAATATTGTGCTGGTATCCTTTAAATAATCCTTCTGAAATAAGTTCTCATTTTTTAAAAATAATTTTAAAAATCAGTTTATGAGGGATTTCAGAAAGGTAACGATGAAGGCCACAGACGAAGCCTATTCCCAAACAAACTACAAAATCAGACGAGATGGCACTATGATTACAATAACAGGTAACTCATCTACTTAGATAAGGAAGATTACTGCTGGATTATAATTGAGTTTGAAATCCATTCTGAAAAAGGTCGAAGGATACTCACCACCATGATTGCTCACCCTTCTTCCAATTGCAGTTCGAAAACAGATCAATGGTGAACTCAGAAAAGAGCAGAAATCTCGTTTGGCTGGATACAAAGGAGATTATGGATGACAGTGCAGTTTATGGAGTCGATAACATGACAGAATGAGCAATGTCAATAGGATTCATATCTTACTGATTGATTGACTCCAGTGTCAGGAATCACCAAAAATCAAAATAACTATTTCCCACCTAAAGACACCCTGAGGACATTCCAGAAGATAATATAGAATTAATAGCTGCAAAGTATTTGGTTGAATGACCACTTGCTGTGATTTCTCAAATGCTGATAGAGGAGATTTTTTTTAGACACGAGAACCAATGCACACAATCTATTCTTTCGGACATGAAAAAACTGCTACATGGAGACAGTTCTGAGTGAATCTTTTGATAAGATTATTACAGCTTTGGATTATGTTGTCCCTATGATGAATGCATAAGTTTCACTCTGTCATAGTCAAAGTGCTTTTTTTCCAAATCATATGCAGCATGTGTTGATTATTCAGAAGTCCACATATTCCCTGATCGAGATCTTGAAAAGCATAAAACAGCTTGATGTTATGCAAGATCGATATACCTTTAACAGCTTGGAGAGCTCGACAAGACAGAAAATGTATCAAGGGACCGTATCAGTGTTAGAATTTTCTTTTTAATGTATTATGAGCAACTTAACATAATAGGCATATATATATTTCAGAATTAGATTAGGTCAAACAGAAGGATTTCGTTGATTGCATTCAATTCCTTTGGCAAGGACATATCATTTACATTTCATTAATGTATAAAAGACATAGTTAGATAATATATGCCTGGAAGTAGGTTAAAATGTTTCAATTTGGTAGTGTCAGTTTCTGTTAAACTGGGTATAAAAAAATCTTGCAGATTTCATATATTTCAACAATTTTGGTTGAGATTTAATTCAATCAGTATGGCATATTCAGTCTTTTTTCATGCAGGCCTTTTGGAATAGATATTACAGACCCAATTTTCACCAGATAAGATCTTTCCTGTTTAAATAATAAAGCGTATTAAAAATCCACAGGTACGTAAGATTTCATGGCTTTCTATCATTCAAGATACTAATCTACTGGTGACCATTTTGAAGTCAGGAAGTTGGCCGCTGTTTGAGTCATATTATGCGTGTCCTGGTTTAAGATGAAAGAAATTTGGAAAATCTACCTCTACGCAAGTTTTAACATCTTTTTCGTATTTCAATCAATCTAAATTGCAAATTATATATTTTCATCTGGGCTATTCTGAAATCAAGATGACAAGGCCTTTTGTTCAAATCATGTGACTTTATTTCATTAGGAACTGCATCAAAGAATCCATTTACCAGGTTTTATACTTTTTTTTCAAATTCTGAACATCGTTCAATAGAACTATTGGATAATTTTTCCACTTCTTTACTACAGTGGATATTTTGAAATCAGGATTGCAGTCGCAGTCCAGATCAGATCAAGTGTTTCCTGATTAATATAAAAATGTATAAAAATTCTACCAATTCAGATTTTAAAAATCTACGTATTCCGAGCGAAATATCAATGAATCTATCCTACACATTTTGATAGCAGCTATTTCGAAATAGAGATGGCTCTTGACATTGCATTTGGCTACTTTATATGAAAGAGCATCGAAGACCCTACCAGTAGGCCAGGTTTCATGTTTTTCACAATTTGGTAAGAGATTCTGCGTGGACCACTGCGATACTATTTAAAAATAGTAATGTAATCTCGAAATTAAAACCAGTAGTTGGCTGATGTCGTCAGGACACTTCTCTGGTTTTTTTATTTCATTTTTTGAAATAATTCCATCATAATGTGTTGCTGCTAGGAAAATTCAATTATGTATATTTGTGATATTTCTGCATTAAGCACGAAAAGATGAACTGATTATATTAGCAATTTTTGAAAATCATTCAATAGTTTTTATATTTTTCATTCATTTAAAAAAAAATTCCATTCAATAGTGCTTCGAAATCTAATGAAGAATGTAATGAAATGAATGAAATATTTAGATGACGGGCGCAGGTTTTAGAGGAAAGGTCATCCAAAAATATGTCAGCATCCAACCCATCGGGCTTTTGTCACATGTGAATATTTGAAAAAAAAATTGATCGATTCTCATGGTGGTTTATGTATTTTTACGCTGGGAAGTCAAAATGACGCGTGTTGTCTTGGTCAGATCGTGAGAGCGTTTTTATAATCTTTTACTATCTACTGTATTATTTTGCAAATGTCTTTGTTAATACAGCGGTCATTTGGATGATAGATGGTTTCCGTAGTTTTATGTCAGATAGTATGTCCTCAGAGGGTATCGAAAAATCTTCCGGCATGCATGTTCTTGATATCTTTTTCGAATATCAAACAATCCCAGTTGAAATTACAATCAATATTTATCATAAACTATGTATTTTTGTGGCCTAATTTTGAAATCAAAACTGTGGGTGCAAATTTTGTCAAATACTATGCGTCTCCTTTCTATTTTGAGGAACGTAAAGCAACTTACCTGTATGCAAGGTTTCATACTTTTGTCACCATTTGGCTAAAAATCTTATCTAAGCTACTTAATTTCTATCGCAAAAGAGTAGTACCATTTTTTACGTATAGATCAGAGATAGACATATGACTTCACACAGTGCCAATCTATTCGTTGAAGAAAAAAAAATCATTCTTGAATCTGATGTCGCTGGTAAGCAAATCAAATTATGCATATTCAAGACCGAACTAGGAATAGAGGAGTCCATTATGTAACGTCATAAACAGCAATTGCAATGGATTCAAGAATTTTCATGACATTTTTAATAATCTTCCTTCTATTTCGTATTCAATTTAAGTTCATAATTGATCGCAGAATCTCATTAAATAAACTGGATCTTAATTATAAAGTGTCCAGTTTTTTATAAAATTGCATTAAAAAATCTATTCTTCACGTTTTAACACATTTTCTGCATTTTGCACCATTCAGATTTGTATTTCAATTAACTGATATTGCAAATAGTGATTTTATGGAAACCATTTTGAAATCCTGATAATGGCCACTTTTTCGGTCAGAAAGTAGGTGTCTTGATTTGATTTAACATGCTTGAGAATATATCAATATGCAAAGTTTCACACCTTCTAATATCTCAATTAGTACAAATTGAATAAGGTAATGAAGTATTCTTTCGTAGATTCGAATGAAATGCTAAGTTTCACACCTTTTTCACGATTCAGCTCAAACTCCATCTAATTAACAGAAAATAGTTGTAAAATTTTCAAGGTTGTTCATCAGCTAATGACATTAGTACACTGCCACTTGTGCAATATTTTTTTTATTATGAATCATTCCATTGTCTTGTGTCGCTATTAAGCAAATTTAGTCATGCATGTTCATGTTGTTATCGACAAAACGTAGAATGGACGAGCCAATAATTTGACGTCATTAAAGAATCAGTTTATTTAATTGTATTATGATCTATTTATTTAATTTTCGTTAATTCTTAATTCAATTTCCATCCGTGATTTATTGTAGCATTTTATGAACTGAGTAAAGGCTGAATTCAATTTTAATTTATATTGCATGTTTTTCCTAATGTTAAGGATCGATATCTTGGAAAATATCGGATTTCTGTGTAAGGGATCGAAATCAAGTGGACTTTTATTGCGATAACTAACTCAAAGGAAAACTTTTACTTTTCTACAAGTAGGGGTATGAATTGAGGCGACATTTTTCTTATTTCTAGCAGTCAAAGTCAATGGAGGAGGGTTTCGTTTCATTTTGGATGTAAGCCCTCTTTTTTGACATTAGCTCCACTTTTCCTAATATTACTCTCCCCTGAACGACCTTTCTCACCCTTTGTCCCATTTTTCTCTTAGCATTACTCCCTCTCTAACATTTTTTTGAAGCATTACATTTTTGCATTAAACCCCCTGTTTAACATCTCCTCTATACCCGTATTTTAAATATTACCTTCCGTTTCACATCAGCCCTAACTCTTTTTAAAAAAGAAGATAAGCTGACCTCTCTTCATCTTTGGATCTTATTTGTTCTCAAAGTGTAAAAGAAGAATCGAATTAAATCAGTTTTGAAAACTTATTAGATTTGGCACTGTCTGATTCTGATCCATCCAACTTCTCGGTTAAGCTTTATAAAAATTTGAAAGCATCGATTTACTTATCTATTTTTCCATTCTTTGATTAACAACAGATCAGTTTCGGCTGAAATTGTATAACCCAGTGATTTTCTTACGTCGTCCACGTTAAAATAGGTCAGTCCTTGATGTATTTGTTTTCTATGGAAGGGGGCCCGATATTGAATTCAAAAGCTCCACACTCTCCTTCACACGATGTTGAAAACACTGCACAAATATAAAGAAACGAGATGAGAATTTATGAATGAGAAATTGAATTTCGATTATCTGCAGGAATCAAGATCAATACAAATAGATAAATGAATATTTAATAAGCTTGGCCGCACCAATTTCAAACCCCTTTGCTTCATTAAAATCTAAAAAGTAAACAAAACGGAATCCACTTCTCCTTACAATATTATCAAAAGATAACGTGTCTAGGCTCAACTCTTTTATCAATCGTTTCACTAAATAGAATTATTAGATATTTGCTGAACGAGTCAAGCTGAATTGGGTTCTAGGAGTGGAAGTGAACTTGTAATTAATTTTTGAGTGTCACAATCATTTTTCCTATGGCCACTGTAATTTGTCACACGAAAATAAAGTCAAAACCCAATAGTGATACTTGAAAAATGGAAAGAAAGAAAAAGGCGTATCGAATCTAATGGTTAGTCCGCCACTAGTGTCGAATGCAACAACGAGTGTGAGGATCTTCTTAGCCTGACGGTCAATCCCCCACTGACCTCAAAAGTGAGGAAAAATAAATTGCTCGTACTTGGGACCGATCTCATTATCATGTAGCACGGCTGTAGACTATTTTGCCAAGGAAACACTATTGAAAACAGAGATTGGTAATTGTAAATATCACGGTCGGACAAAATCACGGACGGACAAAATCACGGACGAATATCTACTGCTTTTTTGAAATTCTCTTGTTTTTATATTATTTGATTGTTCAATCATTATACTGACTGTTTTAATGACATCTTCAGTAGCAACACAATTTTTCTCTCAAAAAAATAAAGCATACATACTTTTGTTATTACAAAAATAGAAAAAAAAATTGATAGCAGTAGAGTTTACAAAAAAGAAATACCTAGAACCCCGATTCGCTAGTTGACACATCATGAAGTCACCGAATGGTGCTTTCTTTTCAACTCTCTCTTAATTGTTCCGAAATCCAGGCATCTTAAATTCCAGATCTGACTAATTGCAATAATGATGTCCACTCCGTTGAAATTTGGCAAAATGATTAGATGATTAGAAATGTATGTAAAATATCGATAAGTGATAGAACAATAATAATATGAAAATAACAATAATGATATGTGATACTGTCATATTCATGATATTAGATACTACATATTGAATTAAATTATAAAAAAAAACTTATTTCGATCTTGTAAAAATATTCCTACGGAAAGTATAATGAAAAATAACTAAAATTTTGTCAATCAACCCCCAAGAATTATCATGATTGGGCTGATATCCAAGAACTGAACTTGCTTCAATTATCATTTAACGATATTTGCCTCCACATTCAAGGATTTAGCAACTAAAATAAAGTAAAATACTTTTACAAAACATTCATATTTTGGGAAATCTAGATGTTTTCAATAAAACTGCCAAACTTAGGCGTACAAAGTCAAAAAAACGTCTTCAGAAAAAAAGTTTCCAGAGGGGGGGATTTAGTGGAGTATAGCTTCCAATTTTCAAGTCAATAGACAGATCGGTATAGCCAGAAGCGCTTGAAAACACAATCACACACACCAATTGCTGCTTTGTCTTGTGAGGATTGACGATGAACGAAACAGTCGTGACGTGCTTGTTCAAGCCTCACGACCTGATGTGTCATACCGATTCAAACCCAGGGTCTGTCATGTATATTTGAGTATTCCTGTCGACAGGACGCTAAGAGAGGGATAATGTACCACAGCCAGGACATCTCCCAGCACTTGTTTCCCAAACGATTACGGCTCAGTCGTTAATAGAGCAGAGGTAGGAGGGACGTTCCCTCCAAAACTCTGTCAGTTTTGCATGGCAAGTTTGTAACTAAAATTGGCGGTGTATCCATAGCTGGCTGGGTGTGTTACCAAGCAGATCTAATCATATCTGTAACTGAATTTTGTACTTGGGAGTACTTTCGGTGCAGAATTGTGCAGAACATTCGTTAGAAAGTGACATCAAATAGCTCATTGAGAAAAGATGAAGACAATTCGAAAAAAAATGATATCCCACTGTGCAGAAAGAGGGAGAGTAATTTGAATAATACAGTGTACAATTCCCACCTGGTAATACTTTGAAAAAGTACGTTGAAAAGTATTAACTGAAGGCATATTGAAAACTACTGCGACAGAATTTGAAAACTAAGAGCAACTTGAAAAAAACAGCGAACAAATTATAGAATACAGCAACTGAATGAGAAAAGGGTAATTAAAAAAAAACAACGACAAGGAAAAGAGAATTAATGAACAAAAATAAATCATTACGTAATTTATTTCATTGTAAACCATAAAGCCTTAAAACTTGGAATCTAAACAATTTCAAGTCCGATTTGCAACTTTATTATAATACTCAAAGGTTTCAACAGCGGGCTTTTCGATCCTGACATTTTGATGATTAGACTGGACACGTTTGGAACGCAGAAATTTCTACCAGAGAAATTTGGGCCTCATTTTTTTTAGGAGAAAATTACTAACTTGTTATTACCTAAGAAAACTTAGCTGGAGAATTATTATTATATTCGGTCGCAATTACCTTTATATCCATCCTGTCTGTCCACTCGATATTTCTGAAAGTACAAAATGGATTCCAGTCGTAGAAAGATAGACAATAAGGTAAAGAAGAGTTGTTAGAAGTTCGAGGCGGAATCTTTTCTGGTGCTGAGATATTTCCCGTTTTTTCTTTAATTTTTGTGAACGCTCTCTTCACGATATCTCTAAAGGTTTTCAATGAATTCCCTGGAAGTCCAATGGAAGAGCAGGTAGTAGACATTGAAAGATACAGTTGCATTTTTGAACGGATCCAGTAACAACTACTCCCTCCTACATTATTGTTATATATACATGCGATGTAATATCGCTAAGATTTGATATCCGTCTATTTTTGACCAGGGTTTGAAGAAAGGCCTTTCCTGCCTTCAGCTGGCAGTTTTCGAAGTCTCAGAACTGCCTCAGCGTAAATATCAAGCATCTATAAGCGGAATAAAAACCATGTATAGAAGGATAATCTTTTAATTTTTTTTTTTTTTTGGTCTTTTGCAGAAAATACTTTTTAGCAGAAGTGATTTCATTGGAGACAGCAAAGCTAGAAAAGAAAAAAAAATTACTGTTCGACCAACGTTTTTTGCTGAGGACAAAGTTGTGAAATGATGATGATGATAATAATGATGATACAATTATTGTCGCTTTGCAGGGGGGGGGGGTAACTGCAGGGTCTGACGGCCAATTTGGCATAAGAACAGAAAGAAACGTTCCTATTACTGGAAAATTCTTATTTGGTAGCAGATACACGTCCTGAGGCGGGGTTTTATGTCAGCTAATGACCCATATATTAGGTCATATCCATTTTCACAGAACCAGACATTCCAACCCCACTTTTTGCGCTGTGGTTCTGTTATGGAAAAAAGTCGCTGTTTGAATTGTTATCGATGTTATAGGCGTAGTCGAATTTTCATAGTGAGTCTCAAAGTGGTATCCTCCGCAATTGCAGCATGTGAAAATGACTGTTTCCAACATCGTAAGTCTGGAAAAAAACATTTTCCAAAATTTCTGCGATAAATTACGTGCAAATATACGGATAACAATAGAAAAATAAGTATTGAGAGCATGGGATTTCTGAATCAGAGTCGTGTTTTCTCACCTTTTCCCTATCTCTGCTTCCCTCTCAAACAAGTCTCTCTACTTCTCTGGCTACGAGCCTTCATATAGAAGATGGCTAAGCAAACGCATAAGCTGCTTTATATATTAAGATAAACATATATCAATATAAAGATAAACAGCAATTCAATTGATACGGATGCATACATGGATATACAGACAGTTCGACAGGCATTATTATATGGATCTTTCAAAATAACATATCCCGTTTTTGCGTTTTTGCTTCTCCCACGAAAGCTCGACCGATATATTTTCCATAGAACGTATCGTCCACGAGCTGCAATTTTATGAGGATTGCCGAATGTATCTACAGGCTGCAAGTTTACCAAAGACAAGACACCTTTCCTTCACACACACACACACACACACACACACACACACACACACACACACACACACACACACACACACACACACACACATATTTGTAGAAGTGCGAACATATATATGTTTACACGTTCACATTCACGCAAGCATATTTACACACACACTCACATGCAAACATATATACATATATATATATATAGAGAGAGAGAGAGGGAGAGAGAGAGAGAGGGGAGAGAGACAGAAATATACTAGTCCAAAATGGCAGGCTTTTTTATGCATGGATCAGGACTAAAAAGCTGGAAGCTATTTCATTTGGCAATTTAGTTCTGATAATTCATCTACCCTCATCTTGAAGTTTTAAAAATCTCAACTGAACGCATGCTATTTAAATGTGCAATTTGACATGAATTTTTTTGAGATTTTTATTGTTATGCAATAATAGGAATGCAAATAAGACGAAGATATCACCCTAATTGGGTGCAAACGAACAAACAGACAATAAATTCATATGTGTGGAAAGATATATAGAATAAATCAATTATATATACTTTTTCGCAATTTCCATATTCAAGAGTGTTCAATACTTAACCATTGTAATTTGAGTATATATATATATATATATAAATATATATATATATATATATATATATATATATATATATATATATATATATATATATATATATATATTAAGAGCTATAATTCAACTCAACTGACTGCCCAATGTTGTATGTATCTGCTCATATAGTGATTGCTCTAGAATCCTGGCCTTGTGCCAGACCACACACAGCTCGGTAGAACCTCTACACACAAATAAACATGCACTTTACATCCTTATAGCAGAATAGATCCATTCAGTTTTATCCATAAATTTATGAAAAAATTAGTTGTGCATACCACCACAAATTGGGATGGACAAAAATGTCATAAATCACATTTCGACAAATAAACAATAACAAAAAAATTAAATTTTCTGTTGTTACAAAAATTGGCGAGGAAGATTGAAATTAAGCTTAATGCTTTCAAAGCACTACCTACTGTCATCTTTCCTCAGATAGTATAAATCATTTTTTATATTTATTCAATACATATTGAGATTATCTGCTGTGTAAACTTGGTAAATATGAATCATTGACTCTGATTCACATTGATTTTTCTTGAAAAAATTTTTTAACAAATACCAGAAAAGACTTTAACAGTCTCAGAATTGTATCGTAATAATAAATGCCAAAATTTGCGGCTGTTTACAATAACAACCAGTGGTACATAACAATTTGCCTTTGGAGATATTAGCCCATATAAATATCTACAGTTTATAATTTTGTTCACTTGAAGTTATGAACGGTGTATAGATTTATCTACCTTCCCCACCAAGAATACATACTAAAAGCCGATACTGAAAAATCAATTTTCTTCAAATAGATATTTACAAATAAAATCACAGCAGCTCCTTTATTAGGCTACGTGAAGACTCGGAGGGCTCTCAGCTCTAGAAGGGGCAAAGACAAGGTGATACCAGCACACCCAAACTCTTGAAAGCCTGCCCCGAGATGATCTTCAGAAGACTAGACTGGGAGAATAAAGTAGTCAAAATAGACAGTAAATATCTGAACAACCTCAGAGGAAATTGCCTTTTTCGTAAAGAACGTACACGACCTCCAACTGAATGCTAGATGAACTAAATGAAGGGAGCAAGAAGTCAGCAAAATGAAGGCAGTAATCACGTTGGAAATAGGAACACAACGGTCAAAATCGAAGACGCAGAACTGGAGAAAGCAAACCACTACATCTATCTAGGACAACAAATCTCCATGAGATCCTCAAAAGAAGAAATCAAGCAAAGAATCACCGTTGGGTGGAAAGCTTTTTACAGAGCAAGCTCAACTTTGGAAAACAAAAAGATCCCATTCGTCCAAAAAAGAAAGTATACAATCAATCCATCCTCCCAGTAGTCACCTACGGAGCTGAAACTTGGAGGGTAACCAAAAGACTGACCAGCGAACTGTGAACGATGTAAAGTTCACGAGGAAGGATCATGCTCAAGGTCGCATGAAGCGATCACAAGACAGCTGAACACATTGGTGAAAAAACAATGTAGGGACATAATAGAATCCTTCAGAAAACTCAGATGACAATGGGCTGGTCATGTTGCAAATATGGCACACAACCAACACACAATACAACGACTCACAATATAGATCATATGCACAATTGAGGCTGGCCGAATACGCAATGAAGAGAAAGACTAAACTACTTCACCAAGTATCGGCTCCCCGACGCGTACAATTGAGAGCTGTAGCAATTCTGAGGGAGGTTTATGTCCAACGACGGACGATAAAAGACATGATGATGATGATGATGATGATGATGATGAATTGAACTATTCAGTTTTTTTCAAAAAACTTAAAGAAAATACCTCCTTAGACAAACGAATCAGCTTAATCACTCGAGCAAAACTGTCATGTAACTGACGTCTCTTGGCAAATATGCTGTGTTGGGGGTGATTGATTAAGAAGAAATAAGGAAAAATGAATAGTCGATAGATATATTATTTCTGTTGCCTTTCGTTGGGCAGTGATAATTAAAACCATCCAAATTAAAAAACAAAAACAAAACAAAAACTAAAAAAAAACAAACAAAAAAACAGAAAAAAAAAACAAGTGAGAATGCTGCTGGACGGGAACCAATGGATCGATTTAGCATAAACTTACATCGAAAATCGACCCAAACCGGTGAAAAAAACTCTTCAGTCGGAAGAATGAAGAAAAAAAAAGTTATTTTCTAGACATTATCAGTAATACATGTTCATATTCTAAAACCTCCAGTTCAATTAGTGTGACCAGTATGCATAATACTCACGTACATACAGGGACACTAAGACCCACCTGAAAACTGTAGAAACATGTGTCGACAAATTTAGTTAAAGTTTTGGCTGACACTTGTAAAATAAGATCAAAAAATAGTCAAGTATGATAGTTGACGATGTTTTTGACAGCATGCTCCATCGATTAAAAAGGGGAATGGGGATGATATATCGATCAATGGATAAGTCTCTGGCATTTTCTTTGACGGTGATCATTGAGAAAGTCTAAATTTGAAAAACAAAGTGTGATTCCCGCCTGGGCACAGACCAAAAAGCGTATTGAGTATAAACACTATCAAGTGGACTAGAAAAAGTTTTTTTTCTATACATTGCAATTTTAGTCCATTTAGCTCCATTGGTACTACTCGCACATACAATACATACCTAGCCGGCCAAACTAGCTTAAAAACTGTAGAAACTTTCGCTGACAGTTTTGATTGACAATATCTAAAAAGCAAACTAAATTTGTAAACTATACCCCCCTCCCGACTAAAAAAAAAATGAAAATAGCATATTTAGGGGCTGATCTGCTGAAAATCTTTCCCATTGTCACATTCTTACACACTAAAAATTTCAAATATCAACGTACTAAGGATGTTCTTGTGTGAACCCAGTAATGCATACCAAAAATATCATGAGTTAATATTATGTTGTTTTGCGATAGAGAAATATATAAAAATGGGCAGACAGACATTTGGTGAATCAGTAAACATTACAGAGTTTCTTTTGATGTGGCAATCAGCTTTGTTTCCTTTTGTGCATTCGTAGTCAATTTGGACGATGTTTGAAAGTTACGCGAATACAGAACAAAAGAATACCTTTCTCCAGCAAGTGATATTTATTCATTTTGAAGTTATATTGCAATGTAGTTGTTTGTTTCCAATTAGCTTTTGATGGTATAGGGGATATGATTCAGATGAAGGGATAAAGCTGGAAAGCATATGAAGAGTTTTTACTCCCCTTATCCGAATCTTAACCATTCTTCTTCAAATGTTATAATTTTGTTCAGCCAATGATCACCTGATATCAGTTTTTTTTCCTTGTGCTACAAATATTGAAACTATCCGAGTTTCGAACAAATAATGAACAAGTTTTGATATGATCAAGTTATTTCCTATACAAAATATTCGTTAAAACACGAAGTACTATCAAATGCTCCATAGAAGTATCTGTCAGAAGAGATTTTCTTAAACTAGCTGAGCTTGTTCCACTGCACGTCTTCTTAATTATAACTGAATTAGATATTGACCGCTTTGCTCTCACTGACTAACTTTTAATATCGTGCCAGATAGCCCTGTCTCTTTAATTAAACTGATGCAAAAGCCTGGCACGTTTTTCTGCTAGTCAATCAATCTCATAAAGAATGTTTTCTTCCCATTGATTATTTTGCCCACCGGATTTTGTAATTAATTCTGACAATTCAGAAAGCAATTTTCAATCAAAACATCGGGAAAATTTGGCTTTGGTAATGAAGTTAACCAATGAAAGTGGATATTTTGGAACAATTTATTTTCAATGCTTTTTTTTTTCTGATTCAGCTTTGGGGTTGATATCGGCTGCCTTTTCCCCTCTCTTGTTGTTGTAAATCAATTTTTTCAAAAAGTTTCTAATTTTTTTTTCTTTGGTCTCTTTGTGATCAGGGGAGAGTGGCAACCTAATTTTCAGTCGTTGAAAATGCCAAGCTATTTTCAATGCCAAAGTTTAGTAGCATAGTGACTTATTCTGATGAGTAGCTCAATATCAGTTGTTTTGATACAACCTCTGGTATATGTTCCTCCACCTTTCTCGAATGGCATCCAGTTACCTATTGATTGTGAGTTCAGTTACAAAAGATGGTGTCTAACGCAAAAAGAACAACAAAAACATAGAGATAGAATCTACCATGGAGTTATGTTTATAAATTTTATTGTTTTTGACTAATTGTATCTATAAAGGAATCAATCATCACTTGGTGTTTTAATTTTGTAGCCTCGTGTCATTCTTAGCTAGTCTGATTAAATATTCAGAATAGCATTGAACCTTGACGTGAAACTTTCGAAAAAAGAGAAAAACAACAACGAAAAACGAATAAAAAACAACAACGATTGTCTGATGACTTGTGCAGGCTAAATCTTCATTAAAGGACAGGCCATTAACCCTAATTACAAAATATACAACGAAGAAAATGAACCTGTGTACACACGTCCAACTTGCCAATCAGTCAAATTTGTCATCGATCAAGTTTTTCCGGTAGAAATTTCTCTAGCAAATAGGCAAGTCAGACTTTCCCCACTGAATTTGTAATAAACTGTTCACAGACTCCAGTTATAAGGATATAAAGCATATCATATAAATTGCTGGGGCTTGCTCTGAACTCAAAATTTTTATACGGAACGACGGAAAAATCTGTAAAAGAATTAAAGTCGACAGGGGGAAACAGGAGATAGGTAATGATGGAAAAAAATCAAGATATCCTCTCATTCCAAATTCATCAATCGATTACCATCATTAATTGGAAAAAAAATCTCCAATCCAAACTGCAAATGATTCAAAAACTCATTTCGTTGAAGATTAATGATAACTCTTTCAAATGGATACAAAATGATCCATAGTTTTTATTCATAGGGATATATATTACCCTATTCCGATCTCAAAATATCTCAGAGATTAAAAAGAATCTTAAATCATTCCAGGGTGTCAAAAACCTAAACTAGAAGAACACTAAACAAATATAGATGGATTCATAGAAGGCCTATAAAAGCAACGTTTGTTTGAACAGAGGTGGGATAATGAGTGTTCTTTTCTGTAAGTTACGGTTGAAAAAATTAAAACACTGAAAAGAATATATCTCAGAATTTTTGAGATAAGGTATTATTATTATTATTTCTATTGATATTCGGACCATCTTCATCTTGTTTTTCATACAACGTTTCGGCCGTTGCACTCTACGGCCTTCGTCAGGTATCATCTGGTAGGTGTTCGGTTCGTTACTTCCCCACACCTGATACGTCGTTCGATTAAAAATTTTGAGAGAATTCAATCCTGACTCAGAATATCTTTAGAAGCACCATGTTACTTCGAATGATTATCGTCTTTAGTCATTATATACATATGTATACATATATATATATATATATATATAAAAGGATAAGTGAATATATATATATATATATATATATATATATATATATATATATATATATATATACATATATATATATATATATTTTCACTTATCCTTTTCCCTAATCATGACGTCCATGCACTACCTTCATTAAGGTTTTATATTCCAAGATAAATGCCACCCAACCGGGATAATGTATGCCTTTGCAAATTTGTGAATGTGACCCTCGTATTATATGAATTCCATGTAATTACTTTACCTTAACGCTAATAAAGATAACAGTTCAGGCATGTTTACGATAGAATATGTTATCAGCTTCCCATGGGAAATGCCCACTTTAGAGAATAGTGTCTACCTAGAGTATAATTTCAGACTAAAAAATATCATAAAATGTATAAATGCATGCAACGTCAGTGTACGGTGTTTCTGTCAGGATTTACAATGATTTAAAAAGTCGAAAAGTACTCTTTTCCCAAGTGAAAATTCCCATCCTACTTAACACTGTACTAATCTCAGTTATTGAGACGTGTACATATCGTTTAAGCGTATGTATGCTTATACATCATTAACATATTATTAAGAAATATATATATATATAATCTGACAGATATTTTCACATGCATTATTATCATAATATTATCATACATACAGACACTGTGTAAACACCCATAAGCATAAATACAAATGTCAATCGATATCAACCGAGATAATGTAAGTTCAATTACTTAAAGATGTCATTGATTTCACTCAATGTTGCTTAATCTAATTGGTTTCATCATTTACAGGATGTTCTGATGTCACATTTTTTTTTGTAAGACTTCTGGTTTTCACCACTGATCATTTCAAATGCTATTTTCCTTCAATCAGTATGTATTGGATGACACAAAATGTTTTCCTCTCATTTCATTGTAAAAATTTCATCCCCCTGCTCGTAAGAAAATTGTTGTGTTGTATGAAACAATTTGTATTGATACCAAACTAGAATATCATTTAGTCATTAGTTTCTGGACAGTGGAATCGTAATTTTATCTTCAATACGATCTCAATAATCTTAAAAAAATATATATACAACCAATGCATTCTTCCGATAATCACTTATGGAGCTGAAACATGGAACCTCACCAAGAGACGGACCTACAAACTGAGAAGTATGCAACGTGTGCATGAGAGAATCATGCTCAACCTCATATGGCGAGATCACAAGACAGCACAGTATATAAGGAAGAAAACAGGAGTCTGAAACTATCGAAAAAAATCAAATGGCGATTGGCAGGCCATGTTGCAAGAATGACAGACAACCGGTGGACATCGAGTCTCACAACATGGATCCCTAGACATCACATAAGTGACCGAGGATGTCAAAACACAAGATGGAGAGATAAAGTAGACAGATTCAGGAAATACTGGCTCTGCGACGCCCATGATAGAGAATTGTGGTGAATCATGGGGAAGGTCTATGTCCAACTACGGAAGTTAGAAGATTAATGATGATGATGATGATGATGATGATGATGATGATGATGACAAAGACATGGTCGCCTTTTTGCCTTATTAAATCATTTCATTTGTCTAGACGAACGGATATCGATGGGAATTGAAACAAATCTTCATGTCTCTTTTTGCTACCAAAATCTGATAAAGTTTGCAGTCAGGTCAAGCTGTAATATCTGCAGCACTGTGTGAAAATTGTTTAAGTATATCTGTTTTTGTCTTGCTGTATCCATCTCTACTCACACATGCTACGTATTTACTCAGGCTTAAATTATCGGTTCAATGTCTCCACATCTATACAAATAAACTGTTTTATTTTGTAACCATTTTCAACGTGCAGAACAAGTGAGGTACATTTAAAGTGAATCACAACTCTCTGTAAAGGAAAGTGTGACTGACCAACCTATTCTACAACTATTTAACGCTAAAGCTTGTAGCACTAATTCCTTTGTTCGGTCTACAAACAAGGGAACAGTTTTTTTCCTTGTTCGGTGGTCTGACACGTGCTTCACTACAAAAACAATATCTGCCATCAAAATGATAAATAAGAGAAAAAATGCAAATAAATTAATCGAATAAAAAAGAGAGGATAATGTTATTGCATTTTAATTAAAATAATCGATGATTTATACTGTTTTTTAAAACTATATTGAAGCATCAGAACATATGCATTGGTATGATTTGTTTGTGTATGGACAATGTTTATCTTTGTGAAACGAGACCAAGCCTCATGAAGGAGATAAAAATCTTCCCTTTCTTTTTCATCGATTTATTTTCCTATCTGATGATGCACTGCTGGAACACTCTTTCCGCCATTTTTGTTTTGTTTCGACTGTATTTAGGCAATAAAACCGATTTACAGTGAAGTTATTTACATTTGTTTGCACGAAATAAAAGAGGGGGACAATCAAAACACTTTTTGGTTTTCAAAGGAGTATTGAACCACCCTCTCCAACACTCATTACTTACTTTATGTGTTTAGTTTATATGTTCTAGGTATATCTTATATATTTTAGATATACGTCTGCATTAATAGGAGAAGTCATATACTGAGAAACTGTCTCTAAATCTGTCAAAGAGGTTTCTCCAGTTTTACGTTGATACTGGAGGGCTGGCTATGTATGTATGTATGTATGTATGTATGTATGTATGTATGAGGTATAAATACCGTATCAATGGGACTAAAAGGCTGAAAATTTCCTCTCTCACGTCTAGGAAATAATTTTCCCAATGCTTGACGTATATCGTGGAGCAGGGTCATTTTACAATGTAACCTTATGCTAATTTGGCCACCAGGATGTACCCACTTGATTTTTGAAGATTCGAACGTTCTTGGTCAAGCAAGAGGTGAAAGGAGTAACATATTCATTGATCATCCCTGAAAGACGTTGCTCATGTTACAGTTACTTTTGAATGAATGACCAGACCCGTCCTATTTTTTTTTGTTTCCATCTACTTTGCGTTTACGAGCATAGCTTTCAAAACAAAAAAACAAATAAACAAAAAACAAACTTTGACTTGCACCCTGGGCACTGTGAGTAAGTGGAGACGACGGTCTTCTTATTTTGTCCGTCTTTTTTTTTTGTTCTCCTAAATTTCGTTCCATACATAATTGATTCTGCAAGAAAGACGCCCCAGTCATGGAACTGAAGTATCATCAAACAACTAGTCACAACAATGGACGATTGAGGTCTGGACTCCTGACTTCTTGCTGGCCTAGGCAAAGGGCATGCACTATACACCACATCTTCCTTCCCAAGATCGCCTCGTTGTCAATGACTGGTTTGCCGGGAAGAACCCAATCGTACAAGGACTCTCCTATCTAATCAAACCAGTAGACACTAAATTAATGGAGTAAAACAATAAATAATAATTTCCATCATAAAAAATAGTGCAACCCATCAAATAAAAAGGAATATTGGCATTTCCCTTGCGTGTGACTCAAGACTGAATGAATATGGAAAGCTTGTGGGTATATTACATTTGCTGAGTGTATGCATGAGAAGGGTCCGTACTCTCTCAGTATATTTGTTAATGAAATCATACGGCATTGCAAAAATTTGGGTGTCCACTTTGTTATCATTACATTAACCCCTGTAAGGATGTCATCTAATTCTCTCTTTATTTGGCTTTGTTCTTTATAAGAGACTTCACTCGCTTTTTCTGTTGCCTACATAAGCTAGAAAATGTCTTGAAGCGTGTTCAGTAGGTTGGAGTGGAGTACTGTAGCGTTTTATTCTTGGTGATAAGCTTTGGACCTACTTTAGTTACAGTGAGTATTTGTACCCTGATATCATCTGCCATTTCTCCTCTTGCAGAGATAATTTGATGTTTTACTCTGACAGTAGACGGTCGAAAGGGATTCTAATTTCGCTCTACAACTGTTAACCAATGGCTTTAGATGACTTGCTGAAGGGTTATTTCCCACAGCTAGTCTACATATGCTAGCTTTTCTTCTACTCAATTCCCTATGTACGGTAATGAAAGAGAGAATTTTGCGATAGATCAGTACCAATACGTCCATAGAATTCTTCTCTCTCGTGCTTCTAATGATGCCAAGAGAACCCGTATGGTTTGTTTAAAGGCCTTATCACTTTCGACTAATTCAAAACATCTTGGTGCTTTTTTTCTCTTTAAACTTGCCCCCTGATTGCGAATATCCTCAAACTGCAACATTAGAGATGATTGATATGATCAAACGCTTGGAGACAATATTCTCTTTCTTAAAAATTCCACGAGTATTTGTCTCTTTCTTTGAATCATAAATATGCTTCTGCCAATCTGTTTTTTCTGTGTGTGCTCATGTATATACATATGTGTGTGTGTGTGAGAGAGATTTTATGTGTGCATGTGAATTTATGTGTGTGTGTGTGTTTATTCGCGTGTTTGTGTATATCTGTGTGTTCGTCACAAATAGGACGGGTCTGGTCATTCATTCAAAAGTAACTGTAACATGAGCATAGTCTGTGTTTGCTGTTCGTCAAATAAAAGGTCTTGAACCCGGTTGATAATATTGTCACTGCAATTAGAAAGTTACCTCCGTACATTACTCAAGTTTATCCACTAAAATGACCTTTCAAAATAAACCAAAAAAAGAACCCAATTGTATTCACTTTCCACACCTACCTAAAACCGAGACGAAATACTTGAAAAAAAAAAGAAGAGAAAACAAACCAAAAATCCATTCACAGTCTATTTCCAAATGCTGCTGATATTTACTCTTTTTCAGCAGAATTTGATATTTTGACCTCTGCTGACCTACCCAGAGAAGCTCTAAAGCTCAACTGCACGTAAGGAAGGGAATTCTTGTAGAGAATATGATATTGCATGCTTGAATTGATAACTTTCATGCTTTCATTTTATACAATATGAACTTATTACATTTAGAGGAGTGAAAATACTGATTTTAAAACTGCACCATCCCCCAACAAATTGTTTGTGCAGATTTCCGACTAGGGAAGACATTTCAATATTAAATATAGCTCCGATTGGATGTTCTGTAATTGTTCCATACACCAGTAATATAAAAAAAAAATTCCATATATTGAATAGGTGGAAGTTTCCCTTATAACTGTGTTCCATAGCCATTTGACCTCTGGTAACCTAAGGAGCATATCAATATGCGTAAAACCTATTGAAAATAATACAATACTTTCTTACTAACATTTTGAAATAGAATTTCTTGTTTTGTGTCGTATATATCTCATTACGATCTCGACGGTTGGGGACATTGATTATGATGTTATTACCGTGGTCAGATAAATGATACAAAATATATACCCTTTTTTTGTTTTGAAACATGGTCTTTTTAATATATATATATATATATATATATATATATATATATATATATACTTGATTTTAGCAAGTTGACGGGGATCGTATCTCTCATACTTTGGCTGACCAAAGGGTTGAAGCAACACAATGATTTAAAAATGATTTTATCCAATCTCCCTATTTTGTGAATCGATCAGGCCGTCCCACAACTTAACACTCGTCAAATCTGAAAGGTTACCCTATAATCTCTCTTTTTGTCTGGTCTCCACTTTTGTTCTTCTCTTGGGCTATGCAAGATTTTGTGGACAAGTTGTAATGTTTGAGAAACATATCCATACTATTTTGTTTACGTGTCTTCACTATGGTTGATAAAGCTTCATATCGTCTAATGACGTGACTGATAAGAGAGGCTGGTGCCTTAAAAATCAGCTTTTGAAATCTTGACATTTTATTTGGGCACAAATAAAAACCATCACGGTTGGTAGGTTTTCATAGGTGACTACCACTCAGGAAGGAGAAAATCGTTCCATACAACTCGAGAATAAAACAGTTAAATACGAAAGCACAATATTCACTTTTCATCCGATTACTATTTTCCTTATCTCGAAGACAAGCACATTCAGTTGGAAATCTTATAACCAGTAATATCATTATCTATATCTATATCCATATCTATATGCATATCTCTCTCTCTATAACAATATATGCATTCACATGCACGCTCTTCCAACCTGGAACGGAGCACTCTGGTGGATGAGGAATATATACGATAAATAAATATATCACTTAAATTCAACCTTACTGGCCGTCCAGTTCCGTGGAGTAGAGAGAGGATACCAGCTTCTGGGTCTGAAACTAAGGTTTCGATCGTGCCTCGTGGTACTGGATGGAATAATGGATAGTCTATAGCTATAGCCACACTGAAGAGTTGTAATACAACGGAACAGCTGTCCGTGGATGACACAATAATATGTATGTATATGTATATATATATATATATATATATATATATATATATATATATATATATATATTCTAATATTGATATAATTTGTGAGTTTCCATCAGTAAACCTGACAAAAACAGGAATAGATATTGTTTTGACGGATACATTATGGAACATGAAGAGTTCTTCGAAAGAACCGTAGCGAGAAGATGCACAAGAAAAATTTGTGTAATCGTTTCTTGTTTCTTAAACTTTATTTACTTCTCGTTCACCTGAAGACTTGGATTTAACATGGAGTAAAATCAAATCCTATCTGTTTCTCACCAGGTAGCATAATACTCATCAGCTGAATTATGCAGTAATTTCAAAGATGTGTGAGCTCTGCCGGATGCATATCCCAGAAAGTAAAAGTATTTTGGTAGGATATGTATGGAGAAATTTTATGATTTTTTTCCGGGAGGGAATTATCCTGGAATAGATTGTCATCTTACTAACTTCTCTTAACTCTGCTTTAATTGCTTTAAGTTGACTTCCAGTCATTGCTTTTTCTTTCTTAATAAAATGTTTTCTTGACTAATGAAATGTAACAGATAATGAGAACAGGTGTGTTTTTATTTGTTTCTCTATTGTCAGACGTTATGTCTAGTAAAACATTTCAGACTATTTCCAATAACCATCACTCAAGAGCCAAGCATCAAATATAGACATGACATCTTCGAGTGGCTCTTGTTGCTTCCTTATTTGATGCTTGTCTCTTGAGACACAATTATCTGGATGTATACTGTCAGTGTTTTCTAGATGATGGTTGGTTGGCTGGAGGCGTCTCTGGCCAAGTGGTTGCTCGGCACAAGAATGGAATTGGTGATCCAAGTTCAAACTCTGTCTGAGACAAGCTAGTGAAAGGAACAAATCAATCTATACTCCATCCGATTATGGATCAAATAGCAGAACTGGGAACTGGTTCTACGCCCAGTAAGGCTAGAAACAATAGGAGTGAAGGAACTATATTCGAAAGGGATGGTTAACAGGGCTTTGATGAAGCTCCGACAGGCCAAATAAAATAAAAGTAAAATACTCAAGTAGAATGGGAATCAACTTCCAGCCAAAAGCTATATTCAGAGGTACTCCTACTTCCATCATCGAGTTACAATCACTCAGAATATATAGAGTTGTGGTATTTGAGATGAAGTTAAAATTGCACAGTTTTCAAGTTTCGTGAGACCCTGATTGATTCAAACTACTATCACTCTGTTTGGTCTTCAGAAAATGCAAGGTTATCTTTGTACATGGTCTGTGTAGGACACAGTGAATCATTTCTATGGCTGAGATACTTCAATTTGTTCTAATTGAAATTGATCCTGTCAATTCATTTCATGTCTCTCTTTAGGAAACCGAATGACCATTTTGATTTTAATCTTATATAATTTGTTTTTCCTTTATTGAAATGTTGTGGGGCTATGTACTAAATGTTTTTTTTCAGGGTGCCTTACCTTTGCCAATTAACGTTCAAGAGATTTTCATGATCAGTTGTTCCTATTACATGGTTGCCATGAAAATTTGTATACCATACATTTTACTTGGTTTTCATCATTTACCTCTGGCAGGTTCCCCAGCTTAAACCAGCAAGGGTCATATCTATAGAGGCAACCAGTGAGGAATAATCAAGAGATGGGTGATATACATGACTGACTTGCTGACCACTGCTCAATGGTAAGCGCTTAATCTACATATATTTCGGACAGGGTGCGTGAATAATTTTATGTCTGTATATGTGTGTGTCTATATATATATATATATATATATATATGTATATGTACATATCGATACGTGTGTTTTTATTTGTGAATGTGAATATATACGATGAGTGCAGTAGGTATTCAATATTTTCCCCAAAGTTTATTGCATGATATGTATACAGTTCGATAATTGCCCAAATATTGATCAAATATTTCGTTTTTTATTTGTTTCATCAATATTAATCAATTGTCAAAACACTGTTGATTTCAAAGCATGAGTATTTTAAATAAAAGTCTCTGTGATGCATCAGATACTTTCTGTGCTCACTATAATTGTGTTTACAAATGTTCAAAGAATAAAAAAATGATGCATTGAAAACATTATTTTCGGTTGCCAGCGATGAAAATACCATTGACGAATTTTTTTTCCGACAAATATAATTGTTGCAAAGCTTTTCGTTTTCACACGTAGACAATCTGTGTTTCGCTATACATTTTAATGAGATTTGATGCTTAGAAAAAGGAAAAAAGGGAACGCGGACAACACAACAGGTTTATTTCACACACTAAAGTGAATAAAAAAATTAAAGACATTTTCAAGAGACATCGTCTGGGGAAGTGGCAACAAACTCAATGTTGTCTTTTGTTTTTCTATTAGCATAGTACCTGCCAAAATGGTAGGATTATTTGCAGTCGAGTATCTTAGTTTCTTCCAGATTCACTTAGGATAGACATTTTACTCTCCAACGTTTCTGCTCAGGATCAGAGTGTAATATATGTGTGCTCATTGAAATATGTTACACACAAACGTATACATACTTGTTTGTGCGTGTTTTTTATGCGTATTTGTATGCATTTGTATACGTATTTGGTTTTATGTCTGCGGATTATATATTGACTTATTTTGGGGGGTATTTCAATTGACTCAATATCGGCAGAGCTATGAATATTTTGGAGAGTTCATCCAAATAGTTGCTACGGATTTCAACTAAACATTTAAATGGCAAAGTTATAGAATATTATGTAATGAACTTGAGACTCTGTATCAGCAAGCAGAATGAGTAGTCAACATGATGAGACAAAAAAGATCATTTATTGTTGAGAAGTCTTATGCTTTTGTTCATTTGTTTACCAACGGAAATGCCAAAATATCAACGGTGGAGCTGTTATAGTCATTACGGAGAAAGAGAAAGAGGTTCAGGGAACTTTATAGCCAAAAAAAGAGAGAGAAAATCTAGAAGGTCCATCAGTCATGATAACTTCGTTTTTATTCATGTTCAATTAGCTACCGACCACTATACGTCAAGATAAGATGCCCAATGAGCTGGGCAGCCACAACTAACTTATGCCCACCTTCTGCTAAAACCGTTCCTCTACGCTCATCCGGGGTTCTGTTATTACCAACCAGTCCCTCTTCTGCAATATCTGTTACTCATGCAGATCACTTGTCTTTATTTTCTTTCTTCATTCTTTACCCTTCTCTTTAAGGACTAGCTATTTTTTTTTAATCAGTACCCTCATCTATCCTCTGCTTTGTTAAACGTTAGACATGTCAACTTGGTGTCACAATTACATTATTCCGACCTCTAACATCAAATTTCTTCGTTGACCGTTTTTGAGGCTCCTCTTAACGTACAAAAATGTTATACACATACGCACACACTCTCAGAGACAAACCAGTAGCATACATATGAATGCACAAGCCTCTACATATGCTTAATATCACCTTTCCAACACGCATAAAAACATACAAACACGAACATGTACTCATGCACGCACACATACACGCTTCGTTCCCTATGTTCCTAGATCTCTCATGAGAATCTTTTATTACAATCTTTTTAAGGAGAAACCAATCACAGAATTCTCTATCTTTCCGGTCTCCCTCTCCGTAAATACAATTACAAAAAGTTTGATCTGTAAAATGCACACTATATCATTGACATTATCACGTGCATGTTTGCAGATATGGGGTTGAATGTGTAAGCTTGAGCGTATGTATTCGAAAATAAACGTCTGCAAGTGTCTACCATTTCTATATTTGTCTTGTGCGTTCTTAAACGTGTTTGTCTTATTTCATCTCTCTTCAGAATCTCGGCAACATTTTTCGAAACCTGGTGCCACAGATTTGATTAGAGTTTTATCCCGAAATTGAAATGAGTTTGAAACAATCTCTAGGCTCTTCATCGTTGATGTATTAGTAGAAAGGCATTTTAAAATCGATACAGTGTGTATGCAGAATGAAAATAATCATAAATATCTGAAAATCGTTTGCTTTCCTACAAATACTCTAAACACAACACAATTTCTTTTGATTCTTTGATAGGTTGAGATGGGTCATTCACTTTGTCAAATGAGGTAGGTGTGAAAATAATTCAATCAAATTGAAAATGGTGTATCTCAGCTTAAAATAAAATTTGATAATCAGAATAAGAAGATTCAGAATTTATTCGTATGCGCAAGTAAAAACGATTCTATTTAACCCTTAAGCAAGCAAGTCTTCGGTATTGAAACCTGGGGTGCGTACATCTGTTTTGCCAGAAGCACTCTCTATGTATCAAATGCAATGAAAATAACCAAAAGCCTGAAAAGTGGACAACGAACAAAGATATTTTAAAAGTGTAACTTTCTTTGTTCTGTCTCATAACCTTGTTATCTTCATTTTATTTTTCCAAATCCCCTTTAACATTTCGCTGCAGTGACTTTCTTCCCGTGCGTTTTCAACAAGAAAAACTGGGGTTAATATGCTGACCCCTAAGTTATGTGGAATGGGCTCTGGAGATGGCAACAGGAATAAGAGCAAAAGAAAGTGAATTTATTGTTATTCCAGAAGAGGTCATCAGTAGAAAATATTCCCTTCGTGATTATAGTGATTGCATTTACATGAATTAAAACAAGAATAATGCGTAACTTACAAGTGATTTACTGCAGTTCATTTCAATGACTTTGGGCTGAACACACAAAGTACGACACTAAATAAATAAACATTTATGGCAATTCTCAGACTGTAACATATATGCAACTATAAAAAGATTAAAAAAGAGAATTCTTGGATAGGTACCAGAATTTGTGGTTTGAAATTACTGAAGTAATTTAGTGCCTAAGGACAAACAATTATTGCTCTGAATCAAAACTCATCTTTGGTCAGAAAATATCTGTATGAAACATTTCAACTTGATTCATGATTTATCTGATGTACACTCCAGTATCTTCAATATAAATCGATGGAAACATCAACAAGTTTGAATATAACTCTCTTAATGAAGTATCATTATGGTAACGTCACTGCCGACCATTCTTCTATAAACAAAGTTAAAATTACTTCATTCCTGTCACTTAGTAAGTCTGTTATTTAAATTTCA
Organism: Thysanoteuthis rhombus; assembly: GCA_963457665.1. Taxonomy (NCBI): domain Eukaryota; kingdom Metazoa; phylum Mollusca; class Cephalopoda; order Oegopsida; family Thysanoteuthidae; genus Thysanoteuthis; species Thysanoteuthis major. The sequence continues at coordinate 29,380,470 of OY735200.1, forward strand.
TTTATTGCTAATTCCCCCTAGCCCTAATCCTAAACTTATGCCATAGTCATTCATTTCAATGTGTTTTCACGAAAATGACTGGGGTTAATTGGGTGATCTCCAAGATGCATGGAGTGGGATTTTGAGAATTGAGCTATGTCTACACTATTAAGAGAAGAAAAATAAAATGATGATAAAGTTATCCAAAAGAAAACAACTGTGGAAAATATTCCCACTTGTTAGGATAAAGATCATATTAGTATAAATAAAAACAGTAGAAATACTTGAGTTCGACAAGTTATATGATTTATTCTGATCTTTTGGAGCTTAAAACTTACATAAAGACTTTCAATCAATAAAAAATTCATTATATGTACAATACAGAAAAGACAATAAATATAGTCTTTTGTAAAGATTGATTGTATCAATATGAATAAGAATTAAATAGGAAATACGTAACTTACAAATGTCATAAGGTTCAAGACATATCTTACGACCCTGAACAGATAAGCATATAAAATCATATACGCTACACCCGACACCAGCTCTGATTTTTTTCCGGGATTTGTGCCTTGGTGTTACCTGCAAGTCTATTAACTGCTGCAAATAACGTGGTATAGTCAATAAATACGCTCAATGGCTTGTGAGATCATAAGACTAGCTATTGCCGGCATTTACTAATCAGTTGATGTTTCTAAGCTCGTTTATCCGTGTATGCAAGCCTGTATGTATGTGTGTGTGTGTATGTGGATGTGCGTGTGTGTGTGTGTGTGTGTGCGTGTGTGTGTGATATGAAATAATTGTCAATTTATGGAAATCAAATGTTCAAAGCCAAAGTTCAATTTCTTTTGAGTCACGGATGTCATAGGGGTTCAAGATAAAAAAATGCTAAATTGTTTAGATAATAAATTTCCATTCATCCAGATTTATTATACTCATCAAAGCAAATACTTCGTATGTGTTTCCATCGAGTTCAAAATATTGGGGGAATCAAACTCTTAAGGTCAGAAGCATGTACATAAGTCTTGTTGAAACCCTGTTTTCTTTGTAAAATAAAATACCTCAAAATAAACTAAGTATTGTTTTGTTCTGTCTTTCCATACTTTCGTTATCTACATTTTATTTAGTTCCATGTCTTGATGTGGTTGTTTTAAAAGAGAAATAATGTTATGCAGTTAGATAACAGACCCTAAGATATTTCACCAGAGAAAACAAATAAAGATAATTTATTTCAAATAACAGCTTTCAAAAGTTTTGAAAGCTTTTATTTCAAATAACAGCTTTCAAAAGTTTTGAAAGATTTCGGGAAAACTTTGATTGATAAGGTTTAGCTAGAGTTTGACACTTGTTCCCAGCAGAGACGATTTGGGTCTTATTATTATATAGGTGATGACCGTATTATGGCAGGCGAACATTGGCCAAATTATGAACGAAAAAATAATTCTACCGAATAAATGCAACTTCGAATAGAGATCAGAAGGGTCACTGTTAGTGCGGTGCATGGCTCTGATGGCCCTGTGCCGAGAGTTACAGACCGCTGAGTAGAGTGTCCCTTCTTATATCCTTTATTCTCGCTCTCTGTCTGTCTGTCTCTGTCCCTCTATCTGTCTCTCTCTGTCTGTCTCTCTGTCTCTCTGTCTGTCTCTCTCTCTCTCTATATATATATGTATATATATATATATGTGTATGTGTGTGTGTGTGGTATGTGTGTGCGTGTGTGTTTTGGCCAAAAGGCACATGATGGGAATAAAAACAACATATGAAAAAGAAAAGCGTTATTTATTTGTTTTATGTTAATGCGTTGACTGTAGTCCGTCGAAAAGGTCTTCATCCAACGTCTCCCTGCAATGTCATACCATTTTCTTTTTGCCCGTCCCAATTCTTCCTCTTTGGGGATCCTCACTTTCTTACATGATACGTGTACATATACTTCTTCTGTTATCCATAGGTCACACAATACAACAATCAGCAGATATGTGTGCATGAGTATATTATGTTAGACTACACTGACCTTTTTACTTTTGCGCAATCATTTGTGGTTGTGATGACGTTTTCTCAGCCTTGGAAAGAGATAATGATGTTATGTTTCAGACCCTTGCGTTTTCGAACTTAGGCAAGATGTTTTTCATCTCTTTGGCGACTCAAAAGCCGTTTCTGGTACAAAAAATTAATCTAATGCAAGACTTTTTTTTTAGCTTGAGGATGCACGCGTGCTGCCAGTACCGAAGTCAATTGACCAATCGAGGAAAATGTGTGCGTAGTTTTCCTCCAAATCAATTAGCTGGCTAGAGTTAGGACCCCAAATATCAATGTTGATTTAGTTAAGATAAATATATATGAAGAGAGAGAGAGAGAGAGAGAGAGAGAGAGAGAGAGAGAGAGAGAAAGAGAGAGAGAGAGAGAGAGAGAGAGAGAGAGATGGGGGGCAGACAAAGACAGAGCCAGAGCCAGAGCATAGAATGAAATTTAAGACAGAGGTTGGTGTCAGTTGATAGCCCACTTGACTCGGGGGAAAGAGGGCTATGGGGCCACGGCCCTGACACATAAAAAACATTGTAGTTAGAGGGAACGTTGATGGAGCTTCTCTCTACTGGCAACCTGAAGAAATAGAAACATGTCACCTATGTCTTGCTTAACAAACACCTTAATGTCTTGAGTAACGTTGCTTTTTTTTTCATGCATCAGGTTTTTCATCCATTTCGTGGTTATTTTCAGATATCACTACTCTACAAACGACCAAGCATCAACATGGATACATCAAACATGTAGAACAGTGAGAAATCAACATGGTTGTCACGTTACAGGGTATAGAGTGATATTCAATTTTGATAAGCATTGAAATCATTGTATCTTTCTCCCATTGTTTCAAATTGGTGAAACTCACATCGTCAGCTGATCTTCGGGGTAGAAATTTAAATTCATATACAGCAGAAAAATTATCATGAAATCCCTAGTCGAAGAGCGCTTCTCGACGTACCTTTTGTTTCCTATTAATCTTATAAGTATAAATTGTACGCCAGCCGTTTGTCTCTGACTATATATTCATATATATATGTATATTTATAGAGAGAAGTGATTGAAACGAGTGGCTTGACTCTCCTGGATCCTTTTCTGTTGCTAGAATGAAGATTATATTTCATAGCGAATAGCATTATTAACAGATAAATAGGTTGCAAGATGCTGATGGTCTTTATTTTCCTCGTTATTTTCATCTTGCCCTGTAATTTCTTTTTCGGCCTAGGGGGAGTTAAAATTTAATTGTTCCCCTTTTTCTCTGAGCGATGCAACACAAGCAGTAGCGGGAGAGAATTGGAACACTTCCTTTGTTTTAGACCGATCTTTCGAAAGATTTGCATTTTTTTAAACAACTTATCAGCCAAAATTGTTACGCACTGATTAATCAAGCAGTATTACGTTGCATATTTTCCACACAAAAATACTTTTGTTAAAATAATCACTTCGTTGCTGTTAACATACTACCTGTGTGATAAGATCACTTGCATAGGTTAGGTCAAGTGCTCTCTACTTTAGCTCGTCTAGGACAGATATACCTAACTATCAACGACCACCGCACGTACATATACACTGATATACACAAACACACACATATATACATACATATATATATATATATATATATATATATATATATATACGCTTTCAGATTTATAGGTACATATGCCTGAAAAACTATTATTTCAAACACACACACACACACACACACATATATATATATATATATATATATATATATATATATATATATATATATATATATATAATGTATGTATGTATATATATATATTCAAATCCATGTATTTCTGAGTCTGTTTAGGCCACCTCACTGAGAGAAGTTTTTAACAAACCTCGCAGGATGAAGCGGCCACCAGCCTTCCCTTACGTAACCACGGTGTCCGACCATTTTCCTCGGCAACGTTTCAAATATGAAATGATGCTAAATCAGAAAAACAGATTGCAAAAAAATAGACAGGGCAAAAAAATAGACAGGGCAAAAAAAAAGTCATCCTACCTTAATATTTTATCAACATTTTTTTTTGCAATTGAATACGCATTGGAATTTTTATTTAATGTTGTATGACATTTACGTTATGATCCAGGACGAAATCTACAAGACGAAGGTCTGGAGTTTAAAATTTTTTTGAGAAATGTCAACAGAGACGTTTTGTAAAATGATCATGATTTGAGATAGGAATTCGCTTCATTGTGTCATCGGGGTACCACATCTATTTTTCGGAAGATGGGGAACATTTACAATATTTAATTTGATTTTGAATCCAATGATGGATACTTTTTTTAAATTATCTCATCTGAATACTTGAAATTTTATTTTCCATGACTCTCAATAAGTCTGTTGTTTGTTTTCTATTTACCGAGGACCAAATCAACTTCTGCGAAGATGTTCGTCTAAACAATGGATATAGTTTCCTTCTAGCAAGTTTGAAATAGCATAGGACCAAGCTCGAGGTCGGAAGAGTATACATAAGTACAGCCAGAAAAACATTCAATGTGTTTCCATTCAAAATATCTGAAGCCAGAATAGCAAGCATCAACGATGTAAATAAGATGAATTTTTTTTTGTTCTGTCTCTTCATAATTTTGTTAGCAATATTTTATTCATTGAATGTTCTTTATGAGCTTTTGTTGAGTCGATTTTACCTTAAATCAGCAAATGATATGAAGTTAGTTAAAAAAGCCTGAACATATCCAAAAAAAGGAATAAAGTATGTATATATTTTCCTGGGAATACGTTCAGTACTTTCCAGGTAAAAGCAAATGCTCAAATTAAGGAAAGTAGACAGAGAGGGGAAAAAATAACCTGAAATCTTTTTCTTAAATTCTCTCCTAAGTCTCCTAATGGCGTTTTATTTACTGCAAATTTTTCTTAACTTTTAGCTGCTGTTCATTTTTTCCCTCTTAAATCTTCCGTCAACATAAAATTCTCTGAAAAGTCATAAGATGTTTCGCTAAATAACGGATAAATTTTCTTTCTAAATGTGTTCTAAATATTTAAGGTGGAGGGGGAGCTCAAAAAATGAAAAACGTGTACATATGTTTTACCAGGAACATTTTCAGCGCTCTCTATGTTAAGAAAAATGTATCAAGTCAAAATAACAGGCAGAAAGAGAAAAAAAGAAGTTGAAAATTTTTGGTTCCTCTTTTCAAGCATTTTATTAGTGTGATTGTGAACACGCTAACACAGTTATTCTTCCGCGTATTCTCTCTTTATCTGTTCCCTGTAAGCTCACTTTTACGCTGCCTATCCTCCTACAGATTCTGATGTGTCAATGTCATCTTTTACGATAATCAATGCAGCTTAATGCCGTGAATTGTGTTTACATACACATTTGAAGAGAACTGTAAACAATTTTCGTGGGTTGTTTTATTTACAACGTGACGGTAAGGCTAAACAGAACCCTCACATTCCACAACTGGTAGAGTTTTATAGTATTTGGTTGCTTCCCTTGTAAAAGTTGTAAATGTTTCTCTCTCCAATAATTTTTCGTGCTCTCGTTATGTATTCCCGAGGGTGGAGTTGGAGGCTGCTGAAAAAATACACGCTTTAGTCTGATATAAATTCCCTCTAAAACCATTGCTGTGATGATTAGTTTTCAATGAATTTTCACCAAAAAGAGCTAACTTACTTATTTTCAAGATTTTTGGAAATAAAAATATCCCCTTTTAATACACAGATTGCACTGATATTACCTAAGATATTACTGATGATTTATTTCAGTTTATCATCATGTCTCAGCGTTTGAAAAGTTCAAGTCGATTCTGAGCAGGTATGAATTGGAAATATTTACTATATAGAGGGAATAGTAAACATGCCCTTATTAATAACACATTGTAATTATATAAACTAGAACTAGAAGGATACATGGCCTGCATATGCTTAAATGTTGATTGTATCTGATGTTTTGGAGCTAAAAACATAGAATACAATTGTAGTTGATACGCTGATCTCCTCGAGATGTAGAGTTGAAAATGAACGATGGCAACATTACGAAGGGAAGGAAGTGGATATTATGTTCAGCATTTTAAAAGAACACATCGATGAAAAGATATTCGTCCTTATGATGATAGAGATAATATTATCATCAATCAGAACAAAACCAAAAAAGTGACTTACGAATGATATACTCTAGTTTATTTAGATGTCATTGGGCCTAAATCATACTGAAAAACTACCCACAGATGATGAGCCAGAATATAATGATCACACGCCTAGTAGACGGTGGCCCTCAATGGACTCTCAGAATATATATTCTCTGATCAGACATGAACACAACAATACATCATTGTAAGTCACAGAAAAAAACAATAGGGAAGTGGAATATCAATGACAGTTCACCTTAGCATGTCAAGGACTTAAAGGGTACGATTGAAGAAAGAAGCATTGTGTCACGGTAATATTCCGAGTATAGATCTGGTCTGCCTTCTAAGAAAATCAGCATTTTGAATTTCTACTTTTATCAAGGATTCCTGGATCAGTGGAAAATATGCAAGTATTCCAATCATAAAAGAGGCTTTTGTTATTTCATCATCTCACTTTAGTCTGGCATAAGGCCACAATAATTGAATAAATCGTCGGACTAGCAGAGTAAAACATGGTCATCATCGTGCGGGCGTAGTTGCTCCATTCGTAACATTTGTGTTTTCCATTTTTCCATCCCTAGTTTTTAGCCTGCTATCTCTTTACACCACCATCAGCCTTTTAGCTTGCTTCTGTCACTGGACACAGATTTTCCCAAACATTTTCCGGCCACATGCATTCGCATATGGACTCTGTGTATCCACATTGTAAGTATTCATGTCCAGCAATTCTTTATCAAATCCCCGAACGGGGAAGAAATCAAGCGAAGAATTACTCCAGGATGACAAGGTTTCGGTAGGACAAGCACCACTCTTGAGAACAAGAAAATCCCATTAGTGTTTGAAAAGAAAGTTCTAGAACAAGTGCTTCCTCTCGATAGACACGTACAGAGGTGGAACATGGAACCTACCGAAAAGATAGACTTCAGAATCATGTGATGTGCGCAGGGGAAAATCACATGGGACATTCAGAGGTACATAGATTGTGTAAAGCAATACGAGAAAATAGGCTAATCCCAGTCAAATCAATCCAGGTTCCTTCCGGAACTGAAGGTGAGAATAACAAAGAGGATAAAATACGGAACAACAGTAATTCCGTGCCGGCATTTGGGATAAACGAAGAGGAAACAATAGAGAAGCAGTGTAGATTAGAAAGGTGTTGAAATAAAAGCAAGCTTCCAAACAAATGAACAAAAAACATTGAATCAACTACTTGATCAAGGAAAACATTGATAAGAAAAGTATATTGGAGAAATGAATATTGTGTGGAGAAAGAGATTAATGGATGGAATATTTGACTGCAGGATGTTGAAAGAATATAAATAACGCCATAATAATACAGAACAAATCATGCTTATAGAGAAGTTTGTGCAAGAAGTTTGGGTTTATCCGGAAAGGTAGAGTAATATAACGACAAACACCAAAGAGTAATGGGATATGATAAGGTGAGGATTTGTGGAATCTTAACATCCAAACGGATCATGTGATATAACTTAGGAGACCTGATATTGCGATAGTGTACAAAGACAGGAGGGGATATCAGATGATATTGTTTCTCCCAGGGACAGAAGCGTGGAATAGGAAGAGCAACAAAAAAATCTTCCTTTGCGAATTGAGAAGAGAAATCAAATTGACTTTCAGTATGGACTAAGTTGTTGGAGTAACGATAGCATTTTGTGCCCTGTGTGTGATATTTTATAACTTCAGGGACTTGTTGAACGGGTTAGAGGTAGTCAAGCAGCATAAAACCCTTGCAGAAAACAGCACCGTTGGGAATTGCAAAATTGATCCAAAAAGTTCGCAACCGATCAAGATAAAATAATAATAATAATAATAATAATAATAATAATAATAATAATAATAATAATAATAATAATAATAATAATAATAATAATAAAGAAGGCCGGACTTAGTAATAGTAGACAAAAAAAGGAAGGCCTGCCAAATAGTAGACGTGGCTGTGCCTGCAGACCATAGAGTAAAAAAGGAGGCTGAAAAAAGGGAAAAATACCAGGACCTAGCAAGGGAGTTGAAGAAAATGTGGAACATGAAAACCAGGGTAGTACCAGTCATAGTGGGAGCACTAGGAACTGTCCCCAGAACGCTGAGGGAGAGACTGGAGGAGATCGGGATTAGGGGGAGGATAGAGACCGTACAGACCACAGCACTACTGGGAACTGCACGGGTACTGAGGAAGGTGCTAGAGATATAAGTACTGCAACGAATTGTAGCTCTGTCATGATATGCGAAAGAGGGAGGAGACGTTAGCTGAAGACCTGAGGAGACTTATTGTCACTCAGCCGTCAGCGATAACCACTGGGCAACCGGTGTGAAACTGTAAATCGCAGAATTACTGTGACCTGCTAGTACTAGGAGAGGAGGGCTGGAGACTTGAGGAGACTTGCTGTCACTCAAACTCCAGCGGTTACCACCAGGCAACTGGTGTGAGATTCCAAATAATAATAATAATAATAATAATAATAATAATAATAATAATAATAATAATAATAATAATAATAATGGTAATAATTGAAAAAAAAGGAAGGCCTGCCAAATAGTAGACGGCTGTACCTGCAGACCATAGAGTAAAAAAGAAGGAGAGTGAAAAACGTGAAAAATATCAGGACCTAGCAAGAGATTTAAGGAAGATGTGGAATATGAAAGCCAGGGTAATACCAGTCATAGTGGGTGAACTAGGAACTGTCCCCCAAAAACGCTGAGGGTGAGACTGGAGGAGATCAGGATTAGGGGGAGGATAGAGACCGTACAGACCACAGCACTACTGGGAACTGCACGGATACTCAGGAAGATGCTAGAGATATAAGTACTGCAACGAATTGTAACTCTGTCATGATATGCGAAATAGAGAGGAGACGTTAGCGGAAGACCTGAGGAGACTTATTGTCACTCAGCCTTCAGCGATAACCACTGGGCAACCGGTGTGAAACTGTAAATCGCAGAATTACTGCGACCTGCTAGTACTAGGAGAGGAGGGCTGGAGACTTGCGGAGACTTGCTGTCACTCAAACTCCAGCGGTTACCACCAGGCAACTGGTGTGAAATTCCTAATAATAATAATAATAATAATAATAATAATAATAGTAATAATAATAATAATAATGATAATAATAATAATGATAATGATGATGATGATGATGATGAAGAAGAGGAAGAGAAGCAATTACTAGCGATGTAACAGTTGATTAGATGGGCAGGATTGTTTACAAATTCCCTTATGAAAGGCAGGGTTCCATCTCTTAACCACCAACTATTGTTAGAATAGCTGGAAGGACTGAGCTCTCAAGCCTTTTGAGCTACTCCTTATAGGAAAACGAATACAATGAATTCGAACCATGAATAACACAACGGGTGACCACTTCATTAGAGAACAATCATAGCAATGCACAGTTTAAATGTGTACGGACAGCAATAACCGTCCATGTCATGAAGGAGTATAGTACATCGAAATAATGTCACATACAATTCAATTTTTTGCGTAAGTGAAAGTACATGTGTATGAGAGCATTAGTTAAAGTATGTGTATCTGTGCGTGAATCAAAATAGATTCACGTATGGTTTTGTTGTTTCATTAAGTTTGATCATGCAGCAACAATTATCGATATTGAATAAAGACGGGGGCATGGGAGTTAATCATAAATTTGGACCAGATTTTTATCTGACACTGATCATTTGATAATCCACCGAATCAATCAACCAATCAAATGTCTCGACGGGGTGTTTTGAATTCTGTCAAGGCGCCATTTTGTTTTCATTCGCACCAGGGAGCAATCCAACCAAAAATGGCAAATCATCAATCAGTTCTTCTAATCTTAAGACAACGTGTCTTAAAATTCCAATAAAATGGAATCAACTTTTGATTTTGATAAGCACGAGAATTCAAATTTATGACTGATCTATCCTTTTTCTTTGTCATTTTGAATCACTTTTCTCGAATTGCCTTAATCTTCTGCGTTCCATCATGATGAATTCCTAATCTCAAATTTCAAGTCACCTTTATAAATCTTAATGAGAATATTTCCTTCTTTTCGATTTGCCAATAGGGAGAATCAACTTTTGATTTCAATGAGCACGAATATTTGAATTTCTGAATATTTTTTCCCTCGTCAAATTAAAGCAATTTATTTCATTGTTCCACACATTCGTGTTATATCCTCATAAATTAATCATTTTAAACTCGAGGTTGTTTCTGTAAATTTAATTGGAAATATCTTATTCTATGTTGGATTCAAATCATGTTACGCTGAAGCAACTTCCTCTCAACATTAAATCCTTAGAATATACTCTTGAAACTTAAAAATGTTTTTTTTTTTATGAATGTAATCAAACTGTTTTGCATTTTGCTGGATTTGTATGAGAAGGCAAGTGCATGCACAAGATGTGAGAGTGCCTGGTGAGGATCGAACCCACTCCACTACATCAGCAATGGATATCACGAGAAATTAATTAGCGTTCACTCTACAAGAAGTGATTTTCAAGAGTTGATGTAATTGAGTTCGTTAGAAGTAGATCTGGATGATTCATAAACCAAAGAATACCCGAAGACGAATTTAAGTTATCGTAACTGACGTATTTCTAATTAATTATACCTAGTTGTCAAGCTGGAACTGCATACAACGTCTGCTCAGATAGTAATCAACCATTTTCATTGCATCAAAAACGATTTGCAAAGCATATTTTGTAATCAATCATACTTTTTCTCACCGTGCACGCGTGAACAGGGAATTTTCCGGGGAGTTCTTCAGTAGCGATTGAGGCACTATCGATGGAGCTTGTTTTGTTCAAGATGACCGTCATTCATTCCATCTTTGGCAAGGCTTTGTATCATTCATGTGTGACAGTCCGTTTCAATCGACATTTGGTTCCTTCGTACATCTGATTCCTCACCTTTGTAACGGAAGCGGATAGAATATCAGACCGAAAAAACGTGACAAAGCTACCTTTTTCGATACCTTTGAGAAAATGGTTGGAATGCTGGGATACAAATTTGGAGTCCCCGAAAGGTATGCTTTGAAGTAGACTAAGGTACCACCAACTTCATATTTCTTTTGCTAGAATTAAATGGTTCGATATTGTGTCCTGTTCCGTTGCGTATATTTTTCCATAATTATGTTGACCTTAGGGTTTTCATTACTGATCGACAGTTTTACAAGGTGAAAAATTCTGATTTTTGTCTAGAAAAAACACACCAGGTGTTTTATTGTGTGTTTCACACGTTCTGATTGTCATAGTCACGATGCTATAATCTTTTACCCCTTTACAGAGTTAAAATGGGTATATGCACTTACTCATATCCATCTATCTTTTCACACACACTGTTTCTGTAAAATTCTCTTTCGATTTCAATGAGTGTATCCGGGCTTCGATTGAATTTTCTGATCATAGCAAAATTATATTTCCTGGATACCTGGTTATTCAGTGGTTAATTATCTCCGCAAATAATGCAAAACTCAAGCCCTCGGTTTCTCTTTTTCAAAACTCCTTCTTAATTAATGTCCTCATATGCACACGTTGACCGCTGAGTTTATTTCAATGTCGCTGGTGGATATCCTGACAGTGTTTGTCAACCTTCCTACTTCTTTTCCGTCACTCTCAAAATAATTAAAGCTTTCTATGAATTAAAAGTATTGTAAAATGATTGGCTCTACAATATTTCCTGTTTTACACCAGATCACCAAAAATAAGTTGTTCAATAATCTTATTCAACGGAGACAATTAACGCATTTCACTTTCCCTCCTCATGTTGAAACAAAATTTCTAATCGGTTGATTTTGCTTCCTATCATTGCATCTTCCTGAACATATTCAGTCCCGAAAGAAACCAAAACCCTGTTTAATCCATCTTTGAATTGTATCTGCCAAATGCTATTTTCGCTGAAAATAGCTTTATGGAATTAAAACTACAAACAAGTTTATCAGCTCTAAGAATATGAGTATAAATGCGAATAAATTTTCTCAAAATCATCAATTCTTACTTTACTTCTCTGACATTCAACTGTGGATAATTGTTTTTCATAATTTCTTTACAACAGAAAATCTGCAAAATTATGACACAACTATATATTCTTATCTTTTAACCCATTGGAAGATCAATTGGTCATTACAGATGATTTTCATGATGGGTATCCAAAGGGCAAGATAGCTATTTTGGGAATCTATCTGCTACACTTTATACCTGTTGTTGGGTGTGGGGGATAAATCGGTTTTGCCTTTCCTAAGAGCAATGCTATCACCCCAAATGCAGTTTGAATTTTCCATACCATCCACCATTGAGCCACACAACAGTATAAATATTTCACGATGTAATTTGGCCTAATATTTATGTAATCTGTACGTGCAGAATATTCATTTTCGATTTGTTTGGCGAGAAAGCCAGGGGTATGATGCAATATTAATAAATATTGTTATTCTGTTCCCACCTGAGGATAAAGGCTCAATATTTTGGACGGGGGACATCCTATCCAATAATAACCCAATGTTCATTGCAATTTCTTGAATCAATTTGCAATCATGATTGGCCTTGGAACTTGATACTTGAATCTGATTGCAACGAATTCCTAATTCACTGATAGCAGTCTTCTTTAGAATCGAGTTCATCAAATTTGAATCTAGAAAAATCCCAAGCAACATCTCTGCTGCCATCAGGAAAATCAGAATTACTATATGCGGACTATCCAGCCTGATAACACATCTGATCGGAAACAACCAGTTTTTTTGCATTCAGTAGAAAAGTCAAATTCTGACTTGGAAAACTAAATTCTAGAATCAATGCTAACTCAATCATTATGCTGGAAACTGAGTGTAAAACATTTGGGGTATTATCGAATGAAAGGTTTGCAATTGAAAACAATAATCGAGATCATAATTAATTAATTTTGCTATTCAGAATCTGTCCTTCAAAAGAAGCCTATGTGGTCGACCGGCCGGCCTTTGTTTTTGTTTTTTTTTGTTAGTGTCATGGTGTCAAAACATCCTGAATCCGTCTGGATCATCAGGCTCTCGTCATTTGCGCTTGTTACGATTCTGCCCGTTGGAAATCTATCTATACGATTCATAGAGAGTCGTATTTTGTAGCTGTATGTTTAGTATCGATTTGCACGAATCAAAATATGTATTTTGTTTGAGGATTCATCTTGTACGTGTACAATGCTCACTTTATAAACTGACACTAATCATCAACATCAATGATTAATCGGACTATTTCTACTTGAAGGCAACAATAAAAATAAATGTGCGTAGTTGCTTTTGAAACTATTTCCTGTATTCGGGCTGAAAATTATTTTCTGTCCGCAATATTAAAGAATTATTTTGGTATGTAGAGACCTGTGAAGCCATGTCCGTCATAAATACGGACATACGTAAACTATTTCTTTCCGAAAGGCAGTTATAACAAACTGGTTTGTATCAAATAGCCATCGAAACAATTGCTTCTGCTCAAGATATTGCATATTTTGTCTATAGATGATGGGACACAAAATTAGTCTACAAGTTTATTAGCGTTTTTCACGATGAAGTGTTTGTTAAGGAGTTGAATAGTGTGGCTCTTGAAATATAGTTGATTTATAATATTCATATGTAAAAATTCGATTTGCCAGCCTTATAAGGAGCAGAACTCAAGGCGATGGTGCCTCAGTCTCGACGAAGAACAGGTTCAACAAAGTTCGATATTTTGAAGAAAACCTTAATAGATCAGCGTAATTTCGTTTTTTCGATGACAACTAAAACTGTTCCATAACTTAAAGTCCTGTTAGTATGAAAAAAAAAAAAAAAAGAAAAAAGAAGATATCTGGAAGTGAGCAAGACTTGATGAATTTAGTATTGCAATTCATTACATTGACCAAAATAGTTTGTTCAAATGCCAGGAAAGTATGACTCCGAGGATTGGGCTTCGGAAAAAAATCCTGTATGATTGCACAAATTATTAATTAGGGAGCAAAATAACTAACAAAAAAAAATTTGTTTCTCCGTGTTATTTTGTCCGGCTTGGGAGAAAGGCCTTAGAAAAGCAAAAGAAAAAAAATTATCGCTATTTCTCGAATTATTAATCAAGGGACCTTTTCCCACTGATATAATCATGTTACTGAGAATTTTAATACCACCTCATTTTCATCAATGATTGATTTCATCGTTGCCAAGAACTGTTTTGTACAGACAAAACGATCAAAGGCAAACTTTCCCTGTTTTCCTGTTGTTATATTTTAGACCCTAACTCAAAAAGACCTTCTAAGTTCAGATACATTTCCACAATCGAGTCATCAATCATTCACTTTGATATAAGCTGAAGAGGACAATTTGGAATTAGCTGACCAGGTCGACTTGGTATTAATGTTGCTTTGAATAAAGAAAAATAAAAGGAAAAACTCTGGTGTCTTTCAAAGAAATAAATTGAACGCTCCTTAATGCTACTTAAAACTTTGGTAGCGAATAAAAGAGAAAGAAATCCATTCAGGGTCAAATCAAGATTCATCATTTATTTCAGCACCCAAAAATTATTTGAAAAATTGAAAAAAAATCCCCCCAAAAACCCAGCAAACAAACACACTTTTTCATCGTATATCTGCATTAAAAATCAAATAAATTAGAATGCCTGAAAGAAATAATCTATTTTCTCTGGATATATTTTCCAACTTTATCTTCACCAATGATTGATGTTACGAGAGGTAATTTTTTTTCTATCCAGACTGAAAAATCGGAAAAATCCTTTTTTTTTCATTTCAGTTGCTTGGCGATAGCTAACAAGTGCAAAAAAAAAAAAAATCAAAAAAATCAAAGATCATGTAATATTCTACGATCAATTATTCATTTTTGATATTAACTTGCTATCAAAGATGTTGATGCATTCTTAAAAACAAAATCACTTTTACTGAAATACATTGGATTTGATTAATTTGATTCTCCGTAAATAATGAATGGCGTATGAGGGAGATATAATTTCTACTGGGGGTCAAATTGAAGTCCATAAATTTTATGAATAGAATTTCTTTTTCTTGTTCTTCTCATCATTCAAGATTCATATATTTGCAACCTCGGGAAGGGAGTGGCATGACAGTTACTGGCACGGAAAAAACAGTAGCGACAAAACTATTTTGAGTTCCAGCCGGAGCTACTTACGTTCATTTGACTTTAATACTTTTGGCGTGGATTCATTCATCTTTCCAGGTATGGGTTAGCTGCAAGACTATTGTAATCTTTTAGTATAATAAAGCAATCTATGTTGGGCATCAGGTTAGTATCTTCATCCTACGGAACCGAATTGGACTCAACGCCAGACCGGAAAGATTTGCGAAACATAGTCGTAAAAGGCCAAGCACAATCGGATGGCAATATACCATAAACTAACGGGAGTCTTATTTAAAATTTCTGATTGAAAGTACCCACCCCCATATATATATATATATATATATAAATATATATATATGTATATATATCAGTTTTGACGCATGTAGATGAGTATAACTATTTGAAATAATGGCACACACACACACATATGAATATATGTATATGTATGTATAAATGCAGGTTTTGGTATGTACACTTACTGATATGTGTATTTTCCATTGAAATCGGATGCCGAGTATTTATTGCCATTTCAGTCTCTCTATATATGACTACGTTATGATAGTTATCAGCAGTGAGGGGAAATTACATCTAGGAGCGCCAATATTGAACAGAGGCTGTCACATCGTGGCATTTCCTGTTCTATGACAGGAAATCCAACAAAGCTACAGAAGTGCAGGTCAGTGACAATAATACTTTGGCCCCGGATCCACGTCTGATTCCAGGATCTTGATCTTTATCATCGAGTTCATTATGTTAGTAGTGCTTAATTCACAATCCATATCGTCTTTCTCCAAAAGGCAGGTGATAAGTGAG
>OY735200.1:29401452-29416452 GCA_963457665.1 Thysanoteuthis rhombus
CTTTATGGGGAAATGTTTGAATCTGAAACAAGTTAAAGATATCTAAGTGACTCCTTAATTATATCAGCAAGTTTATTAGACACCAGTCTGTATTATTTTGTTGATATGGACTTGTATTCCTTTATGTGATGGAAAAAAAGCTTCAAATATTAGCCGAATACAGATTATATTTTTAAGGTAACACAATTAACCTTCATATATATATTTATGTGGGAACCTAAACCATATTTGTTGAATCTGAAATGATTTTGGCTTCTATTTCAAGCTGTTTCTAATCAAAGCAAACATCTGTTTCCATCTATTTTTTTTCAGGCCTATGTTTTTCAAATTCTTCTATATCAAAGGAAACACTAATGTATTCCTCCATATGATTTTATTGCATGTACATACACACGCAAACACACACACACACATATATATATATATATATATATATATATATATATATATATATATATATATATATATACTTATATATATATATATGTATATATATATAGTGTGTGTGTTCACGAAAGAAATAGACATTTTCCAAAAACTATTAAAGCAAAAGTATTAAAGGTATCAACAGTTAAGATGAACACTTCAACGGTGAAAAGTCTTTAACTCATTACTGCAAAAGTTTACATCAGAAGATCCGTTTGGTAGTGTAAACTGAAGAAATCTAAAAGAACTAAATAAAAAAACTACCTGTAATTTTATGGTAAAGTGAGACTTTGGCAGGGCTCACCAAAATCCTGTAAACAAAATCTTTGAAGTCTATGGTCAGTCAAAGGATGACCCCATGCCCCTACTTGCTAAGGGTGTATGTCAGCCTCTGTGGGTAGTAAATGGACGATACAGCTGTATGATCATATATATATATATATATATATATATATATATATATATATATATATATATATATTGGAGCTAAAATCTGACACACCCCTGAAGCAGGGGTCCGTGCTGGCAAATGTACGACTTTTGTGTGGACCAAGGCAAAGGTTTGAAACATACCACTGATGAAAATAGAAGCCAGCTGCAGAGGTTTACCGCTCTTTTCACTGGGGTGCTTTGACAGGACTGCTTCCAGTGCGCAAATTCGAAACCCCCATTGGGAGCAAATGTTAGAGGTTGTGGTAGAGATTTGCATTCCCATCGGAAGAATTATGTAGCGATATGAAAGTTCAATATACAAAACCGAAGCAGATGCGTGCCACCTATAGATGACAGCTGCTTCTCTGGGAAATTTCCACTTCTATTCGGTGTCAACGTACTAGTAACTCAATGCAATATATATATATATATATATATATATATATATATATATATATATATATATATATATATATATGTGCATGTGTGAGTGTGCGTGTATGACGTATATAGTGTATGCAAATATCTGCATACAATTCACCCATACAAGTCTACATCATTGATCATTGTACAATCATATTATATACAAACTCGATAATTGTAAACGGAAATGTTTTACCTATTCAAAAGGAAAATGATTAAAGGTCATCGCAGAATTTATACGTTGGCGAATAATTGTGATCCTGACTTGGTTAAAATGAATAAAATTTTGATTTGCATAAAAATTAGTGTTATTTCATTCTTGAGAGTAACCTGCACATCACAGCACCTTTATATAGATAGATAGATAGATAGATAGATAGATAGATAGATAGATAGATAGATAGATGTAAAAAAGCATACATAGATAAAGAGATAGACAGACGAGACTGTTATGTGACAAACATCTTTTGAAAGCGTGCCTGGTTGGAAGTGATCGTTTAAAAAATGGCAAAAGGGTTATCAATGAACTATTATCTTCTCTCTGTTTTAGCTGAAGGGATAAAAGGTGAATAATGCTGGACACAAACAGAAGAATCAATTTAGAATTAGCTGCAAACGTTTCTTCCAGACGAAATACAAAGTAAATGATTTTACCTTTAGCTTAACTCCATTAGTTTGGCCCGCACGTGTAAAACACACATGCCATCCCGTTAGAATCACTTAGAAAGTGAAGAAACCTACATTGACGGGTTTTGTTGATAGTGACTCATTTGATTGACGGTTTATGATCGATAAAAAGATGGATTCAAAGATAGAAAAATAGATAGATATACAGACATATACTTGTTATTCTACACACACATAATGAACAGGCACATGTAAACATGCACATGCAGACACACACGCTCACACATGCACCCATACTCATGCACACACACATACGCACGTACACATACACACACATACATATTCACATAAATTTTCGTAATACGTAGATATTTTGCCGTCGGGAAAACTTATTTATGGGTGAATTTGATTGAGTGGACTTGTATAAAAAATTTGTGCTTAGAAAACGGCGGCACACTGTTTTAAGCGATACATATGTTCGCATCATATGAAAGAGTTATAGATAAGAGGGTCATGAGGGAAAGGCAGAGAGAATAAAGGTGAGAGAAGTAGGAGAAAGAAGAAAAAGACGGTTCGAGAGTGAAGAAATACACAGAAGAAAGGGATATTCTCTCATCTTGATGGACACACAAAGAGAATGAAAGAGAGTTGCAGGAGAAAGGATAGAAAGAAGACAAAATAGAGTGGGAGTGAAAGAGAAGGAGTAAATAGCCATAATGTCACATCTTACGGGAATGACTTGGGTGTAAACCTAAATCGTCCAAGTCATTTAAAAACAAACCCTGTAATGTTTGGAAATAGTCTTACAACCTCGCAATGTAAAGTATGCCGAGCAACTTCTGAAATACTAACGTTCGTTTTTACCTCATTGTAGGCTAAATAATTGCATATCCTCTTTCTTTTTTGTATTCGAGTTCCCTTGAAAATATCTTTTTTGCTAAATTCTGGAAGCCAATCAGGTAGTGCAATGCCAGTAAAGCTCACGATTAGAAATGCTTTAATTTTGAACAAATTGTATTTTGGAAAGTGGTTGAATATTCACTTGTCTCACTGTAGGTGGTTAATAAGCAATCAAGTAGCCGCCTGTGAGAATTATCGTAAACCTAATCAACAAAGTGGATAGATTGGTAGATCTGAATAAGATATTGGATATATATCTAGATAGATATATAGATAGGTTTACAGTTGCGCAGACGAATTATACCTTATATTCATACGGTGTATTCAAAGGACAATTCTATGACTGACAAAGAATTGGATTACCATGTATATGATTAGATTTGTCTTCTTGCAAATCGATTTCCCAGTCTTGGTACGCTAACTTCGCAAATGAAATATTCATTGTATATCTTACTAGTGCATCTTTTCAAATTCTGTACACAATAAAGAGCATCTTCGACTTTCATCAAATTTATTTCATAACATATGCCCTGTCCGTCAACCAACAGATAAATGACGATCGTTTGTGTTACTTCAAATCATATATACATATGCAAACGAATGGATATACATGCATACAAAAAACTGTAATAAAATCCGCTGAAGTCTTTAGACATTTCTTTTTTTTTTTAATAAAAACTATCATTCATTCAAAATCCAACTGTTCTTGAGAATCAACAATTATCATACAAACGTATCTTTCCATTCGTTTGTATGTATGTATGTATGTATGTATGTATGTATGTAAGTGTCGGGAATATTCGTGCATTTGGGGTCTGTCTGTGTGATACTTCCATGTATCAAATTCTCATGGATTGAAATATATGTATGCTAGTGTTTTTTTTAAAGAAATAACCCTTTGATTTCTCTACTTGTGCATATGTCAATTTCGAGTCATTGAGATCAACACAATGAAATCAACCAGATGAGTATTCAATTAGATGTAGGGTAATAGCAATAACAGGATTGGAAAGATAATATCAAGTTGGTTAGTTTATCAAATTTTCAACCGACATGGCGAAGGTCATCTGTAGAATATTTTGACAAATGTTGATTTTAAAATCCTATTTACATTTAATTCTTCGCCATCTCAAATCAGTATTAGAACGTATACATTATTCTATAACATAAATGATCGGATCCCTGTTAATCTTCTATTTATCCTTCATTTTGTAGAGTTCAAACTAGTCCTAAAAAAAATTAAAGCTGAAGTAAAGCAATCGATAAACAGAATTGTTGATATGAATTTTGTTCACGTAGAGTTTTCAGCAGAAATAAGGGAAAAATCAAGACATCAGAATTATTTCTTTCTCTTTTGTACTTTTGTCGTCAATCGATTGAACATTGAATATTTTAATTCGCAACTATGTCTATGAAAAAAAAATGAAACCAAACAAAAAGTGATTCGAAAAATTATCAATATTTTTCAATATTTTATCAAACCTTCCTTAGTCTAGCACAGGGCCAAAATAACCACGTAACAAAAAGATTGCGTGGCGCCAATCTTCCAGTTGGAGGATTAAGCTTGTAATCCTGACATCCTGGTTGATTTTATCCCGCCTTGGACATTTTCCCGACACCAGTGGGAAATATCTCAATCCATGACATCCATAGCTGACATTTGTTTCATTGCGATTCAGTAATTTTTACGTATTCAAACTTTAAGACCATTGTTTGTTTGTTAAAGATATTTCGAATGTATCATATCAGTCTACATATTGCTGACTTAATATCTGTTGAGGTGGAACCAATTCGGGACAGAATATTTAAGCATTGGAATTTATCACTCTCGTAAATACTTAATTGAAATAAGGCAGAACTTACTTTGCTTCGAGCTAATGTCAAATCTTATGACTTAAGTTAGATAAGTATATTTGTGACAAATATTCCTTTGATACAATGACTTATAAAATCATTAGTACAGAACAAATTGATTGTTAGAGATTACGACGCTTTAAAACCATTCAGAAATTCAAGGTGAAATAAAGTTCATCAGAAATCATTTATAAGGAAGTATCACAGTAGATGTTAGACGTTTGTGTAAATTGATACCATGAGCTATCAAATGAATCGATTATAATTACTTCTTTTATTTTTGTTATGTCTCTTATTATATATCGTCTGCTATGAATATTTCTATCCGTCTAAATTCTTTTGGACGAAAAAATCCATCACTGTCTTTCCGACTGCCTATGCAATCTGTTTTTTGAACTTAATGGAGCCGATCGTTGGAGGTGTGGGGGTCGAACGTGATAACTGTCCGCAGAATATGCTCTGTAAGCGAACTCTAAACTCTAGCTGTGACAGCTTGGGCTCACTCTGGACAAATGTCCTTTGGGACAAGACAAAAGGGTGAAGTGACTGACATTATTTCGAATACTTGTCGCCTCTTAATCTTTTTTCAGATATTAGCAACCTTTTAGCTTAGCCTGAGACAGACCAGCATAGAGAAAACTGGGGATTCGTAATGCCAAAGCATGGATAAGGGTGAAAATATCTTTCAATTTTAGGGGTCAGAATTCAAGTACATTTTCCTCTTAGTACTCGGGCCAAAATTGAAAATGATAATTTTATTCACCAATAAGGGTCAAAATCAAGAAGAAAATTCTCCTTACATTTGGAGCCAAAAACAAGGGGGAATATTTTTTTCTATTTGGCGGGATTAGTCAAGTGGTGATTTTTCTTAAATTTTAGTAGTCAAAATTCTTTCCAACTCAAAATCAAGTTGAGATTTTCAAAACTGTGAGTTGAAATTTTTTCTTGATTTTGGGGGTTGGAATCAGGAGGGAACTTTTATTTTTACTTTATGGCCTCAGAATAAAGTTTAAACTCATCACCCTCTTAACATTAACCCTTTTCCTTTCTAAAATTAACTCTCAATGCCCTTTTTTCACTATTTCATTAATTTTTGAATATTTTTCCCCTTTTTAACGTTACCTCTTTTTTCTAAATAGTAATCCTCTCCTTCTTTTCCCATACATTACGCCCCCATTTCTAACTTTACACCTCTCTTTCTAAATTTTCAACTATCTGTGACATTGTTTCTGATATTAACCTCTTTTTTTTTTGATAAAAGAGAAGCCAAATAAAGAAAAGAAATAAGCCCTCGTCTTTACCTTAGCCCGACTCTTATTCCCACATTAGCTGAACATCCTTTATCACATCAATAAACCACTTCTTCAACATTACCAGACTTTTTTCTATCAGTGAGAAAACTGATATCTAATCAATTCTGAAATCAAATTAAATTCCATACAATCTTAATTCCATTTATCTATTTTCCGATTTTTTTCTTTCATGGCATTTTTACTCATTTGTTAGGTCGGGTATTTGGGCTTGTTTACTTCTAATTTCTAATGACATTTTTGCATTAGATTGTTTATTAAATTGAGAAAAAATACGAAAACATTCGAAGCAACTTTCCCTAGGTATAGTGCTTCAAACTCTGAAGTTTACAACGAAGGGAACACTTTTTTAAGTTTAAGTCTTTCAAGTAGCCAGTGCAAAATTGGTATCTTTAACATATTCAGATCTATCTTAAGTCCGTACTCATCATATAATACGATGTTATTGAGCATAATATTATCTGATTCACAATTATATGTTTTATACGTGAATGATGGAGTTTTATTTAACTTACTTTGAATAAAACAGTTTTTACATATTCATCTTATATAATTTGCTGCTTTATCAATCGGGACTATAACTAATTTATTTTGAAGTTCCAAAAAATCTGCTAATACTCAAGAACTTTTGAGCAGTAGCTTCGGATGTCCCCCCTTAAATCTTTTCATTTGTAAATCTGTGAATTTTTTCTTTCCATCCGTCGAATGCTGATTCAATTATTCAATATTCATTTGAAAAGGATACGATGAAATATCTGATGCCTTTTTAATCATCATTCAAACACGTGCTATAATTCAAACTCACTGGTTCTCTATAATTTACATCTTTTAAGCAGAGAATCCTCAGGAATTTTTTTCATAGTCTCCACTTTGCCTGTCAATATGTAGGCAAGTTTTTTTATCACCTGATTTGGAGGCCTGACATTCATATTTTGGAATAAAAATTATATTTGCCATCTTGTTAATAGAAAAAAGTTCTACTGATTGTTTATAATCTAAAAAAAAATATTTCGTATCTGATGTATAAATTTTTCATTCTCTGAATTAACTCGGTAGAGTTCGTGAGATTTTCTTGTGATTGAATACTTTGCGTAAACTTATATAAATTCATTTTTTCGATTTGATAACGACACGGGTATACCTTTTATCTATTGCAATTGGTGGTCTGTATAGTTTTGTTGCAAGTATATCTAATATATATCCGCATCATTGATGTAATATTGTCATTGTGTTTATCAATTAAGATTGTAACATTCTCTAAGAAGCTCTATATTCTTTTTTGTTTAATTCATAAGTTCCCTATAGTAATTTCAAGGTCCAAGGAGATCATCACGCATATTTATTTGGACTCTAATAAAAAGAATATAACCTCGCACAAAATAGCTGATTCTCTATCATTCCTTTTTAATATATGAATATGATTGCATGTATACAAATGCACGTGTATGAATATGTATGTTATATGTATGTGAGTAGTGCGTTGTCAAATAGCCACTTCTAAAGTCTACCTATATGCGCTTTTAATTTACTGTATTAATCCAAATCTTAGAGATGTATTGCCAGTGTTTAGTGAGGTGAAAGGGTCGTAGTTACCAAAGTGTTTGCTGTCAGTATTTTCGTGTAGTAAGATCAACATTCATTACCATGTTTTTGGACGATTTCTTTTCTCGTACACATGATGTGTTGCATGAAATGTTGCGCTTGTCCGTTGTTTTAAATCTCTCCCATATCCTCTAAAAGATATATCATTACGACATTTTCATTTGCTTTCCATACTTCGTTTGCACAGAAGCTACCTTGTTTGTTGGAAACATCACTTTTCTCGAATAAAGTACAGCCAGCAGTGGTTTTACTTTCGACGCATAAAGGTTCTTGTAATACTTTTCAGCCATTACTAATAGCTCATCCCTACTTTTCTAGTTTTGCCATTTATCTCTTTAATGTAAGCATCTGTCACTTAACAATATGGTATGCTGCTCGGGCGTGTTTCAAGTTCTCCTCTATTCTAAAAGCTGATACTATCGTTTCTGAGTTTTTTTCCTCTCCCGTCTCATGTACTTATTTTTTTTTTATTACGTTATGTGCTTTTAGCTATATAGAATATAGAGTAAGCCTAGAGAATGCTTGAATGATATAAGATACAGAAAAGATAATGCAGGGACTGGAGATGGTCTACAAAATGTATTGAGTAATCTAGATAAAATGTGTCGATGATAAATTGGCATCATTATCAGCTTTTTAGCGTTTGCTGGACACAGATCTTCCCTAAATTTCGACAGATCTCTATCATGGGTATTGCAGAACTAGTCTTTTGTGAATCTATCTAGCTTGTCCCACCATCTAACTTCCTGTCACTCGCAATATCGTAGATGATCCCTGGTGAACCACGTTGCGAGTTCAGCGGTTGTCTGACATTCTTGGAGCATACCCAGTTCATTGTCATTTGAGTTGTCTCTATGATACTTGGACTCTCGTCTCTTCTCTAACATACTGTGTCAATCTCTCGTCAATCTTTTGATTGGGTTCCAGGTTCCAGTTCCATAAGTGATTATTCAAAGGATGCATTGGTGGTATACCTTTCTTTTCAGGACTAATTTATTCGTTATTCAAAGTCCTTGTTCTACAAGAAGCTTGCCATGCTAGTGTAATTCTCTGCTATGTTTCATTTTTTTTCGATGACTTCAAGGAAACTCGCCCTCCGAGGTAGACGTTATTTTGTACTCCGCGTTTTGGATTTTGATCGTTGTGCCTCCGCCCACGGAATGTTTGTTGTACATGAAATTCGTTTTGCTAAACTTCATGCAGAGGCCAACACTCATTAATTTGTCTGGTATTATTTGGAGATCGTAAAAGTTCATAGCTGAAAGGGTGATGTTGTCAGCAAATCTGAGGTTACTCATGTATTCACTGTGTATTCTGATTCTTTTTTCACTGTACTGGTGAATTTTCCAATATTTTTGAAGCCTATATCTCTCAATGACTACTGTCGTGTATTTTTTTCCGTTTCTTTCGGATTTTTCTTCTCAGTTCTGTTGGTTCTATCTTCATTATTGTCATAGTTGATGGCCAGATGTCTTTCCACTCTTTCATGAGATTCATGCTTTCTTCTGAGAGTGTGCTTATGGTTTGTGAGCTCTTTATCCTAAACATACTGGAAGTTTCAATTAGGTAGGTTGTCATATCAAATGTTGTTATGTTATAGATTTTTAGTTTATTGAATATAGAATTCAAGTCTTCGTGAAAGTTGTTATCTTTTCGTTGGTTGATTGTGAAGTAGCGGCACAAAACTTGAATGATGTCCAGTTGGTACATCTTTGAGAGCTATACAGTGACGCTGGCTACAGAGTCCGAGTTGGCTTTGAAACAACGACATAGTCATTGATTTTTTTTCTAAATAAGGAAGTGAACTTTCCATAGTTATATAAAAGATGTTTAATTCGATTAATACCTCTCAAAGTCATCTTTATTCGCTAAAACCAGTTATGTCCCATTTGATGTTTCTGATTTGATTCTTCTGATCGATAAAGTATATGTCTGTGGAGGGTGACCAAACAGTCTTTGTTTTATATCTTTTGTTGTTTTCTTGAGTGAAATTTTTAGGGGTGTTTTTTGGTGGTTGCACTTGGGGCACAAAACCCCCTCCTAAAGCAAAGTATGTGGCTGGGCTTTTGGGGACCAATGACCCAGCAGGATTGGCCAGTATATTTTTGATCTTGTGAACTGTGAGGAGTTTCAAGTCATGCCGTGCCACACTGGTCTAAGACGTGTTGAGGGGATCCTAGTTATCAATACAACTTGGCGGTGCCGATAACCATTCTCAGTATCATTTTGTGGGTTGCACTGAGTTACATGGTTCAAGTAGCAGGGATTGATCCCCGTCCAGACCTTACACTAATTGGTAGTATTTGTCAAGTCTATGTTGGAATCTTGATTACATCTTTAGGATTGTAGGGTTACACTAATATTTAAGATTTGTTCCTGAAGATTTAGATATTGTAAAGTTTGATTTTTCTTTTTCAGTTCCTGTTTTTCAACGTGATTACCTGAATTCTGTAAGTGAGTATGATTCAAATATGTCTAAAGCATGACGAACTGGTCATAATTGTTAGAAGGCTTTTCCCTGAATGCTATTGTGGGTCAGAGCGGTAACTTCTCCACTCGTTGTGGCATTATTCTGACATCTTCCATTCCCCAATGTTGTGTTCTAAGTCTCTTGATTATTTATGAGCACTCAAGTTGATGGTAATGTATTGTTTGAATCTCTCTCTTATTTTCCTCAGGTTTAAACCTAGGAAGATCCCTTGGGTTTCAACTGAATTATAATATGAGTCAATTTATAAAAATTAGAAGGAAGATAGCTTATCAGGAATCAAGCATTGGTAAGCTGTAGGTTCATGGCTTGCAAGATAAACATTTATTCAATATGGAAGCTGGTTGGTCTTAACGAACTGGAATCTAAAGTAATTCCTGTTTTATGGTCTCTTATGTATGTGCATGTTTCAATGCCCCCCCCCCTACTTTTAACGTGTCTATTTTGAGGGGGGCTAAAGACTGTCCTAGGTTAAAATGAAAAAATATCAAAAATGCAATAAGAGAGGACCACTTTTTTGAATACATATACACACTTCTTTGACTGAGGTAAATCATTTTTTGTGAAAGTAACATTGAGATCCACGACAAAAAGTAGCCTTCAATACTATTACTACATAAACATTTGATGGGATTATTTTGAGCGATTTTCAGAAAAATCACGTAGGGACACAAGTATCGATCTGACAGAACTTCTGAGGCAGCTTGTTTCACCATCATTGATTTATTAAAGCAAAATTGTCTCTTCCCAGTGATTAAGAACTCAAAATTCAATAAAGAGAAGAAAACTGTTTTGTGACTATAAAAAAAAAAGGAATAAGATATTTTCCTTGTCAGTTGCATTAATTCTAACCGGACCCTGTGGTGAATATGCGGACAAACAAATTGATTTTGCTGTCTGCAGTAAAATATCAATTCAACAAAGATGAAGGATAAAAGTCATATAAAAGTTAAAATTAAAAAAAATAAAATATCATGTACTGTGAGGCAAACTTGTATCCAACATCCCTCAAAAATATAGATTTTTTTCCAAGAATAAGTAATATTTCTGAATATCAATACATCAAAGTAAGTCTGACACACCTTCTCAACTAGAAGTCAGGAATATATTTTGAAAAACTTTATCACATGAGTGTTCAAAGTTATTTCCTTTTTACCCTTGATTTGCAAAAGACTTTTTTTCCGCTCACCAACTCAACTTTTTATTAGATATTTCTTAATTGTTTTGACTCAGTGCATTATCACTGGCAAGGAATCATCGAATTAGCGAGCTTAAAAAAAAACTGAGAGTGAAAGTTGATTACCACAAGACCCAGCCTGTTTATCTTGTTAATGGGCACTATCAACGAAGGGATGGAAATTTTGGTGCTAGTAGGGATTCCATCTGGAACTTCTACCCAATAAATTAAATACAACTGAAGTTAATGGAAACAAAGATTCAAAGTACAAAATCGAAGAAAAAAAAATGGAACTTTGCGTAATGGAAAATTGCAACCATACCTATATGATTTATCATCAACAGATAACAAATTCTCTATATCTTATGACTTTATAAAACACAAAACTTGACCATTTATCGATGAATCGCGTGTCTGTATAAAGATGAAACTATTATTGAAAGAAATCAAACGTTTAGGGAAAAAAAGGGAGGAACTTTGATATATTTTACGTATTTTAAGACGGTAACTTCTTCCGAAGAGCCATCTCGTGACAGAGACGTTTTTATCAAGTGGTTTTTCTTCAAAGACAATTTAATGACATTGGAGAGTAGCACGTAAGAAATTTCCGAATCTTTTGATATTATTCTTCCATTGGACATCAACAGTCGGTTCCTTTTGTGTATAGGTATCGGGTACTCAGTAGGGCATCTTCCACACTTTTGAATCGTTTGCTCTCATCAAACTAGGTTTTTTTCGAAATTTCGTGCGTATTAATGGAATAAAGGTAGTGATAACCAGACATGTCAACACCTTTGCGTGTATATATTTATGTTATGATGCAAAACGTTTTTCGAAATAAAAGCTTTTGCATACATATAGATATATGGATATACAATCTGATAGAAATAATTGTAAACGCACTATATCATTAGGAACTCTATGTGAAATGATCTCCCGTTATCACAAAGTGAATGGATCATTTGGCCTAAGCAGTGTAAATACGTCGAATGCGTATAATTTCTACACTGTCTAGACCAAGAATCTAAATTTGTAAATTTGACTTGTAAAAAAAGGAGAACATTTCAAATAGAGTTTCAAAGTAATATAAAGAATTTATTGTAAATTAACGCTCCTGTATTCCATCTAACTCGATCATTGTAAGTTTATGCAATGCTCTTCCATAGAAATGGAGCACTCTGGTGGATGGGGAATATATGGTAAAACATATATATCGCTTATATTCAATCTTACTGACCGTCCAGTTCTCTGGCACAGAGGTAGCATACCGGCCTCCGGGTCTGAAGCAAAGGTTTCAATCCTGCCTCGTGGTACTGGATGGGATAATGTCTGTGGATGACTCAATAATTTATGCCATATATATATATATATATATATATATATATATATATATATGAGAATCATTCATAGGTAAATCCACGTGGCAATTCAACATTAGACTCAAAAACTATCAGTACAGAATCAAAGCCCCAAATCATCAAAACCACCCCCTTAGAACAACATTTGTGGCCATAATTTTAGCACAGATGCTACATGTACTATCACCAAAAAGATACACCACCCGACACAACTAAAGTTCTGGAACTATGAGGATCAATACACTTAAAGTTCAATCTCTCAACGGACTCAACACTAAAAATGACAAACCTAACCACACCGAGCTCAAACCCCATAATTCGCTCACTCCTAATTACTCTGGACTTACCAACTCACGATCTCCACACCTTCACCTGATACTATATTTCCACCCTGCCAATGATTATGTACCATGACACTCTTACACTGTAACGCACCGTGATATACATATGCTCTTATTCCCCACGATAGCCTTACTTAGTCAATATGGAAACTCGCCAATATTTATTTTAATGTTACAAGCTCCTAACCCTATCCATACATAACTTTTCGTTCCTGTATATCAAGCCACAAATAGTCACGTACATCCAACGAACGGACGCCTATATATGGTCCTTTCCAACTATTCTATTCAACGTTATCTCACTTTTCTGAATATCTATAATGGCCATTGAGGTTACAGAACATGCATTTCCAATTTGATTCTTGATCATACAGAACAAGGGCCACCTCTAAATTATATCACATTCTTTGATTAGTACTAGGGACAGCTTTGACCTTATAACACTTAATACACATTTTGCTTAATCTCACAATTGATATAATTGTATATAGTAATGCATGTATGGATGCACTTACAGGCTATATAACATTATAAAAGGCTGTATATCACCTTACAAAGTATCCAAGTAGCTAAACGCTGGCCCATGACCTGGATTCCTAGTGACCATGATAACCAGTTTTCAGGAATAACTATCTCCCTTGATCAAAATAATCGATAAAATACCCATAACTGCTGCTACTTCTCATAACAAAATATTCAACTAAGCCAGCGTATATTCCTCCAGATACAGAAACCAACACAGACACACCACTATGACCATCCATGGTTTTTCATTCTTCATTCTCCCAGATCCTTTCAGGAAACCAAAGCTTAAAACTACTAAAGATAGATATGTTACCGAAGATGGGAGATGTTCTCGAAATTATTTTGTCAATTAATTGATCAACAAATAAAGTCTCCATATACTTTTATTCCTTAGTTTATCTCATTCCAAATAGATTATATATATATATTAGAAATGTAGACGGTTGGGATTTTGAAATTCATGATTCAACTCATAGGATACGTTTAGTTGCATATTATTAAATCTATTATTCTTATATCTAAGATCATTAATATATGATTTTAACCAATCAATACAAATTAGGATTTAGCACTGTTTCAAAAGAGCCTATCATATGCTAACTGTGTTTGACTTTATAATAACAGGGTTGTGATAATTAGAAAACATCATCATCATCAGTTTGTTAATGTCTAGTATTGGACATCTTCCCCAAAATTCAACAGACCTCTTTATCATGGGCATTGCAGAGCCAGTACTTTCTGAATTTATCTAGCTCGTCATGCCATCTTACCTGCTGTTAGCCACAGCTTTGCAACTGATCTCTGGGGATCCTCATTGTGAGTAATCATACCTTGCAGATGTCTGCCATTCTTGCCATATGTTCAGCCATTTGAGCTTTTTGAACTGTTTTTAAGCTGTCTCAGACTCTTGTCTTTTCTGTAATATACTGTGCAATCTTATGATCTCTTCATATGATGTTGAGCATGACATTCTCATGTGTAAGTTGCATTATTCTCTGTTTAAGGGGCAATCTTTTACTTAATTCCATTTCTCAGCTTCATATGTTGCTTTTAGTAGGATACGTTAGTTGTGTACCCTTCTTTTTAAGACTAATGGGATGCTCTTAAAAGTTGAGCTTGCACCACTAAAAGCTTGCCAACTTGATCTTTTATCCTAATTAAAAGAGCTGCTGAGAATATTCAGACTCTAAACACCGAATGCTTTCCAGGCATATTGTCATGAGTAGACCGAATGAAATCTGCCACTCATACAAATATGAATGCACCAGTTTTTGACTCAAAAAATGAGAGAAGTTCATTGGAAGTATGATATTTAAAATGGATTGCACTGTCTTTGACTAGGACCAATACAATGGAATCGGTGAATCGAGTACAAACCCAAGGACAGTTTGCGCTCATTTCACACAAATGCTTTTGAAAAAGCATGAATCTATATCTCCCACGCTATGGGTAAATATAATGGCAGATGGGGCCTTTCATCCCCGTAGGGCAGTCAATTTTGTGTGTTAGGCGTGCAATTCAGTCCCGTAAATACACA
>OY735200.1:29423952-29426452 GCA_963457665.1 Thysanoteuthis rhombus
TTACATAAATTGAGGAAAATTTTCCGTTGAAAAAATTCTAAATCTATATTCTCTAACGCAGTGCATCAATTTTTTTTCAAAATTTACTTGCAATTTACTCATATAAAATCCGTCTTGAAACCAAGTAAAAACACCTTAGTTTGAAACTGATAAGGACAAGCCATGATATGAAATAAGTATAAATCACCAACGGTATATCAATATGAGTGGCTATGAATATATTGCTATAAAATCAATTTTGATTCTCACTTTTTTTTTTTTCGGATGAAACGAAATTCGTTCCTTTCATTCATGTTCAAGATATCAAGCGCTGTTTTGAAGTTCTCTCTTTTATTCATGCATTCTCCTTCTAGGGGTATAGAACTCGATCGCAGTTGCCAGTCACATGTTGAAGTCTGCCCTACAAGTTTAATGGGCTCAAACGGTTCTACTATTTACCTATAGCCCGGAGGAAACTGAATTAGTGTGAAACATTGGCCGAAATTCTTTCCAAGTTCACTGGTTTTCACCCGATCAATTATCATGAACATTTCATGACGTCTTCCAGAATAAATGCAGAAGTTTCAACTCATAAAAATGCGACAAACTTTACTTTATTAACTATCTGGTAACATTTTACGAAACAGAATCTTCAGGAACTTGTCCCACCAAAAAGAAAAAAAAAAAGAAAACAGTCCTCATTGTACATGAGGAACCGTTTGATGAAATATAACATTTTTAACAAATTTTGAAAGCGGTCTAAAAGCAGTCTTAAGCGAAAGAACTACAAGACCCCGGATGCATAAGTGCACACAGAAATGTTAACATAAAAGATTATATTAAGGAAATATGATTTCTAAGGGTTTAAAGGAGGAAGTTGGTCCGAGAGGATAAAAAAAATATGAGTGAATTTTCTAAATCTTACAAAAATCTCAACATCCGACTGAGGAAATCATATCCTGGTAAACCTATGATGATTTGACTTTCAAATCGGGTCTGTTTTTAAAAACATGTGGTTTTATTAGTGGAGACTTGTACCGTGGCTTTCTATGCATCCTTCCCCAGGCAATAAGCTACAGCAGAACTGATTTAAAAAAGGGGCAGTTCTATACAGTATTTATACTTTTTACAATGGCATCGGTAGAAGAATGCAATACACACACACACACACACACACACACATATATATATATATATATATATATATATATATATATATATATATATATATATATATGAATGAGTCAATGACTTATACTATTTGGAACTCTATTTGAAAAAACTGCCACTATATGATGGATGACAAGCCTTTTAATCCAGAAACTGATTTTATTCTTGAATATTTGACTTTTTTCGATAGTATTTTTTTGTTGAAGATACATTTGATGTGGATATAAGTGAAGTATACATAAAAACTTGGTCAGAGATAAGATGTAACAGGCGCCAAGAAGCTGATCGAAACATAAAGTAGATTTATTGACCAGTAAAAGCTTGGAACCCTTGCAGATAGATAGCCAGTCACTTCTACTTAATCTATACAACATAAGCAGAAAGAAAACAGAAAGGGTTGATAAAAAGAAGATGTATAAGGATTTCAACGGCGGAGGTAAAGAAAAGCGACTGTTGAGTAGTATGAAAAATGGAAGAGAGGAGGAAGAAAATAGAAGAGAAAACAGTGGATGATTAATTAGTTCCAGTATCAGGTGAAAGAAAAGGATGTGATCATAAAGTAAAAAAAAAAAACACAGCAGAAGAAAATAGGGCTGCTACTGAGTAAGTCTATTTTTTAAATCTTCGAATTTTTTGCTTTGTCTGGCTATATTATCTTGAAACTTCTCTTAAAGATCTTCATATAGTTGTCAGACATGAAACAACGGTTAATAATTCATAACTTTTCTCTAATCTCGAATTACGATGAAACTAATATCAAATTTCAGGAAATCTTAATATCTTTAATTTGTACTGAATTATCAAAGAGAATCCTCAAACCAAATCAAAATTTGTGAGGTCTTCAAACAAATGTTAAAAATTCTCTTGAAACCTAAGAAAAACGCCGATGACGTGAAAGAAATATTTTTCTGTTCCAAATATGATTGCTTTCAGGACACGAACACTTCTTTTCATTAAGTTTGTTTCAAACAAAATTCTTTCCCAAATTCAGTGGAGAAATACGAACTCCATGTGCTTGAAGAGTGCACTACAGCAGATATATCTTCAGTCAATAAAATCATATATCTATGTGAATATTGAGATAGATCTATTTTTCAGTTGAAAGAACGAGTATTTGTTACTTTGAGACAACTTTGATACACTGCTTTAGGTATGGATTGAACCGATTGTTAGCGTTTTTCAGGAGAGACCCGCTCCTTACGGTACTCCTCCAGGCTGGCCATCTACATATATTACTGCTTACTTACTTTCTTATTTGGCTAACGGAACAACGATTTAATTACTTTTCCGTCGATTTAATTGAGAACAAATTATGACTAGAGGGAAACTCTTGGAAACTGTTATCAATATT
>OY735200.1:29428952-29498952 GCA_963457665.1 Thysanoteuthis rhombus
ACTCGCAGGAAAAGGTCCAAACCTACTTATGCTTGTAAGTATTTCTTATCCTTTTGAAAACACATCAAGCAACCAACTTGAATAAGAATGGCCCCGACTCAGATCTCAAGAAGAACTTCTTAGTGATAAATGACAGAGGCCGAAAGAGAAACAACCGGACATTAAGGAACTGAAGTCTAATTTGTGCTTGCATCACTAATTGCGCCACACTTGCAATAAACAATCATTAGATGCAACATCCTTCGTACTTACGAAGTGTATGTCTCACACATATATACATATAATAGAATGTACGTATGGACGCGTGTGCGTGTGTGTTTGTGCTTCTCCAGGTGTAATTTATTTTATGATTTCCAGATAACTTGACTCACAATGAAGCAGCACATGGTACCTCCTTTTCAAAATGATCTTGACTCTTTCTTTCTGTATGAAAATCTCGAAACCCCCCCCCCCCAAAGAAATGAAGCAAAGAATCACACTAAATTTGCAAGTTTCAGGTTGAGCAACCTCCACCCTCAAGAACACAAAAATCCCATTAGTCCTAAAAAGAAGGGTCTACAATCATTGCATCCTACGGATAGTCACCTATGGAGCTGAACCATGGAACTTGACCATTAACATTGACTTTAAAACTGAAAACCATACAACGTGCAGAACAGATAATCGTGCTCAACCTCATATGGAGAGATCATAAGACAGCACAGTATTATTGTGAAAAGACCGGCCTACGATATATCATAGAAAGAAGTAAAAAACTGAAATGGTAACGGGCTGTTTGTTTTACAAGAATGTCAGATAGCCACTGGATATCATGACTCACAATGTGGACCCCAAGATATTATATGTAAATTGTGGCACAAAAAAATGTAAGATAACGTGACGATCGGGATAAATTCAGAAAGAACAGACACCACGAAGCCCATGATAGAGGGGCATAGATATTCTTAGGGAAGATGCATGCCTGACAACGGTCACGTAAAGGCTGTTGATGATTTTGAAAAAAGAAATCGGAGCTAAAGAGATGTATCAACCAGTTGATATGGATTCCAACCAGACATTGATGCCCATTTCATATAATTTTCTGTACCTTTCAATATTCCACTATTTACGTAAAAATATAGCCGTCTTCGTATTTTTCGATTTTCACACATCAAACATAATTGTGCTTCAGATACCTATTCCATGAAGACTGTTATGCATCATTCTCCCACAAAGGGGGGAGGAGGTTTCCTGATATTTCCTTGTACGGACATTTCATATTTTCTTTGATCTATTCGATGATCTTAGTAATTCATTCTGTTCCGTGATTATGATACCTCATCGACGATGCTCTTTGTATTTGAGTTCTTCCACTAGAACACAAATGACAAATTCCTTCATGGACAAATCTTTCTAATTGTCAAAAGAATATAACAAAGAAATCAAGTCATAACCTGGCATGACAAATGCCATAATAAGTAGATGAATCTAGTTTTTAAAAAAAATCATTCATTAATGACTGGAGAATATATATTTATGTGTAGTATGTGTGCGTGTGCATGGTGTTTAAGTTTATGTGTTTTTCAACAGACAAAGCAATAATCTCAAGAAAACAAAGCTGTGATTTTGCATTATAAGCACCATCATAAATCTTTCGCCCACAGAGCAGATCACCATGTCTTAGGAAAATTATTGGATATCATCTTCCAAGTAATTTTGATTTGATGTTTATATAGAAAAATTCAAATATGGAAACGAAAGGTAAAAATAAATGTTGAAAACAAGTAAGCAATTATAAGAATGATGAAAGTCAGATGTTACTGAAGTGTAATTTTGAACGTTTATTCGGATTTATGGGCTGAATTCAATCGCAGTGGATTCATATGTGGCTTGATATCTTCTGCCAAACAAAGTTGTGGCATTTCCATGAAGTTCAAACGAAAAAAATTAAATGAGATTTCAAAAGCAATTCAACTATTATCATGAGGATAATATGAGTCAAATATCACTGATAATTTCCTGAAATGCATTTTGTACTTGAGTCTTGACGTATTTATAATGTTTCTAAAAACCTAAAATGTATGTTTCTGTTGTTGCTTCGTACAAGAGCAATTCATAATTTATTTGTGGTTTCAAGCCCCATGTCTTGTCCATCTGAGAAACCAATGACTGCAGTCTCCATCCCCACCAACTTGCTGCACAAGTGGATGATAAAACCAATACACCGTAATATCAAACCAAATTTGGGATTTCGCCAGGAAACATTGTTTTTCCAGATGTTGTGATTGATGAATATTCGGTTCGGATACTCTCAAATGCACACGCAGCTATCCTAATCTCTCCTATGGTGTGTGAGATCCACCCCCCTCTAAAAGATACAGTAAATAGGTTACAATAGGAATTGTTACGTGACCAACTCCTTTTTGCGGTAAGCTGTGTTAGGGCGATCAACTAAAAAAAATTTAAGGAGGTTGACCAATAAATGAGTTACTCCTCTTGCTTTTTGTGGAGCAGTCTGATAAAAGAAAAAGATAAAACAGAAACAAGCGTAAATGCTGTCGGACGCAAAGTATTGGATCACTCTATCAAGTGTTTACATTTCAAATTGACTCTCACAGTAAAGCCTCTTCAGGGGATTTCCTACAAGCACCCAATTTTTTTTCCAAAATTGGGAGAAAATAGTTCAAATTTCCAAATCTTTGCCCCCATTGGTGATACACACGGAGCCAATGAGTCGTTCCAACTTGAAAACTGAAGGAAACAATGTTGACAATGTTATTCTCAGTTTTGACGGTGGTGAGTTTTTGTTTATTCTATCCTTCCCTTACACACACCCACTCAGTGAGATGATGATGAAGATTAATAATAGTTGTAGTCGTAGTATTAGTGGTAACATTTATCATTTTCAATTTTATTTCCCTCATTATTGTTCCACTCAAGTCAATATTTTGTTAGATTGGATGATTCAAAAAAATATAAATAACGATATCATTCTTAGTTGCTCCTGGAACAGTTTGAGAAAATATAAGTCTTTGCCTAGAGTTCGAGGTTTTGATAATCAAAAAGACATTATCAAACTTTTTCTTGATCTTCAGTTATGGTTATCCAGAGAGATAATGATGACTAATATTGTTAGGAAATGATCTCTGACATTAGTTGAATAACAGTCTTGATCAAAAGTATTAGAGAAAACTAAACAATCAAACAAGACTAGAAAGGCAACTCAGAATGCCGATCGTATTTTCATTTAAATAAACGTTTCAGCTTCAGACTCGAGTTCCAGCTTTTATTAGGAGTATTAGAAAAAAATGAGACCAGCAAACAAAACAAAAAATATAACTCAGACCAGCAATTTCATTCCACACATAGTTATCAACTACAGTAACCATGTGGCTGAACCAAACAGATCACTTATACTTTACTTAATCATTGTATTCACTATGCCGATGTGGTAATTCAATCTAAATGCCTCCTTTCGAATACCCATGTGTTTGTTGGAGAAAAACACATTATGAGCCATTTCTAAAACAAGTGTAAGCAGACCGGAAAGAAACAAGGAAGATTATGAAGCCTCTTTCCTCACTAACAAAAAAAAGATGTTGTATTAGAAATCTTGTACAGACAGTGACCTTAGCACCATAGAACTTCTCATGCATTCATTCACTCACTCCTGTTTTGAAAATAATGACAAAAAATACTCAAGTCATTCGACGTAGTTTTTTGAATCTGAAATGCCCAGAATTATCTAACAATCTCTCAAAATTCCTCCTTACCATAACCTGCTTATTCAGTATTTGATACCAATGACTATACTGTAACCATGATCAGAGACATTGAAATGCTTGTTAGATCTATAAAGTAACTGCACTGCCTTCAAGGCAAAGCAAATTTTCTATTATGTAACCTACGTACTTAGAAATAATTCACACCTGCTAACAAAGTTGGAAGAGATATATGTATTCAATTATGTTTGTCTGTCTGTTTGTTCGTCCACACAAAATATGTGAACGTTTTGAAATAATTTCGATGACATTTTTCAACAAAGGTTGAAAGAAAACTAATTGATTTTCAGATCAAGGAATTTGTACATAAATCGTAGCCTCAAGTTTGTCCAAACAATTTCTCCAAAAGTTGTCAATTTAAATTTGTGGCGGAATAAGCGGTAAGCTAATGAAGAATTGTTCAAACCTATATAGGATTTTTCTACAGTAACCTCCCCTGAATTGTATCTCCATTTACTTACGATAATTATGTTTGCATGAGTTTGTGCTGTCTCGTTGCTTTTTTATTTTGATATTAGTAGATAGAAAATGTGTCTGGATCGATGTTTGCAATGTGGTACGTGTGGAATTTATAAGAAATCCTATCTTATATTCAAAACAAAGTAGATTTCGGTAACAAAAACAAAATACACAACAGTAGGAAACTAGTAATAATTCAAGAATTAATTACTCACCTGCTTGAAAGTCACACTTCTATTCACTTCTATTAGCTTATTCTGAGTCTTGAGCTTGAGGATTTTGAAAGTCTGTGATCCTAGTTCTAGTGTCTGTGTTTATCACTTTTGTCAAAACGTTATTGTATGAGCGAGGACCCCTGGAAACACAGACACACACACCAAGATACCAGAACTTAAATAAACATTATTTCGGAATAACTCAACGCTCAGGTTGGACTACGGATTGAATGCTGTGTTGGCAAGTGCAGATACAGATTACGGAGCAAAAACAGGGGGAGATCTAGGAGATTCTGCGACAGCAAACGGGTTCGAAATCGTGAACACCTTTAACAGAGGAGAAACCCTAAACAAAATAGATTTGGAGGGTCCAAGCAAAGAACAAAATCATCTACATCCTGGCAGACATCATACATATTCAATCATAGAATAATGAGATTCAAGATGCACGAAAGAAAATGTTCTGCAGGAAACTGAAACCGTTTAGTTGACAAAAAGATCTCACTCGTCCCTTAAGATTGAATTGAAAAAAGAGGGGGTGAACTCCTCACTGAAACAGAAGAAAATGCTAACAAACTCGACATCAACATAATTCCTCTTATTGAATCAAGCCAAAGAAGGAAAACCACCATCAGTGAACCCTTGGACGAGACAAATGATCTTATGGAAATACGCAAAGCAACCGACTGGAACAAAAGATAAGTTAGTGGAAACCGAGCTAAGAAAACACCCACAAAAAGACAAAGAAAAAGTAGATAGCTGTCAATGAAATCATTTTTAGAGAAAGAAGGGACTTGAACACTGTTAAAAAGGCTCAGAAATAAAACTGAGTTTACTGCTACATATCTCCATCAGGCCACATAAGGGCAGTCTTTTAATCTCGAAAGACGCCGTATATATAAAAGTCTTGCAATATATTTCTATCAGGCTACCCGAACACTCTGCCGTTTCAGCTCGAAAGACCCTGTATTTATAAAAGTCTTGCGACGTATTTTTATTTGTCCACATAAAGACTGTACCCTTTTGGCAAATACTTAAGTAAACTCAGACTAACGACATTGTCCTCTTTGCTGATAACCCCCATGTTCTCCAGTTTAACTTAAGAATAATGTAAGAAAGTAGGTCTGCACATAAACTTCTGCAAAGCAAATTTCATGTACAACAAGCACAATTAGGACGAAGATATAAATATCGTAATCGAACACGCAGGGCTAAAGAGAGTGAACGACTACATCAATATAGTACAGAGAATTTCCATGAGATCCTTAAAAGAAGAAAGAATCAAGCAGAGAATAAGTCTCGTTTTGAGAACTTTTTGGTAAAGCTTGCTCGACATTCAAAGACAACAAAAATACCATTGGTCCTGAAAAAAAAAAGTATTCAACTAATGCATTCTCCCAATAGTATCTTATACAGCTGAAATATAGAACCAACCAGAAGATTGACTCAGAGCCCCTGAAATATGCAGTGGAGAAGAGCATGCTCAACATTACATGGAGAGATCACGACAGCTAAATATATTTGAGGAATAAACGGAGTCAATAATATTATTCGATCCATCGAAAGAATCAAATGGCAATGGGTTGGTCATGCAGCAAGACATCCTGACATGCAACATGGATCAAAAGCGAAACAGTGCCCAGCAGGAAATATGACCTGAATGATCAGACGAAGTCAGAGAATATTTGAACTGTTGAATTATGCAAAAATTTGGATGAGTCTACGTGCAACAACACACGCCAAAAAGACTGCTGCTGCTGCTGCTACGGCTGCTGTTGATTATGATAAAGAGTAATCGCACTTAGAGAGGAAAATTCTTGTTGGAATGTTTGGGGATTTTTTGTCAGTTCAATCCAACGTTGTGAGAAATTGATGTATAGAATATATTGTAGGTATGCAAACTAAAGATAGATAACAAAATAACATTATGTGAACCAGACATCAACAAGGAAACTTATCCGGTAGAGCTGGGGCTCTTTTTACAGCAAATTAAATGAAATCCTCTCAGAAGCCATCTGTGAATCATATTTACAAGAAAGATAAACAAATTAGTCAGTTGCTGAACGATGAGTAGTTCGGCAAGTTAGTTTCAAACT
This sequence comes from Thysanoteuthis rhombus, assembly GCA_963457665.1. NCBI lineage: Eukaryota > Metazoa > Mollusca > Cephalopoda > Oegopsida > Thysanoteuthidae > Thysanoteuthis > Thysanoteuthis major. The sequence goes on from OY735200.1 coordinate 29,435,484, forward strand.
TTTGACGCTTAAAAGGAAAAAAAAATCCAATCTCCCTCTCTCTCACTCTCCTCCTCTCAATAAAGAATCATATATAAAAAGTGTCAGTGATGAGTTTTCGAACAAGTATAAAATCTATTTTTATTTCCTGAGATTGCAGAAGCCATTATAGATTTTTTGGAAGGGGGATCAAAAATAACTTACTGGTTTGGCAACTTTCCCATATAGCAATGCGAATTCTTTTCAACAAGAACAAGATTTATAAGGATAGAAACCAAAATCTTCTTCTTTCTTATTAAACATTTTTATCGTTTAAAAAAAGCACCTTTTCAAAAAATGAACAAATAGCATTCAAAACAATGAAACATGACGTCTATATATATATATATATATATATATATATATATATATATATATTTATATATATATATATATATATATATATATATATGTACATTTGATTTATGCACCCGGGGTGTCATATTGTTTACAATGCAGTGAAAAAAGCACACGGTTGAAATCATACAAAGTTTATAAGTCAAAGTTTATTGAAGAAAAAGTAGAAATTATGTGCAGACGGTTAGCTAAGCTTCATTTAGCGTCTCATTCACCAACTTGCTCACTCACTCGTTCACTTGCTCACTCTCAATCCCCCCTATCCTGTACATAATCACGCATACGCAGTCTATTCTCTATCAACAAGGAACAACACTTCGTTGGTGTAAAAAATCTGTAGAAGAACTGACAGCGCCCTTAAATCAATTACCATTTTACAGAACAGCTGTTTTGTCAGATACACATCAAGATGAACTAGTGCAACATGAAGTAATCGATCATTGATTGCCTGTTGTAGATATGAAAAAAAATAATGGAGCCGGTGTGAATAGACTGTCAAGATAGATATGCACAGACTCAAGTAGATATGAACAGATAGGTGAACATATATATATATATATATATATATATATATATATATATATATATATATATATATATATATATATACATATATATATATATATATATATATATATATGCATACATACATATATATATATATATATATATATATATATATAGAGAGAGAGAGAGAGAGAGATAGATAGATAGATAGATATGACCATACAAAGAGATATGAACAAACATAAAGAGATATGAAGGGAAATAGAAAGACACGCCGACACATACATGGATATTGTGAGAATTGAATGAATAATTACAACTATGTTATTGCTGAATAAAATGAACATACAGGTTTGAACTTCATCAAAAAATTAATCAGATCCCAGAGAAAAATTAATAAATATTAATAAACAAAAAATAGATTCTTTGTCCCCAGTTGGAAATTTTATTCTGTTACACCAAATTCAAATTGAAAAAAGGAAGTATGCGAAATGATCAATTAAGTTATTGTGTACTGTCTCTACTAATTTTGATAAGATGGTTGAAATGATTCTAATTTTCACATGGATCATGTGGTTGTAAGAAATAACCTGATCCCCTGACTACGAGGAAACATGATAAGTGAAAAAAAAAAACGTCCCATCAGAATGTATTCATAAAGACTTGTATCAACAGAACATGTATCATGTATGAATTGAATTAACACTGAGTAAGTCATTATATCGATTATCTCATAAGTTTGAGAGAACTAGGTGGTAATGTGATAATTTGTTGCTTTTCGAGTGAGATTGTGGCAAGGTAGGCGAGGCTATCACTAGGGGTTGCTCCAATGATGCTTGCATGACAGGGGGATAAAAGGCTTTTTGGTACATTTTCATTTTCGTAAAGAATGCAAAGTAAATAAGACTTTCTCTTTTGATTTGATTCGTCGGTCTTGACTGATCAATATATATTTCTAGAGAGAGAAAGGCAGACGGACAGACGGGCAGGCAGACAGAGAGAGACAGAGAGAGAAAGAGAGGGAGAGAGAGTGAGAGTATATATATATATATATATATATATATATATATCCACTTGTTGATCCGTACGGAGCCGGAGCTGACTCCTACTCTCTGATTTCTCTTTAACCCGATCGCTTATTCCTCGACTCCAAGGCTCTGACATAGCTTAATGTAAAGCACTTACAAAACCCCATGTCTATGAGTCTTTCATGACCTTCATGATTATTTTCGTAAATATATACCTCGGTTGGGTAATTTGATATGACCTACATTATTGAACTCTGATTAAATAAACCTATATTCCAATCTGAATGTTTGGAATCGAAATCTATTATTTGACCTTACCCAATAGCATATCATGGACAAGTCAGCCGGACCAACTTAAAAACTGAGGAAACCTACGTTGATAGTTATGATGACAGTTTTTCTTGGCGATTTTTTATATTTTAATCGAAACATAGCTTGTGTCGTTTAATTATTCCTGTAACGCATGACAATATGCCAAAATCAAGTTACAAATTGTTCTTCGTTTACAAATGTTCTCTCTTTTTTTTGTACCTGAATCTTATAAGGTCGAAAGAAACTCTATTTCAGGAAATAACTTGTCATATATGGATAATATCCAGTTACTACTTCCGTTTCAGTAAAGCAATTTGACATTTATCCCCCGGGCACAATGGGGCAATAAGTTTAGAGGTCTCTATATAGACGCTTAAATCAATCTTCCTGGTTTGTATATAGAGGTATGCATCTGTTTAAAGCAATGTAGCTGCCCTAAGGTGAGCGTAACCTATGGATGTTACAACAGGTGAGAGGATACATTTTCTGACTCAGACGGGTCGAATGGAGGTATCCAACCCATTACTATTTTCTTTGATTTAATCATTCATGGTAATAGTCACGACTCATCTCTTTTGAAGCAACAAGGCTGCAGAGTTCTTAATCAAAAGATAACACGTGGGTATTACCTCTGTTTTGCGAAACGTCATGCCGTGGTAAAGGTTCCCAGTTTTTCGACCTATGAAATTCATGTCTTTGTTTGACTGTTACTTGGCCATTTAACATATTTCATATTTAACAATAAACAGTTTTAATTTTTTTATGTGTTGAAGGAAATATGGTTGAACAACTAATACATATTGTATTGTGGTCAGTTATCAGGAATCGTTGCAATCTTTGGCTCAACGTATTCCGATTATCATCTAAGCTAATAAGGTCCGATGAGAAGTAGTGACAACAATTGAATGCGTAATATTAATGATGATTCGATCCAAAAGCTATGTCTAATTCTAGGATTACCATCTGATTGGTGCTTTGTTAGAAAAACTCAGGGAATACCCAAGATATGTCCCCGTTAGCAAATGCTTATTCATTGTGTAGGTATCATCATCATCATCATCATCATCAGTCTTTTAACGTCCGTCGTTGGACATACGTCTTCCCCTAGGGATTTGCCACACTTCTCTATCAGAGCTAGTACTTCCTGAACTTGTCTACATCGTCTCTCCATCTAATATTCTGCTGGCCTCGGATGTGCATGTGATTTCGAGGGATCCATATCGTGAGTCGTGATGTCCATCGGTTGTCTGCCATTCTTGCAACATGGCCAGCCCACTGCCATTTGAGATTTTTTATGGATTTCATGATGTCCCTGATTCTTGCCCTTTCTCAGATGTACTGTGCTGTCTTGTGGTCTCTCCATGTGAGGCCCAGCATTATTCTTTCATGTACACGTTGCATGGTTCTCAATTTACGGGTTTGTCTCCTGGTTAGGTTCCATGTTTCGGCTTCATAAGTGACTATTTGGAGAATGCATTGATACACCCTTCTCTTTATACTTGGATTTAAATGATGCCACAAAGAGGCAGTCTATTTACGATGATCATGATTCCTCTAACTGAAAATCATTTCATGCTGTTCCCAATAATTTCAGGCAGATGTGGGATTCGTTCAAATTTATCCTTCACCGTTTAACACTGTAGTATGAATGCAGGTTCAATAAATCTTTTTTTTGTATTATTCCGTTTCTTCTTTACCGATCGATCTTTTTTCAGATCCTAATTATGATCCATTTTATTGTGATGACTTTTGACCAGACACAGTTCTCATTTCCCTTTCGTTGTTTCATGAGTTGCAGGAAAATCGATCGGCCAAAATGTTTGTGAGAATACGAACAAAAATAAAAGAAGTATTCAAAATCATAGATAAGAACATAGGTTTATTAAAACTTTATCACTGAATCTCAAAATCGTCCGGACGTATATTACTGCTTTAATTATCATCAAATACAGATGTTGTAGAAAACATAAAAAAGCAAGGACATTTTCTTTGAAATGCTTTTGTCGCTTCCTCTAAAGTTGACTTCAAAACTTTGGAGAAGGTCGAATTCGTTGAGAGAAATTTCGATAATTAGCTTTTAATGTAAAAGGATTTTTAAAAAAATGTCAAAGCCAATTAATTAATTCAATTTCCTGGTGAAACCGGAGAGCTTTTATATAATATTGAAACCTCACAAAGTAGACAAACTGTAGATATTTATTATTTACACTTGAAAAGTTGAAAGGGTCTTCTCTCTCTATTTGCTCCGATAAGCTATTACGCGATGATAACGAAAAGTGGCTGTCGCACACATATACATATTAGTATACATAAATATATTGCAAAGTCTAGATTGATAGACAACCTAACACACACATACACACACACACACACACATACATATGCATGTGTGTGTCTCTGTTTGTTCATGTATATGCATCATTATCATCAGCAACAACAGCGGCCGTCTTTTATCGTCCATTGCATGGCCTAGACAATCCCGAGATCTTACATTCACCAGAAATATCTATCGTGAGTGTCATAGAGATAATACTTTCTGAACTCGTCTCATCGTAACATCACTTTATATTTTGTTAGCCACGATTTTGCATATGATCTATGATGAGCCATGATGTGAGTCATGATGTCCATTTGATGTCTGCAACATGGACAGCCTATTGCCATTTTTTGTTTTCTTATGGTTTCTATGATATCTCGGACGCTTATTTTTACACTAATATATTGTGCTGTGCTGTGATATATCGAGGTTATTGTGAGTTTGAATCTTGTGAATGATGCATGATTCTTGGTGATGGTGGAACGCAACGTGTTGTGATTCTCCGCTTGATTTATTATTCTTTTGAGATTTATGGAGGTCCATTGTCCAAGGTAGTCTACTTCCTCCAGTTCAGGTTTTTTTTATTTCAATTGTTGTCCCTTCGCCTGAGTCTCTAACGGGCTCATTGTACATAACGTCTGCTTTCTTGAAATTCATGTAGAGGCATATTTCAATACTCACTACATTCAGTTAGTCTACCATTATTCAGTGGTCATGAAGGTTGTCAGTAATTAGGATGGAATGTCATCTGCGAATCTGTGTTGCTTAAGTGATCGCAATTTTCCTTTTATTCTTTTACTTTCGAGTCTTTAAGTAGCCCGAGGAAGGGACTTTTGTTTTGGTGGATATGTTGCAACACCCTGACATTTATGCAGTAAGAGCCTTTTTGAACCAAACATTGATGACCTTGGGGATGTCCACGGAGTCAAAGGCTTTCTTGAAATCAACTGATGCTATAGCGAGAGGCATTCCCTATGCTGCAGTTTTCTCATCTGCTGGATTTACCAAAGGAAGATTGTCGATAGTTGAATAGCCTCTTCTGAAGTCAGTTTATTCCTCTGGTGGGATTCGTCTAATCATTCATTTTGTGATCACTCTGATGAAAAAAAGTAGATAAAGTTCATTAAGCTTATAGTCTGTTGTTGAGGAGATATTTAGGGTTCTATTTTCATATCATAGCATTATGATTGCAGTGAGCCAATCAACTGGGATGTATGCGTTCCACACTGTGTAACCACGTATACCTATTTAGTATTGAAACAATCATAAAATACGTCGTTTGTTAAGACTAATATGACAGTGTTCTTATCAGTTTCGATTCTTCTCTCATGTGGTTGACTTGCCTAGTGACCTCTGTCTTCTCCGTCTAACCGTCCACTTTCAGATAGAAAGATTCCCACCACTTTCGAACCGGCCGTCTGAATTAGGATTTGCAATTAGATTGGTGAGTGGTTTTGATTTATACATACATCTCCCCCAATTTTCTAGTGTTGACTTCAACTTTGGGAGTCTGCAATACTTTTAGTTCAATAAAAAAAGAATCAGTTGATAACGTGAACGTTAAAAAAAACAAAAAAGCATATATATCAGCATGCATATTTTGGCAAGGATGATGAATTTCTTACCATGGTTATTCTTTTGTTGTGTTCCAATAAATGGTTGCCCTTGCTTGCTTTGTAGATGTTAAATAAATGACCAGTAATCTACCACTTCTTTTACTGGCAAGAATATGTGATTAGGTATATAAGAATTCGAATGACGTGAAGCAGATGTAGCATAAGAGACTCTATGTTAAAAGACTCTAATGGTTGATATTCCATTTTTTATGTTGTTTTTGTATTTTCCAAAGAAAGTGAAAAGCTGTAAATAATTGAGAAATAATTTGATATGATATTATGAATATAAAAATAAGCATACATATAACGGTTGTTAAAATATAATTCCATCAATATATGCCATATTTTTTGGGGGGTCATAGTTTAGAAGTAAATATTTCATATTTGAATCCCTCCCATGTTCGATATAATCGGTGAAAGAGTTAATTTTTCCTTTAAATATCATCGATACACACCAATTGACATGAATATGCACCAGCTAACCTTCTTGGGAAAGTGACAAATAAGAGCAGAAAACTGGGTTCTATGATCAATTTTTGAGTACATAACGTTAATAAACGGTTCTTAACTGATCAGTATCACATTTGAGTGAGTGTATCTTTCTGATAGAGCAAAGAAATGAAAGCTGCCAGATCATTAAACATTTATGCATTCATCAAATAAAAAACGGGATCAATGCTCTCATTATCTTGTGAGAAATCTAACATTTAGATGTTTCTCTCACTTAGTTCTAAAGATGAAAAGTGATATTTAAATTGCTTTCTAACAACTTATAAAATGAAAAAGACGTGTAGCCACATTTGTAATGATGATGCCTACAATTTCGTTCCTTACAAAACTCGTATATGCCTCATTTACTTTACAGACTTTTCACCATCGTTCAACATCTCTTATTTGTGTTTTTGTTTTTATAATCATTTAAAAGAGGCTACTCAACTATGGACCATCTCCAACCGATAAATCATTTAAAAGAAAAAGCAGCAAAATTCAAGATGCTACTAAGCATTCATCAAATTCAAGAAAGCCTTCGACATTGTGGAAATGTCCATGGTCATGAAGGCCATCACCCTACAAGATGTGGACGTTATTGTAATGCAAAATATATACAGTAAGAGCTGCTACTATATTAGGCTACAATCAAAACCCTTTCAGCTCCAAAAAAAAACGTAAGACGAAGTGATACCAAATCACTCAGGCTCCCCACTGCCTGCCTCGAAATGATGTTCAGGATCCTAAACAGGGAAAATAAAGGAACCAAAATAGACGGCGAATATCAAATTTGCAGACAGCATCGTCGTTTTTGCTGAGAACTTCCTTAACCACCGACAAATGCTAAATCAACTGAATGAAGAAAGCAAGAAATTCAGCCTACACATGAAATTCAGCTAAAAATCATGTAAAGCAGTCACGTTGGAAATAAACTCATAGCGATCAGACTCGAATGTACAGAGCTGAATAAAGTAGACCGCTACATCTACCTAGGACAACAAATCCCGATGAAGAAGACTAAATCAAATGAAAAATCACAAGCCTTCGGCAGAGCAATCAGAAAATTCAAGAACAAGAAAATCCCATTAGGTCCATAAAAAGTATACAACCGATGCACGTTCTTGATAATCGCCTATGGCGTTGGAACATGGAACTTAACCAAGAGACTGATCTGCAGACTGACAACCATGTAACATGGTCATCAAAGAATCATGCTCAACCTCACATGGAAAGATCACAAGAGTGTACAATATATCACTGAGAAAACAGTCCAAGCAATGGGCTGGTCAAGTTGCAAGAATGTTAAAAAAACTCAAATGGCAATGGGCTGGTCATGTTACAAGAATGGCAGAGAACCAATTGACATCACAACTCACAGGCTATATCCCGGATGATTAAGTATTGGTACTGCACCCCTCCCCCTGATAGAAGGCTGTTGCGAATACTTGGGAAGATTTGAGGCAAAAAAACAACATCGAAAGATTGAAGATGATAATGATGAAATCTCACGACCAGAAATATTGAATTATGTATAAGAATAGATGCACTTTTTAGAAAATCTGTAAAGCGTCTTTTGAGAGTAAGTGTGTACTTTCGTTGTTTTGGATAGTAATCAGTATTTTACTTTTCTTCTTTAAATAAAAAGTGAAACTTTTCAGTTACAAGAATTTTCTTTTCATAAAAATGCCCAGTAGATTCCTTTGACTTTCTTGTCATATTCGTAACGACGGAAAGGTTATTTTTTCCGCACGAGGGAAAGTTTCAACGATTCTGAGAAGAAGAGAATCAAAATTCCTTTTTTTTTTTTAAAAAAAGAACCACATTCTTAACTCAATATTTGTTTTTGTACAGAACTCCCTTGCTCTACATTGCACAACGGAAAAACTATTAGTGCTGCATTTGACCATTTTTTATGAAGACAAAGAATTGCTCTCTTTCAAAATGTTGTTTCCATGCTTTATTATTTATTCTCTGTTGTTTTGTCGTTGGCTTCAAACGTGAGTATCATACATTTGGAAAGTAGAAATTCGCTTAGTTTCTACATAGATAGCAAAATATACTGCTTTAACCGATAAAAAGAGATAATCTTTCAGTTCTCCTTTCGGTAATTAGTCTCTGAAGCAAGGCTTGTCAATTTTTTTATAGATAGCAAAATATGCTGCCCAAACTGATAAAAAAAGATTATATCTTCGTTCTCTTTTCAGTAATTAGTCTCTAATGCAGTGCTCACCAAATTGTTTTGCTCAATGTACTGGTCTAACATTGATAATATTCTAGCTGACCGGTTGCCAGAGGATGGGGTGTTGAATACAATCGGGATATAGGCGATAAGTCAACTAAGAGTCAGTTATGGGTGGCTATTATAATTTTGTTTCAACAAAAGATTCTTTAACGAATGTAATATCAAGATCAAAAGGAAATAAATGTTTTTTTTAATACAATGAAACATTGCAAATATTCCTCCCTCGTGGAAAAGTTGTACAGTCTGCAGCCCAGCTCCAGTATGTGACCCGGTAGTTAGAGACCATGGCTCCACGCTGCCATGATAATATCGGCGTATAAAGGTAATTTGTCTGTCCCTGTCTGCTCACAAACAAATCTCCAAAAGCACTCAATAGATTTCAATTAAATTCGTTTGTAGCGTTGGTCAAAGGATAAGGATGAAAAGGTTAGTCTTTGGGTGGATTCACCAATTTTCTTCTGATTAAGTGATGCCTTTCCAATGTTTTTCATACCTTAACGTATTTATTCATGTTTACCTACAATATATATCCAGATGCTCTCTAAAAATTTATATGACACTTTGTTGAAATGGGGGCCATTTGTTATATAAGAACTGGATAAATTAAAAGGTTGATCAAGATTTTTTACAGCTACATCCTTAGCATAGCAGTCTTTGATATAGAATCTGGAAGAATTATCACGATCGCTGAAACACAAGTTAGACATTTTTTTGTCATTTGAGTGTCGTTTCTCCACTTGCGTGTGTCAATAACAAATACAGTAACAACAAATTTGGATCTTGAAAACCATTATTTCATTCACTTCTTCCTTAATTGCCGCGTTATTTCCTGGAAGTCTTATATAAATGGGGTGACAGAGAATCGATTTAGTTTTCAAATTGGTCTGGTAGACCATTCACTAATGCAAAGAGTGCAATAGCTGTTGGGTAATATGAACTCTTGGCCTTGAGTCGGGATAAAGTACGCATTAAACATCTATCATGCCGAATATTGATGAAATATGCCCTGTGATGTCTAATGAAGGGGATTTATCTGGTTGATCGCATGATTTGGGAATGATATGTTGAGTTTTGGATGATATATCTATTGCATAGTGGATTGGTCACTTGGCAATGGCCATTCCATCTGAAGGTATCACAATATAGAACTATCTTGATTACCACCGGTAGCTGAGAAAGATCCAACGACTGGCTGCTCTTATCTTTTAACCCTGACTGCATACCCATGACAGAACCTGTTATCATGATTTATGGCGTTGGGACGAAGCCAAAGAGAAAGGCAATTACATGCCTTCCATAACAATATTAATGATAAATGAACACATGCACCTTCAGCCATTCTAACATAGTTCTTTGGTCCTACTTTCCACGCCATGAAAGGTTAGATAACATTAAAATTCAAACATTCTAGCGGATATTAGGGGAACTGCATCTTTGATTAGGAACCTATTAAATATTCAAATGCCAGATGCCTTAACAAGCTATAAAATCGTTGATGTTACGTATTTTTAAAAAAAATTGTCATTATAATTTATGATTTAGCCTGAAATCTTTTTTGTAACTTATGAGTACTTCAATACTTATATAGATAGAAAATCTCAACACGTGATGATGGCAGATTGGGGACTGAGGGTAAGTTATAATTGACTAGCAACATCCATTAAATTTGATGGTAAAAAACTGAAAACCGTAACAACAGAAATATAAATGGAAGATCATTTGTCTCTTCTCATTCATTTTTTTTATATTTTTTCCTCTTTGTGTTGAGTGTCTGTAGATATTCGTATTCATGCTTGTCTTCATTTTAAAAAGGGTACCTGAGTGTCAAAGAGATATTTTCTTTTCACTATGACGGCTTCAATTTCTGATGTAATAGACTTCGTACAACTACCAAATTCCCCAAATATCCATCTATCACACAGCCATTTCTCCTCTCTTTTGATACACGTGTGCCTATTTAAGTATAGAACTAATGATAATAATAATACTTGAAGATAGAACTGGAAAAAAAATAACAACATTGGTTAAGTTCATTTTAATCGTTTTTGGAACATCGGTAGCAGTAGCAATGAATCAAATAGAGTATTTCCTGAATCTAAACCCACATACGTAAGCATGAACCAAATGCAAGACAGAGAACTTGTGAATACATCAAATATGACCAGGTGACATCGTTATTTCAGCAGAGATACGCAGTTAATTTAGATCACTTTTGCAAGGGAACTCGGAAAACAAAAACAAAAAACAAAAAATAAACGAGAATTTAGAAGCTTGCAGGATTATTTCAATTATCTCCAGAATAGTAAACGCTACAAATGAATGGGTAAACGATTCATCACATCCACGTTAGATTCAACATCTGGTTATCTCCCTTGAGAATTAGAACCTAAAGAATTAACGAGGTATCAGCTAAATCTAAAGCCCTGTTTCGTGTATTTTTTTGTTTTTGTTTTTTGTTTTGATTAAACCATGCGGCTGTGCCGTTTGTATCGATCGATGCGAAAAGAAACAAGGAAGAATATTTGTCTTTTACAGCCACTGAAGTGAGATCGCAAATCCTGAAAACGTCTGTTGATATGGCTGACTCAGAAGATTAATGTATTTGGCATTATCAACTAATAGCAGGATATGGAGAATTCAATCATTGCAGTTCGATTGCTACTTGTTCATATTTATTTTATTACGATTGCTTATCTTGCATTGGTCCTAGGGTTCCATTATGCAATAGATAACTACACCACTCCTTTTTCCAACGTATATACCCATGAATATCTCTCAGATGCCCCTGTGGTGTGTAACCGGAGACATACGGCAACCACTCGGCAAGTGAGTCTAGCATCCATTGTTTGAATTCAGACAACGGATCTAGTCTGAATTTTAGATGTCAGAGGGAACCTTTTTGCTTTCTGGGAATGGGTGAAGTAGAAGTCTGTGAAAGAAGTAGCCTTGTACCCAACCTGTTTAGAAGAACTGAACATCTGAGATTTGCTCGTTTTGAATGAACCCCGGGAATTATGCGAACCGCCTTCCTATTGTCCTGCTCAGTTACGTATGCATGTGATGCTTTTCTATATTACATATTCTGGATTTCAAATTCAGTATACTGAATTTGATTAAGGAGTTCACACCAAATTAAACGGATCAACGCATATATATATGTATATATATATATATATATATATATATATATATATATATATATATATATATATATATGTGTGTGTGTGTGTGTAAAAAGTATACAGTTAAGTATATATACAGATTGACGTGAATTCAGGTATACGTATGCTTCTGTGTCATGTATCTAAAATTATATTAATGTTAGTACAACTCAATATATTTTCATTCTTCTAAAAAATGGAATTTTGATGAAATGTATGGCTACATGTATGTGCGCGAGTGTATGTCCGTTGAGTTTGTGCAGGCCAGTGTGAATGTTTCAAAGTTGGCATAGAAGACATTCATTTAATTTGAAATTCATTTCTACCGGAAGGAGTGAAATCTTAGAGAAATCTAATCTGCAATCTCCAGGTTCTCAATGCCTGAATATTTATGAAGTCGTTTGCGGGAAGGGAAAAGTACAGAGATATAATTACATGGAACTCTTACTAAACAGACAGTATATACACTAATCAGTCAAAGCATTAAGACCACTCGTTACCAGTTTATGGTTTCCAATAATCTCAGATTCGAGATTTTCAAATTCTATTTTCATTCCAACGTGAAAAAAATTCGTGAAATCATAAACTTGAAACCTGACAGATTTTGAAATTCAACGTTCCACTCCCCGCAAATAAGCATCACTACCAGGGGTCAAGTAAGTGGAACTTGGCTTATTTCAACCCAAGAATCAGAACCATCAGTTCCAAGACACACACACACACACACACACACACACATATATATATATATATACATTACACACACACACACACACACACACATATATATATACATTACACACACACACACACACACACACTCACACGTATATATGTATATGTATATATAGTTTGATTTATTCTCTCTCTCTCATACACGCGCGTGCACACACACACACACACACACACACACACACATATATATATATATATATATATATATATATAATTGTGTCATCCACGGACAGCTGTTTCGATGTATTACATCTCTTCAGTGTGGTTATAAACTTTCCATTATACCATCCGGTACTGCAAAGCAGGATTAGAACCTTCGCTTCAGACCGGGAAGCCAACCTCTGGGCTAAAGAAATGGTCTGTAAGGCTGAATTTAAGCGATATATTTATAAACGCTGAAATTCCTCATCCATCAGAGTGCTCTATTCCTATGGAAGTGCATTTCATATATATATATATATATATATATATATATATATATATATACTTTTAACCACTCTGACACAGGCATACGAATTAACTAGTAAATAATATTCAGTTTTTAAATTTTTCATAATTTGACATAGACGTCCCCCTGGATTTGCTAGAGCTCTTTTTCATAGGTGTCAGAGAGCCAATACATTTCGAACCTGTCTAGTTGGTCTTGCCATCTGATAATCTGTGAGGATCCATGTTGTGAATCATGGTGTCGATTGGTTGTCTGTCATTCTTTCAACATGACCAGCTTATACGAGTTTCCTAACGTATTCTTTGATATCCTCGGTTCCTGTTCTTTCCCTGATTTATTGGTGCCACTGGTAATGATGAAATGTTGCTAAGCTTAGTTTAGAAGAAAATGAACTCTCCATAAAAAGATGGCAGTGATGTTTTTATTCAAGGTCTATGCTAAGCATTTATCACGTTGATAACGTAGATTCTTGAATGTTACATGTAGTTATTCCCGACCGAGAAGTTAAATACGAGAAATTATTTATGTGCACTTCAAGTGAAGGCGTGTGTGCGCGTCTAAGACTGTGTGTGCATGCATATGCATTTGTGCACATGCATCAATGCTTTTATTTGCGTTTGTATGTGATTGTTTATTTGTCTCTGTGTGTGTAAGCAACAGTTCTCCAGTGAAACAAAGTTAAATTTTTCCAGCGGCAAAAATTTAATTTCCCACTCATGAAATATTGATTGGTATTTCTCTTCAGACTTTCCCAAAGATTTGGAGAGGCTTCTTCAGGCAAATTTCTTTCCTGTTTCCAGAGGATTTTCTCGCACAGATTTTCTTTTTCATCCCAGAAATTAAAAATCTAAAATTACACGGACGAAATTATAAATCTTTTATTTATAAAATGCCTTCAACTAGATACTAATTTTCTTGAACTTCATAATTTATATTTTACTTTGCAAATCGATGCTCTGTAATGGCTTTAAACCCACTATTTTTCAACTCACGTATTGAATATATCCTGCTATTTACCTGAATAAGTATCATCATCATTAGTTCAAAATAATATTAAATTAGTATATCTCGGAATTTTTGAGATGAGGTATTATTATTATTTCCATTAATATCCGGACCATCCTAATCTTTGTTGTTTTTCATACAACGTTTCGGCCGTTGCACTCTACGGCCTTCGTCAGGTAACATCTGGGACACATAGCGCAGTGGTTACAGCATCAGACAAATTACTGTTAAGTAATCTGATGGTACTAGGTTCGATCCTAGTCTGAGACAGTATAACAATACTACTAACGCTAAAAGAGGGGAGTACGGTCGATATACCCCCGTCGGATAAATAAAGGGTTCGGTTCGTTACTTCCTAAAAATCTCCCAGATGTTACCTGACGAAGGCCGTAGAGTGCAACGGCCGAAACGTTGTATGAAAAACAACAAAGATGAGGATGGTCCGAATATTATTGGAAATAATATTAAATTGTTTGACAAAAAATGCTTCCGGTAATATTTTAAGCATCCTATTGGTAACCTCTTTCACGGTGTATTCGTACGAATGATACGAAATCGCGAATCAATGTTCCACCTTTACTCTGATTAGCATATATAAAAAGTATGAAAGTGTTTCAAATGAAATTGTTGCTATCTTTCAAGGCATTGTTTTTCACCGAATTTTCAAAACTGAAAATGAATGAATTATGGAAGCATCTGTTTTATTTGTGAGAGGTTGTAAGCTGAGATTAAGGCAATTTGTTTTGTAGGTACGAACCAGTTAGATGGATATTTATAGCATGACTATTTAGATAGATTCCAAAGCCCACGATAGAGCGATCTGGGGAATGAGCATGTCCAACGAAAGATGTTAAAACAATAATGATGATGATGATATAGTATGCAATGCATCTTCTGAATTTTCATATTCTTCGCATTTGTCTCTTTCTTACTCTTTCTTTATAACATTCTCTCTCTTTATCACAGTATTTCTCTCTATCTCTCTCAGTCTATAGTTCTGTTTATTTACAATCAAGATTGCCTTCAGGCTATAAAATATTTCACTAAGAAAGCTCCTTTCCAACACTCATCCTGCCTCTCTCGATCTATTTATCTTTTTCTGTGTTTCTCTCTAAGCATTTCTCTGTGTCTCTTCCTCTTTTTGTTTCTACCTCTCATTCTCTTATTATGTCTGTTCCTCTTCCTCTCTCTCCATCCCCTTCATTTCTAACTTTATTTGTCTATTTGTCATTCTCTTCCAAATATTCAACGAGTAAATTCCCATTCATATTTTGCCTCGCTTGGTGACTTGAAAAAATGTCGAAGGAATACATTTTGTATGCATCTTAATTTTCAATATAATCTCAAATAAATTGTTCTATTTGTTTTCTCCTTTACAGAAGCATGTTTTATCTGTGTTCTCATACATCGGTAGAGAATGTAAAGGCTTGTATCTCCCACAACAGAACTCATCAACCTCTCTCAAATATCGTGAGATGTATGGGAAAAAAGGTGAGGATCGGTTTTTGGACATGAAGTGGGGATTCAGTTGTAGTATCTTTTTCCTCGTCTCCCTTCATTCTCTTCCCATTTCTTCTTTCATCTATTTGTCGTTTTTTTATAACTTCTTCATTTCTCATTTTCTTCTTTCCATATCTTTTTCTTTTTCTCTTTCCGTCTCCTTTTTTAATCTTTACTTTTGTCTTTGTCTTTTCCTTTTGTTTTTTTTTGTGTCCTTCTGTCTCAACCTTCTCCTCTGTGTGTGTGTGTGTGTGTGTGTGTATGATTGTCGATACAGAAGTAACGCCATACCCACATTTACGCATACGTGACCACGTTTGATTCGAACCTTTTCCAATTCTGCTCTCATGGTGGATAGAGACATATTTTAATGCAATCGTGATAATGCATCTTTTTGAGATAACATTGAATGAAATAGTATAAAAACTAGAAGTAAAAAAAAGTTTAAAGATCTAAGAACGAAATTAAGACCATATTTGAAATGATAATTAGAAAAAATAGATTAAAGGAATTAAAAAAAAGTATTTCATGCCTAATCAGATCGACAACTAAACACTGCTTTTAGTATAAGATTTGTTTTCAGTAGCGTTCTTGAACTTTTTCTAAAAACCCTTCTTGGTTATTGGCTTTAGATACTACTTACCACTGATTCAAATTAATTTTATGAGAATATATATTAGCAGAACTAAAGTCATGTACTGGTAGCATATCAGACATGAACCTACAACGATCAAAATAGAAAACATGGAGGAGAAAGTTGACAGCCCAACTCAACTGCATCTACAATCTTTTCACCCAAGTTATAACCAACCAGATCAGCCTTAACAAGAGCAAATCAAAAGTCATATACAATAAACATGTTGAAGAGAAACACACGACAATCAAAATCAAAAACGGTGGGCGAGAAAAGTGCACCACTATATATAGCCAGGACAATGAACCTCCATGAAATCATCAAAATAAGAAAATATCTGGCAAAGCATTAATCTATGATGGCAAACCATGGTCAACGTCACTTCAACCTTCAAGAACAAGAACAATCGCATTAGTCTTAAAAAGAAAGACATATAACCAATGCATCCTCCTGATAGCTAAAACACGGAACTTAACCAAGAGACTTACCTGCAAACAGGAGAGAAAGCAAAATGCACATTCAATAATCATACTTAACATCACATGGAGCTATCAGTCGACAGAAAATATATTAAGAAAAGAACAGGAGTTTAATCCATTATAGAATCCATTAGAAAAGTCAAATGGCGATTGACTTGTCTCATTGCAAGATCTACAGAGATCACATGCAAAATCGTGGCCGGCAGTATTTACAAAATGGCAAGACAAACCAGACAAATCTAGAGAATTTCGGCCCTGCAATGCCCATGAGAGAGAGATCTGGCAAATCCTGGGACTGATTTATGTCCAACGACGGACGATCAAAAGCTGATGATAGAACAATCGAAATGGATCAATCAAACTAGTGTCAAGCCATAGGCTGCGTTTCAATCATTTGAAATGCCTTTTTAATATTGGAGCAGGCAATGTTCTGTGCAATGCCTGCCAAGAGGTACTTACAGTACTCATGAAACATCCACAATAAGTAATTGTTTGGAGTCAACTATGTTCTTTATGGTAAAGTATAGAAGTTCCAGAGTAATTCGTCGGGAATGGCTCCAGAGTATTTCGTATGGAATGGTCTCAGGCTAAAAATTAAGAAAAATTAATTATTACAATGATGTCTCTATGTAGCAAAATTTTCAAGAAGAAAGCAATCAGGATAGAGTATAGAACCCTTTGCCAAATTTGGTGCTTCCTGCTTCAGTGTGACAGAACACCAAATCCAGCCCAATTATCAGCATTATCATGACCATCATCTCCAGCAGTGGCAGTATTGAAAGCCCAATGTTGAAGAAAGACCCTTCCCTTTCCCTTCAATATGCTAGGTTTTATAGCTTTAAGTTTCATAAACATCCTTGACTCCACCATACCATTACGCCATCTGATTTTCTGCTTGTCTATGGTCTCAAGAACTTATGTTTCACACATTTCAGTAGTTATCTTTTATCCCGGCAAAATGACTTGCCAGTTACTATCTAAATGTGTTAAGGGCTTCTAGGATATCTCTAACACCATTTCTCTCGAAATTCATTGTGTGAGTAATATAATCTTCCCATATCATGATCTTCCATGGAGGTTAGTTTGAGAAACAATATTTTGTTGGGTTACATGCTCCAGCTGTGTAATGTGATGTTGTAGACCCTTCTGTATAAGGATAATACTTTTTGAAGATCCAGCTTGCTCTGCAAAATGCTCGCAAACCTAAGCCCCTCTTGATAACATAAGTCAATAAATATTCTGTTCAACGATTCTATTATTGTGATAAGGATTTTTTTTTATTTCTCTCAATAGACCACATTTATGGATATACATGCTATTTCTGGATATTACATTTTCACAATTTTCCAGCACATTGGATTTATCCCGATAGCTTTCAGGAGTTGTGATAGTAAAAAGTTTCACCGTGTTTTTATTTTTAATGAGTTTCAACACCTGTATCTGATGACTGTCACCAAGGATCTAGTTACAACAGATCTTTGCAATTGTCTAGCACATTCGACTGGGTTTTGCTTTAGATCTTTGATAGTCGAGGTTTTTATCATGACATTTTCTTTAAATGACTTTTCACACCTGTATCTGCTGAGGTTTGCCGAGGATTGGGTTACAGGAAGTCTAGTTAATAGTCTAACACTTTTGGCAAGTTTTTCTTTTAGTGGTATGATAATTAGGGTTTTTACAGTGTTATTATTTTGGATGAGTTTTCACACTTTTATCCAGTCCGGTTACAGAAGCAGTCTTCGATTGACTGATACTATCTTCAGTATTTTTTTTACAGATTCAAATAACACCTTTGTCTGAGTAGTTTCAATCCTTCTTGGATTTGGTTATGCATCCGTTATTTTTGCAGTCGCCTCCAAAACACCAGTATTTTTAATAATTATTTGTGAAACTGTAACTTTCATAACCCCCAAGTCCTTTCTTAGTATTCATCAAGATTTTAATTTTCTTTTAATTTCACTCGGCAAGAACAGCTACAGTCATTATCTAGCTGGCTGTATCTTCTTTATTAATGACAGAAAGATATGGCCCGCTGGCCTGGAATCGATGATCTCATCCTAATTTCGAAGTCATGAAGAATTGCATGAATAACTTCTAATTTAGGATTCATCATCATCATCATCATCATCATCATCATCATCATCATCATCATCATCGTCGTCGTCGTCGTCGTCGTCGTCATCATCATCATCATCATCATCATCATTTATGCGTCTACAGGTTCACAGTAGTTAATCTCCTTAGTTCCTTAGCCCTCCACTCAGTGTTTTCGCACATAACGGCAATATATCTTGTACTGTTCTAACTTCCCCCTTACCGGGTGATATGTTAATCTACCTGCTAGGATATTGTTAACAACTGGAGGTAATAAGTTTTCAATACTCGTGCAAACTGCAGTAATCGCTTGCATAGTGTCTATCCCTTGCCTTATCTCCAAATCCCACAATCATGACTTCGACATCTTTGGCACAGTCTTTAGTGCTCTTATTTTTAATGGCCCTACTCTGCCCTTCATAGTCTGCATTTTCCCTAATTCTCTGGCTAAGTCGTCTGTAGTCTGCTGTCCTAGATACATCTATGATTTAGCAGATTTTCTTTGTCTACGACTACCAGATCAAGTCTCCTAGATTGGATGGGATACTCGAAAGAAATGACAAAAACAATTCTTATTACAACAAAAATAGAACCGCTGAACAAAAATATCTATTGACTTTCGTTATCAAGAGGGGCCAAGGTTTACAACCCTTTCCAGGCTTGTTGGATCTTCAAAAAGTATTATCTTCATAGAAAAAAGGGTCTAAAAACCCCTGATACGCATTTGCAGAACTGAGGCATGTATTTAGATGTCGGAGTCAAAGAATAAAGTGTTGTTTTTACTTACCAGGACAGTTTCAAGTATGTGCTGCGATCATTAGACTACATGCTCGAACCTTAATTGTTTGCTTAGTTCATAGTAGTGGCTAGATTTGCTGTGCGTGTTCTTATAATCTTCCTTGGCAATTCAACTGCATCCGATGATTTTGTGGTTTACAGCCTCATCCCTTTCTCCCGATAGTTTGGAACCACTGCTTCTCAAAGTCTGCTTTTGAATGCAGTGCCGAGGGATTATGTATCTCTCTACAGCTGTACTTTGCATAGCCATGTCCATTGTCCACAATACGTCCTATCCTTGTATTCCTGTTGTCACTTTTTGCCTCCCTTGATACATTTTGCGTTGCTTTCCTTTTCATTTTTTTCTGTTCAAGGCGATTTCAATGATATTTTCACTGCATGCCTGCCGATTATTTCATTGAATTAGTTAATCCTTTGTTCAATGAAGATGGTCAGTTAAAAGAACCTTTATATCCCACGAATGATAATGTCCAATTGTTTGTCTTTTTTAAAAATCAGATTTCTGCCATTCAACGTAGTTTCTGATATTAGATTTATTCTCCTTGAGTATTTTTTTTCATCTTTCATCTTTTGGAGTCTTATTGAGTCACGGAGACCCTAAATAACTTAATCGGTCTAGTGCTGTTAATGCTCTTCTGTCGTCCAGTGAGTCGATTCATCCTACTGTCATGAGACTTCACCTGCGCATAACCAAGTAAGCTTTTTTTTAAAATACCGATCTTCAGTTTTGTGTCATTGCTGTATTCGTTACTTTTATTGAACTGCATTGCAAGTTCTTCCCACGTCTCTACAAATTATAATATGTCATCCTTGTATATTAAGGATGGTCGACTTTTCACTTTGTTGTACAGAACGTATTATTATTATTATTATTATTATTATTATTATTATTATTATTATTATTGTTAAAACTACTACTACTCAAGGTATCGCTGTGTTAATGCAGGCTCGTATTATCTTTCATCTTGATCTCGGTGAAGCTTGTTATTAGGAGTTCAAGATGTCTCCCAATTATTTTTCATGTGTTCAAAGTACTGTTTTTTTGTATTCAAATGATTTTATGCTAATGTCGTTGGTATTTAGTGTTATATTTCATATCAATTGTCACTGCCACCAATGCTCTGATAGTGATCAGTCGAATCTTAATCAATCTTCCCATCGTTTTCTACAGGTATATCTTCAAAGCACGGTATTTCTCTTCTCATACCTTTTTTATTCGTTCAATGCTCCTGTCCCCTTGACATGATGTATCAATCAATATATCCTAATTGCCTTTTTCGTTATTAATGGAAATATCAGGCCATTCGGCTCTTATTCTCCTGTCAGTGAAGGTGTTAAGGTCATACAATCATTTGAATTTTATTGTTTTCCAGTGCAGATTTTATTTTCCCATCATCTTTATGTTATTTTCACACCAGCTGATTTGCATAACTTACGATGAGCGGTGATTGTTACTGAGTAATAATCCTTAAGGTACTCAGGGTTTGTGTTAATTTTGGACAACAATGTACTATGTGATCAACCGTTTCCTGATAATCATTACAGGCACTCCATTCGTCCGACGATTTCGATTCAACAATCAGATGTGCATATCTATTGATATCCAATGCCTGAACCTGTGTCGCTGTAACAAGCACTTCTCTAACAACTTTTGAATATGCTTTATCAAGTCTATAACATATCTCCAGATCTAATATGTCAGCTAATTCAGCCCGTTCTCCATATATGGCTTTGTTCATCCACTGAATGTGTCTCTCTCATTGAATCTTCGTTTGGCACATCGTATTTGACAAGAGCTTCCTTCAATAGCATCCTCATTAGTAGCTCTCGGGTTTCATTGACATATTCTGGCGATTCATTTTCCATCATGCCACAATTGCTAAGAATCTTCTTCCTTATTTTTTTGTACTGGTCAAGGAAGAGTTTGAACCCAGAAAGAGCATTTGCAAGTCAATAAAATGACAGGAAAAGATGACACATTACTAGACGCTACACCCAATAGCCGATATTGACAGTACATCACAAAAAATGCATAATAATAATAATAATAATAATAATAATAATAATAATAATAATAATAATAATAATAATAATAATAGTAATAATAATAACAACAACAACAACAACAAGGAGAAAGGATTTAGCAATGGGATGGATAGATTACAGAAAAGCGTACGATATGATCCCTCATAGCTGGATACTCGAATGCCTTAGAATGTTCAAAATTAGCGAACCGGTGGTTAGATTCATTAGATATTTGATGAAAAACTTGAAAGTAGACTTGACAGCCGCAGGGGACAATCTAGCAGAGGTAGGGACAAAAAGGGGAATCTTCCAAGGAGACTCGTTGTCCCCAGTATTATTCGTTCTAACAATGCTACCGCTCAACAGAATCCTGGAGAACAGCCATGGGTACCATTTCTCTAAGACAAAAGTAAAGGTCAACCACCTAATGTACATGGACAATATAAAATAGTTCGCAAAAAACAGGGGAGAGCTTGAGACTCTGTTCAACGAAGTAAAGGAATATAGTGAGGACATCGGAATGGAGTTTGGAATAGAAAAATGTGCAATCATGGTAATGCACAAAGTAAGGGTTACAATGACTGAAGGAATCGAACTCCGGACAACAGCAAGATTGGAGCATTCACTGCACAAGACTGATACAAATACTTAGGCGTCTTTGAATGTGACACGATAAAACGGGAAGAGATGAAGTAGAAAATAAAGAGAGAATACCCCAGAAGGATAAGGAAAATATTAGAAACCAAATTAAACAGCAGAAATCTAATAAAAGGAATGAACACCTGGGCTGTGTCAGTAGTTAGGTATACAGGACCATTCCTAGGATGGACAAAGGAAGAGCTCCAATCAATGGACAGGTGAACAAGGAAACTTATGACAATGCATAAAGCATTACACCCTAGAGATGATACAGATAGACTATACGTTAAGAGAAAAGAAGGTGGCAGGGGGCTCATCAGCATAGAAGACTGTGTCCAGAGAGCTGAAACAGTCCTACAAAGATATGTGCAAACAAATAGTGAAGAAATCATAAAGAGCACGAGAGATAGCGCAACAAACAATAAAGTAGAAAACAATGGAACAGCACAGCAAACAAGAAAAGAAAGATGAGAAGGGAAAAAATTGTATGGCGAGTTTAAAAGGCGGATACAAGATGTAGCAGACGAGAAATCATGGACGTGGTTACGAAAAGGAAACCTGAAGAGAGAAACGGAATCGCTCATCATGGCAGCTTAAAACAAAAGCATCAGGGCAAACTACATTAAGATAAAAAATCGACAGAACACAGACAAATAGCAAATGCTGCATGTGCGGTGAAAGAGATGAGACAGTAAACCACATAACGAGTGAATGTAGTCAACTCGCCCAGAAGGAATATAAGCATAGACTCGATAGAGTAGCAACGAGGATACACTGGGAACTAAGCAAACAAATGGGACTCAACCATGTGGAAAAGTGGTATCAGCACAAGTCAGAGGCAGTTTTGGAGAATGACAACCACAAACTACTGTGGGACTTTGACATCCAAACTGACCACCTCATCCAGGCAAGAAGACCGGACTTGGTAATTGTAGACAAAAAAAGGAAGGCCTGCCAAATATTAGACGTAGCTGTACCTGCAGACCATAGAGTTGAAAGGAAGGAGATTGAAAAACGGGAAAAAAACAAGGACTTAGCAAGAGAATGAAGGAAGATATGGAACATGAAAGCCAGGATAGTACAGGTCATAGTGGGTGCACTAGGAACTATCCCCAAAACGCTGAGGGTGAGACTGGAGGAGATCAGGATTAGGGGAAGGATTGAGACTGTAAAAACCACAGCACTACTGGGAACTGCACGGATACTGGGGAAAGTGCTAGAAATATAAGGACTGCAACGCTAACTGTCAATAGTGACCTAACAGAGGAAGGGAAATGAAAGCGGAAACCCAAATTGTAGCACTAACATGATAGGTGAAAGAGAGAGGAGACGTTAGCTGAAGACCTGGAGACATATTGTCACTCAGCCTTCAGCGATAACCACTGGGCAACCGGTGTGAAAATATAAATTGCAGTATTGCAAATAATAGTAATAATAATAATAATAATAATAATAATAATAATAATAATAATAATAATAATAATTATTATTACTATTATTATTATTATCATTATTACTATTATTATTATTATTATCATTATTGGCAAACTAACGCCAGTTGCCTGGTGGTTACCGCTGGAGTTTGCCGTGACAGCTAGTGTCCTCAAGTCTCCAGCCCTTCTCTCCTAGTTTTCATAGGCCACAGTGTTACTGCAGTTTACAGTTTCACACCGTTGCCAAGTAGTCATTGCTGAAGGCTGAGTGACAATATGTCTCCTCAGGTCTTCAGCCAGCATCCCTTCTCTCTTTCGCCTATCATGGCAGTGCTGTGTTTTTTTTCCTGCTTTCATTTCTCTTTTCCTGTTAGGTCACTGTTAACAAATAGAGTTGCAGTTTTTATATTTTTTTAATTTTGAAGGGGTCAGACATAAAATCATCTGCCAGTTTGCATATCATATGAATTTGTGATATTGTTAGATAAGTTAAGATGATTCTAAAGAGCTGAAGTCAAGGGTGATAATTAATATGAACTCGGGAGAAATGTCAATAGACAGCATTCATTCAGGGTTATCGAGAACCACAGCTCAAAGTAACCACAAACCATACTGTATTAAATGCTGATCAAAATATCAGGGGAATGTCAACTCGGTACAACGTTCAGTTGTCAAGTAATTGCAGTTCATCAGATTTTCTGGTACTACTGATCTAAAATGGGCTTCCAAGCAAGTATCAAGACGTGGTAATCTTTTCAATTGCAGAAAACTTCCGCCACGCACATTCTATTTCAACGAACCCTCGTCGAAATTCAGTGGGGAAATCAAAAGAAAAATATGACAAATATGTAGGCATTTTAATTGTGAAGAAATATATTTCTTGAGTACTCTTGATCTAGACTCTACATTTTTTTGGTTGAATGGTATTCCTGGTGAATGCCAACTTCGTACAATGGCAGGATATCGAGCAATACGCCATGATATGTTTCCCAACTCGTAATTACTTATATTTATGATAAAAAGAAATGAATGGCTGACCTTTAGAAATAATTAAGATTCGTAAAATATTCATCAGTTGGCTATATCAACAAATTGTATTCTAGCAAAGAGTG
The DNA here is from genome assembly GCA_963457665.1 of Thysanoteuthis rhombus. Classification (NCBI taxonomy): domain Eukaryota; kingdom Metazoa; phylum Mollusca; class Cephalopoda; order Oegopsida; family Thysanoteuthidae; genus Thysanoteuthis; species Thysanoteuthis major. The sequence continues at coordinate 29,460,433 of OY735200.1, forward strand.
ATTGAAGTTCAAGTGATATGATTCATTAGAACTTATGACAAATTATCCGTTCTTTTCACTCAGTTAATTACGTTTCTCCAGTACCTGAGATCCAAACCGGACACTGCAGTACCTTGTGTGCAGACCAATATATCTGACAAATATCAATTTGGAACAATGGCCTGATATCAGTAAAAAGCAGTTTATTAGATTTCTTTAGAACCACAAATTCAAACAATCTGAAGCTCGACACTGCTGTGTCTTGTGTGTTGACCAATATATTTGGCGATTGTCAACTTAAACCAATGCATCCTCTCAATAGTCACTTATGGAGCTGAAACATGGAACCTAACCAAGACACAGGCCCAGAAATTGAGAACCATGCAACATGTACCAAAATCATAATGCTGGGCCTCACATGGAGAGACCACAAGAAGGCACAGTACATCTGAGAAAAGACAAGATTCAGGGACATCATAGAATCCATTAAAAATCTCAAATGGCTGTGGGCTGTCCATGTTGCAAGAATGGCAGACAACCGATGGACATCACGACTCACGACATGGATCCTCCAAGATCGCATGTGCAACCGAGGCTGGCAGAATATTAAATGGAGAGACGAGCTAAACAAGTTCAGTAAGTACCGGCTCCGCGATATCCATGATAGAGAAGTGTGGCAAATCCTGGGGAAGGTCTATGTTCAACGACGGACGTTAAAAGACTGATGATGATGATGAATTAATGCAATTATAATGTCAAAAAACAGTTAAAATTTTTGAAAACAATTATAAGTACCTATTTTGATGTACATTGTTTACAACGAGCGAGTGGGGGTCTGGTGAAATAATCCATACAATCCTTTGACGAAATATTTGTTATCTTTTTCATAATTTTTTGGAGAACAGCTTATCGGTGCATGTGATTTCAGGAGACTACTGATCGGATCATTTTCGAAATTCTTTTCAATTTAAGAACCGAAAATATTCCATTGTTATATATTATTCAATTTTGAGTTTGAACATTCGTGTACTGAAGACACTCTCGCCGTGTATATTTGTTGACACGGGTACTATAACTTCAAGTCGTGTATGCTATCACATTTGCTGCGGTGATTGATGTACTGTGCTGTTACTCATTCCTTCCTTTACCTCTAAGCTGTCTTCAATTCAGCGACCATTTTGTTTTTTTAAGAATTACGGGAATTTCTTGTTCTTGAGTGATGACCATCCTCTTCCGAAAGCTTGCCAACGTAAAGTGATTATTCACCTGATTTCTCCTTCTTTTCAGGATTTTTTTTGATTCATTGTCTAGATTCCATCTTCTTTTGGAGATTTCATGGATATTCGTTGTTTACTGAAGTTTGTGAGTTCTTTTTCCATTTGGTCCGTGTAGTATAACTGATGCATCCTCCCAATAGTCACCTATGGATCAGAAATATGACACCTCACCAGAAATTTGACATTCAAACTGAGATTTATACAATGCACACCGGAGATAATCATTTTCAAGATCAGATGCAGTGATTGCAAGTCAGCACAGTATATTGCAGAACATATAGCAGTCTGAAATACAATGAGGTCTCGAAAGTCAAATAGCAATGGGCTGGACATGTTACAGAAATGTCAGACATCGCAACTGATGTGGTGGATCCTAAACGACCATATGAAGAACTGTGGCTAACAAAAGTAAGCTGGTGTCATGGAGTAGACAAGATTAAAGGGTTTTCGCTCTGTGACGACCAGAAAGTTCTAGAGATTCCTGAACAATATCTTTTTCCAATTAGGAACATTAAAATGTTATGATGATTATGTTCCTGAACTCTTACGTTGATTGGCACACGGCGAATAAACGTCAATTCACTTTTTGCATCGAAGTTATGGCTACTAAACGCCTTTTTTGGTGATTTTGGCTTTTCAGACCCATACCATTATGTACTACACACAACATGAAGTCAGAACCTTACAAGCAGTTCTATTTCTGCTAATGCCCTGACCTTATGCTCTGGCTATCAAAGTCGATCATATATTTTCTCGTAGCCACAACAGCTAAAATCAACGAATCAAAAGGAAGTAGCCGAAGCCCTAACGCGTACAATTGTTACGAGTCATTAGTTGCCATGCTTGTTACGCAGTGCTTGTCAAAACATTTTAGCTCATCGGTGTATACCCAATGCATTTGCTATATTCTACAAAAGACGTATAAATCTATTCTGCGATCTCTCCTCTCGAAACTAAACAAATTAAGATTTTATACCTGTTGTTTATGGCTTCTAAAGTTTGCGGAGACAGATAAACATGTTTTTCCATGCATCTCAAATAAAACAATATTATTGGCACTATTTCAAATAACACCTTCGGTTCTGTACTGTCGAGTAACACATCAATTCCACCCCCCTCCTCGAACCACCTTTCCTTGCTTCGTCACAGTAAATTATAATGACAGGTAAGTGTGAGAACAGATACATATTTTCTCTTTTCAGATATGTAAACAGATGTCCCATTTTTGTTTAGAGGGAATGTTATACGATGTCTCCGTCTTCAAGTTATGTCATTACTTACAGCGGAGGAGGTTAACTTTCTCACCACAACAGCATAAACTCCAGGCGCTGTAATTGTTTTAGCCAATATTTTCGAGCTGAACACGGAAATAAATCAAGCTATGATACTTCAATGCCCACGCCAATATATATTGACTTGTAACCGAGTGGTCGTTTACGCAGGTCTGTGCATCGGTCTGTAATTCGATATTGGTTCCGAAAACTTTTCGTATGGATTTCGTTTGAGGCGCACTTATCAAGAAAACTTTTCTTCCAAAAGATATGGTTCGAGTGATATGAATTGGGTGACAAAAACATTTTCAGGATAAGTCGAAACTGGATGAACATTTTTCGAGTACCATTGGATTTGGCGAGTTGACTAGTATTTCAAGTGATGATTATTGGTGTGAATGATAGTTGATGATGCACCATCTTTTAATTAGACTTTACAAACTACTTAATGTAAATAATCTTGTGACATCCATCCGGTGATCCATCTTTTATATATTTAGAATGAAAAACGCCGTTAGACTTATATCCTCATCTTTGTTATTATCAATTCTTCTCAGTTTTAGATCGTTCCATCATGTATTAAATCAATTTCTGAATCACTGGAATGCGTGGCACTTGGACAACCGCTCTTAAGCTATTTACAAAGTTGATTAAAGGTTTTATTAGTTAATTGGACACATCATAGACATGAAGGAAACAAGCATACTCAGATCATCAACAATGTCTCAGTGCCAGCTAGGAGATCCAGGCGTCTGTAATTGGTTGGTAAGTTACACCGTGGTCAAGCAAGCGATTTACAAAATATTCAATATTCAAACTAGCTACTTATCGGATAGACCATCCCCCCCCTCTCTCTCTCTCTCTCTCTCTCTCTCTATATATATATATATATATATATATATATAATGAAGACAATAGGGAGTGATATAGTAGTAAACGTATAAAATATATATATATATATATATATATATATATATATATATGTATATATATATATATATATATATATATATATATATTACGAACGAAGACTATAGAGAATATTTCAGCTTTCCGTCTTATCAAATGGTCAGTTGATGTGTGTGAACGAACAATAACCAATTTTCCGATAAGTCATAGTTTTAACCAATTGCAAGTAATCAATTTTGAGAGATCTATTTCTTAGCGCTGGATTAATCCATTTTTCAACTTGCCTGGCTGGTCATAATTGACTCTCTCCAAAAGCAATTGACTCATCAGACAATCAACAATTTCAAGAGTCATGCTATCTTCTTTTAAGAGCTGATTGCTTATATCTATCAAACTGCAGATTTTATGTCGGGAGGGATGAAAAGTGCCAAGCTAAAGCTGATGTCCATGATTTGACACTGTATAAGCTTGAGAAAAAAAAAGGATCAAGTTGCATTTATCTCTCACGGACTAGAAACACAATGCTTGGTGTCAATTTTGAGTCAAATTTCAACTTCTATTCAATCAAAATATTTCAACCTTTATATTGAACAGTCATATTTTTTAGTTGGGTTGTACATCAGTTATTTTTTCAGAATTGGTAGTTTTGTTTGTTGAAGAGGTTAGTGATGTTAAAAAACTTGAGGTAATCGTTTGTCAAAAGAAGTCATTCTTGTTTGCAGTGATTGAGCCTCTGACCGGCTAATTCAGCTTTGATACTTGGTCAAACAATGTCTGATTAGGTTTCAAAAACGGATTATCACCCTCAAACTTTACGGTTTTAATCTGATACGGGTCATAAAAGAAAAGAAATGCAAACTATGTGGTTTAGTATCCAAAGTCTCAGATTGAATCTTACTAATAAAGCCTGTAGTTGTGAACTGTAACTGGCACATGCAGGACTTTTGACAGCAGAATTTTTGTCCAATATGTTTGGTGGTATCAAGAATGTGACTCCAATTGTTGTGCAATTTAGTATCATCTGCACCTCATTAGTATAAATATTGAATGAAATCAGAACAAGCAAACAGCATTGTCTTCATTGGAAAAAAACTTTTTTGAAATCAATTTCTCAAAGAAAACTTTTTGTAGTGAGATCACCTCGTAGAGAAACACATATAATTTGCCTCTACCAGTGAAGTTCAAAAAAGTGTATTTATTCAAATATCTTTCCCCGTCTGTCTGATAACTCCAAAAATCCCAATGAATCTCATGGTCAATAAATTGTGTAGGACTCGGTCGATTTTTTAGACTGATATAGGAATTCTTTGAACTGACCCCTCATGCATTGTTGCCCTACATAGAGTGATCTTTGATCAGCTTTAGTGCGGTTCGTTCTCGGTGTGTACTCCTCGTTATTGACCAAAAAACTAGGCCAAAAACCCCCTGTATCACCTCTTTCTTAATGAGTCTATCATTGGAAAAGATCCCAATTCTTGTCCATGATTAAGTTACAGAAAAACTTTTGAGCAAATCACTCAAGCAAGACTTTATTCAAATCCATCAAGACATTGCATTCAAATTTAAACATCAGTGTAAATACATCATCATGGTGTGTGGTTTCTTTAACTATAAATGATCACTAAATCTATTGAAAATTAATGAGATTTTCTAAACAACTGTGGATCGCTAATCTCACTGAATTTCATCAATTAACTGAAAGTGAGAATATGCAAGAACTTCCCAGTAGACTCTCACATTAATAATTATACTTGGGAAAAGTTCTTCAGAACATCACATCTGATTAATCACTTTTTTTATACAAGATTAACTCCTTTGAAAATTTGGTTATTGGTTCTCGTGTGCCAGCAGTAGATATTTCATCGATTGCAGTGAGACCATACTTATAACATTAAATCAAAATTGGCAGGATATATCAATATCTCGATTAATGGGATTAACAGTTCACTTTATAAAACATTTCCCTATCAGGGGCACCGTTATCAGAGGATAGTAAAATCCAATTTTAAATATGTTCTTTCCATAAATTTTAGATATTCAATCAAAGGAATGCATTGTTTTTTCGGGGGGTGGGGCAATAAGTACAAAATGCTGAATAATAACTATAGTACCGATGAACCATTAAAGCTTCTTTTATTCATAAGTAGATGCATGGATATTTTATTGCATTGCATATATGGTGTGTTGTAAAGAAGTTCGAATTCAAGCGTATAAGCCAGGGGTGGGCAAGCAACGAGAATATCTCCTTTTTGAAATTTCATTTCGGTTGTCAACTTACACGATGGTTCTTACACTCAGCTGATTGATTAAAGGACTTGTAAAATCCTCAATACCCTAAAAAGTAGGATAAAAAGGAATTAACTATCAACGAGACGTGAGGCTGAGTATTCTTGAATGTGCTCAAGTACGTAAAAAAAAAGTTGTTATCGAAAGAGGCAGACGAAATGGCAACGGGAACAGTGTTAATTTGGATTGATGAAATGCCCCTAAAAGATCCATAATTTCAAAGATGACTAACCTGTGAGCGTAAGGAATTAAGTGGGGGTTAGCGTAACGGTTCTTTAGTTAGTTATTCACTCAGAATTGTTACAAAAAGGACATTGCTAAAGCCAATTGAAAGGGTAGCGTGTTTGCGTTCCTCGTCGTCAAAGCGGCTGAAGTCGTATCCTAGAGGGCCTTTGTAGTCAAGAATAAACGCATCGCTTGAATGGATTTAATAATACTCAATCAAGTATTGGGATAGCGGTAATATGATCCATATACAAGCAAATTTTGCTATTCAGAAGGGTCAGACTGGAAAAGTAGCTGAAGTAAGCAATAAATAAATGTTTGGCAATAGACCAAGAAAGTTTCTTCCGAAGATAAACGAGGTGATTATGTCATTATTATTACCAACATGGAAATTCCACGGGTGTTATCTCATGATTTTGCTCTCTTCAGAAGCTATGCCTCTCATTCTCTCCCTTATCATTTCTACTGTTCTAACTAGTCCATAATTTTTATCTAATTTTATCTCAAAAATGGATTAGTTTCAACTGCAAAGATATCAGCTACCCTCACTAAATTACTTTTCCTCCAGTAAACTGCTTCATTGTCTTTCGTTCCCTCTTTCTATCTATATATTTCACTCTCTAGCATCCTATTACCTCCTCAACTCATCTTATCATTTCAATAAACTACTTTATTATCCACGCTTTCCTTCAGCATGAAAAAGGAGATAGAAGTATTTACGATAAGATAAGTAGTATATTTACTTCTTATTCTTGATGACACATCGACCACGACTGGTTGTGTTCACGGGAGACCAAGTGACAGCAGGTCTTTCCAAAACTCTCTTAATGCGGTCGTTTCGATTGCTTCATTTTTTCTCCGAATCCCCAGTTCCTCTAAATACATACTACGTTTTATAGGATAGTTCCGAAGGTTCATATTACTATTGGCTCTACGGCAACTTTCACATTTTATAACTTCTTCATTTTCTTCTTCTTTATTATTATTATTATTATTATTATTATTATTATTATTATTATTATTACTATTATTATTATCATCATTATTATTATTATTATTATTATTATTATTATTATTATTGTGGTAATCACAGGAGACAGAGTCCCTTTTCATTCCTAGCCCACTTTAAACGCTCTCACAGTCAACAGAAGCGCTATGGCTGACAGTTCCATACCTGTGCCTTCAATATACCGGTCGTTGAAATCATGGAATTTTTCATACTTTCTCAAAGATATGTTTTGGCTGATTTAACGGTAATACATAACGATAGGCATCCTTTTTCTTCCCAGTCCTTGATTATTATGTCCTGATACTTATCCTTTGATATAGTTTCTTAGTCACAGGTTCTGGGGGGTTTTCATACCAACATTCAGTGTGTGTTGTGCCTTACTGCTTACTAGTTATTAAGTGAATGTGTTGGTCCACTGTATCTTGTCTGTCTGTATTCATTGAGGACTAGACTAAAAAATCCAGATATGATGTGATCAATCATCTCACATTCAGTGTGCTACGTAATCCCTGATAACAAAGCTCTGGAAGTGGTCGGTAGGGTTGTTTTGGCTTTCAATTCCGAACTTCATAGCCACTGATGGGTTTGGGTATTATTTGCATCAGAGCCTTGATTGCAAAGTGAGTATTTGCCATGCGGGGGTTTCGGTTCGCATTCTTTAGTTTGATATTCTTTGTGGCCTTGCCGTAGTTCTTACATTGCTGCAAACTTTGTTTGAGTTTGTGTTGGGGCCCGTTGGTTTGTGCTGGTCATGTTTAGCTCATTGCTTTGGATTCCCTCAAAGCTGAATGGAGACATTTTGCTGTTTGATAAATTTTCTCCAACGACAACATCCGGTCGTCACTTGCCTGCAGGTAAGCGTGAAGGCCAATGGTTGCAGTTTTGTAAAGCAGTTCCAGCTGGAACAATCCTCTTCAATCTCCTTTCTAGGAGTGGATCTATATCGGCTGCTACTGGGGAGTGTCTTTGCCTCAGCGTCAATTCCGTAAATGCCAGCTATGATCCAGGTTTTTATGTTAAAGCTGTACTGTACGAGTGGCATTGCCAGGATATTGATGATTTGAATGTAGTTATTAGAGTCAGGCTCATTCTTAAGGATAGCTCAAACCCTTTTATACTGCACCTTTTTATTCTTTCTTTCGTAAATGCGTGCTGGATGTCATTGCTTCCGTTGATTCTTTAGCATTTTTAAGAACCTTCTCGAATCGTGGTGACCAGGTCTAAATAAACATATCATTCGTTGTTGCTTATTTTCCTCGCCTCGGTTGAGCACTGCTTTCGCACACTTATCGAGTCGATGGGTCGTTGTGAGGTAGGTTAATAGGCCTGTAATTTTTAGGGTCTTTTGTTTAAGAGTTTTGGGTCAGGAGGTAAATGATGCCCTTGCAGGTGCTTCATGTGAAGCGTTTATGATGTTGAACAGAATTTCTTTAGATATATGTCGGCAAATGAGACTGTTTTGTCAAAAATTGGGGATTATGTACATTCCTGGCTATTTACATTTGTGTGCCTTCCACAGGGCATTAGGGACATCTTCCACTTTTATATACCTCCATTTGTGCAAGGTTCTACCTTTCATTCTTCCATCTCCTCTTCTAAACCACTCTGCATTTGTGCGTTTTACTGTGGCTCCTAATGTTTGCCCATTTTTTCTGCACGAACAGAGCTCATGAACTATATATAAATCTCCCTTCTGGTAATACATTTCATCCTTTATCTCTTCTTTCCAGTTTATTTTATTCATGGAGGTATTTGTTGCTGTTTACGCAGTAGCGTACATTATACTATTCAGAATAGTTATATTTGCGGTATTTATTTCCCCTTATGAGATTTTGAGCATTACTGTATTTCTATTATAAGGAGAAGTTTGTCGCTTTTTTTGGATTTTAGGAAGTGATTGTCGCAGAGATTTAGATTTTCTACTTTACGTAATCCCCATAACTCTATTCTTTTCCGCTGAGCTTATCTTATATATATATATATATATATATATATATATATATATATATATATATATATATATATATATATTTCGAAAGTTATCATTTGCATTGTTTGTTGTCACAGGTGACATTTCTCTCTGAAGTCTCATCTCATTGACATTAGGTCATATTTCTCCCATCATCAGGTTTCGGATTTATACTGGAGGTACTTTTGTAATTCTTCAATTATATGTTGGAAATGGTTCATTTATTCGTGATCAATGTTGTTTTCAGTGTTCTTTACTTAGTCGATTTCTGCTACTGTTAGGTCTGTTGTTCCTCAAAAAGTTTGCAATATTATAATTATTATTATTATTATTGTTGTTATTATCATCATTATTATTATTATTATTATTATTATTATTATTATTATTATTATTATTATGATGATGATGATGATGATGATGATGATGATGATGATGATGATGTTTTAAGTCTGGGAACACCCAGCATTTTCACCACCTATATCAATAGGATTTGCAGTAACTTGTATTTCTTCATAAGTAATGAAATCAGAAATCCTGTTTTAACTAGAGAGAAAGTAAAATAAGGATGAGACGACCAGGCGCGAATCTGAATCGGCTCCATGGGAGGCAGATAAATCAAACCATTACGCCATCAGAGTGCAATCAACAGGTAGCAAACTGTTTTTCATTAGAAGTTCCCACCTCCAATCCAATTAGAGAATTCCCAATTGATGAGTCGAATTGGATAAGAGTTAGAAAAAGCAAATCATACACCAGATCTGGCATCACAAAAGCTTCTGAACAGAAACTTTTAATGGCTTTCCAAAGATTCCTGATCACAGAAAATAAGATCACAAGAATATTTTACGCACAAGAGCTGGAAATGTTTCCAGGGAGTCATGATGAGGGATAATTTTAATATGTCCATGCTCTTTCAAAAGCCTCTCTCACAATTCTATATAAATATCGGAATTTCGCAAACAACCCCCCCCCAAGAGACAGTAGATCCCTGAATATGTGTATGCGTTGAAATACTCTTTCAGGAGTTTTCAATTGGGGCTATTTGCTTCGCTTTCAAGCTACAACAGATCAGTAGGGCTTTTCCAGTATCAGGAGGTACTCTTACAATCGGGGGATATATTTGCACAATGTAGGGATGGAATAGTGTAGAATTTTGAAACAAATTATCCATTGCATTATATAGGCTTTGTTGACACCAAACACGCAAAGGGATCGAATAGTGTTAAAAATAATGCAGTTGACAGAAATTATCATTCTGGGTTAAGATTTAGTTTAGCAAACCTGAGGAGTTTCTCGTATGAAAATTTTTCTACAGAAGGGTTCGTGAGTCAAAATGATATTTATTTTATCAAAATTATAATCTTATTAGTCCCTTGATCTTTTTCATAATCAAACAAATATGTTTATGTTTTTCAGTTCATTACTGGAAACCATATTTCCAGATCTAAACAAAGCTGAGCAGTTCACATCATGGAAGTGTTCATTTAGTGATTATATCAAATAAAATACAAGGTGATGGTGTCAAGCTGCGCTGATTTTGAACGATAGGAGCAGAGCCTCGAACTGAAACGGTTGAAACGAGAATTGGCTATACAGGTGATTCCTTCTATATAAAGCTCTGATTAGGACAATTGACAAAGAGAAGACGCACAATTTACTCAAATATGACCATGTGCTTGAATATTTTTTTTCAGGATTGTTTACGAAGCTTCCACCTAAACAACGAAAAAAAAGTACTAGAAATTCCAAAATATCTGAATGCACTTTAACCACACTTATCGTTTATTTTAGACTTCAATAAATTTTCAATTCAGCCGATCAAATAATAATAAAAAACGAATGAGATTCTTTACAATGTTGCAGCCACATGCCCTACCCTATAATTGCGAGGGATTTTGTATTTGCATCATCATGGTGCATTCAATTGTACATCGATGATCCGTTTCCCCAGTTTTTGACCGTTCCGATTCCCTCGGAATGCTGTATGATGCAAGCACACATTCGTCAATCTTTTATTAATAACATTTCTTTTACGATGTGGCAAAAAACAACATCTCAGGTATACCAGCCCTGAAAGGTGGATGCAGTCTGGTTCATATATATCCTTATCTATTGCCATCTGGCCAAGACTAAACAAATTATCATCTGAGAAATGTAAGTTATCTCCGTAGCACCGTACCAACCATTATTTGAAAACCTACAAGATTTGCGTTCAGACAATAATCATTTACCAAGCACCGTAGATCAACAGTTTCAAATGATAAAAAAAAGATATCAGTTCTAGAGAAAAAAGCTGTGTCTATATTGAAGCCAAAAGATAAAAAGAAACGAGAAAACAGAAGAATCAATCTCTTCTCCACGAATCTATGATTAGATAATAAGACAGATTGAGCTCTCTGGTCAAAACTGGCAACAAGTCTGTGATAAACGAGTTTGACTGCATTATTTCTAATGAGAGTAATTAATTTGATGCTTTGAAACGAAAATTTTTGCAACTTTCCCGAGCAAGGTACTCTAGCGATATAATATTGATGTAAGCCAACTATCAGACTACGTTGCAACCAGTCTATGACAAAGACACAATTAATTCAAAACCATCCTGAATGAGAATGGGCTCCGTCAGGCGAGTCCTCTTTGGAAACTCATACAACTGAATCATCTGTAGTGCCTAACTCCTCCGCAAAGGTTCCAAGATAATTCAAGGTGAGTCAAAGGAAAGAATTGAGAAGCAATGGAGCGAAAAAGATTTGCGTCGGCCGGGAGTCGAACCCGGATCGTCTGCTTGGGAGGCAAACATGCTTGCCGTTACACCACCGATGCTTTCCCGGAAAATCCATGAGGTCCGTTTCATATATTTGTTTCTGCTTTCCTTTCCCCTGATTTCTAATCGATATTTGTATTTCTACTCTTTCCTTCTCCTGGACGGCTGCCAAAACTAACATTGGAACGATGTTCACCCTTTTGCGACCAGTAACATTACTTTAAAATCAGAATAATAAATTCTGACGTCTATCAAGCTGCTTAACGCACAAAACGATTGTAAATGTCCAACAAAGAAGACCGAATCGGCGGAACATGGAGAATCATTGTTTTAAGATTTCCACAAGGAGAAAAAGCAGAACGGTTTAGTGGTAACTCAAAGACCATGGAAAATTTACTATAGGCTCAGGTCTTTTCTTCTCCTTGCTCTATTATTATCTAACAGCTGTTTTAACTGCATGAGTTTATCTTACTTGGTATTTTGTCTATGTCCTAACTTTGTCATGTCTACTTGTCAATGTATCTGCCTGCCTCGTTTAATTATATACCTGTCTATTCATCTTTTCCATCTGTTTATCTATCTTTTATTCCATAAGCTAGTTGTCTCTGAATTTTTGAGATGAGGTATATAGCAAACATGGACGCATAGCGTAGTGGTTACAGAACCAGACAAAATTACTGCAAGTAATCTGATGGTTCTAGGTTCAATCCCAGTGTGAGTTAATAATACTACTACTAATGCTAAGAGGGGATTGCAGTCAATATACTCCCATCGGTTAAATAAAGGGTTCGGTTCGTTACTTCCCCACACCTACCAGATGATGCCTGATGAAGGCCGTAGAGTACAACGGCCGAAACGTTGTGTGAAAAATAACCAAGATGAGGATGTTCCTAAAAATAGTAGAAATTAGCTACTTGTCTGTTCACCATTCCGTATTAACTTTGTCTATCCATCCGTCTACTTTGACTATTAGTCTGACATTTTTTCTTTTCGTTTAATAATTTTTTTTTTGTATTCGTCTGTTTGTCTTCGAATCTAGTTTATCTGCTGCAACTGGGAACGAGTTTCTTTTTTTCTGTTTGCTCCCAGAATATCGTTTTCAAATTGGTATTTTTCTCATGGAATCTTGGACATTTTTACCCATCAGTCCTCTTTACCAACTTGAACAACCTGAAGATGAATGAGAACTTATAACTAAAAGGTGGTCACCAGAAGTCAATACAACTCCCGATAGACCTCAATCAAGATGTTTAACTATTTTAAATAGATGAACCGACCATAACAGAGTAGTAAAAGCCTTTGTTATTGGTGCTGCTCCCCAACTCATCAAATAAGTCCTATATGATTTTGATTATTTCAGAAAAATACGTATCTTCAAACTGCGTTTGAGCTCCTCAACGTCAGATATGAAAAATACTGGATTTAGAATAAACTGATTAGAGAAAATAAAACCTATCCTCATTCCTTAGAAAAGTATGGAAGACTTGGAGAAAGATATGCTGACAAGAAACTTGGAAAAAGTATTACATTCCGTGAATTTTTGTTTCACACTTAATGCAATGCCTGAGAAAGATCTGTCCATAATGTCTTCTTATGATGGATAGTCATAACTTCGAACAATGATATTTCATTTAATCTATGCACTCAGCAGTAATCAATATTTGAAATTGAAATAAGGATGTTTTTTGAGGTTACAAATATTCCATATTTGACCACTAAGAAGCTACTTTGTTAATTTGCAGGAAATGGTGATAAATAATTGCCCAGAATTTTCGTCATCTTTCGATAACCTATGTTGATTTACATGTTTTTTAAACCTTCTTGTGTATCTTATTTTCTTTTTTTTCTATTCAAGTCCACGAATGGATGATGTGGGGGGGGGGGAAGATTAACATTACTGCTATTTCTCGTGAACGATTTGCAAAACGGTTTCTTGGAATGATAAACTCTTGATCTGAATTATTTCCAACACATCCAATTGATTACTTTCAATAATCCAGCAACGGGGTTTTTTTGCCAATTCTTCGAGCAAAACACAGTAAGAATCCAAAATGAGCAATATTTATGTGCGCTATTTATTGGGCGAAGGATGTGAATTGCAAATAATGACTAAATCCGTCGGAGAAGATTTCCACAGATTCAAAAAATGACTAATTTTTCTTTTAAGAGATTTGCAGAGATTAGCGATCATCGTTTGTGTCGAAGAAAAATGCCGATTTTCTTGGACAACAAGCGGAAATTGGTCATCAGAATTCACGAGTGCTTTTTATGGTGATGGAATAAGAAAATCAAGAACTATTTCAATCTTCATCCAACATGGCTCGTATCAGAAAGTGGTTGGTCTCCAACAAAGAGAAAAATATTAAAATAAAAACAAGAGACTAAATCAAAAAATCTTTACTGTTAAGTTGAGATTATTCTTATCTTCATTGAATTTTTTTCCACTGACAATGACCCCCGAGACATTCTCCACTATTTATGATTATTGAAATGTTATCCATTATTGGAGAAAAATATGGGAAGTATTCACCAAAATTATGAAAGAATGGCTGCATTTTAACATTGAAAGTATCGGAATCCGATGAAAACCTTTTTTTGTCCGGAAACTAAATCAAACTGAGATCTCCTTTCCTATTATTTCGGTTCGTTTATCAAAAATCGATTAACAAAAAGCATTTTTTGGAATTACTTCCATTTTGTTATATGATAGGCAAAACAACTAATCAATGAAGAGATCTTATCACATGTAACACTTAACCAAACAATGATTTGAAAAATCTGAAGAATACTATCTATGAAAAAAAACAAAAACAAAAACAAAGCAAAAAAAAAACAACAAAAAAAAAACAAATAAAAAACCCAAAACATAATATTAAATCTATATTGAAATTCCAGATCTGTTCTTGTATTTCAAGGTGGCAGGAAGTTCACTTCAATTCAGTTAATCATTGCCAATGGAAGTAAAAACAAAACATGGTTCAGTGTATGACATGAAAGTAGTATATTCTTTTACGGCATATTTTGTAGAATTGAGGAACGCAATTATTCTGTCAGATTCCAATAACTCAACTCGTTAGAACCCAGGGGATTGGAGAGTTTCAAGAAAATCTCAAACAGACAAAATATCTCATTGTAGAAAATTGGAGATCATTTGGTGAAATCTAACGGAGGACATTCAATTCTAATTGGACTATGAAATGTCAGCCCAGGTGTCTCTGGTATTTTGTGCACAGAATTTAATTGCCTGACATTTCCAAATAACCAAAAACACTTGTACTAACATGAACATCATTATCGTTTCCTTCAATTCTTGCAAAAATTCGAATCCGACTATGGTTTGGAAAATTGAAATCATTCTTTTTACGACTAATATTAAGGCTATTCAAATTGTGTGATTCAAAACTATACTGAATAAATGTTTGTGTTTAGATAGAAAGAGCTATTGAACTGTATCAAAGGTATATTAGCTTTTTACAGTCTGAAGCTCATTTCATGAACACGTCTACATTCTATGACTTCATATTATTGAAATCATTATAAAGTGCTAGTGGGAAAATTTAAAATGACATCATTGATAGCGTACATGGAATAAGCTTTGGGAAAAAGGTCTGGAGAAAATGAAATTCTTTTAATCCACCCTATTAGTTAAGTGCTGCATTTAATATCAGAGCAATATTTGCCAACATCCAATTCATGAAACCTGTATAAGTATCTGCTAAATTAATGAAGCTCACTCTTACAAATTTGATGAAAAAAGTGGTAACATTTTGGATGTCGATATGCAATATCACAGCATTGCACGATGCTTTGAACTTTTTTCAACAAATAGCGGAAGATACCAAAAAGTTGCTAAAAACGTTTTTTTTACGATGAACAGGTATGTTCACTTCTCAAAAGTCCTAAATAGAAAGGAAACAAATATTTCTATTTGTAACAATACGTTCATTGGGAATAAAAACAATATTTAGCAAACGAAACTATCCTTTTTCTGCAAGTAATATATCTGTTGACATTTTCCTGGATTCGGGATAGTAAAGAAAATGGAAGAGATGAAAAAGTTGAAGACAATTGATTTATAGGAAACAAAAACAGATATGTGGCATACAAGGCTATTTTCTAACTAAACAAATGATCCTCATGGCATTTCGTTTGGGATGAAGAAAGTTAATAAATGATGAAGAGAAAGAAATGATTGGATACGAAGAATTAATGGAAAATAAAAACAAATATAAAGCAAAGAGGACAATTCTTTAACTGCATCTATTTCTATTCATGACACTTTTTGGATTGAGGAAGGTTGAGAGAAAAAAAAGCACGTATTAGTTTCAGACGATGAAATAAGGGAAAACAAAAACGAATGTGTAGCAAACAAGTCCATTCTCTTATTGCGCAAAATAATTTTCAAAGCATTTTTGTGGATGAAAGAAACACGAGAAAAATGAAAACAGAGTAAGAGGATTAGAATAAATCACAAAAGATTATAAAATATCTGGATAACTGAAAACATATAGCAAATACGACTATCCTTCTACTGATATTTATTATTTCCATAACATGTTTTGAGTTCAAGCAAAAATGAGGAAAAAAACGAACAAATGCTTCAATGGTAAATGGAAAGAAAGTGTTCAACTTCTTTAAAAAAATCTTCTCCTTTGCTTTGACTCACAAGCTTAAATCTCGCATGGAACGAAAAGAAAACAAATGAATGAAACAGAATCAACAAATTATTGGTGAAGATAGAATGGATGGATGAACGAGAATATCATTTCGTATGGGAGAGAAGAAAGGAAGGGCAAAAGGCAGGAGCGATAAATCTATGAAGCAAAATGAATTGATTTAGCGCGATTGAAAAAAAAAAATGAAAAAAACAAATACAGGAAAGAAGCAAGTGGGACAGAAAAAATAAAGTAGGGAAATGAAGATCATGTTAAGTGAATGGATTATTTATGCAAATGCTTAAAATGCTTCGAACCACAGAGGAGTTTCCCTTTTTGAAACCATTTGAGGAATTACCAAGGGATATTTGTGACGAGAATTCAACAGAGTTCACGCTCGATTTTGAGAGAGAGAGAGAGAGAGAGAGAGAGAGAGAGAGAGAGAGAGAGAGAGAGAGAGGGGGGGGATAAAACAGACTCCAATTGGATTGAGTTTAAGTTGGGAATAAAATAAAGTAATGAAATTATGAAAGAAAAAACTAAAAGAGATTTTTTTCCAAATAGTGAAAAAAAAAAATATAGCTCACTGTGTTCTGGCATTTTGAACTTTTACGAAAGATTTTAAGTGATTCAATAAAGATTTTAAGAAAAAGAGTGAGGTTAACATAAATCCCGAATTTTGGATGTTATCTTTTTTTCCACATCTTGAGATTTTACAAAAAAAGAGATTACGAAATCAAAAACACCGATTCGGGTTGATATTTTAAATTAAGAGTTTAAAAAAAGCAACAACGGGGATAGAGATGAGAGTGTTTCTCTTTCTTTCAGCTTCGAGTGAATTGCAAAAGATTCTCTCTGATGGGCGTTTCTGAGGAACAGCAGAGAAGAAAATGCAACAGAAAACGAACAGGCAGAAATATTTTGCGTTCAGTTTGTTGGCAAGTCCCTGGGTTTAAATCAGATTTGGAACATTTGGGATAAAATCGGAGGCAAGGAAAAATGCAAATGTCCTGAAAATAATTCAGTTACATTTGTGAGTTAGAAGAAACTACCTGCACCCCCTCTGTTAACGGCTTATTCGGCCTATTGCAACTCCGACTTACATTGACTTTATTATAAAAAGAGAATACACAAGACATCTGTCTATAATTTTGATTACCTATACTTACGTTTGCTCAATTATGATGAGGATAAAAGAAACTTTGGATAGCATTATAGCATGCAGTTCAAGAAAAAGTCCTCGAAATCAATTTAAAACTTTTAAGATAAGAGCACGAGAGAATAAGAAATTAAAAAAAATAAACATATATTTCTTGATCAAAGTGAGAAAATCCCCAATTCACGCAAGGATTCAATCAACGCTTCCTTAACCCCTGGTCTACCGATCCGTAAAGTTTCCTTGAAATTCATTGATGAACAAATACGCTTACAGATACGGGGGAATATTTATACCTCTCCCAACTTCTTCTGATGAAGAACAACGTTGCATTAAGATTTGCGTGCAGTTTACTAACTCTAACAGGGATACTTGCCCAACTTTTTGGAAAATATACCCATCATCAATTCATGGATCAATAATATAGTATAGTGGGTGCAATTTTCTACAATGGGCCTGTAGCAGAGTAAACTGGAGTGTCTACTTTTGAACCCTATCAAGCATCAAGTTTTGCTGATTTTTACCACTCAGTAGTGCTACATTATTTATTACTCGTGCCAGAGTATTGTATGATTAGGTAACTAACAGGCAATATCAGAGCAATAGCAGTAAAAATAAAACTGTGAATAATTGCAACGACCATTAAACTGCTTTCATTGATTAAAGGGATGGTTTACAAGACCACGGATAAGGTTTATGATCCTCTCTTCTTCTTCTTCTTCTTCTTCTTCTTCTTCTTCTTCTTCTTCTTCTTCTTCTTCTTCTTCTTCTTCTTCTTCTTCTTCTTTTCTCCCTCTTCCTCTTCCTCCAAAGGGTATGGATGTTAATAGAGTACTAACGAACCTCTGACTGCCCTTTCAATCAGTATTATATTCATTACTCATGTGAAATAACTCTGTGACTTCCTCGATGGTACAAACTGATCGAGGGACTCTGCTAAATACTGCTGCATCAAATTAAGGGATGATACAGTCATTGCAAGTCTGAAAAT
Organism: Thysanoteuthis rhombus; assembly: GCA_963457665.1. Classification (NCBI taxonomy): domain Eukaryota; kingdom Metazoa; phylum Mollusca; class Cephalopoda; order Oegopsida; family Thysanoteuthidae; genus Thysanoteuthis; species Thysanoteuthis major. Next base: position 29,478,921 of record OY735200.1, read on the forward strand.
CGATATCTATAAAGTAATTAAACGGTGTTAAGTAGCAATTATTATGTGCATAACCTGTTGTTATTCGCCTTTGCAATATTTTTATTCACCCTGGAAAATATCTAATAATCATGGTCTTTTATGATTAGATAAATGGCTTGCAATATATGAAAACAGATTTTTTTCGAGTGCAGCAGCATTGATTCAGTAGTTAAGTGGAAAACTAATGTCCAAGAAGCCTGATTTTCCATCTCTAACTACGTTTTTCAATATTTTTATTTTGATAAGTGATCTTTGTTGAAGGTATCAAGAGTATGAAGCATTTTTCTTTTACTCACGGCCTGTGTTGGGTCGAAATAAAATCGATGATGATAATGATTTACAATACTCTATCTGATAAGAATACGAATATATGTATAACGTGATTGCTTCAATGATATTTTAAGTGCAGTGACAATCATGGTGCCATAGAGACCATTAATAACGAATAAACTGAACGATTGCATTTGATATTCAGCTGAGCAGTAAATTTCCCGTAGGTCACGGGGTTAAGGGCAGCTGAGCGTTCATTAGTTTTACCAAAACAAAAAGGGAGTTAGTTCAAAACAAATAAAATAGGGATTCAAGGCGAATAACAATTAATAATGGCGTGCCAAGAAGAATCAGGCAATTAAACTATCATCATCATCAGCAGCAGCAACAACTGCAGAAACAGCAGAAGCCATCTTTCAATCTTGGCCCTGGACATTCCAAAGATCCATCATATCTCACCATCGTGGGCATTGAAGCGCCCGAATATCTCAAACCTAGATTGTTACGCCATCTCATTTTTCATCGACCAATATACGATTCATGATATGAACCCAGCGGTGATCTGATATTCGTGCATTGATACCCCTTACTCTCAACTTTCCCTTAATTAACTTTGTTGCTTTGTTGTCCCCCGATGAGGGGCTAAACTGGATCTTACCTTTGCTTGTTGTTATTAGTTTGAAGGAAAATCTTTTGGTTTAGTTAATAATCATTTCCCCATTCCTTAGAACAAAATCCACCTGATTCCGTTCAGTCATATGAGTATAGTCTCTGAGGCATTGTTTGGTGTGATATAAAATCAACGTGATCTCACATCAACAAAGATCAAATTCTCTACATCATTGGATAGATCTGAAAGACTAAGCTTGTCAATCATCTTATCGTGGTAGCTACTTTTTCAAGCCTATAATAATGATGGTATTTTGATTCGTTTAGAAAGTTACAACGCCAGGATCAGGCTACCAGAATACCAAATCAGAGGAAATAAGACTGACGGAGATTGTTTTGTATCCGTCTTGATGATGGATTGGTTGCCTGTTTGATTCGGGAATCTGATTGATTGGCTTGATACTAACATTTATGTTTAACGCCTGGTCAGTGAGATCTTGGACATTTTCCGTTGTACTCTATAATGATATTACTGATATAGATACACACACACACACACATACATACATACATATATATATATATATATAGTAGAAACAGAGATATAATGTGGACCAACAATAGACAATATGTTTAAAACGTAAAGTGTTTAAAATACGATGATATGTTGATTAAGAAAAACAGTCTGAACAAACTAAAGACTGCACTGCGATCAATTAACATAGGTAAAGACGCTGATATGAACCCGAGTGCATATAAAGTAAAAAAAATAGGAGTGATTAAGCAACCACGATCTGGTAAGACAAAGCACATAATAAAAAGCTAAGATGACAAAGAGACTGGAGTTTGTTAGTGCCCAAGGGTGAAATTTGAACAGTAATGTTCGACATTGAGTTGTGATGGGCCTTTGACGAGTAACTGATACAGAATGGATAATGATAATGTTTACGTAGCTAAAAATGGCTTGACATGAGTGGATTACAAGCGTGGAGGATAGAAATTCCATAGAATAATAAGGGGGTGCGAGCAAAACTTGATAACTATTGCTATACAGTTACGAAATTATAGCAACCTGACTCTTGTTTGAAGGGTTTAGCATTGTAAGATATGGTGAATTTATACGAACAATCTAGAAACCAAGGAACTCGATTGAACAAACAGTACTGTATTCCCTTACTCTGGAGAACGTGTCAATAAAGTACGAACTGAGAGATTTCAGAATAATTTAAGTCAAATTTTAAGTACAATGAAGAAAGATCCATTGAAAGTTATCACCTTAGAGGAGTAAAATTCAGATGAACTAGACAAAGGAGCGTCCTGTCATGCAGAGATAGATTGTGGCTCGAAGAGGTTTGGAGATAATATTATGACACTGTTGATAACACGTGGAAAATCCAGATAATTGCCAAATTTTCTCTTCATGCCTAACACGATTTCCCTCCTGAGGATGCAACCTCAGTTCAAGGAACGGTTCAAAAGCGATACGACAAAACAGGTGTCAATTTTCGTGTCATGGTTCAAGGTTATACACATGGATCAAGTTCGGAAGAGACAAATAGGATGATAAAGTGGTTTAATTTCAGTGACATGTAAAAACAACTAAACGGATTTATATATTCTACCCGGGAAACTATCAAAATACTTTCACTTTTTCATCATAACAAAGATGGTACTTTTTGGTTTCTTTATTTCATTCCAACTTTTGTGTGTAGTTGGGCAATGCCAGTCTCAAAAGTACAGAAATTCATGACGTGTGGAGAAGCCTGTTATAATTGATATGTAAAATAATTCTACCTTCGCAGTTCGAGCGTATGACCTTGAACATTTCAATTACTCCAGTATTTACAATTTAGATGAGATATATCTTGATTTAGAGGACCCAAAAGAACAAAGCCAAGAGAGATATTCAATCGAAACATATTCTATATGTTTATTTCTTTTCTATAGATTTCCTAGGAGGACTTATGTGTTTTGCCTTATGTGTAGATGATTGTGGTTGGATAAATTTCTTTTAGCATGGTGCGCATGAAATCGAAATAAACAAATTTATTCTTTAATTAAGTGATCTATCCGTGTTTCCTCATTTTTCAAGCTTTAAGGACAAATAACTGGTAAATCTCTTTAGTGGATCTGCAGTTGGACTAACGATTAAGAGGAGTCAAGTTCCTTCCTAATCTTAGAACGTAAGTTTATACACCATTTGAAAAAAGTCGGTCAATGGAATCGGCTAACTGAGTCCAAACTCCGATAAGAAAATTTTATTTCCATTCGATTTATGTCCTTTGGAAAAATCATGTTTCGATTAATCTCTTCAATTATGGTTAATATCGTGGCAGTTATAAGTGTTCAGCCCTATGAGGCAGTCCACCTCCCGCGTCAAGCGTTGAGCTAGCACCGTTGCCCTGTAAGAACATAATTTCCACAAACAATGATTGGATTGTTCGACATATGGAAATTAAACAACCGCCCGTGTGTTATGAGACGCAGGAACCAATTTGGCTTTGCTTATACACCGTGAAAAGCAATTATAGAGATCTTTCTAAAATATGTGTATTATTCCAAACTAATAAATCATTTCTACACACCTAATTAAACAAATGCAAAAACAGTTAATACACAATGGCAAGCAAACATAGAGTTGGAATTCGACCAGCCTTTGTATTCTTACACTTTTGTTCTACTCATGATACTTGTTATATTTATTGAGTTAGGAAGACTATTTTTTGCGAATTATTGTTTCATTGTTTGTGCTTAGAGAAGCCGAAAGGAAGCGAATAAATATTGAACAGTGTGAAAAAAATCGAACTGCATGTAACAATATATCATTTCCAAGTAATGAGCCCGAAAAATGCGACGATGTTGTAAATTAGGAGCGTTAAATCTTTGCTTTGCTTAATGTTTAAACTGCAGCAACTTTACAACAACCATCTACGCGACAAACAAAAATGCTGGCCACAATGGTATAAAACACTGGATGAAATTTTATTACTTTTGTTTTCTCTGATATTATCCCTCTTCATAGGATCCTGAACCTAGTTTTATATGAAGGAAATTAGTTGAAGAACTGGATGATTGTGTCGGCCCAATTTTTCAAGTGCAGAGAGACTTGTGGCCTCGAAAATCAGCATTTGAAACCTAGCCACTTAATTTGTATCAATAGTTCTTGCCATCATACATACATGCGTGAGTGTACGTTTGAGTTTGCCTCAGTGAATCAAGCGTTTGACGAGCATAAGAAGAAATTTTTGTGGTCTTTTTGGCGGTCTTTTGATGGCATTACAAGAACTGATGGGACATAGCAACTGTAGAAAGATGAGGATAACATAAAAAAGGAGTACTTGGTTCTTGTTTCTTTTCCGTGAAGAGGGCGCAATATTGGATGCTTGGAAGCAGTAGAAAGTGTCTCTGTCACAATCCACTCAGAGAAAAAAAATGCATATAAACCTATATGCGTGCCAGATTTTTCAGAAACCAAACAATTGAGCCTCGGAAAACTCGGTGAATGAATAAAGTAGTGAGAAAAATCAGTGATTTTTCTTTTACTTTAAGTGAAAGTGTCGATTCTTTATCGCTCAAATAAAGGATACCATTTTATGCATGTCATTACCTGACGTGTATCGTTAAATATATAAAACATCTTCAAGAGCTGAAGAATGAACACCGCTATTAAACCATTCAGTTGGGTTGGTTGGGTAGGGCAGCCCATACTCTGGGTACTGCACTGCTTGATACACGCAAACCATAGAAACTATTTAAAAAAATGTATAATTTCAAGGATACATTCCCTGCCAGTAGTTTAATATGTTTTAGGTCTTTCAGCATCAAATATTGCTTCTGTTCAATGAAGGCTGTCATATTTTTTTTTGGTAATCTTACATACAGGGAATTCGAATCTTTTTTTCTCTACTCGAGCATTGATTCCATAACATCATCATCATCATCAGCAGCAGCAGCCGCAGCATCATCATCAGTCTTTCCAGGTCCACTGTCCAAACTGCTCCCAGATGACTGTTGCGGTGCGAATCTCCGCCAAGTCTTTCCAGAACCCCCTTTTATCTCATCTTGGTCATTTTTCTAACTTCTTCGCATTGGTCGTTTATTGATTTATGTGTGACAGCGAAATCAAGGCCTATCCACGACTAAATAATGATCCGAATAAAAGCTCAAAATAACAGCTGAGTGAAACAAGAAATCTCACTGCTTACAATTATTGCCATTATGAATCCGTCGATAAAGTCAATATTTTGGATGTTTATTTTCAAAGTAGACAATCTTTCATCATCTGGAAGTTCAGCATGATATAGGTAACTAAAATTGGAAATACACGACTACTCAAAGAATCTAGTAGCTGCTGCTTCTATCATAGTGATCTTTAGCTGTAAAGCTGAGGTTGGTGAGCCTTCTATGGAACTTCCGGCATAGTATTTTTAATGGGATATTCAAAGTTTCATTATAATCAAATTACTTCAAGAGACACAAGTGGCACCACTATTGACGTTGAGTACAATCGAACTGGTCCAATATCCAGATGGGACTGTAAATACTAACATTGGACAAGTACCTTTGCGAAAGGCATTAATCCATCTATTTTCCCCAGAAACTGGTTAGAGAAACAAGACAGATTTGCTTGCATATTTGTAGTTCTATTAGACAGCGCATTTGCCGAGTATTGAATGACTTTTTTTAGGGAAATGCATTCTCTTTGATTTCCTTCCAGATGACAACGACGGACAGAATTGGATTAAAAATTGATTTTATTATGATTCTCACGGCAAGATTTCCAGTTCCCCAAGGCTATAAATCTTTATTCACGATTTCGAAACAAAATTGATGAGTGAAAGACGATAAAAAGGTCAAATGAAGCTACTTGAAAAATATCTAATGTCTTCCCATAAATTCCTGAATGCAGCTAGTCCAAATATGACCATAGAAAGTAAATCGACTTTTTGACAAATTACTTATTTTGTTGTTCATTAGAAGTGATTAAATGCTTATTTAGATATCAAATTAATCCTGTGCACGGGACAAACAACTTTCGTAATACTGCGGTAATATCTTTGACAAATTCCATCGAAAAACAACTTTTCATTACAAAATCTATACATCCACAGGCGTCAATAGATGAATCCTGAGACAATATTTCACGGGTGGATCCATTCAGTTAGAAAGTCATTATCAGTTAGGATACTTGCGTATAGAGATCAAAAGACATTGTTCAGTTTTCCTCTAACAGATTTTACACGAAATATATACCTGGAATTCATCATAAACATTTTTAAAGATTCTTCAAGTGATTCAAAACTTACTGAGTAATACAGAGAATTTGTTAGCACCAATAATTGCTTTTGACTACAAATCTTATTCAACTCATCATTTTAATGAATTGAGAAGCTAAGATCTTTAACTGAGCTCCTTAGGGGCAAAAAGTGCATTTTTTGAGCCTGGGTATCACCAAACTGCACAGGGTGACCAAGTAAGAACACAGGATGACACACATTACAGTTATGGTCAAGAAAATGTTTATTAACTTTTAATGTAGATACTGTGAGGTGTTACATTTGAGAAGTGAACCGAATTATACGATCACTGTATGAACGGAATTGTACAAGATATATTGGAAAAGGATATTTGTATCATAATAACGAAAAAAAGATTGTTTTCCAAGTATACTACCAATGCTATGGCAATCACAGCGTTAAGACTCAAAACGCATACTTTTCTGTATAAAAACACGGACTCCTTTTCTTACTGAAGGAGTTATGTCAGACATAGATGGGGGTGAATTAAATATCAATTTCTTTGGTAATAAAACGCTGGAACTAATGAATAGATCATCGGAATATGTACTACTATCAACAGACGTAATTGATTTTGAAAGAATGATAATGTTTCAGCCCAACACCCTTGCCCCCTTAATCTCTGGTTACGCCTCAGAAAACGGGTGAAATATGTTTCAGTTCTTTCAGGTTCTCATTCTGAAGTATAGAGCAAGCCGCTTCTGTGAACATTGTGATAAGAATAAACAGCTGATGGAATTAAATATAGTATACAAAAATTGATTAATGTGTATTAGTTGTTATGAGTTTGCATTTATTGATAGGAATTCATTATACAATGAAATTATATCATTGTGAGCCAATTTATATGATGAAAATTTTTTTTATTTATTTTTCTTAAATTTTGAATAGAAATTTTGGGAACAACTGCTTCTGATACCAGTAAGCGTTTGATCGCATTATCCTTGATTGTAATAAACAGCTTCGTCAGAATATTATTCAGTCTGACACATTTCTAGTTTTTCATTTAAATATATATTCATATCAGCAGCCAATTACAATGAGTCCTTTGGTGTTTTTCCAAAAGCATGGCTAATCAACAGTCAAGTATCATTCTCGTCGCGGTAATAGACTTTTTACGCATGAGTAATCCTGGCATTAGTGTCTTCCCATTGAAAACACCTGATGCTATTTCCTTTCCAAACCCTAACATAAACATCAAAGGGGTAGCTACCTGGACTTAGATCTGTAATAAGGCCTATTAATTAAGTCCAGGGATGTGCACCGAGCGTTTGCTTTTTGAACACTGCTAATCAATTGGGAACATTTTTTTTATGATTCTTTTATTTCTCTTATCTCCCCTGTTTACAACTCTGCCAGACGCATGGAATTAATTCTTTTTTTTGATCTTGCATTTTTTCGCCAAATTGAGACTTCAAACAGCAGTATCATATGATCAGTTCTTGTGTTGTTCGAAATAGTTTCTCAATGCACCGTCCCCATTTTGCCAAGATTCTTATCAAAATCTTGCAACTGTTCACAAAAAACGTTACTGATATCCTTTTGGAGCAGTATTTCAAAATACATTTTCTGATTACAACACGATGGTCCCATATTAGAGCATAATTTCCAACAGCTCCATCTCTTTATATTAGTCGCCCGAGTATCATACATTGAAAAAGGATTTCTTATGGGAAAATTTAGTTCATAATCAAACTAATAATTTTGGAAAAGTATTTTAAAATACATGTTTAATAAGAAAAAAAAAAGAATTTGGAAATTGTGTATGGCAGAATTTGCATTCTTTGCCCCTGTCCCCCTGCATAACTTCCAACGTGACCATACCTAAGTCTCGCTCTCCAGTACTCAGCTGGGAGGATCGTTGTACCTTTTTTGGGAATTGCACAATTCGGATTTTAGAGATATTGTATTCACAACCACATGAGGTTTCACGCGATTTGTTTGAGGAAGACTCAATTGAAACAGATTTAAAATTTCTTAGCTGTTAAAGAAAACTCTTTCTCGTGCAATTTGAAAGGTTTTTTTTATTGCATTTCAAGGAAGGTAAAGGAGGATATTTAGTTTAGAAATGGTCAGGAAACGTTCCCGTCTCTTCCCGTTTAAATCTTATTTTTTTTAGAATCCTCAAGTGTTTAAGGGACGTTGATGTGCCCAACAATGAGTGTTGATGTATCACAACTTGTGCTGATCATTTTTTCTAAAAATCATTCTGTAAAATTGTATTATTGTTCAATTATAGATTACAATAAACTCTCAGTGTGAAGGCGTCCCTTGTAACAACAGTATTTGATAACACATTTGATGTGAGAGTGCATTTTTTTCACCTTTTTGCAAGTTGTATAGGTTCATTCATCTTATTTGCTGATCCGTAACTTGTATACGTGGATCAGGACCGTTAAAAGACATTAAGAAACCAGTTCCGTCTATACTTTCTGGTTTTTCTCAATTATTTAATTTCGTGTAAAATCTATCCCTCTAAGCGCATTTGTTATACTGCACCTTTGAAATCCCCAGCTTGCCGTAATAACGTATTTTATTTTAAATATTTTTCGTCTTGTTAGTCAAACAAAAAGAAACTGTTTGTTATTCCCCCAAGAAAAAGCATTTTCAGCAGTTTGATTTGCGATAGGAAATCAATCCATGCCAGCTTGTAATCGCTCATCTTTTGAATTTATAAAAATGTCTCCCCTCGATAATGTTTGAAAGGCGCTGAATGTTTTAATAGGCTCTGGGGGAAAGATTACAGTTTGCAGTCTCCCCAAAATTCCATTTCATTGATTTCATCAATGTGATATCTAATGAGTTTTCCGTGATATTCAATTTTAACAACTTTGCATCTCCTTCCTTGTCCAAGTTCAAGTATACGGCTAACCATACACACTTTAAAAATATATTTAGACACACTTAGATACAAATACGAATGCCTACATGCATATACACAGGCACAAAAACTCGTACATACAAATGATATTAATACGCGTTGCTAAAAAGTTTGTTTTTACGGTATTCCCGATTATCAATTGATTATATTCTGACTATTGTAAGGAAACACTCAAGTGTAGTTCTCGGATATATCTTAAAACATGCATATATCAAAATAAGATGTGCTGATGAATGTATTTTTCTGTGGCATTTTGTTCATATTGAAGATATCAACACATGCAAATTTTATGAATCTAATTTTTTCCTTCCTCTTTTATCATGAATTTGCCAGTATTTCTGACTGGCTGTATAGACCCAAACTTCAAAAGCAGATTTAAGACCATCCAAAAGTGAAAGAGAGTGTTTTGTCTTTGTAAGAGACAAAGTCAACTCGAAAGTGACACAGAGATTACATATATGTGTGCCTCTTTTGAGCACCTGACATTGAGTGATGTCTTGCAAACTGCCCTTGTAAAACAATAGCTAAGGCTGTGAAACATAGTAGGTAGCCAAACCATCATATCCTCACAACAGTCCAGTTTCAGAAATTGGCCCTCCAATTTTTATATCTCACTTCATATCTTATCTTTTCTAGGAGTTAACATCTCTCATAGAATTTTCCAAAATAACCAGAGTAAACAGGAATCAATCCAAAGTTTGGTTGCGACTTTTTTTTACTATTCCTCACCATACCTGCATAAAAACATGGACAATATTGTTTTGAATTTCTGAGATGAAGATTTATTATCATACACTGATCTAAGCAGACTAGCGTCTTCGACACCATAATAGCCACAGCACATTGTTACGGACTTTCTTCCGGTGTCGGTTGAACTTGATATCCTGCATTTAAAACTATAGTTATATAGGTGATGATATTGCCAACAGAATTTTATTCGAAATCATATAATTCAGATAAACTGCTAATCATAAGTCAAACTGCGATAGTAATCTTTGAGATTAATGTCCATATATATATATATATATATATATATATATATATATATATATATATATATATATATATATATATATATATATATATATATATGTATACTGAAATCGTATTCGAATTCAATTTATTTTCAAACCATAAACTGCAATCACTAAAAGGTAATCATCGTTCAACAAAATGAATCAAATCAATCCTGCCTGGCGTTTAAAATGTAGGAAAGATAAAATTAGGATTTTAACCAACGATCGAGATTTTTCCCTGATGATTCCGTTCGTTAATTATTTAATGCAACAAGAACTATCACAAGTAATTATACTCTTCCTCTATTGCTTATCTAATTAAATATTCAATGTGTTGAAGGACAAACATTGGCTAATCTCTATCAAGATTGAAAAACATGATTATAATTCCGGTTTTTGCTTTGACTGTTTTGTTCAGCTGTTTCAAATCTTTTGATTAAAATAATGTACGTTGGAAACCAGGATAATTGTCGTTTTTCAATAACAGCAACACTCGGCGGCGAGCATGCTCGTCGTATTCAAGGTTACCTAATTAAATCTTGTTGGTTCGTATGTAACTGATCATTGTATAAGACACCACATTGCTTTACATTCTATCATGTGAAATTTCAAACTCATCATTGTTACTTTCATAAAATTCTTACAAATGCTGATCTCATATATCATGGATATGTTAGTACAATTCCATTTGATATTATTTTTATGTGTGATCTTACCTTCTGAAAAACCAATCTATTAACTATATTCATGGAATTATCCAGTATTCTGGTCCATTTTGGATGTCAAATCGATGTTGGATTGCAGCAAAGTCAAGCCATTCTGTTGTATGCTTTGAAAATGGGACGTAAAATAGCAGAAACTGCTTGCAACATCCACCATGTATTTGGCCAGGGGACCGTCAATGAATGTACAAATCAGTTTCGAAAATTTTGAAAGGGGGGGAGAGTCCTGAAGATTGAGACAACTTTTTGTAAGTGATGCCATCAAATTTAAAGGTATTATTGAGGCATTTACTCACAAAAAACCTGTGAGATTATAGAAGAATCAAAGGCTTGCCATTCAAGAGTTGATTGGAAATTGAAAGCCTGAAAAATGAGTGTGACACAGAGTCTGCTCTGTGTCTTTTTTCGCACATAATAAACAATTGTTTTTTTCCTGCATTGTGACATGTGGCGAAATATTGATTCAATGCAACAATCGACAGCACGATCCACAATGTTATTGAGCCGACACAAAGCACCAAAACACTTTCCGATACCAAACCTGCATGAAAGAATTATGTTCAGTGTATGGTGGTTGGTGAAATCATACACTACATGTTGAATTGTTGTCACAAAGCCATTAACTATTGTGAGAGAATCGACAAAATGCACTGATTACCGCAACATTTACGTCGAATAGTAGTTAATCGAAAATGATCGATTCTTACGGTAGACCCTACATAAATTGAATAAACGTAGATATGAGACAAGCTTCATCCAACTTACTGACAAAACCTCACATCGTACATAATTGTAGTTATGGCAGGATTTGATAAATTTCCGTACACGAAATGTATTATATTGCCAGAATATTTTTGTAAAATTTAGACCAATTGGAATGTGTTATTCTAGTTGTAAAGTATTCTACAAGGCTTAGTTGGACTGGAAGATTTTCTTTAAAAAATGCTCGCAACTAATATCAAACCATAGCTAAAAACTGAACGAAAATCAGTCTATGTATAGCTTCAGCACAGGAGTGGTGACTGAAATTCCAATATTCTAAGATTGGTCGATGGTAAATCAGTTGACAATTTAGTAACTTGATTGGAGACACACACGCAGACACACACACACACACACACACACACACACACACACACATATATATATATATATATATATATATATATATATATATATATATATATATACCTATACTAAATTTGTTGATCTACCTGTGCTCAATAAATAAAGAAGTACCTAACATTCAAAGATCAAAAAAATCTTGCCAGTGCCATTACCTTGGCTAGTGCTTCAATTTTGTCTGTATAAAATCAACATATCTAGAGTCTCCTTCCCAATTTCTTCCTTCCAAGATAATTTTCAGAGTTGGAAGTACCCTGTACAATTCAGAACCGAGGGTGAGTTTATTTGACTTCAATGATCCATCTCTGATTTTGTTGAATTTCTTATCGAGAAAAAATCTCACATAACTCCATCTAATATATCATTATCAACTTTCACCTTTCTATGTTGATTGTATGAATTTATGTGATGTTACTTAGCTGTGTCCTCAGCAGGTTTCAGCATCAATAACGAATATTTGATGAAGTTATTGAGTCATGTTTGTTGATGTGGGCAGGTCTCTTTCTATTTTTCTTCCTCCATCATCTTTTAAAGACAGCAAAGACGGAGACGTTTTGATTGATCTAATATAATTACGTTTCAATGTAGTTGGAGCTTGCGTGACACTTTGTAGCCTGTCTGAAACGTAAGAAACCAGTATATTCTAAAGTATTTCCGTTTTTACCGACGTTCATATTATTTTCTACTTTTCGATGTTGATTGTATAAAATTTTTTTGTTTAGCAGAGCCCCCAGCAAGTATCAGCTCCAATTATGGATGAGTGATAAAGTTATGAGTATTTTTTTTTCTTCAAATTCTCTATTTCCTCCAGTTTGAATAATTCTAAAATATGGACTACACCAGATGTATGAAGAATATATATATATATATATATATATATATATATATATATATATATATATATATATATGTGTGTGTGTGTGTGTGTGTGTGTGTGTGTGTTTGTGTGTGTGCGTTTAGGTGTGTGTGTGGAAATCGAAATCATTCTTTGATCTGCCATAAATTTCAATCAGTTTTTCTGAAGGTCATGCCAAATCTATCCTAAAAACTTAATGGAAATTAACTGAAGATTCTATGCAAACAAACGTACAAAAAAAACTTTGTTGGCAGGTGTGAATTAATTCTGAAGCAATAGCATCATGATTGGAACCAGAGGTGTCACAACTATTATGTTTGGTGATTTATCTTTGATCTTGTGGCATTTCTAGTTGAACAAATTTACATATCGCTTAATGCTTACTTATATAGTCACTTGATACCATTATACTCGCTAGGGGATTCCATCTTGCTTGCCTAGACTTCACGTATCACATATTTTTTGACTCTTATTTTCTTTTCTTCCAAGACACTCACTGCTCATCTAATTCATTATTATCTCCTGTTGCTTTTCTATGTTGATTGTATAAAAACGTTCGATGTTACTCAGCTGCATCCTCAGTGGGTGTCAGCATCAATTATGGATATGTGATGAAGTTAATGTGTCAAGTCTGTTGATTTTGAAAAGTCTTTTTTTGAAAAGGTTTCTCCTACATAATCCTTGAATCACGGCAACATTGGACAGTTTTGATGGATTCAATATAATCACATTTTGTTGGAACTCTTGTGATTTTTTGTAGCCTGACTATAACATAAGTAGCCATTACATTCATAATTATTTTCGTTTTAAAGACGTTAGGGTGGACTTTTCATGCATCCACTAAGTAATTAATATAATTTACATCAGATCATTATCAATATCAACTAACTGTATTCTCCAGATGTAGGCAATTTTGAGGTATAATTCTTAACTGGAACTCAAAGCTGGAGTTGCTGCTGGCAGACTTTGAGAAATGGAAGGAAATGAAACAATATCTGACCTTACAGTCGTAATTTAAAAAAAAAAAGTTTTTCAAGTAGTAACTTATTCTTTGAAAACAAGTTCAGAAATGGATGACCATAAGTTGTCGATTATGGAATTTCAAAACGCAAGGTACATAGGAACCAGACTATCAGCACCCTAATAAAAGACGAATGAGTGTCCATGCGTGCGATTCAGGATTCTCGCCGAAGCTTAGAGAATTGTTGGTCCTCTGAAATATAACTCTTCTCTTGGAACAGAAATAGGGAGAGGTGGGTCAAATGAAATAAACACGATTGAATAGTTTGGTCGTAGAAAACGAACCCAGATAGAGGAATCGGTTTAACAGAATAAACATAAATAAATAGGATGGTCGGATGGAATGGATGCAAATCGAGGAGTCAGTTAAATTGAATCGACCTGGTTGTATAAGATGGTAGGAAAATGAACGTGAATGAATAAGTTGGTAGAATAAAATGTACGCAGATCAGGCTGTTCAATGAGATGAATATGACTAAATGAGGTGGTCGGATGAAATGTACGCAGATGAGGCAGTTGGAATGAAATGAACACGACTAAATGAGGTGGTCGGATGAAATGTAGCTGGCTAAATAGGTTAGTTGAGTAAAAAGAGAATGACTGAATAAGGTGGTCGAATGAAATGAACTTGGTTAAAGAGGTCAGTCGAATAAAATGAACGTGGATCAGTTGGCTGAGGAAAAAATGCACGAACGAAAACAAAAAAGATCATCAAACGTACATAGATACACATTAATTGAATGAGATGAAAGACAACATTTGAAAAAAATGGTAGAAGGAATAAAAAGGTTAAACAGTATGAACAAGTACCATGTCTGCCGGGCTATAACACGAAATGTTTACATATATATATATATATTCAGAGCACTACCGTTGACTGCAATTCACTAAAGCCAAATAACTGACCATATCGAACATTGGTATATATATCCTCCTCTAGTAGTACAATGCATATTTATTGAGTCTATCTCATATACCATCATACCCAATACATCTTTCACAATAAATCAATTTTGCAATTTTTAAAAATAATACAAATTCATATATTCAGAGTACATATTTTTATTCGTGCAATGTTTTGTAATGTATCTGTACATACAAAGATAGGCCCAGTCTTCCAATGTCATTGCTACCCTATCTTTTGACAATGTGCCAGATGCAATTACTTTATATTACAATATCTCACGATCAGTTCACGCTGAAAAAACTTAATCCTGTCTGGTCATCGAGGTCAAGTTGAGTAGAGCGTGATATTTACTTAAATAGGCGGACAGTTCGGTAGACCAGATGCTGTAATAATGTGCCCAAACATTAAAAACAACCCCGCATAACATTCTGCCCTTGTCGGGAAGTAGTTAAATGAACACTGCATATCAATGTAAGCCAAGATATCGATGGAATCTTTTAATCTGAAGAATACATAAACAGTAACAAAATTTTAGATAAGAGGTGTTTAATGCCTTTTGTTTGTTATTTTGGCCCTTTAATTACCGTTCACCTATCATGCATCCCAGTTTATGGTATAACATAAAAGATTTCCTTGGGAACATGTCAAGGGCAAATTAGACTAATAGATTCCATGTCCCCTTCAGGCTGGTTTGAATCAGAGTCGTCCATCCCCTTAACTGATTGTCGAGTATGAGGAAAGAGTCCATACTTACCCTGTATTTGATTGAGGAAGGGGCTATTTATTCATTTCTTTTTATGTGAATACGAACCGTCTAAGCTGGAATTTGAACTCGTCTCGCCGATTCCATTTTTAGTGCCATTTATCGTTATGCCACTCCGAATTTCATACGTTGACAGTTGTTTCTAGGAACAAAATATCTGTTTCAATTGATATCTATTCTGTGACTTTGTTGTTCGTGGTAGGACAGGAAGCATTGCGAACGTAATTATTTTTGTACATAAGGGATTGTTAAGAGCATAATTCGTTGTGCACATGAGAACCATCAATTTTAAAGCAAAACATGTGATACAAATATATGATATAATTCCCGCAACCCTTACTGTGATGAATGGGTTTATATAATGAGGATTGAAATTATTCAAAATATAGGATTTTAAAAAATCGGCCAAAGGAAGTTCCTGTTAGAATATGTTTACAAGAAAAAAAAAGAAGAAGCAAACAATATATCAGCGCTTATTTGAGAAGGGGAAATAATAATGTGATAAGTAAGCTTTGCGTGACTTGGATGTCAATTTACTTAAGTGCCTGTCTATATACCAAGATGATAACGTGAAGAATTGAATGGTCCCAAACTAAAACATTTTCCTAAGTCATGAAACACGTTGAGTCCATAAGTTTCATTTGTACATTTCGATGATAAATATTCAACAATAAATATGTAAATCATATTGTTCATGGCTTTTCTCTAAAAAATAGTATCGTAGCTTCTCCGTTTGCAAAATTTCATCTTGATATAAAGAAATATATTAATCTTGAAAATTACACTGAAGTTATACATGCAAGTACAAATAAGCAATTTGCGTCCGGAGAATTGCAAGTGAACGTAGCTGTACCAGTGGGCCACTGGGTTGTAACAAATGAAAATGGAAACCTGGGAAAATTAACCAACTGTTCCGAGAACTGAAAATTTGCAAGGTAGAACTGTGCTTATGGTAGTTTTCACACTTGATAATGATCCAAAATGACAAGAATCGAACCCAAAGAATTCAAAGAATAAAAAAAAAATTGAAAAAAAAAATAGACACCACGGCAAAGATACAGTGGAACGTTTTGATAATTCATGGACACTCACGGTCCCTCAAAATACACATCTGGGAGAAACTATTACTCCATTTTGGAAAAGTGCCGTCATAATAACACGAATAACCCATGCAATGAACAGTCATTCTGCTTCCATCTCTTGCAGCCTTGCGTGTGCCCATGTCTCCCTCCATCAATAAGGGAAACAACGTTAAGGGGCAAGTTGATCTTTTAGCTCTGAATGATTACAAGTCTCTCAGAAGTAAGACTGGAGTCAGAGATATCAAAGAATCTATTAGGAAACTCAATTAGCAATGAATTAGTCGTGCTGCAAAAATGTCAGGCAACAGCTGGGCACACAACCTCCAACATCAATCCTAAGAAATACAGAATACAGAAATATAATACTTACACAGAAACTGAAGCAGGCAGCCAATAAGATGATCCAATGATAAATTGCTGAACTACACAAGATCAAAAAGTACTGACTCCGTATGCCCACGATAGGTCTTTTATCTAACGACAGGCACTAAGAGGCTGCTGCAGCTGCTGCCTATATATCAAAATCCCCAATTCTAAGTGTGTATATATATATATATATATATATATATATATATATATATATATATATATATATATATATATATATATGTGTGTGTGCGTGTGTGTATGGCAGCAATGTAGAACCTAACATTTCTCTCTGATTTCGGCAGAGAATGTACATGATCTCTCATTGATACTTGATGAAGAGAATAAAAACAGCAAGAGGGTCTTTCTTTATATGAATTCTAGTAAAACGAATGTCATCTACGAGCATGTTGAAGACAAACTCACAACAATCAAAATCGAAAACCACGAGCCAGTGAAAATATTCCACATTTTCCCTGGACAATAAATCACCGTTCACAATATCGAATGGGAGAATCACGAGGCAGCACGATATGTTAGAAAAAAACCAGGAGTCTGAGATATCATAGAATCAATTTGACTAATGAGGTGAATCCCTAGAAATCACAAGCTGCGAGTAGAATACAAAATATAAGACGAAACACACAAGTTCAGAAAGTACTGGTTCCGCAGCACCCATGATGAAATAAGTCTGAGAAGTCTATGGGAAGGTCTATATTCAATAACAGACACAAATAGGAAGACGATCATCATTTATCTTCAAAATATGTGAAACATAAAATGTTCAATTATTTATCTTAAAGATTTGAAAAAACGAACCATAACAATATGAAAAATAACTATATTCAGAATATATTCATTTACTTATCAAGATAAAAATTTTGATACAGAGAGCAAAGTGAAATGTAACATTATAAAATATTAATCTAATTATGCGATTCAATCCTGGCAAGACGGTCTGAATCATTTGCAGTATCTTTAGCGAAGTTGCAATAAAAATCGTCGGATTTAGCTTGAGTTCAGCACAGGATACATTCAAACGTAAGCTCAACTTTTGTATACACTGAACTCTAAAAAGCACCCTTACGCTGGTGAAGGTTTCAGCTGTCCCTTCTTTGAGAGAAAGTCCCCTACCAAGATTCAATTTAACAATTTAACAATGTTAATAGGTTATGAGTACTCTATTTGAATCGGTAGAGATAGTTGAAAAGTTATATCTTTAAAATTGTTCAAGTGCTATAAATTAGATTTCTGTCACTCTGATAAAAATGGACCTGTCACATAATGAAGTGTTTTGATAAGTTAGTAGATTGATTTGTGAATAAAAGCTGATAGAAGAGTGGACAGGGAAGCGAAGCAAAGATCCCCTCCCAGACCCAATTTGCTAAGAGATTTTCACTTTCACTAGTTTCTTATTATCGATGGTCAGGTTGAGTTGAAATTTGGTGCTGGAGCCTTTTTGACAAAGTCACAACTTTTGTATATGCCGAACGATAAATGTGCGTGTACGCCTGAGACAGCTCCAGTCATTCCTGCCTACTGTTCACGTATCATATAACTAGGTATTCGGTTCCCGTTTGTTACGTTTTGGAATTAACCATAAGATGACAAAAACACGACATGACCATTTCACTTGTTATTTTAAACATAACTCGTGGGAGAAATGGACTCACGCCTTTCCCACGCAGAATAGTAATATATTCATCTTTTTGACTTTAGTTATTGAGCACAATTGACTTTTTTTTCATTGAATAAGATCATTAACTCTTAGATATTACCTGTTTGGAAATATACAACCAAAATACAGTTGCGAATTTAATGCAACTCTCTCTAATAACATAGAACAATATCAATTTGTCCTTTTTTTTTTCTAAAGTACTTCCCCGAATGTTTCTCTCGGTCTTATCATATTATAAATTTGGTAGTCTGACATCAACTTTTATTTTTTTATTTTTTATTTGCAAGCAGACAAGATGTGCCCTGGGCTATCAGTCTTACAATAGGAAATTCAACGGGTTATATACAACCCAGTCTCCTTAGATGAGCTTTAGTATGTCTCCCCTGACATTGACAACGACCTCGCTCTCTGTTGAAAAGAATAGATCTACATTACCTTAAAACATTCGAACTGTTTTATTACACACTTTGTAAAATATATTTGTACAGTTTCTTGAAGTTATATGGATCAATTAGTGATACTGTTGAGTATAGGACTCTCTCATTTTGTTATGAAAGCATGAGAGAAACAGGGGCTATTTAGTACATTTTCTCAATTGGATTGCTTTGACCTTCATGAAATTTGACAAGATGTGCACTTCACTCAACTTTTACCAGGGCTT
Source organism: Thysanoteuthis rhombus (assembly GCA_963457665.1). NCBI lineage: Eukaryota > Metazoa > Mollusca > Cephalopoda > Oegopsida > Thysanoteuthidae > Thysanoteuthis > Thysanoteuthis major. Next base: position 29,498,195 of record OY735200.1, read on the forward strand.
GAATCGAAAATGTTACGTACACCAAAGAGATCGATCAACCATCTTGAGATTCAGCGGTCGTATTAGTTTTCTCTAGCTTTTTGTAATACCATCCCATTTTTTCTTTTTTTTTTCTCAGATGACTTTTTGATTGTTTGATTTTTTTTCGTTACTTTGCCTTTTTGTTTTCCAAATTGAAATGTACCGACCAGCCTTAAACTCATGGTTTTCATTACATTTTATTCCAAGGAAAAAACGTCCGGACAGAATCTGTTTGAAATGTAGTCTATACACTGTTTATTGCCATTTTACGTTGACTGCTCTATCATCAACCAAATATTAAATCATGAACTTAACACACGTTTTCTTTCCAAAATGAAAGAATTACTTATGAGCGTCAAAAAATGTTTTTCATCCATAACTTGTCATGCTTACGTCGGATGTGACTCAGACTGAAATGACAGAAACATTTCTGCTCAGAATTAACGACATCAAATGGTGGAAACAAAGTCAGTTCAAGCGATTCAACAAGTCCCAAATACAAGCCACCCCACTCCTCCCTATAATTTGATTGACTTATAGCCAAGGCCATTCTACGAATATTTCAGTACTGAACATCCATGAATCTTTAATGAGTCACATATTGTGGCCATTCATTCAAGATTGGCGACGTATTTGAAATTCATGATCGCTCAATATCCATGTTTTATGTCTTCAAGTATAAGTACACCAAACCTGCAAAAGCAGTTGGGAATTTGTACTTAAACTTCGCTGATAAT
>OY735200.1:29503952-29781452 GCA_963457665.1 Thysanoteuthis rhombus
AGCAATAAAATAACACGAGTAATTATTAGAATAGACTGTTACATTTAAAACTATACAAAAACGAGGGTGTTTATCTATTTACCGACACATGGTCTTGTTTATCTGGTAAATATTTGCGTGACAACAGCCACTGGTCTATTTTGATTTCCTCCATTATTAAAAACAATGGCCTTCTTCCAATGAATCGAAGTGAGCTAATCTGAATATCAACAGAGGACTTCATTATCCTCCTGGATTTAAAAAAAATATTGTATTTTTTTTTCCAAAGAAATCGCTATATTTTGTGTATTTATGCTCTCGGAAATCTCTCCATGTGGTTAACATGCACGTGACGTTATGAGGAAAATGTCGCGTAAGGTAAAGGAAAAAATGGGAAAGCACAGTATTTATGTGTTTACAGACCCAAAGCCTTTTTTGTACTTTTCTTGCTTATTTTTTGTCATTGCTTACATACTACCAGAATTGTTGGTTTCCATCAATAAAAAGCTTGTTTGAAATACTACAAAAACTAAGGATAGATAGACCAAATATTCAAACAATTTGAGAAAAAAAAAGATTTCAAAGTGTACGATATAGAATGACGGAAATATTCCAGGGCTGGGAAGATGGAATTTGGAAAAATAAAAGAAAAAATCCGAACTTCGTGATACAAATAAAGTAAAAAATGGTTTCATGAAATTTATGTAGGAAGTAAAAAAAATAGAATAGAATTAAGAAAAAAATGTGGAAACTGGAACTTTTGAATGATCAGGTGAGAACTTTTAAACGATACCATGAAGTGAATAAAGTATAAGGTTGCTTATTTTCAAGTAATACAATTTCGATCATCATCAGTCTCAACTAATCCACCCAACAGTTAACCATATAACATTGAGAGAACTACAAGATGAAAATGTCTGTATCAGGTAATTATGCATGGTGCTCTGTGAAGAAAAAGATATTTGGGTTGAAGTTGTTTTTTTAATAAATAAGAAACTGTATCTGATCCCTGCGTTAATCAATGGAACTACTGATATTTTTTTTATCGCTAGCTTCAGTGATTAACAGATAAAGAAAGAGAGAAGGATTACATGATCAGAGAAATACGAATAAAACAAAGCCCCCAAAGTTGAACATGCCATAGCAATGCTAACTTATCCGGGATAAGGATCAAGAGGATAAAACACTCCTTCAGCAAAGGCAATGCACTATCAAAATCGGAAGAAGGAAAGACAGAGAATATTAGGGAAATGAGTGCAAAACAAGAACTAACAGTGGACGAAGCCATGAGATGTTTGAGACAAGAAACATTCTTTAAAAAAAAAAACTTGCACAGAAGAATTCGTAGAAGAACCGATCGTTCTTAACATCAATCCAAATTCAAATTTCACTCTTTCATTGTCGGGTAGCTTAGAAATGTAAATTTAACCTTTATTTGACCTAAAGTCGAATAATGTCAGCGAATATTTGGATATATCATCATCATTCTCAATTTGTATTTATTTTTTTATTTTGTTATAGGAGAGTTCAGGGCCTAAATTTATCCGTCTTAATTTTATGTTGAATGCCTCTGTTAAATCTTTAGTGGTTCATCGATTGAGCCTTTTTGTTTGCTCTTGAACTACTTGGTTTATGATGCTCTTTTATTCTGTTAGTGCATCAACTTTCGCAAACAAAATGATTCGATCAATTCACATTAAAAAAGAGCAAAACGGATCAACCACTAAACACAAAGACAAAATCTTTAAAAAGTCTATCAAAATTTTGAAATAATCTTTTGGAAATCACTTGGAGAGAGAATCGATTTTAAAACTATATGCTGTTTGAATCTTGAGAGAAGAGAACTCACTGATGAAAGTGGAAAAGAGAGCATTGCACATGTTTAGATATTCAAAACGTAAAAGGCTGATCTACTTTTTTAAAAGAAGTAAAAGAAAAATTGCGATGAATGATTTGTTGAGCACAAGCTCATATAAAACGAAATTTAATTGAAGATTTCTGCTGAATATTTAGTAACTCATTCTGGTTCAAACTAAAACTTGACTCAAAAAATGAAAGCGAGATCCCATGAAAAAATCTGACTAGGCCACATAATTTTGATATTAAGTTATGTTTCTCACTTATTTGTCCTCAAACATGTTGATGATTTCTTCTCATTGTCATTATCATCAGCAGCGGCAGCCTCTTATTATCTTTACCCAGAATTTACTCGAACAGAATGTACGTATATCATGTGTGTGAGTATGTGTGTGTGTGTTCTCCTCTGTAGATGACAATTTTGCATTTGGGAAGCTGTATTGTAGAACATATTTTAACTGCGGGGGACATGGGAGGGAAATTTTAAAAAAAGTTTTACGTTGGGGTTTTATTTACAATGTATTGATAATGCTAAACTGAAGCCTGATTTTCTGTTCCACTTGACCGGAATGTAATTTTCCATGTAGGATACTGACATTACGCATTGAGGTACATGACCTATGTAAAGTAGATCTTAAGGGATCATTTGTGGTTGTTTCTAGCCAGTTGGAGCAATTACAGACTTTGATCTTTCCTTAAGAAGCTGAGATTTGGCAGAAAGGCTCATCCTCCTACAGCCAAGGTAATTGGTTTTGCGGAGTTGAACTCATAAGTCATCCAAGGTCGCCAGGGATTATTTAAAATAATTTCTAGCCTATTGGAGAATTTGTAAGACCGAACTAAGCACCCATAGAGCTCATTATATGGCATAAAGGCACATGTTTTCATTACGAGGACGATGAGCGATTTGAAGTCTGCAGAGGTCATTCAAGGTCGTCGGATGTCATTTCGAATTTTTAGTATGATGAATGTTAGGGAAACGACGCTTACCCCCAAATTTTGCGACGATACGGTAAAACACGAGAAAAAAAAATCTTCAAATATCTTTTGAAAGAATTTTAACAGATAAGTACATGGAGTTTCGAATAAGAATTCAAGAAATTTCAACATTTTTATTCGATAATAATTATCATTTACCTTTTGAAAGTATTTTTTCCCAGTATTTTCCGATGATTTATCCATGTATTCTTTTAGAAATATTTCAAGATATCCTTTACTTCATCAAAATTACTGAGAAAGATAACTCGGAATTTGATAACAATATAAAAAAATATATGTTCTCCAATGTATTTCATTTTACACAACATCAACCACCAAGCTATGAACTGGTTCATTTAGGTGTGAACATAGGCATTTTAGATGGAATTCCAGTACTTTTAAACGTTTTCATCAAAAAAGGTGTCAAGCACCCTGGGCAACCCATATGCAAATATTCGTCCAATATCTGTGAATGATTGAAAAGAATGAAAGAATAATTTTTTCGAGTGATTATACACGCTTTCAATCCACACAGCCCTTGTTTCCTCCAGTAATTTGTTACTCTTGAGAACAGTTGATCTTCAAGTTTTTCGGAAGTGGTTTATATCTACAGTGTAACTGCTTTGGGAAACTTGACATCGGAGTGTGCACAAATTATTGACTAAGACAAACATATAATATCGTAAATTTACTGTGTCCGATCAATAATATAGGACAAAGTCTGTTTAGGAAATAGTTCAGATTATTTTTATAGTACATTTTTCGTCTTAGAATGGACAGGTAAATATCTTTCTCCAGAAACGAGACGGTGTGTTAGTGTTCGCTGCTGAAATGCTTTTTTAAAGCGTTGAATAGGAACGAACGGTCTAATTTTAGACTTAGTCATTCTTTTCATCTGAGATGTCGCATGTCTTACCACCTTTGACAATGAACCAACTACTCATCATTAGACTATCTGCTGTGCAGTTTACCGTATGGACACACACGCACACACGCACACACACATAGAACTCTGACCACGCAGTGCACAGTGAGTACCAGAAAACACACACTCATTTACATAGACATGTAAGATATTGGTACGCACCAACGTATCATTATCTTACATACTGCTTATAATGTTGACAAACACACATACACACACGCACATAATTCAGGTTCTGCCACTTATCTCCAACTAATGATATATACTAACAAGACACATCCACAAGGGCAGCCAGGAAAAAAACCTAATATCCATCCGGAAATTCCTCGTCTCCGCAGGTAAACTATTAAATGACCATATCGTAGACAAGTCTGAAGTAACGGGCTGATATATCTTAGAAGATCGCCCAATTCGTTCTCTCAGCATCTGCACTCCCACTTGGTCTCCTATTGCCTGGGGATAGAACAACAAACACATGCATACAAAAAAGAAGGCATGCTGTCTCTGTACACTTCTTTCCTCCACCCTCTTCGTCTTCTTGCTGTCGGCTATGCCAACTAGACGAAATGCAAACCTTAATTTCCAAGGGTTCAGAGCAGATAGTCGGAAGCTCATTTCGAGATACCCAAGTAACCACCTATGAAGAATGAAAAAGAAGTTACAATATTATCCTGTGAAAATCAACAATATCAGCAGGTCATTTCAATGGTTTCAAGCAAAAACATCCGGCATCATCTGAAAATCAAGTAGATCACGTGGATAATTTAAACTTATGCTTTCATTTAATTGGATCTAAAATTTCTTTGAATCCCAGATTCGATCCAAATGGTATTTAATCGTTATAATCTTTATACTTGTAATCAGGCGGCATGGACACTAACGCTGGCTTGATTTCACGCCCAGTTATGTCTGGATTTCTCACCAGGGGTGTTCCTTTCTCTTCTTTGCTATGGAACTCTGATAAGTATGAATTCAGACAGCAAATTCCAGAAAAGTTTCAGATTCCCACAAAGGATAATATTGGTGTCAATTTAACTGGTTTTGAGCACAATAAGTTAAAATACTTTTGTGAATTATCATATTTCTATTTTCTGTCTATTTTCTCTCAAAGTATTTTGACCTCAATTTCCTTTCGACAGAAAAATCCTCCAAAGTCTGGCTAAAGTAAACAAAAGTCTGAAAGAAATAATCTGAATGGGAGAGGAAGTCAAAATGGATGGGAAAAATGATTGAAATCCACATGCAGAAACGCTGAATTGTACAAATATATACATATATATATATATATATATATATATATATATATATATATATATATATATATATATATATATATATATATATATATATATATATATATATATATACATATATATATATATATATATCTTCTGGGGAAATTGGCGTGATACAATCTCACTGCCAATATTATTTACCGTTTGGCTTCCTTGGATGGACGTACCTACAAGTATACATAGATTGGCATAAAGGAAGAGAGACAAACTGAAAAAAAGAGGTATGACGAAATGAATATGAAGAACGATGGATAGATTTATAAATTGATGGGTATAGATAGAGCCTGTGATTTGAGGAGATTTCGAGAGCCCGACATAGTGGAAGCAATGGTAGCAAAATGATGTGGAACATTTTTGCCCTAAGGCTCAACAATCTGAGTTAGGTTATTCCTATGGCTTTATGCATCGATTCCCGCAGCCAGATCAGAATTGCTCGCCTCCTCATCAGGGAAAGGTCACAGATAACGACTGAACGTTCAGATAATCTCGGCAAAAAACTAAGTAGTCATGTGTACATACATTTGAGCTATGTGTGGCGCAACAGATTGTGGCGCCGACAATGGAATCGGCTGAAGCTCCGGTCGAGGCTGTCTTCGTTCGGTAATGCCCTGGGGAGAATATTAATCTATCTCTTCTCCTCTCGGCTATTGGATAAATATTAAGAGAGGCTAGGCTATCTACTCGTGGTGGGGGATAACCCTTCTCGAAGATCAACTGTAGATTCGCCAAAGCACTTTGTAATGCTATATAACTGGTGCCAAGCTGTGTCGCTATTTCTCTTTCCTTAAGTAATTTCAGGACGTGACTTGCTATATAGGCACCCGCCTGTCTTCCAAACATTCTCAATCAGACCAGCTAACTAGAAAAACAGACTGCAAGATTTCCCTGGTGCAGATTCATGGTCTCAAGAGACTGACGGATACCATCGATGTGTATATTCAGTAGAAAATGCACTGTGAGTCATAACTGACTTCTCCGTCGCACCTTCTCAGCGCTGGATGGTTTGAATTTGATCAAAAATCTCTCAAAACATTATACTTTAGATAATAATATTTGCACATTTTCATATTCAATTTATATTTGATTGAATCTGATAACAACAATGGCTATACTTATCTTTTAATAATTGCAATTATCCTGCGTGGAAGGACAGCTTCGACTCGTGGTTGGTTTCACCTCTTCCTCTTTGATTATACAATAACATTCCCCATTAATCTCTTGATAGAAACCTCAAGTTTGTTTGGTTGTATAAGTTTTGTGATTGGTCAAACTGTTGTTCCCCGGGAGCGAGAAATTAGTCTCGAATCGTATTTTGAATTGGTGATGAGCATGTACTGACTCCTGGGGTTTGCTAAAAGTCACCACAAGTCAACGTAGGATCAAAAGTACTATTTTTGGTCAGTTAGCAATAACAATTTCAATGCGACGATGTATTAATCGAAAGTTCCCCGATTGTAGGTGTCTATGTGAACTTTCATGATCTCCAAACAATTCTAATATAACAGAATAAAGGAAATACAAAAGTTCATCTCCCCATGAAACAAATGTCGAATGTGGAACAGGCGTGTTGAGGACGATGACAGGGAAATCAAAATTAGACTAAGCGAAAGTTGACCCCTACATCTAACTAAATCAATAAATTTCCATGAAAAGGAAAGAATTATGCAAACAATCACTTTATGATGACAAGCTTCCAGTTAAGTAAATTTAACATTCAAGAACAAAAAATCCCATGAGTTAGAAGGAAAGAACTACAAGCAATGCATTACCCTTATAGATATTTATGAAGATGAAACATTGAACCTAGCCTAAAGATTAGCCCTAAAACCAATATTATGAGGCTTGAATCATGCTAAACCCTAAATGGAAGGACCACAGCATATTGTATTAGAAAGCAGATTGGACAGAGATATCATAGAAATCCTTAAGAAACTCAAATCGGACCGGGCTGGTTATGTTGCAAGATCGTGAGACTGCTGCTGAACATTCCAAGCGATTATATGCAAAACTTTGGTCGACAAAAATGAGAACATGTGACAAATTAAGGAAGTATTGGTTTCGTGTCTCCCAAGATAGAAGTGTTTACTGAATTTGGGGGAAGGTTGATGTCCTACGATGGACACCGAAACGTTGCTGCTGCTGATGGAGATGATGAGGAGGATGGAGCAAAAACTTCTTTATATCTGAATTATTCCAAAGATATTTAATGGAAGCACGAGAAATTAAGTCGATGAGCCACCTTTAAACACCAAATGAGATTATCTGCATTCTCTTTGGACTACTGTCGCGAGAAAAGGCATTTATCAGAATGAATGATGAAATCGACACAGAAAAATACTTGACTAAGAAGAATTGCATTCAACATTTTACATAAAATAGTATATATATATATATATATATATATATATATATATATATATATATATATATATATATATATATATATATAATCGAAATAGATATGAATAGAGTGTTATTCTGGCTATAAACTGCTAATTTTTGTAAGTGTACTTGAGGAATTGTTGAAGGTAAAATATGACTCTTTTCCGTGATTTTCTAAAACTACTGTTCAAATCAAAACAACGTTCCCAAACCAATTGAAGACTGATAGCGTCTTTTAAAGGCACTATCGTATTACAATGTATTGTCAGCCATGCTGCCGGTTGAATTATCGAAAAAGGGGGGGGTGCAGAACAGAAATTCTCGACGATTTTTTGTAGATTTCAATTGTCTTCTGTATTTTTGTTGGGATTTATCTTATGTTCCAAAGGATCAGGTTCGGTTTTAATTCTTTTTTTGTTTATTGGAACATTCACCGATTGAACATCTACAATTGGTTTCAATTAAGAGATATGAAATCAGTGTTCAAATATATGTTACCCTCTGTAAATTCGACCTTCTCAGTAATCCTCGCAGCAAGAAAAACTGCTCTTTCTTTCAAAAACGTTAGTAGTTACTACTATTGTTTATACGTATCGATCGAATACTGTCGGACTTGAAAATAACATTTTCTGTAAGTCTTATTTTCCAAACAAAAATCAATCTGACGGGAAGTCCTACATTTACACCAGTAGTAGTTAGTACCAAAATAGTCATATACTCTGCCTATAAAGCCCAGCAAATTTTCTGTGTCTTATCCGTTTTCACGCTATTCTAAACTTGGTTTTTCTACTTATTGAATCTATCATGTGACGTAATAAATCCTTTATGACCCATGTATAAGCATTCTTCCAACAACATCGCTTCACATTTCTTTATGACAACTTGTTTACGTAATTCACTTTCACTTCTGCGTTCTTTATGATGGATTATTGTCCCAATCCTAAATAGTTAATAGTTTCTAGTCTGACAAAATTTCAGTGTACTTCAGCTTTTTTCATCTAAAATCAGCAATTCACCTCACAATTCTGCAAACAAAGCAATTGATACAAAGTGCTGTGGAAAACATGTGGTTGTATTGAATTTAGATTTGTAGAAACTCGGGCAGGTCCTGGTATTTCTGTTTGCAGTAATATAAGCTCAGAAAATAGATTCCAAGAAGATGCCGTCCTTTTTTTGTCATGAACAACCAGATAATGAACTGCATAACTGCTATGTCATTTCTTTCATATCTGGAACCTAGAAAGTGCTAAGAGGTAGTGCAATTGTGCCAAAACCCTGTCACTCTAAACTGAATGAAAATCGACTCGTATACGATGTAAGGGAGGTAACAATGAAATAATGATTGGGTCTGTCCACAAAAAACAAAACAAAAAAAATCATCAAAAAACAGAAGAAATAAAGGGTAACTATCCAACAAAATAGTTTTGAAAGTTATTGAAGAAAATTTTGTAATATAATGTGGATAAACGTGATAAATACATGGTTGTATAAAATAAATTATCGATCGAAAAATCCAACTGCATTTCTCGTGCGGCGTGGTATCCCTTGAAGTCCCTTCGAAAATCCAAAACGCCCTTGGAAAAATATCCAAATGGAATTTTTGAGACGTTGTATGATGATGTATTTATGAAACTGGGAGGTAACAATGAAACACATTCCTTTATTCACACACAAGTTCAACCAATTTTCCACGATCATTATCCAAAACGGTCTGAAAAATCTCATTGGAATTTGCTGTGAGTATTTGGAGACATTGTGTGGATAGGAAGACAAAAATAAAACGAGCGGATAAATACACCTCTTTTAAGTTTGTTACAGGAGGTAAATTACGAAAAGGAAAGGTGAGAAAAGAAATGAGTGCATCAAGGATAAGGGGACTGGATTGCAAGGTGGTTGTAGAGAAAGAAAGAAAGAAAAGCAGAAAAAAAGAAATTATATTGTCAGAGGACCTAATTAGATTTAGAATTGTCACCCTATTTCTCTGTGAATACGTATGCTCATAAATCTATAATAGTGCTAAGATGTATTTTTCCTCTCTCAAAAACACATACGCTATTGCACACACACATACTCACACATGCACATGCATTAAAAGATGCCTGGTAGCATTCTCTTGACCACTTTTGAAAGGCAATTTTTTCTGATTTTGGGTTAAAAAAATCTTTGCATAAAACAACCAGGCACATAATGACATCTCATTCATACCTATATTTGTGGAAGTTTTTTCACCTCGTTCCAAACGTTGGAGATGAGTATTCAAGATATTCCTCAAGACGTTCTGGATTCCATTCTTTGGGAACCATCCAGGATGATTCGTGACATTTTAAATGGTTTTAAGCGGGGGTTTTATGTACTAAAAAGCTATAATGCCGTACTGGACCCCAGATTCATGTTTCAACTTCTGAAAAGCCATGATGTAATCGTAAAATACTCATTCTGATCACAGTTTGGCAGTTTCAAGTGTTTTTTCCCGTTTTGAAATTCCAAATTTGTGTAATGTAATACCACTGTAATACAATGAGTGTCCAATATCTCAATGCTGTGTACTGTTATAATAGTTATTGTATTATTTTAATTTTATAAAATGCCACGATGGTTTGCCACGCAGTAAAATTTATATCTAAGCGGGAACATGAGTCAACTGTCATGAAATTAGCCTAATTTCAGTGAAACATAGCTTTTTCTATGTAAATTCAAGTGTAGCACAACCCCTTATTTTTCTGATATTGGGTCATAAAATCTTTTGGTTGAAACCAGAATTAGTACAATAGACAGCTTTCAAAAGCATTATACATCCCCAATTTTGCATGTGATAAATCTACATTATGTACTTAAGGGTAATATCCTCTGATACTCTGTTCAACTCTTCAACTTAAAAGTAACAATATCACGGATGGAGCCATCTCCTGCTAACCAATTAAAACAATAATCTCCTACATTGAAATGATTTCAAGGTTTTTTTTTGGAAGGGATCAAATATTTACTTATTTTCACAGGAAATTAGTTTTCTGATACTAAGTTTTACTGAGATGCATGCGTATTAATGTGTTTATGGGTTTGTATATTTGTTTGTTTGTCCGAGGGAGGAAAGTACATTCTAGTACTAATATAGATTTATGTGTATATGCATGCACAGTTTGCATTGTGGTAAGTTGCTAGAAATGTAATAGCTGTTTTCACGAGCGTTTATTTGTACAAGAGATTTTTACAGAAAGAGAATGTTGTTTGATTCTTTTTGAACAGAATGATACTTTCATAATGCAATATGTTGTGGGAGGAAGAGCAAGAGAAAACACCATTACTGCAACATCTGACTGAAAATTCAAATAATTTCAGTTATAATGAATCGTTTTGTACATTGCACTTGGATATACAATTAGAGAAAATTGAAAACAATGTACATTAATAGCTATTCGAATATACCATTTGCTTAGATAGGATTTCAACTCTAAATAAATTCCAAGAATATATCTCTCATGACTTAGGAGAGTTTTATTTTGAATTTGAATTCAAGTGTTTTTTACAAAAAAGAGGTTTTCCTTTTCATGTGTGTTCATGCGTACTTCAAGCCGAAAAAAATGAAAATGGTTGTCTTAATTCATCAAACAACGGGGGAGAGGAGAAATATTTTGGGTCCCAAATAGTACAAATACAGGTTTACATGCAACGTCACTAGTTTTAACAGAGACATTTCCGCTCATCTTTTAGTGTGCGTGATTTGTCAGCTAAATACGATAAGGGTGTTTTTTTTACTGTGTGTGACGCCAATGAACTAGCAGAGAATTGCACTTTTTTTGCAGTAAAATTTACTTTTCGAACATTTTGTCGTATGATAAGCAATACAGTATTCTATTTGGATCGGAATCAAATTATTGGTAGGCTTCAGTTTGGGCGATGTAATCAGCGTCTTTTATCTTCTGAACGCTTAGAGTCCATAATTGAGAGATTGTGAAATTGCCATACATTTGGTTGGCACAGGAATCTACTTTGACAGTCAAAGAGGCATGAGTGGACGTCACTGCGCAAATCTGTTGTTTACTTCAGTCAGCAAAGCTGAAGAATAAGTCTATGTATTTGGTCACGTCTGTTTGTTTGTTTGTTTGTTTGACTGTCTATACCATATCTGGAAGGGTGGGCAATGAGATTGGAGAGACCTGGTATGATCTTCGAAGCAGATCCAGGGTTTATTTTTGATTTTATATCTTTTTGTCAATTACGCCCATGATTTTCCACATCCCAAAGAGCTTCCAATGCATAATTAGGTCTTGGGCAATGGTGGAGAGTTGGCAACGGAAGAAGTGATTAGATATTTGCAAAATCACATCGCTCATGTCGCAGTAAGATGGCAAGAGCAGATAATATCACTAAAATTCTATCTCTGTCCACACGATATCTCCAAAATTTCTCAGTAAACAGTAAACAATAGGTTACGAGGGTAGAAATTCAATTTCAGAGCGAATTGTTTCATAATTACGTCCCTTACGTCGTAGCCATATGTCAAAACCACATAATATTACATTTTCTAGTCTACAAGATACCTGCCAAAGTTATCAAGCAAGTTCTACTTGATTTCGTCGATGGATGGATAATAGACAACCACATAACTGATCGAATTTAAAGTAAATCCATACTCATTTATCTCGCAACACATGGTAATTATATGCCTGAATCACATGATATCGCCAAAATTCTATGTCTGTCCATACAATATCTTCAAGAGATACCGGATTGATTTTGATAAAATTTTATAGGATGTTGGGCCAGAAGGGGTGGTACTATTTTGAAGCCAATCAAGGAATTAATGCTCGATTGATATACATGTATTCAGTTGTCTTTCCAATTACATTCATATTTATGCTCATGACTGCACATTCAGAAACTTATTAAGGAGTTTCAATGATATTTTGTGGGAAAGGGGATGGGTGTGAATTTTGAGGCAAGTCAATGCACAATTTTCCCTGCCTTACAAATCCAAAGCACATAATTTCACCAAATGATTGAATCTATCCATAGAATATCCTCTCTGGACAATGCAGCAGAAAACCTGTGTGAGCGTGAACTGAGAAAACATGGACTACAGTATCTGACGTGATGAAAGTTGTCACGCTTATGATGAACTTGCTCAGTTATATATATATATACTTTGCCTCCCATCATCATCATCATCATCTCAGCGTTTGTTGTTAGGTTTAGGGTTAGACATATACCTTCCCAAATATCTCATGCGGAGCTAGTGCTTTCTAAACTTAGTATTTTTGAGATGAAGTATTATTATTATTTCTATTAATATTCGGACCATCCTCAACATTCCTTTTTTTCATACAGAGTTTCGGCTGTTGTACTCTATGGCCTTCATCTGGTATGATCTGGTACGAACTGTATTTAACCGACGGCATCAGTAGTATTATTATTGTCTCATACTGGGATCAAACCTAGAACCATCAGATTACTTGCAGAAATTTCGTCTGATTCTGTAACCACTATGCTACGTGTCCATGAGGACAGCAGGTGCTAATTTTTAGGAGCCTTAAACCACAGGTGACAGTTTTTGGTGTTTTTGATGTTATTGTTTTTCTGTCTTTCATTATTAGAGGTTCCCATATGGTATCCATTTCAATGCTAGGATTACCGAGGCAGTTTTTTTGCCTAGCATATGGGCCAACTCTTTCAATTTCAGAATGTTCCAGTGTTACTCCAGATCAATTATTTCAACCTTGTTCCACAGGGGTGAATGATCCCCCTTTTCTTTCCATACATGATCAGCTATACCCAATTTGTTAGTTTCACCTTTGCTCACCCGAACCTTCAAGGGGCAACATGTTTCACCAGTGTATTCGTGCCCACAGCTGCACAGTATTGAGTATACACAGTTCTTGGTGTTACATAATTCAGTGGGTGGTTTGGTGTGGGAGAGGTAGCTGCGTAACTTTGATCTTCTTTGAATACAGCCCGGATATTATATGGGACGCAGATCTTCTGGATCGTCTCAGACACATTCTTAAGGTAGGGGAGGCAGACTGTAGTTGGTTTATGATTCCCTCTCCTTTCTCTAGTGGTGACAGTTAAACCTTTGTTGTAACCATTTTTCACGAGATTCTTGCTAATGTTACGCATCTCACAGAGGTATGTGCCAGAGTCACTACTTATTAGCTTTGCGCGGTGCTGTAAGCATCGGACTATCCCTTTTTTAACGCTGTATTGATGGTTAGAGGTGAAGTTGAGATATTGACCAGTAAACGTTGGCTTACGATACATAGATGTATTGAAACCTTGTTCTGATCTTGTTACCAGTACATCTCGGAAGGCTAATTTATCGTTACTCCCCTTTTCTATTGTGAACTGTATTGGAGCTTTGATTGAGTTCAAGTGGTCAAGTAGTAACTGTGGGTCTTCTGGATGTTGCCATAGTACGAAGGTGTCATCTACATATCGAAGCCACGTGCTTGGCCCTAGTGGTGATGTTCCTAAGGCCAATTCCTCAATGTACTCCATGTATATATTTGCCATCACTGGTGGTAGCCAAGCCTTCCTCCTGTTGGTACATCTCATTGCCCAGTTGGAAGTATGTTGTTTTGATGTACCAACCCTCTATGTTGGCCTGCTGAAACATCGGAAATGTTTCACGTGTTTTAAAAATATCTGCCCTCACTTGAAACAGAATTTCATAAAAACATTTTGCTTTTGGAGATTCAACTGTGAAGGGAGATATAAAAAGCTCAACTAACACGTTCCACAGAGTACGCATGTCTTGAAAATTAATCAATGTAGCTGTGTGCAGTTTTTATTCGAAAGGTCAAGGTCAGTGCTAAAAAGCATCCAAGTCTCGACCAGTGAGACCTTTTTGTATGGTCGGGACTGGGATGTTTTTTTTAGCAGTAAACTCTATGTATGTGTGTGATGGAAACGCTTGGTTTAAAGATTTGAATATCCCCTGCACAGGTCACACTTAAAAAGACCCTGAGTTAATGAACTTGGCCCAACTGTCTCAGATCATTCACCTATCTATTTCTCTATCTCCATCTATATCTCCATCTATCTACCTTGATCAATCTATCTCTCTCTCTCTCTCTCTGTATATATATATATATATATATATATATATATATATATATATATATATTTTCATATATATATACATATATATATGTATATTATATATATATATATATATATATATATATATATATATATATATGTTTGTCTTTTTTATTCCATTTTCTATGCCATAATCTTGCGTATAAGAAGTCATCATTTTGAACAGCGTCTTATTTTTCTTGACGGAGGTCATAGAACATTTAAGATTTCAGTGGTTTACCGGGCAATTCAATTCAAAATATAACTATTAACGTGAAGTTGGCCCTAATTTCCGGTTCTTGGGGACATCACTTCAAGCGTTTTCCTACAATCGATCCATTTCTGATTTAGATTGAAGATGACGATACGCTGCCAGTCTGAATCATCAAATGGATGCAAAAGGTATCTACTCAGTGGGTTTTTATTATTTTTGACAAAAAAAAAAAATTATAAAAAATGATATTCAGCAACAAGATTCCGAACAGAAAGTAATTTTTTGTGCAGAAATGAATATGTGTATTCTCAGGAGTAGAAGCTATTCTTTTGATTTTTAGTATAGATTCATTTTGATACTCTCAATGGATCGATACACACAAGAATCCCTCGCACCAAAATTATCTACATTCAGTCAAGCTGTGAAGGATAAAGTTATAGTTTCATTATACATATATTTTTTAGATGAATATACTATATTTTTCGAGAAACAAAAGCTATTTTTATCCATTTTTAGTATATATTCGTTGTTGAATTACTCTTTACATGAATTAATTAATTTGTTTATTCATTTAATTTACTCCAACGCTTTCGTCTTTTCACTGTTATTTCCTTAATAACATATGTCTCAGTCAGTTTTTTTTCCGGAATAGGATACAGCAGAGACTTGCTCTATTCAATCCTTGGTAAAAGGAACAAAAATATTGCTTGTAAGCAGACGCTCCGCTTGATGTCGTCAATTTCATGTATGGAAATGCACTGGAAAAATGATAAAAAGAATGGGAAAAAAGTTTTTTTTTTGCATAAATTTCATAATTTTGAAATAAAATTTAATCTTATATCCTCTATTTGTCTATTTCTGTTTTCTTTCCGTGACAGTTCAAATCGATAAATTATGTTATTTTATACTTTTTGGTGAGTATAAAACTACGTTCTTGTAACAAGCGTACAAGGTGTGCATCCTCTTAATATATCAAATTATAGCTAACTCTTTTAATTGCATTTTTCCTCGTTTCACAACATTCACGTTTTTCTCCAATATTTGATATTGACTGCAATCAATATAATGATTATATTGAGTACTACAAATTTACAGATTTTGACAAAAATATGTATCTATACATTAGTGTAATATCTAAATATCTTTATCTCTCTCTGTCTCTGTCTGTCCGTCGGTCTGTCTGTCTTTCTCTCTCTCTCTATATATATATTCAAATTTGAGTATACGTGCATGTACGAATGTTCCTATATTTCTATTCGTGAGAGCAAGTTACTTTTGACGTGCCTCAGTATGTATTTGTAAAACCTTGGAGACTGATGTCTATGCACGCCTGAATCTGCCCAAAGAGTCACCATTTGATAGCTTCTTTGAATACTCTATCCTTCCTTCTATTGTCCTTTGTTATTCGATCATCACACATTCCTTGAAGTGCAAAGAAAACGCCAAACAATGCAGTCAGAAAAAAAAAATGAGTAAACAATATACTAAACAAATTCTAGCTGCACAGAATTCGTACACGCCATGTGCACACGAAAATGATCGATTCTGAATTTGCTAAACCGATTTGCATCCCAAAATATCGTTTCTAATAACTTGACACGAAAGTGGAAAACGAATGTATTTACGTTGAAACAGCTGACAGTGCTTTTTCTATGATTACAGATGATTAACGAAGTTAACATCTTCGTCATATATTATAAAGAAAGCAAGTTTTCCGAGAAAAAGTCAGTGGAGCAATCATGTCAAAGTATTACATTCTCTTGAAACTGTTTTCCTTGGTAGAGATTCAAGAACGGAGGGGACGTAAAAAAGATTAAGGCTTACGTGCTCAAAGCTGAATACGCATGTATACATCCGTTTGTGTATATGCATGTGTGTATGCAAAAGTATGTGCTTATTGATAATAGATGCACGTATGTGTATGCATAGAGTAAATGCCATTGAGAAAAATGCATAGGAACTGAATTCATCAATGTCTGTGTGTATACATGTATATATATATATGTGTGTATATATATATATATATATATATATATATATATATATATATATATATATATATATATATCAAAAGAAAATGGATGATTCTTCAGCGAATCAAAACATATGCACACTTTTCTGTACGTGAGTGTGGCTGTATGCTTGTAAGCAAATGAGAATCGACAGAAAAATGGCTAAAAGAAGAAAAGAATGAGATATATGGCCACACACAATAATGTATATCTAATCACACACAAATATGTTCATGCACACACATGCACACACACACAAACACAAACACACACACACACACACACACTCACATATATATATATACATATATATATATATGGAATTACCGTAGTTGGACAAATAGTCAATCTTACCAACCAGCCAAGTGGGCTAAAGATTCTCCTTTCTTTGCTCGTATGTGTGCCTGATCGTATATGTGTCTGCCCTTCCCGGCACTTTTTGTCACACAACCTCGAAAACTTGATTGAGAACACCACTATATATGATCTAAACAGCATCTTCCCACAAATGTGCGTCTTTAGTTCTTTTCGGTCATTTGGACCGACAGTACTTAAATCTTGTTGAAATCTTTTAGAACAGATAAGATAACAGACAGCCTGAATACCAGATATTTTCGTCCTAAAACTAATTCTAATATATATATATCAGTGGAATATATTCGTCAGTCTCTTCTAGAGCACTTTCTCTACTCTTATGGTATCTTTTGGGACTTTATCATTGTACATTCCAACCTTACTTTGCCACTTTCCTTGTTTAAGTCAATCAATGTGCGTTGTTATTTTCCAATATTCCTGACGTCATTTGAACGTCACTGGCAAGTCTCAAGTGATTCTGATAGCCCATTCCCAGTCCCTCCCAGGCAGTTTTCCAAAAGTTGCTTCTGAGGCTCATTGGTCATAGTTCACATGAATTTGTATCATTCTGCATTATTCTTTCCCCATGTTGATATTATTTGTAAATGTATGTAATGTAATCATCGCAGTTCCATTTCCGTATAGCCAAATTGTCACATTGACATAAAGACTGCCGTAACAGTCAAATAGTTAGTAATGATCTACAAAGGCCAGAGTGGTTAATCTTATAACCAAGACCTCCAGATTAGTTCATTTACTGTATGTAGGTGGCTTACTGTTGAGTAGCTACTTTTTGAGCTATGCTCAATGAAGTGTCTAGAGTGTGAGTCGGTCAGTTTGTGAGTATTTTTTGCAAATAGTTTATACTTGTTGTATGATAATGCAATATGGCGGTTGTAATCAAATCGCAATTATCTTCTTCCGTTAGGAAACCGAAATAGATTCACATAACGATCAATTTAAAAGCATTGGTATGAATTGAGAAATATTTGAAAGGACTTTGCCAATTCGTCTAAATCGTGAAGTATACAATGAATGCATGATACCAGCTATAACTTACGGATGCAATTTAAAAAAGAAAAGTGAACTGAGAACCAACTTATGATAGCTGAGAGACAGAGAGCCAAGGAAAGATCAACGGTAAGAAGTAGATATAGAAAGTTAGATCAGAGATCAAACTAGAGTGAGCTATATCAAACTTATGATTAAGAAGCAAATATGATGATGAGGTGGACAGTTAACAAAAATAAACAGCAACTGATGGAGAAAGAATTTAACCAATTTGTGCCCCTCTGACAGTAAGCGCAGATGTAAATCAGTGCGGGATTCAAAAAAATTGAGTGAGAAATACGAATGAATGAAACGCACAAAAGATAAGAGCGCGGAAGAGAGGCATGATATTAAACAATATTCAGAAATCAATGACTATGAATAATTAGTACTATAAAGAGACGGATTTTAACCAAAAAAAAAATGTGAAAATTCATCAGGCAAGCTCCTGCTTAAACACCATACTGAAGTCTCACATTCAATACCTAAAAAGCGCTTAATTTTATGTGGACAAATGTTAACCTTGGTCTTTTGAACGCAGAACACTTACAGAAGCCGACAGGTAAGTGCATAAGTACACACACATATCTAATTGCTTTTGATTTCCCACGGGCGTTAGGGTAAAGTGAACAGGTTTGAACTTAGTTCGCCAATTCCATTCTACGAACCGTGAACCATTAGAACCAACTAACCAGAAACATGAACAATGGAAAATATTCGTAAATTAAACATAAAAATTATCATTATTTGACTTTGGACTATTTTTGAATGATCTGATTACTTTGATATTCCATGTCAACTGAAAACCAACACGCGGACACAATTTCGACTTTTCAATAGGTTTGTGTTCTTGTGTTGGTTTCACGTGTAGAAGAATCACAAATACAGAAGAAGTTGTCTTTGTCAAAGTCCGTTGTGAATTCACTGTAAAAAGAAAAGAGTTGCTTGTGACATAAGAGGTCTCCAGGGGTTGTACGGCACTAGAAGATGCTGATGGTCAGCTGATCACTGGACTAAAAGGTATGTCTAACATAAATGGTATTGGAACCATCGACTGGGGTGTGTATGTGTCGATATTTTGTTGACTGGTTGTTTATCAGTGGTGTTGTCAAGACGATGTATTGGTTCAAGTAAAATCTGATTGGCAGAGAACGCCAAATAGATCAGACAAGTTCCTCTTCGTTACTTTTTAATGATTTCGTTCTGGTAATATGGCTTAATTTCGATCAAGGGTTGACCTCGTGGCCAGGACCCCGACGCTATAATTTCACTAGAAAGTCTAGCTGTTATTGACCTGTCAGGTCAACTATCTCGGATGCAACGCACTTTATTTTAATCTTAGTTGAGGTCGTGATAAATTTGATAGTACACTTCATCAAAAATATTAATTCCACCCTGAATCGCGCATTAAAAAATGGCTCGCCGTCATTACGTAGTTAACAAGCTAGTCTTGTAGATTATCACTACCGAAGTGAATTTTATCCTAACTGTGAATTCAATACCTGGTGCAAGACCATGATATGAAAGACCAATGAATAAGGAAATGAGAAATATTCTTAAGGATAGGGAAAAAGGTGATGACTGTTTGGTTCAAACTGTGTATTCGGAAAATACTGGTCCACATCATTGAGTTATGATTAGTGTTTTTGCAAATACATGTTTCTAAGGGAAATCCGGAGAATGTGTTCCACCGATCTGTTTTCAACTGCGGAGAACATGATTGTCTTGAAAATCAATTTCCGAAATCCTGGTTTCTATCTGGGATTTGAACATCGTTGTTAAATTCCCAATCATCAATGCCACAAAGAATAGGCCAAATTTATCATTTTTAAACAATTAAAGACTTATGATCAAAAGTTGTGTACAGGTTAGGCATTTTCCGACTATTTTAGATTTAGAAGTTAGGTGGTCACTAGAGTATTAATCTAATGGGGACAATAAGAACTGAAATTAATCAAATCTCCCATAATTTTCACTTCTGACCGCTAAACACTGGTATCAAACAATATTCGTCGGTAATTATGTTCGGTCACTGATTAAAACATTTGACCAGTGGTCATAACTTCGTAATACTAGTTATGGACACTATCTATTGCTTTCCTGCTATAATCACTTGTCCCTTTCAATAATAACGGATTCTAACCTTTATCTGATGGTTCTTGTCTATAACCACTGGATGTAATCTCTAACAATTTAATCACCGACATGTATGTACAATTTGCTAGCAGACTTGTGTAAAATTAGGTCTGTGTCAGTTATTACGTTGATGGAAAATTTGATTTGATCGGACGAATATGACTGATGAATAATTCTGTATTCATAGTGCATGTATTGGGTATTCAGCCTACAAGTCCCGCTTACTAGTCATTTCTATCCAACAAAATCCCCTGAGGTTTATATGAAGTTCGTGGAATTATACCAGTAATTGAAATATATCAATAGAGGTGTTTGCAGATGCTGTTTCAGTTTGATTTTCAAGATTCAAGGCGTTGCTTTCAGTTATCACCTGTGCTGAATTAGAGATTCTATAGTTCTATACAACCACAGGAAAGCAAACGTCTCTTTACTCAAGGTTTTACAATATTCACAGAAGTGAGAAGTAAGTAAATGCATCCTTCTGTGCTCATGCACCAAATAAACTAAAAAAGTAAAGCCAAATTTTTATCGTTTTGAATAATGTAACTTAATATTCCTTTATGTTTAATGTAAATAAAATGATTTTCTACAACTTTGCACGAGTATGGAATAACCTTGCACTTAGTTATTCCTCTTAAACCTGGAAAATTACTCTCGCAAGACCCTGTATATTTGTCTTGCAACGACATTGAAGATATACTTCCCTTGTGATTTGAATTACACCTTTGACTGGTCGTGTATTCCGTCTCCCCGTCATGATTGTCGGATCCTGCAGTTATCATAACTCTAATCATAGCAAAAATGACCGAAAATTTGATCTTTTCGTTGCTCAAGAATCGCAGTGAAAGCACTGAATTATACATGTTACAAAAATATTTTTTAAATTTCAAATATCTCGATGTGTCTGCGACATTTTTTCAAGTTTTGTCATAGGAAAGTAGGACTGCAGTTCCTGCATTTTTTAACAATGGTTTGTGTTGAAAAACCGACGCTCTAGTAATATATGAAATAAAGATTGATGTATATGTAAATATTGAAACAAAGGAGTAGAATGGGCAAACACAAGTGCATTAAGCTTCACACGGATGTGTCTCCGTCGTCACAAACACTCACATTAATGAACTCATATATAGAGAAATAAGGATACTGAATTACATGTATGAAAATTGGCGATAGATATTCAATTTTTTCCTCTTCGAATCACGCAGATAGAAGGACATATACCATCTCCATATACACACATATAGATATACATAATCTAACACACATTCAAACGCACACACATTCTCCCTTTCCCATCACACACATTCTTATGCATAAACTCGAAGATACGTGCATTTCCTCACACGTATTTGTTTATCAGTATATCGCCCCCCTACACACACGGTTGAAATCTGCGTGGAAGTGAAGGGGAAATCTGAGAGATGTTTTAAACCCTCCTCACAGGTTTTATTTCATATCTATCTTCATGTCCGTTATACATATGTATTGTCTCTTCCTCTGATTTCACCATCATTGAGGAAAAGGAAATATATATATATATATATATATATATATATATATACAAACATACACAGACACACACAGATACACACATATACACACATACATACACACACACACACACACATATATATATATATATATATATATATATATATATATATATATATATATATATATCCAAACCAGCGCAGCTTTCGGCAAACTTAGAAGCAGACATAAATCTTTGTGAAAACTCAAGTCTATCGAAGCTCAAACTTCTTTGTCCTACTGCCAAGAAAGATTCATCCTAACTGTAACCCAATAAATGATTTGCACACGGATCCGGCGCGTTTGATGCCATTTTGCCAGTAGGTGTTGGAGGGGGATTCATGCTTTTCCTATTGCATGAACCACTAGGCCATCACAGTTCCTATACCCAAGTTGTTAAAAGATAGACTTTAGAAAATTTTTTTATATTAATCTCTTATTTGAAGAGATGTACATGTGTATGTATGCATTTGTGTGTACGTATGCATTTGTGTGTGTATGTGTATATATGTGTGTGTGTGTGTGCGTTTGTATGCTTGTTTATCCACATAATATAAATATCAAAAATTGCATAGATATAGCTATATATTATATATAAGTCAAACACACACGGATATACTTTGACCCCAACCCGAAAAGAAAGATAAGAGGATCGGAATGGTGTTATATTGCTTCATAGAAGAGAAAAATGTCATTTAAACGTGTACAGACGCCGTAAGGGCAAAACAAAGCTTCCTTGTCTCTTGTGCACTTGACTTATAGTTGGTTATACTCCATAAATAAAAAGGATCAATTTGAAAAATCAAATACATCTGGTTTACACGGATATCAACGATCGTACGACTTCCTCTGAGGCGCTGGACGTGATATGTTGTCTATATAAAACAAACTTTGAAGAAGCCAGTCAATTGACAATGACATGTGGGTGCGGCTCTGTGATAATGTGCCTACAATTGAGTCACCTGTTCGAAAGAGACTTGCTCATATATCTCATTTAAAATGTAACTGGTATGTAATGAAATTAATTGAATACTACATGACATGCCCTCTGATAAACATATATTTCACTGTATACGTTTCAGAGAGAGTATGCCAACACTGCCGAAAAGGAAAACAGGTACAACCCCCCCCCAAAAAAAAAATCACTCAAGGAAGGAGCAGTCATATGAGAGTCTTGCTAAATGTATCCTTACATTATAAATAAAAATCTATTGAGAGTAAAATCTGGTGATGAATTGATCTTCCCTTTCAGTTAAAAATTGAACAATAAAGTAGAATAGAAAAGCAACTAAAAAATATTTCACTTGTCTTTCAGTATAAGATATTTGATATAAGTGGAAAATCTTGAGTGATTCCTCGCAAACACGCACGCACACACACACACATATATATATATAGAGTGAGCGAGCGAGAGAAAGAGAGCGAGAGAGAGAGAGAGAGAAATGCCAGAGAGACAAATGTGTACGTATACTATGTGATGTTGTGTTTGCGCATGTATAAGTAGAAAATACAAAGCTTAAGTACAAGTCTACATAACGTTAACTTCTGTTACCTCCGATAAATCCCAGTACCGACATCGATAACAGGTTGGTTAATGCAAATGAGCTTCACTCTGCTAACTTGACATTTCATTTTAGAGAAAGAGAATTAGGCGTTAGCCGGACTAATAGAATAATACATAGGCTGAATTTGGGAAACCAAGCTGAAATATTAACGTATTTCCTATTGAAATAAGTTATTGAAGATTTACCGTCAACTCAACTCAGGCTTAATTGAGTATACTCGCTCTTCTAACTGGAAAAGAAAGAAATATATTAAAAGGGTACAAGTTTAGGCAAAGACTGTAATCCACCTTACACAGCTGAATCTTAAGTTATGACATACAGCCAAATCTAACGATATGGTGAAATATTGATGGGGGTCACTAGATTATTGACAGTGATATTTCATAAACGATATCTGGCATTAGAGTTATTGCCTGATGGGAGACCTTCATTGGAGTTTCGGCTGTTAAGATAGAAAGTGTTGCACAGACTCATAAATATGTGTGTTCACGCATGTATTGTACCGACACACATCAACACACACACGCATATTTTGGGGTTGTGTCATTATGTGTAGAGAGATTTAAGGAAAGTAAAAGTTTTTTTTCCAACTGAGAGCCTAAACCTGACGTTGCATCATTGAATATATTTGATGAGCAAATTAAATTTAGTAGATCAAAAAGCCTTCACTCTCTCAGGCATGGATTTATTCAGATTCGCTATTTTCTGTGGTAGAACACCTGACCGAAATACATAGAAAACCAGAAGCGAATATTTTAATAATAAGATCTCTTTGGAATTTTCTTATTCTATAATTCAGAACAGCCTGGGTATATTCAACAGAATTCATATAAAGAAGACTTACTGTGTCAAGAAAGCTTGAGATAGTGTGATGTCTGATAGTGGGTTGCAGATGGTTGGACAAAAATTTGGTAATTTTCAGACTCATACACAACTTCATTCAAGTATTTTGGCTAACTAAAAATTGTCTTGAAAAACGATAGTGAGTCATAATTCAAAGAGTATACTAAACATATATTTTCTGCATACTAAAGATACTAGGCTACTGTCTATGACATATTTTACCATACATAGTATTTTGGAAAATTAATTTCGTTTCCCTTCTTATAGCTTGCGCTTGATCGATATAGACGACATATGGTTCCCGAGTGGTTACAACCAAAAGATATAATGTTGGTTTTCTGGGGCGTTGGTAATATATATATATACATAAATATATAATGCCCATGATACTCTGGGAATGTATGTAAATCTATCTGCTGTTCAAATGACCATTTTCTTGATAATAAAAATGAAGAATCCAGTCGCCAGGAGAAATATGGAGCAAATATGCAAATTTCTATTGAGCACGTATCTGTGGTGATCAGACCTCTTAATGTGAAGTGAACATAAAAATCCTCAGCTGAGATTTGGAATTCACTCACCTATATTCATAGGCCGTACTTTCAACTTTTACACCATCCACACATTGGAAAAAATGCAAAGCTAAAAGTCTTTACTGGTTGACCGGTGACATTACGTAACAGATATGCTGATGTAAATTGGACGAGTCCCTTCGCAGTGTTCATTTTTTCATTCCGAAGTTTTTAAATTGATGCATGTTTATTTGAAATCATGAAACGACCTATCATTTTTGGATATGAACTTGAACCGTTTCACTAAAGTCCCTCCTATAGTCCTTACATTGCCTTGCATATCTACATCGCCATTTTCATGAACGTGTATCGGCAAGTTAGGCAACATGACGTCATTGAAAGAAATTTCTCACTTAGAATATATATATATATATATATATATATATATGTGTGTGTGTGTGTGTGTGTGTGTGTGTGTGCGTGTGTGTGTGTGTCTGGAGACCAATGAGCGGATTCACTATTCCCTTCAAGACAGACGCTATGATTAAAGAGTTTTTGATGTTATAGCCAGCAGTACTAACGAAGTCGTTTGCCACGATATGAAAATGTCAGGTTGTCTAGTCGCAGAGGATAATTCCTATCTATGAGTCGATCAAATATAATGTACGTGTCAACATCCTGTTCTTGATGCCTCACTCCCACTCACTGATATATATCTATGTGTGATATTATGTGTCTATGTGTGTGCGTACGATAATCTGTATGCAGTAGTTCACATGATACACCTACATTATCACCCAAGTATGAATTTCAGTACACACACACACACACACACACACACACACACACATATATATATATATATATATATATATATATATATATATATATATATGCATATGACGCATGAAAGTGAGTCCTTAAAAATTAATGCAAATCCACAAAGTAACACGTATTCATATAAAGCGTTGGATTTAACCTCATGATACATCGTATTACGTGAATTCTTTTTCCATATGATATACTGGTAATGTTCTTAGCCTCTTCATTCTGTTTGGCTTTCACACTCTCTTTTACCCTTTTTCTCTCTTTTTTCTCTCTTTCTCTCTCTGTTTCTCTTTTTCTCTCACACCTCCCTCTCTTCTCTCTCTCTTTTTCTTTCTCACTCTTCTTCCCTCTTTCTCTAGATCACCCTCTCTCGTCTCGTCCTCTCCCCCTCCCTCTCTCTCACGCACGCAAACCAACAAATTGAGTCCTTTGTAATCAAACACCCCGGTCTCTAAAACAATTACACATACACAAAGGGGAATACGCCAATAAAAAAAAAAATTGATTTCAACGTCTCTGGCTATCTACACGTCCGGGATGTGCTTTTATACTTTTACTAGACACAGTGAATTGAAACAGTGACATCAAAAAGTTTTAACTTTTGGTGAAGGTATATTATTGCATTGTATATTAATGCGATTATTTCTATTCTTCCGCTTGTCGCTGTTACGTCCAAGTTTTCTGATATCTTACCATTGGTAATGCAGATCAAATATTTGTTCATCGTCTCTACTTATGAACATATAAGCAAATGTTGACTTCATGCCTCCATACATGAGCAGAACTAAGAATCGTATATTGAAAACTGGAGGTAAAACCTTATATTATGAACATATCCCTAATTATTATAGGAAAAAGGTGTTTTCAACACTATATTCGTATAGATCATAATAATTTAGCTAGTGTCTGCAGTGGCTTTTATTACTTGTATGATTTCCTTTTTCGTGGAGCAACAACGACTTTGTTTCATATGTAGAGCAAGAGTGTTGAGGACAATAGATCTGATAACTCAATTCATGATAAGTATTTTTTAAAGTTGGTTTACAGTAAAAGCCAGGGATGATTTGTAAGGAAAACAAATGCAATCTTTGATAGTTCCCTTTATGAAAAGAAGACACTTAAAAGAAGGTGTCTCTTATTTTTAATCGGCTTGGTATAACTGGACTGCCTTTTGAATTTTTTGACTTTATGTTAGGCAAAGAGCGGGTCTCTCAAATGTTTTTTGAACCTGTTTGAGTCTTCAAACTGATACATGAAAAATCTTCTAGGTATAGGGAACATTATGTTTAAAAAAACAAGAAGAACCTAAACACATTCACCAGGTTTAAATAGTACGCAAGTTCTACTTGAGTGAAATTATTATGCTGTTAGAATTATACATAAAAAACCGAAATAAGAAGAAAATTCCGTAGGAGAGCATCACAGATAGAAACAACATGGCTTTTATAAGTTCCCCAGGCACCTACATATATTCAGGAGTTTTCATGAACAAACTAACATATAATGACGAAGAATATCATTCATATTCCTTTACGTAACCAGCATAGTAATAAAATTGCAATTTTCCCTAGTTGTCCTTTTAGAATGAACCTGAAACGAGTAAAGACACGACAGAAAGCCATTACAAATAAGTATTCATATACTTTACCTATATGAAGGTGTAAGATTTAACTTTCTTCTTTGCTTCATGAATTAAACACAAGTATTTTGAATTCTTTTATGTGCAGACTTTAGACTATTCGCTTAAAACGCTAAAAGTCATTGCATTTTTAGGTTAAATGAGAAGATATTTTCTGCAGATTCCGACTACCAGACGTACACATCAACGACAAAAGTGGTTGCTGCTGACTGTGTGTGTAGTGTATAGACTATGAGTTATTTTGTAAACCATTGATCGGAACGATGGATACGATTGTAGATATTTTCATGATATATTGTTTTCACGGTTTGAATGGAAATATAGTGCAAGCTAGAGCAAGGACTCAAAATAATAAATTAAAGAAAATATATAATTCTTTCTATCAGATAAACGGTACACCACTTGGTAAAGCGTCAGTGGGACTATTTTGTTATTTGAAATTTGAATCAAAAGACATTAGTGAAGGCATTGTTCTGTTGTTTCTTGGTCATACCGAGGGATTAAATGGGGTAATACTCTAATCGGCCGATGGTTCCACAACCCCCACCTTCTTTGGAAAAAAAGAGAAGATAACTTCTGCCAGAGCTACAAGTTTGCAAAATAGTTGAGACAACCCCTTATTGGAGCAGGGTAATTTCTAACTTTAAATTCTATTTATGAATGAGGGGAAAAGTGAATTCACTTTCACTGGAACTTTCAAGTCAACTATTCAGTGTCAACGGTTCAGATGTTTCCCTTTCATTAGCAATTACGCAAAAGGAATTTTTCAGGGAATAATCAGATTTTGTCTTACTAATCCTCATTCTTGTATAGACTGATCGAGAGTCGATTCAATCTGATTTTTCAAGGAGAGTAGCAAACAAGATGTATAGGAAATAGAACTAATATTAGAGACACTGGCTGCACGACAAATTCGAAGAACACTGATTGCTTCGATGGTAAAGGAGGAGATATTCATTCTGGGGATCTGTGATAATAAATCGATTCTAACAAACTTAGGAAGGCTTGAATAGAATTGGTCGAGAAAGATATCTTAAATTGGGAGCACTGAGAAAATACAGATAAAAGCCAGTGCATTGTTAGGAGAGCACCATTCCAATTACTGATTCTGAAGGACTCAGTTAAAGTCAAATATATTGGCATTTAACTTTCCCAGGGTCATAAAGACAGCATCATGGAGCACAAACTTTCAAAAGGAAAAGAAAAATGGTAGGAAATGTTTGCTGTTTTAATCTTTACAATATGTTCTCTCACGGAGTGCCGATGGCAGAGGAAAGCATAAACCAGTACAACACAGACAATCAGGGGGATATTTGAAGTTTGCAGCAATAAAAGAATTGCATGTAACATTCAACATATCTGAAAGGAATCTAAAATAATCTAATTCAGTAACTAAGCAATTAGAATAATATTAATATTGCAACTCCGTTCAGTTGACTGGGCAACGGGGATTGAGTCACGGCTAAGACCGGGGTAGGAATAATGCAGATCTATTTGGCTTAGGCACAAAAGTCTCAATAACTAAGAAAATTGAGCCGTACTTCGATAATCATGCAAACTCTCCTTGGGGTTCAAGTTGAGGTCTAATGCAAAACTACATTTGATTAAATTCTACAAAAATTATTTGATCGAATAAGATATGATAGAAAGCGACAAAAACATAAAGAATTCTCGTCAAAACGTTTTTTGAAGATAAATACATGTAATGACTTTGAAAATAGTCTTTACTACGGCTAGTATAGATTTCATCGTATCATATTTTCCTTCATATCATTCTTCCGGGTGTGTGAATTGTCCCAGCACAGCTCCAGTTAGATAGATTGACCCATTGACAGACAAATATTCAATAAATCAAGAATAGTATGATGAATTTTCAATCACCTTACGCTCCCAGGTTTTAATTACAATTTTCTTTTGATTGATGCGAATCATAGTCGTAACTATTAAGAAAGATTATGCGATCATTTTGAAAATCAGTCAGGGCAAAGGATACTACATATAATTGACTTTATTATCATATTGACTTGAGTCACAAATACAATGCCATTAAACAGCGAAGCCTAGTTATGATACAAACGCACCAGTCTCTCTCAAAAGTTAACTGGATGATGGGACCCAAAGGAACTTTCTCCGATAACCAGTCATTGCACAACATTTCATTTAAAAAATCTTCAGATTTGTATTCATCATCAGCATTATAGTGTCCGTTGTCAGACATAAATCGTCTCCCCCAGCGATTCGCCTGACATTTCTATCATTGGCGTCTCAGAACCAGTACTTTCTGTATATATCTAATTCACCACGCCACCTTGCTTTCACTCGGCCATAATTTTGCATATTATCACCGGGGATCCATGTTGTGAGTTGTTCTCCCCAGCAGTTGTCTCACATTCTATGTCCAGTCCATTGCAACCTGATTTTTAAAACAATGTCAGTGATGTTTGGGACTCTTTATCTTTTCACTGATACGTTGTGCCATCTCCTGATCTTTTTTTGTTAGGTTGAGAATGATTTGCTCGTGTGCATATTGCTTGGTTCTTAGATTGATGGTCAATCTTTTGGCTCGGCCCCATGTTCCTCTTCCATGGGGAGGATGCATCAATTGTATACCCTACGTTTTAAAGCTCGTGAGATTTTTCTTGTTCGATAAAGTCGGGCATGCTCTTCTGGAAGCTTGCCACCAACTGTGATTCTTCGATTGATCGCCTCTTCTATTTAAAACATCATTGAGAATTGCTGTCTTAGGTAGATGTAGTGGTCTTTTTTTCAGCTCTACATTTCCGATTCGGATCGTTGTGTCCTTGTCCACAATTCGTTTGCTGTACATCATGTTCGTTTTCCAGAAATTTATGTCGGGGCCAACTTTCTCGTTATCATCATTGATCTTGTCTAGCATTATTTATAGGTTAGTAGTATTGCTATCAAAGAAAAAGGGTAATGAAATACACTTTGGAAAGAATGCTCTCATCAGCTCAACTCTAACGTTCAATGCCTGAAGAAATAATGAAATCCTAACACCTTCCACTAACCATATGAGTATTTATTTCCCCAATTCCACACGACTATATCCCTCAAATGACATCGAAAATAACACTTAAATAACAATACTGATCTTATTGAATCTTTTTATTATCTCGGAATGTTGTATCGATGAATCGATGGGATATGAGAATTAAATTAACAGATCAACTTAATTTCCAGATACGACCATCACCAGAGAGTGACATGGATCATTTCAAAAGGTCAAAGCTCATAATCATACGCGTATTAATCAGATATGTGGATTCACGCCAAATTTGGGAATCAAAACCTTCAGATTAAGAAATTCAATGTCTAATGTAAATGTGAATCGAACATAATTGAATAAATATCACAATATTAATAATGACTTTGTGTTAAGAAATCATTGATATAGCTATGAACAACATTTATTACACTGGTATAACCGATTCTGTAAATTGCACATAGCTTTTAGAGCAGGATTTTTTTTCCAATTCATCTTTGCTCTCAATAAAAATGAGATTTAGAGTTGGTTTATTAAACACAAAGCTTGCTTTTCTTGTTGATATAAACCAATTTTTCGTTGAATAGGTTTTGGGCAAATGAAAAGGTTTATTTGAGGGAAGAAATAGTCTCCTGGGAGAGAGGAAAGAATTATTAACAATGCCAATCAAAACACCCTTTCCCTTTCTCACGCAAACATATGTAGACACATGAATACAGAGCCACCTGAATGAATATTCGTATTCTATAGTTTCTAATTGACAAAATGAACAATAAAATATTGAATAATCGAGTCACTTTTGCTAATGCAGGCTTCTATATTTCAGACGCTCAACAAACTAAATTTGCTTCAAAATGTTCAATACGTGGAATTACGCAGACATCTTCAAGTCAGTAAACAGACAAAAGAAATCCGTTTTATTATGAACTTGTAGTCAAATCAAACAACAGAAAAACAGAAACAGTGATCTAAAATTGTCCACATTGAGTGATGTAACGTGACTAATCTTGTTTGCTGGAACAGAAAATCAATTCTTGAGCACAGAATGTATAAAACACATAGACACATGACAAACTTGAACATATACACATGCAAAGAATACAGACGGACAAGGACAAACATATGCGCTCGTATGAACACACACACACACACACACACACACACAAACACACACACACACGCACACACATACACACACGAATAAGTTTGTATGAATTTTATCATTTACGTGTTTTTCAGATATCTTTTTCGTATCTTGAAAATGTATGAATTATATCTACGTTTTTCTGACATTCTTTCCAGTCGAATCCTACTTCCTCGTTTGAAGATGTGAAGAGTTTTACTGTTGCATTTAAAAACAAACAAACATGTTTTTCAAATATAAATCTATACTTATGACAAAAAAGTAAGTGCTCTTAGCCTCACCCTGAAAATTCCAACTTTTCCCGTTACAGTGACTGCACCTACAAAACCTTGAATTTGGTTGCTCCAAACCGAAACATAACCACCATGATTTGACTCGACTCTATTTCGTTTGAAAAGAGGTCTGGTTCGAAAATAAATCCATCAAAAATTTCCAAGAAAATGTCTGCTTTTATAATGTTGTCAATTGTCAATCCCTGTCCGTGGTTTAATTGGACTATTTCTCTCTTTGATATTCATTTCCCCACTTTGTTTGAATAGTTTACCCTCCGGCCTTTTTCGGGTCTAGTGCTTTGTAATGTTGTTCGCACTGTAATGTTGAAATAAGTTCCTGTAGGCACGCTTATTACTTGTACTGAGCTGATCGTGTTTATTTTCTCTTTATGGATATCTCGTTTTTGGGAACTATGTCTCCGTGTTCAATGCACCTCTGTGTTTTTGGAGTTGCTCCGTAAGATCAGGTGACTTCGCTTGATTCATAAAAAAAAAATGAATAAATGAATAAGAATAACATTGCAAAATTCAGATCCGTCAATATCTCATAACATAAGTGGGATCGTTCTGTTATGCAATTACATGAATTGGGAACTGTTCTTTGTACATTCAAAATTAATATCGGTTTCCGTAGATGGCAGGTTTCATTGAAAACTTCAAGGTTCTATGTAAATATCAAACAATGCCAAAAGTATGATCACTTATGTCACTATCAAATGCATATAATCCAGAAATCGGATATATCGGAAAAAATCCCGAGAAAAACAAAACAAATTATCCGGAATCGAACGAAATTCTATATTGATTGATTCAGGAAAGACAATAATTGTTGTCTCAATTATTGAGGTTTATTGAGTTCATTTTGCACACAAGTGGAATGAATAAAAGTTGCTGGGATATTGTCAATAGTTTTGAAAAGAGTCATTAACGTTTTCCCAGGCATTTGAACTCATTCTTCATGTTTTTTTTTCTGTCGTCATTCACACAATGTTTCAGCTGATATATTTCATGGCCTCTGGCAGATGTTCAAAGGATATATAAAGTGAGAAGTATTGTCAACAAACTCTTTTTTTGAATATTCAAAAAATATAAACAGCAACCCTTTAGAACGTAAGTTGAAGATGATTTCAAATCACTCGTTTGTTATGCAGAAACATGTATACTGTGTCCCCATCCCTCAACATCTTGAGATATCTTTTAAAAAGTTGATTGAAGTCAAAGAAAGAATTATTGTAATATGAATTTTAATTGGAAGATACAATGTTGTCTTCAAAAACATACAATATCAGGAATTCATAATGGGGGTATGGAAAGTGCAGAAAAAAAAACTATTCTTAATGATTTCTATGTATCCGCGAATTTATAATAAAATTTGATATCAGAATTTAATATTTTCTCTACATAAGACGATAATCCATCGTTTAATGGACTTGCAAACATTTTATTTGTGGAGATCTTGAAGGAATCATTATTTGCCACTGAAGTAGAACAACATAAGTTGTTTTAAGAATTATATCGAGTGAGATCGAAAATCTTTTTTCCAATTGATCTAGATGTACAAACCTGTACATGAGTAGTATATATATATATATATATATATATATATATATATATATATATATATATATATATATATATATATATATATATATGTATATATATATATATATATATATATGTATATATATATATATGTATATATATATATATGTATATATATATATATAAATATATATATTGAGCAATTGATTCATGTGATCCGACAGAATAGATGTAAATTGCGTTACATAATATAGAAGCATATTTGAAATGATCCATCGTATTTACATGATAAATGTATCACTCAACCTAGACAACGTATACGAAAACAATCGCAGAAAACAGGGTTAAAGAGCGGCCGATAATGTAAATGCCCAGAAAACGGCCTTGAGCCTAAATTTTCATCTCGTTTACATTTGGTGTATTCATTCCTTTCAACGCAACAGTTATGTATCGAGTAATAGATGTATGTGATCGGACTGAATAATCATTTTTTTGTTTTATATTACTGACACATTTCTTTTTGTGGTTCGTTAGGTATTATGCTGTGCAAAATCAATAAAACGTTGAGATTTCTGTAACAGAAATACTTTGACAAAAACTAACTTTTTAATAGTTTCCGATCAATTTATCTAATCTGACATTCAGTGACGATACACAATCTGTTTGAAGGTTTATTATAATTCCTAATTACTGTTTATTTCACATTTCTTTATAAAGTGATATAAAAGTTATGGTAATAACTGAATATGAATTTAAAGCTGGAGTTGATTCATACATGGGTGAATATTAGATATATTATCATAAAGTCATATTAAATATTGAAAACATTTCTCTTCATGCACGGCAAGTCGCAGTGAGTTATTGAAAAACAAAAAAAATCAATAGATAAGCTCAAGTAACCTGCTGTTTTTGGCTGATAGAGTTATGAGACTTTTGAAGGTAGAGCGCAAATGCCAGACATATAATTTTAAGATGTAGGCATTTTTTCGATAACCAACATTGTAGAAGTAAAAGGAAATTGCCTTTTGCTTTTCGTCGTCACTTAAATAAGGAGACAGCCATTCTGTAGGCTCAAAAATCCGAATATCTATAGGTAACGATTCTAGGGAATTAATGAAGTGAAGATTCGTCGTAATTTTTTATATAAAAGAGTTGGAAACTTACTGATGTAAACGAAAAAGATTAATACTCTAATCCTTAATTGAATTCGAGCGCTGTGAGTCAGTCTGCGACATATCAAACTGAAAGAGAGGAAGGGGATAATCCAAACGCATGAACACAATAAATTGTTCTGCTATGTATGAGGGTTCGGTAGCTGGCTGCTGACTACTACTACTGTTGATATTTGCTTGCATGCTTGTAATATAACTTAATTACTCCAACAACTATCGATTCTTTTTGTTTTTTTAACTCTAAATAAGTCCGATAGGTTTACAAAGTTACCTTTGTCAACCTTTAAAATGGCTGCGTAAAGTGGAGATAGCCTTTCAGTTGTCTGAAAACAATACGAATTCAGATACATTGATTTTCTTTTAGATTAATCACATCAAGATTCATTGTAAATCAAGTATGAAAGAGTTGGAAACGGTTTATAGCAAAAAAAAACAACAAAAAACAACCCCCAAATCATATCATTATTTCAGTTCATTATAATTCATGACAAGCCATTCTAATCAAAATGGGTTTTAGAAATTATTACGGTTCATTATCGTTGAATACACTCGTTCTCATACGATCAGCGAATTCATGTACCTGTCAGGACGGGTTGGTACCCCCAAGACGAGACTAACTTTGTATATCAGGTGCTGTAGGCATTCGGGGATTATGCAGAAAGCTTTTGTGATGGTCCCGTTATTTTACCCACGATGAGACAGATCACTAAATCAACCTCAATAAGGGCAACTCTTTACTTGCCCACGCCTTTTGAGTGTCAAGAAATGGATGACAGATCTCGCCATTGAAAGATCCATGACATAATCTAAGCTGTTTATGTGAAGCTCCACTGTGGGTACATCAGAAATGTAAATAAAATACATTTTAATATCATGATTTAAACAACTTGAAGATTTAAATATATCAGCATGCATCTCATAATTTCACACTAAGCTGACACCAGTGTCTTTACCTGAAGAACGACTTTCACTTTAACTTCGCTCATTTTCTCTTGAAAGTAGGAAAGAATTCTAAGAAAAGTTTCGTTTCCGTAGTAAATAGAGTAAACTCTCCTTTCAACACACTCATTCAAACGGCACGATTCATTGACACATTTCTTCTTACAGCATATTTGCTTTTTATATTCTTGCAAGTTCAGTTGCTGCGGTTCATTGATTTTATTTGCAGTCCTGTAACCTGTAAATAGGGCATTAGACTGTGAAGAGGTGAAAAAACGTTTGTGCTCATCAATTTTTTTTTTTTTTTTGAAATGGTCTCCTTGTTTTTCTGTACGATTGGCTGCAGGGACTAATCTAATCTAAACGCAATTTCTGAAGATAAAAGTGTCTCGCTGTTACGAAATCAAATAAATTCTTGCTCTTATTCCTCTGTTCACCTTACTTTTCAGTCTCTATCCTTGCTCCTTCTTCAATTAATCTCGACTTTTTCTCCCTCTTTATCCCCCCCCTTTTCTCATTTCCTCTCTTCTCTCTCATTTTTCAGATTTTTATCACCGTCTTTTTCTCTCTTTATCTTCTTCTTCATCGAGAGGTTCTTCACTCGGCTTTTTTTTTAGAATTTGATTTTTTATTATCCCCCCCGTTCTTGTTTCTCTTTGCCTTTCCCATTACCCTTTTTTGTGTCTTATTTTGACGTTTTCTCCTCTGTTCTTGTTCTCATTTCACTCTCCTCCTTCCTTCTACCTCTTCTTCTCTTCTCTGGCTTCTTCTTTCTCATTTCTTGTCAAGTCCCCATTTTCATTCCATGTAATGAGAGCATTCCCTGTCCTTCTTCCTTCTCATTCCCCTCTTGCTCGTTCTCCTTCGTCTTCTTCCGGTCTTTCCTTTTCAATTTCATCTTTCTTTTCTTTTTTTTCCCTTTTCACACACACACACACACACACGCACACACATACACACATACACACACACACTAACATACACACGCACTCACACTAACATACTCACACACACACACACTAACACACACACACTAACATACACACGCACTCACACTAACATACTCACACACACACACACACTAACACACACACACACACACACACACATATATATATGTGTGTGTGTGTGTGTGTGTGTTCTGGAACCGTCTCTTTCAGCTCTTTGCAATACTCACCTCCAATTCCATCCTTATTCATATCTCATGAGATAATCTATAACCACAAAATAAAGGCCTCAGACACCCATGCAAAGCTAGACAAGATTCCAGATATTTATTCAAATAACATACACTTTCTGCTGTCTGAAGTTATTTATAACTAACGATAAAGGCCAAACAGTACTGTCCTGATTTCTACTGTAGATTCCATTTAAGATCTCAGATACAAATGGAGAAGCAGGGCCTATGACAATATCCAGTCTCGACATTCAATAACAGTTTCGATTTTTTCCTTCAATTGATGGGAATTTGCTTTTTTTCCACGAATTTTCCAAACAGACTTTTACGACGGATATTCTACCAAAAGGTCCGTAGAATCTGAACAGTGAGTGAGAAATAAATGCAGTAGAGAATTTTGCTGCAACCTCTGTGATACATACTTTTTGATATTTATGCTTACTTGCCTAAAGTTTTTTCTTTGGATAGGATAAAACCAAAAAATACCATATACGTGTTTTTTCACATGAATATTGGTTGTGCCTCGTATATGATCCTATTTTGTAAATATTTCCGACAGAAGTCACGAAAGTATTTGTTATTCTGGGACTTTTTTTCTTAGCAAATACAGGAAACATCCATCATAATCAAGTAGTAGTTTATGTAAATATGAGAATCCGGTGGATTAAGATGAAATTTATGGAAGTGTTTAGGAGACTAAATTCTTGAATTTAACTGAATATCTAATAAATTATCAGAGTTTGGGGAAAGTGATATGAGACAATTCTAGTTATCAGTGAATCACAGTGAAATATAAATGATAAATATCTCTCCATTTGTTTAATACTTTGTTTGTAATTTTTGAAGTCGAACATTCTCTAAATAGATAGTGAAATTATTTGTTCTTTCATTCAATTTGGTTCTGGAATAGAGTAAAATCCAAACGGTGCTATCCTGTGACTGGATAATACGATTCAAACGTAGTAAGGCAAATCCTTCACGTTAAGTAATAACAAAGGTTATCCTCAGAGAAATGCTGGACCCACATAAAAAATGTATATCCAGATCTCAATCCCACTGAGTGCTCATTGGGAATATTTGAACAACAGATTCACCCTACAGAAGCTCCACCACACAACTTGCTGTTATTATCTTGGCATGATATCCCAGAGGAAACTTCCAAGGTAAAATCAGTGCTTGATCGGGCAACCAGTGATTTATCAAGCAGATAGCCATGATGTTTGACTCATTAGTGTATATGGGCTTATGTGAGCGTAGTTATGAATCATGGCGTCTTTGGTCTTGGCAGAGAGAATGAAACAAATCGATTCGTGGCACATTATTGACGAAATTCCAAAGAGCAAACGAATGATTGACTTTTATCTATCGTGTTATGTTCTTTGAAGCAAAGGTTAGAAAAGTCA
The DNA here is from genome assembly GCA_963457665.1 of Thysanoteuthis rhombus. NCBI lineage: Eukaryota > Metazoa > Mollusca > Cephalopoda > Oegopsida > Thysanoteuthidae > Thysanoteuthis > Thysanoteuthis major. The sequence goes on from OY735200.1 coordinate 29,541,782, forward strand.
GTGAGTTGACCCATTTAGAACATTGCGTTTCCGAAAAGTTGAGGGCAGAGTATTATAGTTACTAAAAAGAGTTTTACAGAAAGCAGCAATCAAGAAGAAAAAAAAAACTTAGTTTGACTACAACAAACAAGTTTTCATGAAGTCAGTTCATGAAAAATGCAATTTGGGATATTTGTCGAGTATCAAGAGTTCATTCTCCTTTTGGGAATGGAACAGAAAAAATAACAAAGAAGGTACAAAAAAAAGTGAGAAGAGGGAATTTAGAAGAAAGTTACGAGCATGGGACATCTGGGTTAAACATAGTTAAAAAGATGAGGAGCGAATCCTGTGAGAAAGAATATCAAGTGACAAATAAGAAAGAAATAACAAAATAAAACAGAAGATTGTCAATTATGGATAAGGCGCAACGCACCCACCTGATCCCCAAAAGAGAAAAAAAGCAAAACCTGGTAAATTTATCGATGAAAGTAATCATCATACAACCGGAAATAAAACAAATGGATACCAAATAATGATTTTAGAATACAGCAGAACGTTGTGTTGATTTTGTTTATATGTTTTTTATTTTTATCAATGAAAGAACATTAAATCAATATCTTATTGTGATCCATGTAATAATCAGACCTCTTGTGAAGTTTGGAAACAAAAGGTTTTTATTTTTTTTCACGATTGTCTTCATTTTCTATATTCTCATCATTTGATTGACTACCAAATCAACTTGTACGTTACTTCTTCCCTGTGTTAGTGGAACGTCCTTGTCAAATAACTGCACATAAATTGTGATAAAAGCATAACATATTGAAGGCATCTGGATATCAAAGAAAAATGGATATTCGGTCATCATGAATAGCCCTAATGTCACCCATGGCAGATATTCCAAAATGTCTCTTCGTGACAAGAGTTCTCAAATCAGTCTTCCAGTGAACAATTGACATAATATGATATTGAGGACAGAATTAGTCGAATTTTTTCTACCATACATAATTTTGAGAATTACCACTTGGACAATCCATTGGAAATTCAAGGTGACTACCATGAGTGGTGTAAAGATTGTAATCGCATTAACATTGCGTCAAGTAGTGCGATATACATGATCTCAGTGCTATAACATTCATTTCTATGAATGATGCGGAATTTTGAACATCCAATCGTTAGAAAAAAAAGTCGATCTTAAAACAGTTGTTGCTTGGAATACCATTGCTGATGTGTAAATAATTTGATGCTTTTATCACAGAATGTACTATTAGCTTGACATTCTCTGCAAAGAGACCCTGCCATATTCATATAACAGAGAAAAAACTAAAAAACGACGTATAATTGGGTCGTTTTGCAATTCAAAGCGTTTTGAGAAATGTTTTCATTGACTATTGACTCCATCTTTTGATTACATTTTGACCAGTATGTCCTTTCTTATCGACTTTTTTTTTTGGCTTTCTTAACACAACTCATGTATTCGCTGCCATAGGCAAACAGTGCGGATTGAATTCTGATACAAACAGCTGATGAATATAAATGGTAGTAAAAACATTCAACGGTTGTGATTTACAATATTTCATCTGATAAAATTAATAATGAAACATTTCTGTCATCGTTTCTGTTGCTTTTATCGCATTTTTCGGTCATTTTTTGGTGATCATTAGAAGCCACATAGTATTGTTGCTTACTATTTCTTTTAGTAACCGTATCATAGTCCACCATTCCTGCACAAGTGATAGTTAAAGTTATGCGGTATAAGTATCAGCATCAGTAGTGTGGTTCTGCTTGATATGATCATTTGAAAAAGAAAAGTCATTTGGTCAAGATTTGACAAAACATGCACTTGACAAAGGTGGAAGAATATGCTGACAGATACATTGTCTAAACCAATGAAAGTGAAAACAGCAACCAGATGATAATAATGATAATAATAATAAGATTAATAATAATCATAATAACAATAATAATAATAATAAATCCCATAGTTGTTTTCTTCACATATTATTCCTACATAAACGCACAACGTCTTCATCTAAAAGATCACTACTTTGTTTGTAATATTAAAAAGATTTCCTTCATCCATGCCTAGATGAAAAAAATATTGACAGGTTGTGTGTAGTCATGAATCATAAAGGAAGACTTGAAAGTTGTGAATCATTCTTCTGGAGAAAAAGATTCCATGTCTTTGTTTGAAGTTACTTCCGTCGATTCATATTGAAATTTGAACCATACAAACTATGTTTGTCTGTATTCATAAGAAAAGATGACTTGCTATTTCTCACGAATTTATTAACCTGCTACTCTAGTTGTTGTGACCTTTTATCCTTCAAACAACTGTAAAATACAATATGTTTACAAAAGAAATAGACCGTTCCAAATTTATCAAATCAAAACTATTTAAGATATTGACACTTTCGATACAGTGTTTTGTGGAGAATCGCTCGAAGTTTATTACTGAAATATTGTTCACCGAGAAATGTGGTTGGTAGCGATGACACATGATTGAATGAGTTTTAAAAAGGAACTTCAATTCTGTCACTTTCTTTCATTGCACATTCGTTTAACGCTTCTGCTACTTCACCCCCCCCCCAGCTGCCAAATAATCTTTGTCATGTATGTTTACGCATTTCTTGAAATTCGAAGCTTGTTTTAGTTTCGTACTCTGTGCAATGCCGTCTTTTGGGAATCAACATTGTTATATTCTTGTCTTACACAAAACTGTTGCCGCTGGAGGTGTTAACATAATACATTGAGAATCAACTAATTTGTATGAAAATTCAATTTAGAAGACTTCAGTCAGAACTTATATTCTATGAGAGGTGTTTCTTGTTATAAATTTAAGTTTTGTGACTGTCAATGCGTTGTTCTGAGAATAGAAATTGATCTGACAAAAATGAATGACTTAACATCAATAGAATTGAATGAAATGAGGCAGTTATATTGCCTCAGAAAATCTATTCGGTAAACTGAGTGAAAAAAGTATCTCGATTTTGTAACAAAACCATAAGTTGTGTGATTATTCTGTTTAACTCTGTTGACCTTTTTGGCTTTGTATTTGAAGAATGAAGACAGCAAGGAGCGAAATGTTTATCGCAAAGTGTATATAGAACTAATTTGCGTAATAATTACGAACGTGATATCGAATCTCCGAAATAATGAAATATATTCCACGGAAGTTCTATCTCAGATATTAACAACGAAGTCAAATATCAATTAGGATTTTACCCTCATTACAAAACAAAATATAAATTGATTTATGCACCCCTGTGATCGTTAATGGGGAGCACGTCGAATAAACAAACAGTTAATAACTGTTTTGTTTGAATGAAGCACATAGCGGCTCTACATGAATTGAGTTTTCCCTTCAGCTATTGGTAAATTAGAATATCGGGAAGTTTGCTTTCTCGTCCAGCACTTTGAAGATTGGTAACTAACAGAGTAAAGATTGAGCTCCCAAAAAGTAAAGAAAACGATTTGGTGATTATACCGATGGCTTAACAAGCTTGAAGCCGATTATAACAAATCCTCTCTTGAATAACTTCGTGCCAACCTTGATGTCACCTATAGGCGAATGTATAATTTTCAGTACTGGTTTGTTATGTTTTGGATATCATGAGTCAAAATATTCATAATTTTTTGAGATTTATTATATTGCAAAAGATATCAAAAGAAAATCATAATAATTCTCCATTTCTTATCCAAAAGAGACTAAAATAAGTTAGTTTATGTTATCTCAAAAGTATTGGTGTGTCAAACGCGATATGACTTTTTTACTGGATTAATGTAATATTATCCTGCTATAGTAAGATATATAATGCAGTATTACAGATAACTCTGATGAATACAAAGATGTAATCATTCGGATTTTTATTCATATATGATAGCTGGATGACTGAGCAATGATTTCCGGCTTGAAACACATGTGGAAGTGAAGCAGAAGCTTTGACAATGTAAACTGAAAACAAAATACAGAACCTATGATATTTTTTAGAAAAATATCAATAGCATATGCCTAAATAAAGAGTTGTATTGTAATAATCATAAAAGCAAGGTTATATGAAATAAACAAATATCAAATAACCTACACTACTTTAATACAATAAACAAATGAAAAAGACGTGGCTGCTGCAGTAATCAAGCCTGCAAACAATAGGGCAGCCACTTAAACGTTAAATTACGCACGATCATTTCAAATAAGTGTTTTGATATAATGTAACGCCTTTTATAATCATTCTGTCGGATCATATATCAATTTTTTGAGAACATTGTTCTGTTTGAAAAAATTAACGAATAATCATCATCACCATCACCACCACGACCATCATCATCATCATCATCATCATCATCATCATCATCATCATCATCATCATCATCATCATCAGTCTCTTAACGTCTCTCGTTGGACATAGACCTCCCCTGGGATTCACCACATTTCTCAATCATTGGCGTCGTGGAGCCAGTATTTTCTTAATTTGTCAAGTTCATCTTTCCATATTGTATTTTGTCGACTTCAGTTTCTCATGCGATCTCTGAGGATCCATGTGAGCCATGATGTCCATCGGTTGTCAGCCGTTCTTGCAAAATGGTCTGCCCATTGTCATTTAACTTTTTCAATAGTTCTTATGAAGTTTTGGACTCCTTCTTTCTCCCTTATATACTGTACTGTCTTGTGATCTCTCCATGTAAGTTTGAGCATGATTCTCTCATGCACACGTTTCAAGCTTCTCAGTTTGCAGGTCTGTCTCTTGATTAGGTTCCATGTTTCAGCTCCGTAAGTGACTATCGAGAGATTGCATTGGTTGTATACTGTTCTTTTAAGATTATTGTGAACGTCTGGTATTTGTAAGTTGAGCTTGTTCTGCAGAAAGCTTGCCATTTTTAAGGATCTCATGGAGATTTGTTATCCTAGATGGATGTAGTGGCTTACTTTCCCCAGTTTTGCATTTCCATTTTGACAGTTATGAGAGTAAATGACTTTCGTTTTACTGAAGTTCATGTGTAGGCCGACTTTCTTGCTTTCTTCGTTTAGTTCATCTAGCATCAGTTTAATGTTGTGTAGGTTCTCTGCAAAAAGGACAATGTAGTCTGCAAATCTAAGGTTGCTCAGATATTTGCCGTCCAATGTGATTCCTCTAAAATCCCAGTCCAGGTTTCGGAAGATCATCTCGAGGCAGGCTACAAGAACAAAAAAAATGGAATAATGGGTTCGATTCCTGCAGCAGCCCCATTTTCTCCACACATTTATTCTATTTAAATTTTTTCAGCCAAGTGATACATCATTCATGTTATGGCAGAAGGTAAAAGTGTCAATACAACAATATGATACACAAACACACGCACACACACACACATGATATGATATAAAATAAATATATTCATTGTTATGTTCTTTATACGTAAAAATGATATGTTCTGGTCAATATTCTAATGAAAAAAATATTATTCCAAAAAAAAATTTGAAACTATCTTGCATCCATTTCTTTTTTTAATGAACTTGTGCGCAGAAATTTTCATGTCAACTTGATGAAAAAACAAAAGCAATCTTATAAGTAACAAAAGGTGATTATATATAACAACCTCAAAATAAAATAAAAGTTAGATTCTCTCCTCACAGGCACCATGACGATGATAAGAACTCTTTCGTCGATTGAAAAAAGGTCAAGTGCTCTAGTTGAATTCTAATCAACTGAAGAATCCATCGAAAAAAAGTGACAGCGTAGGCGACAGATCTCTTCATCATCACCTGACCAGTTCACACTCAAATGAATACAGGCTGACCTTTCCCTGAGTGTGAACTTGTAAATTTCCAAATAACCACTACCAAAATAACCGATACGTCTGCAAGACAGAGAGGCCCGTCTGCCGAACACAACACTTAGATTGTTATTCATATATCAACATAAGCAGACGGTTACGGTCAAACTGATGATTAAACTTCTTTCTGTCCGATCGCTTAGAAGGTACATCGAGGGCAGTCAGTACCTCGATTGCTAACCAACACGATATATCATGTGCTGTAAGCAACCGGATATCATGTAAAAAAATCCGTCAATCATCTTGGAAGGAGACCGATTTTCCACAACGCTCAATAACGCAAGTTAATTGAACTTTCTGACTTTGCTTCGTGTGACATAACATGATTGGATGATCATTGGTATTATTACTTTGATTTTCAAAACGAATCATCGAAGAATATGTACATAGACATATCTTGAAACAAAAATCCTGACATCTCAGCTGTTCATTAATTGAGATTGAAATCTTATGCATAACCCCACTCGCTACGAATGAGTATGTGTGTATATATGTATAGAAGAATATGCGTGGGTAAGTAAAGTGTGAAGCTCCTAGTGTCTCAGTTAATTCATTGTCATGACCATTCCAAACAAAACGGATTTACATATGTATCTGGAAGTAGAGAATGGCTGCAAAAAAATTGCCCAATTAATATACTTGCTTTTGTCTAGTTAGGATGCATTATCGATAGGATTATTTCTGTAACATTAAAAGATATTGATGTCAAGACTAACGTCAAATCGTTTCACTAATTTCTAGAACAAATCTTCCCGTTGAAATTGGAAAAGGTGTGCAGGGTTCCTGACCCATATAGAATAGCAGTTTTTAGATTGAACAAGCGTTCTGGGAAAGGTTTAAAAGACTTCGAATTTAAATCAAAAGGAGGTAAATAGTCAACTCCAAGGAATGAAAACATTGCAGTTGGAGTTCAAAAACTAGTGGAAGGGAACCATTGAATTAAAAAAAAAATGGAGGTATCTATCAAAGTCAGGATCCCATATGGTTCAGTATTTTTTCAGTTATCTGCAGACATTTTAGCCTCAGCAAGTTTTTGGCTCGATGGATGATGAAAACGTTCTGTGACAATTAGCCTGCTCAAAGCTCTGATCTTCCATCATAAATATCGTTAAACTTTGAGGCTGTATGAATTAAACAAGGGACTTGTTTCCTGTCTACCAATACGACCCGAACAACAGGGTCTTTTCAAACCAATGGCTTCTGAGTGCTGTCATATTCAGGGCAAAGCGGTCAGCTTAAATGGTATCAGCAACCATTCTTTGCTTCGATACAGCAAGATTTTAGGGTCTTATTATGTGATTTTATGGATATGGAAAACTGTATAGATAAGGGAAGGATCAAGAATGTTACATCGAAGGATAATTCCCATTACAAACATTTTGAGGGTAGCAAGGCCAATAATTTTGTAAGGAAATCTAGCTGAAATAAACTTACAGTCCTACTCATGCCCCTGTACATTTCTTCTCAAAGAACGGTTAATAGGAACATGATTTGAGTCCAACAATGAAACAAACGTTATCTTTCTCATAAGGTGTAAATTGATGGGTGCAAAGTTCGTCAGGGGCAAGTATGGATAAGTGGGAATAACACCTTCAGAATGGTGTTGACCTAGATGGGTAGTATGTAGACTATCGATAGCTTCCAATTTTAATGTCTTGTTTGATGGAAGTGTCTGTCATTTTGTAGCGATTTGTTTTGATTTGAACTCGTATTTACGTGCATAATACATATTTGTTGTCTCTTGTTCACCAGTGGTGGCTACCAAATATATCTGAAACGAATATACAAATAATAATACTCAATCAGGTACGACAGTCTGAGACTCATTTGAAAGTTTTTGCCGTGCAGAAAAATAATAATAGATCCCCGTTGTAGAAAAAGCTTCTAAAGACATGACAGGAAATAGGCATAAGTATCAAACTCCTCGTCATACTCAAAAGGTAAAAATAATCCCTTTATGTTTGCATTCTTGGTTGGTGATCATCGTGGTACACGAAGGTGAATGTTGCTCATAGAGCTATGAACATGAAAAAGATAATTGAATCGAATTGTTGGAGCTTGAAATGGAATTTGATTATTTAGCCACTGAAATTTTGAATTGTAGAATTGAAATTTGTTTGAACATTCCCTTCCCAAATGTTCTAAACCTTCATATCATTCAACTGAATAAGGAATTAGATTTATAGAATTGCTCTAAATTATGCATTAGGAAAAGCTTTTTTTGCAAAAGAAACAAAAAAATGTCAACGTCATGAACGAAATTCGATCAAGAAATATTAAGCCTCTTTTTTGATTTAAAAAAAAATAAAGCATATTTATAATCACAAAGTTCCCTTCAAAGTAATGTCTCACAGCTGGGACCCACTTGTTTCACTATCTTGGCAATCTAAAGTATTTTCAAGAGTTATCAGTAGTTTTGCAACATACGTGGATGTTCATGTTATTGTAAAATTAAGAACCAAATCATTTCTTCCTAATATTCAAGCTTTTTCTTCCTTTACTTTATTGTCGTCTAATTCAAAGTGCACACATATAACTGTTTATTTTATCATATCTAAGATGATTATTTAATGATAGTACCTTTCAAAACGTGCACACTGACATATAGATAAATCTAAAGCCGTCCTAAAAATCGAGAGAATCGAACTCATTCTTGAACATGTATTAAGGAAAAATCAAAACAGATACAGGTTTCACCTGTATTCTTAAAATATCGTTTTATGTCACTGTTTTTCAAACTCCAGTCCAAACAGAGTTGAATTTGTTTTTTTTCTCATAACAAGGGCAACTCATGCAGTTAGAACAAGATTTAAGGGAATAAAAGATCCATTGTTTGGAAATCATGCCAAGTCAAACGTAACCTTCATTTGAAATTAACAATACCTTATCGTGATTTGAAATTATTCACAAAACGGCACTCTTGCCATCTGAGCTATTCAAACAAGTAATTCATACTTACAAATTAAATCATTATTTATGCAATACAGAGAGTAGGAGTGGAGTTTAATCGTGCAGCAGGTACGATGTTCTTTTTCTGCTTTTACAAATGAAGCATTCGCTTAGCAACAAATCATATAGACCAGTCCAATCCCCTTACGACTTTTACAGGATTGTTCTACCCTTCAACGATGACGGAAACTTGGATTTACATAGTAGGATGGTCGTGTTTGAGAATGATATACCAGTGCTGGACATCACGACCCACAGCCATTACATAGGAAACCAATACCGATGAGATGACATGACGAATTAGATAGATTCAAGAAGAACTGGTTCCGTGCCACCCCCAATTTTCGAGCTGCAGACTGCTGCTGCTGCTGCTGATTTATCAGGTTTTGCTTGTCTATCATAGGGCAACAATTCAATGATAATTAAATTGATTAAACAGTTGTAAGAGAAATCTTTGTTTTAGGTTAAGAGCCCATACAAATATAGGCACATAAATGACGTCGTTATTACATGAAACTAATCTAATGAAAATACGTCAAATTCCTATCATTAAGAAATTTTAAGACGTAAACAGTTCTCCAAAGAAAACACTATGATTTTGCAGTTTCCTGTCCTGAGAATTATTTCAGAAAACTTATAAGTATCAGCACACACACGCACATAAGTGTAGATACAGCCACAAATACAAACATTCTCAATCACATATCTATCTATCTATATATATATAAGCATGTGGATACGAACATTTCATTAGGAATTATATTTCGTCCATCACTGGTGTCAACCGATTAGATAATCGAACAGCTGTCCACAGAAATGAATGAAGAGAATTGGCGTCGAACCTGCTTTATCAAAAAGTCTGAATTTGACCATAACACTTAGTTAGCAGGGTTCTAATCGGTAGAGCAGAGTCAGGTTTCAACTGTTTCCTGCACGACACTCATGTTCCTTTCATTTACATGCTCGGTTGTTTACTGGTTAAAATGTCTCCTCCCTCCTCCTCCTCCTCATCATCATCATCATCATCATGGTCCAAAGCTCAATTATTTGTTTCTCGATGCAGCCAACTATAATACTAAAAAATGGATGTATAATCCGACAGGAATATTCAAGAAATGCATTGAATTGCTTTTTTTTACTTTTTGAAAAGATGCCCTGTTATTAATCAGCGAATTTATAATTTGTAAATATTGGTGTAAATAAATTTTATGTGCAAACACACATATATATATACATATAAAGGATGCAAAAGTCTTTGTACGACAGAATTTATTTGGGAACATATTTCGTTTGGTACCGCACTCAACCGAGTAGTTGCTGCTTAGTTTATTCTGGTCTCTACCGAAAAATGTTTTCAAACAATTTGCTACCCGTTTAATTACCGTGCCGGAGGAGATACATATCCAAAAAAGAAAATTTTTCGACAATTATCATTTTTATATATTTAAAGGGAGGGGAAGTGGAAGAGAAGGAGTGATATGTCATAGTTCAGATTTATTGATTCATGCATGGGTATGTCCACGTCTAATTGGTTTGGCTGGGGCTTTTTTCCACCGATCGATTTGTCCTTTGTTCAACGCGTGTTTGGGAATTTTCTTCAGTGGAAACATATCTATAATTGTTATTGTGATATTATGCGGATTTTATTAAATTCACACCGATTGCTGAAAAAATATACTCGTTTTGAGCTGAAGAAAAACATCCACAGCCGATCTAATTTGATTGCAGATCGGGTCCTGCCTTCGCAGTTCCAAGTCATATTTGTGTCATGGCTGAGTCACATGATTGGCCGCATATTTGTCTCAGAAATGTAGTGCGTAAATATTGTAAACTTGTACAGTGTGTCCCCAAAACTGATTGTAATCATTGAAACTAAACTTGTTGGAGATTTATTCTGATTAAGCTACGGAGCTAGTGAATGGTAGCAGCTTAACATGCACAGCTGTGAACCAAACTTGTACGTAAAAGTTGACTTTTAGGAGTAATTCGTTAGCAGTGTCATTCGACTGACGTGTCATCCTCCAGAGAAAAAATTGTCTGTATTGGGGCAGATTGGTTTCCTCGACTTGTGACGAATTGGTTGTGCTTTCATGCCAAGTATCTGCCTATGCTGGAATTATCTCTATCATTAAATAAACGAAAGCCAATGGCAATCTTTGGATGAAGAAAAATATATTCTCATGAAGATAGTTTTGAATCTTATTTGACAAAATTTCATCTCATCTGAGAGAAAATATTATGTAATCAACCAGTATTAGGTAAATTCTGATTACTGCCATCACAATCAGACACTACATCTGAAAAAAAACGTAGAATGAATCAGCTGAAACGTCAAGTAAATGACACAAAACACAGGAGATAGTTCAATGTAATAGATTGTAAATCTATAATAACATACGCTATTTTCTTGAACTTTGAAAACTACTTTTTATTTTAGAATCAGAATTTATTTATGTTCTGTATCAACAATAAATTGCATTCCAAACTCAATTACTTCAATAAGTGATTCGAATATTGATTTTCCCAATTTATGCTGTTAAGCTTGTTAAACTTTATGAATAAAAAGGATTCAGTGTTATACTAATCACAGGTTCTAAGGCTGTATAATCGAGACTTCCAAAGTTTTCTCAAATCATTTTTTTCTATTTTTGCTTAATTTTGTTGGAATAGCTCAAAATGAAACTGTGAAATAATTTCTTAAGCTTTTCTATCCGACTTTCAATTGTTCCGATCGTTTTCAAAAGAATTATCAAATCACAATCTCATTTGCAAATATTAATCATTCATTGAAGTGGTATAAAAAAATGATACAGTCGATTTATAGATCAAACTCAGATTGTATGAATTTAATTTCTTTTTAAGGGCAATATTTGAGAATTTCAGTTTTTTTTTGTTCCCGATCACTGCATGTGTATGTATATTTATTTTCTCACATACAATCTCAGAGAAAATTCAACTCTACTGACATATTTTAGGGTGATTTTCCGAATCTAACTTGTTAAAAATCTCTCCCAATGCCACATTTTAACGTGCAGAAAATTCCATGTTTCGCACTTAATGTGGATTTTAGAGTTCTCCTAGGATTTCAGTAAGAATGCTGCTTCGGAAAATGAACAAACAAAATCCAGAGACAATGATACAGTATCGACGGTCACGATTATTTCAAACCTGCTATTTTTTCTATTGTGTTAAATAAAAATTCACATATTAATCTGTAGTTCCATTAGACTTTCATGCTGTTCACAATATTCTCGCTGTTTACTTAATCTGTTATTCTTTAGGGAACGTCAGGAATATTTGATCATGGAAAAGTATTCACTCTCATCATGGAATGACTTCCTGTTGGGTATCAAGAAAAATTGATTGATCAAAATACTTCCTGAAACCCCTCCATCTCATAGCGTTGACAGTTAAATTAATTTATATAATTTTTGGAAAACGTAATAATTCTTTTCTTTTCAATGGTATAATTTTTGTCTACATTTGATAGAGGAATAATTTGAATCTTACAATGACATGGTCGTGATTTTCACACACACAAAAACACACACACAAAAACACACACACAAAAACACACACACCATACTCATCATGCACAACTATGTAAACTCGAGTGTCTCTCTCTCTCACTCACACACATCAAACACATGCATTGCACAGAGATACAGATGTATATTCAACTCTCTCTTTCACCCCTCTCTGTCTCTCTCTCTCTCACACACACACACACACAAACTCACTCACGCATGGCATACGTTTATGTATATTTCGGTGTATTTAACTGCATTTCCATGATAAAAGCTGCAGAAATACAGCCAGAGTATACTGGGGGGTTGTGTATTTATAAAACTGAAGAGCCCATGCAACAGAGACGGGATTTTTCCGAAGATATCATGATATATACTAGAAGGAAAATCAAAGAAGTCCAGCAAACATCAGAAGGAAAGCCTGCATCACCGAATAAAGTCGAAAAAAACCCCCAGTCAACACACTTTAGACTCATCATAATAAACGCTGCAGCAAGGGGTGGAGAGATGAGAGATAGCAATGGGTAGAGCGATATGGGAGACAGTGATGGATGGAAAGACATGGGAGACGGCAATTAGTGGAGAGGTATGGGAGACAGCAATGGATGGCGTGAGATGGGGTGGGCAATGGATGAGGAGACATGGGAAGAGTGAGGGGGTGGAGAGACATGGGAGATAGCCATTAAAGGAGAGACATGGGAGACAGTGATGGATGGAAAGACATGGGAGACGGCAATTAGTGGAGAGGTATGGGAGACAGCAATGGGTGGCGTGAGATGGGGTGGACAATGGATGGGGAGACATGGGAAGAGTGAGGGTGGAGAGACATGGGAAATAGCCATTAAAGGAGAGATATGGGAGACAGTGATGGATGGAATGACAAGGGAGACAGCGATGGGTGTAGAGATAAAGGAGAGTGATTGGAGAGTAGATATGGGAGACAGCGATGGGTTGAAAGACAAGGGACACAGCTATGGGTGAAGTGACATGGGAGACAGTGATTGGAGCAGGGACATGGGAGACAGCAATGGGTGGAAAGACAAAGGAGACAGCAAGTGGACGAGAGACATGGGAAACAGTGGTAGATAGAGAGACATGAGAGACAGTGATGGGTGGAGTGACATGGGAGACAGCATTTGTAAGGGAGACATTGGAGACAGCGATAGGTGGAGGGACAACGGAGACAGCAATTGGAAGAGAGACATGGTAATTAGCAGTAAATGGAGAGACATGGGAGACAGTGATGGGTGGAGTGACATGTGAGACAGTGATTGGAGGAGGGACAAGGGAGACAGTGATTGTGGAGAAACATTGGAGACAGCGATAGGTAGAGGGACAAGGAAGACAGCAATTGGACGAGAGACATGGGAATTAGCAGTAGATCGAGAGACATGGGAGACAGTGATGGGTGGAGTGACATGGGAGACAGTGATTGGAGCAGGGACATGGGAGACAGCAATGGGTGGAAAGACAAAGGAGACAGCAAGTGGAGGAGAGACATGGGAAACAGTGGTAGATAGAGAGGCATGAGAGACAGTGATGGGTGGAATGACATGGGAGACAGTATTTGTAGGGGAGACATTGGAGACAGCGATAGGTAGAGGGACAAGGAAGACAGCAATTGGAAGAGAGACATGGGAATTAGCAGTAGATCGAGAGACATGGGAGACAGTGATGGGTGGAGTGACATGGGAGACAGTGATTGGAGCAGGGACATGGGAGACAGCAATGGGTGGAAAGACAAAGGAGACAGCAAGTGGACGAGAGACATGGGAAACAGTGGTAGATAGAGAGGCATGAGAGACAGTGATGGGTGGAATGACATGGGAGACAGCATTTGTAGGGGAGACATTGGAGACAGCGATAGGTGGAGGGACAGGGGAGACAGCAATTGGAAGAGAGACATGGTAATTAGCAGTAGATCGAGAGACATGGGAGACAGTGATGGATGGAGTGACATACGAGACAGTGATGGGTGGAAGGACGAGGGAGACAGCAATTGGAAGAGAGACATTGGAATTAGCAGTAGATCGAGAGACATGGGAGACAGTGATGGGTGGAGTGACATACGAGACAGTGATTGGAGGAGAGACATGGGAGACAGTGATGGGTGAAGAAACATTGGAGACAGCGATGGGTGGAGAGACATGGGAGACAGAGATGGGTGGATTGACATGGGAAATCATGATTGAGAGAGGCACATAAGAAATCACAATGGACGGAGAGACATGTAGAACATGATTACTGTAGAGATATGATTCTTTACATTGAGCAAAACGGCATCTGATGGTTTTATAAATGGAATAGTGCGTTCAAATTGACATTTTTAATGAGTCCAGAAAATGATTCAAAATTATAATGGAAAAATCCTGACTCGGATATTGATGTTTGAATTTGAATAAAGGGTTTCGATGGAGTTAGAAAGTTGTTTACATTTGTATGGATAAAAATGTAGCATTGGGATTTTGCGTGTTACAAATCGATACTTGCAAAAGAAACGACCATAAAAATAGCATGCCCCTAAAATGAAATTCTCGTTAATGAATAAGTTAAATAATTTAATCATTCTAACAAACTACAAAGAGCAAGAAGAGAGGTCTACATTATCAAATTTACAAACTTGCATACTCAGAGATACAAAGCTGCATTGGACGATTTGCTAACCACTGCACAACGTGGTGAGTTACGATGATATAATGTAAACAATATGATGTGCATTGAAGAGGGTTCTGTTTATACTTACAAAAGATGATCAAAGTGAGTTTCCTCCTCATATATGGCAATGAATTCTCCATTCAAAGGTAATAATTTTGCTGACCCGAATTTCTCTTCCACACCATTTGGAAAGGAACTTCTCCAACTGAAACGTGTTCAGCAGTTCAAATCACCGCATAACAATTCAAATATATGCTTTGACCTTTTTCACGGAAAATAACTAGTATAATTTTAACTTTTAGATTAATATCTATTTGCTAATGCTGTTTACATAGGTCCGTAAAAAAACAATAGTTTTGGCCGATCATTAATCACCATCAAGAACTTTAGAGACCTTGAGAAGATGCCGATTCAAAACATTAAATTTCTTGGAAATTCTATCCATCTATTTAACTGAGTATAAGCCTTTCCTTCAAAAACCGTAATTTAAAGAAAAAAAGAATTAATACAACCCTCTCGCAGCTTTGAGGACCTTTACTGTTAATTAACTTCACCGTCGAAGTGAAAGGCTCTTGTTTTTGATTCCCCAAAAGTGTTCCACTCTTGCTCTGACACTGAGCGCATATTTCAGCAATTGATGAATAACGAATCACACTTTAAACACAAATCCTCTCTTGTCAAATGAGACTTAATGTTACAATATTGAAAAAAACTATATAGTCTCTGTGCGTATCCAGCCTGGATTGAAATTTTAATTAAAATGACTTTGATGATTCATCAAGGGTTTTTTTTTCGATATGTTCCTCCATTACTTTTTAACACAATTCTCCAAAACTCCATTCAACGATCAATGTTTGTGCGTATGGACTTTCTCACTATCAGAATTCCTCGACATAGACCCATGAAACTTTCTGTGAGGATGGAAATGGAAGCCATCCCCTGATTATGATTTCGGGGGTCGGGTTATTTTCATGATAATTCGTCAAGCTAGAATGATTTCAACCATGTAATAAGAGAACATTTATAATTTTTTAAACTCATTCTTGAAATCAAATGTGATGGAATGTGGCATAATTTGCTCACAAAGTGAAAAATGTATTTAACAAACTTCATATCGCGTTGTATATTGGTTGTACTTCAATATCTTAAATAGTGCTGTTTTTATTACTACATGTTCTGATGTAGTACTGTCGAAGTATTGCTGAACAATTTACGATGTAATCATACTTTACTTCATTGATGAATCATTTCCAAAAACACGAATCTGAGAACTGAAGGTTATGTAAATTATACGAAGGATATTCCATCTTTACGAATCAATATAGATAAGGTACTTTCACATTGATAGATTAAATATAGAGGATTTATTTTCATTGATAGGATTTCAAATCTAGGGGGAAATTGTTCTACGTTCTTGGGGTTCAAAATTGAGGGGAACATTTTTTTTCAATTTCAAGAGCAAAATTTTGTAATAGTTTTGTATTAATTATGATTGGAAAACTTTTTTTATTATAGAATTGATGTCTATGCAAAAATGTTATTTTCATTTCGGGGGTCAAAATGACTTTCTTCATTTTTGGGGAACGAAATCTCAGGGTATAAATGATTTCAGGGATAAACATCGTGGAATGATTATTCCACTCATAATTATTGATATCAAAGGGTTCTTCGTCATTTTGAACGGTTAAGTATCAAGAAAAAGATTATTCTCTGATTTGAGGGGTCAAAATTGAGGGGAAGTTTTTTTTTTTAATTTTTAGTGGTCAAAATCGAGGATACACACTTTTCTTCTTTCTTGGAGGGGCTAAATGGACAGGGAACGTTGATTTCCATCTTCGATTGTCAGAACATGCGGACACTTCATTCCACTAAAGGGGAAAAAATCAAAGGGAATTTTTTTCATTTTTGTAGCCAAAATCTGCCTTTTCCCATAGTTATACCTTCTTCTAATATCAAATTTCCCTTTTAAACTCTTTGCCCTTTTAATATCAGCCTATTATTTTTTTAAATCATGCTCCTTTTTTTTGAGATGTGTCCCTCTAGCAATTTATTCTGGCGATTGGTATTTGGTCTACATTGCAATAATTCCCCTGTTCAATAGCGTGGGTTTCTTTGTGACACTAAACCAGTCCATCACACATGTACACGCACAGGCACGCCCACCAGACAAGATGAATATACTTCGTGATCCGATGTCACACTTCTGAAAAGCAGTAATTATTCGTAATCCGTTTTTTGTGTCTATGTTCCTCTTTCGAATCAATCTCAATTAAATAAGGTGCTACGATGCAAATGTCTATTGGAATTTTATAATCTGTGAACAGTTTGAACAACGAAAAAAATATCATAACTAAACAACCTTTCCATTCAGGTTTAAACAGGGCGTAACGGATATGCTGTTAGACAGAATCAGTAAAATCAGTTCGAATTTCGGTCGAGGCAATGTTCGCACAATTGGGAATGGCACAAATCAGCTTTTTCTACCTACTGTTGGTAAATAGCATGGTGATTGGAGCATTTTACCCTCGTAAGACAGTCCCTATAAGAAAAGGTAATATTGGTAGAGAATACCAGAGCTTACAAGTTGGAATTGTTGGTCAAAACACTAGCTATAAAGGGATGGTTGGCGAGAAGCTTTGAACTTCACTCGTAAAAGTCCACTTGCTGCATATTTATTCTATCTGGGTGATAACCAGAACATTACGTCAACTCTTTGCAGACAGCAAAGATTTAAAAAAAAAATAGGTGCGGTGAATTTTTGATTTTTAATCAGTTTTTATTGTTTTATTTAGAAATTTTTCATTCACATCAAATTTATCCCCCGTGCTGTGCTATGCTGTCAGGAAAATAAATAAAACAAAAAACGACCAAAAAGTAAAAAAACAAACACATCTTGCTTCGATATATTTTCTCTTTACTTATTGGAAATCCCATTCTATTGAACAGAGACCCTCAAGATGAAAGTGTCTTTCATAGTAAGAAAATCTATCTCCGGAAGGAATATAACACAGCACCATGAATATATAAGGAATACAGAATTCTCAGTTGTAGATAATGTTTACATTTGTCTAGAGGAATAAATAGACATCATGCCGTTTCCACCCAACCTTGCTGAAGGGAAACACTGCATGATATCTATTTTTTCTAGAAAATATTCGTACATAGTAACTTCACTACATTTAGCTTTAGATGAAAGCACATCTCATTTGGAAAGTAATAGCAGTTGGGAAGATGAAAAATACGTACGAGATTACAGAGAATACATTCAAACAAATTGTATTATTCGAAGAAGACGGTAGACTAACAGGAAGGACAAACATGACATTTTAAAACTTTGCACTGAAAATGAAAATTGATGAAAAGAAAGAGAAAAATTATGTCTGGCAACAAAAATTGTTTGCATCAAAGAGAATTTTTTCCTCCACATGCTGTAAATGCTGTTTTATTTCGAATCGGTTATTATTGGATTATAAATTGTTTCTGAACTATTGTTTCAACATAAGTACACTCACCTTGAAAACATGATGACCTGATGTTCATACATAATCATAAAGAAACGCCCCAGCAAGTTATCTTTACTAAACTTCGCTTGTGTGATAACTCTGCTTTGCACAGAATGCCCAACGCAAATATTTTTATCACAACTACTAGACTTTGATAAATTTACTCAGGTATAGCAAGTTGTGATAGTCCCTGTTTTGCTTGAAAAAACAGAGGTCAAACCATATTCGAGATCGGACAGCTTTGTTGTTCTTCAAATTCTGTGAAGACATCACAAATGAACAAGGTATGGAATCTTGATTGTCATCACACATGAAGTATCAACGGGTTCCATTGTGTATATCATTCGCTCGACGATTATAATCCCTTTAAAACTTCTGCAGTTGTCAGCATTGCTCGAATCTTCTACATTTGAATCGAGTTTCTTAAACGATAACACTCCAAAGATCTGAAAGAATGCATAAGTCAAGATTATAATTTATAATTTGTTCAAACGTTACAATGAGAGTTTATAGTTTAGTGGCGCAGTATACATGAACACACAGACATACACAGACGGAAACGCACACACACACACACACACACACACATGCACATACATATAAAAATATATATATATATATGTGTGTATGTGGATGGGAAAATGGATAGTCTATAGCCACACTGTAGAGTTGTACTACAACAAAACAGCTGTCTGTGGATGACACAATAATTGATGCTACCCTATTCAGGGTTGAGCCCACTTTAAGTTAGGTAACTCGTTCATTGTAAGCTTACACAATGCTCCTCCAAAGGAATAGAGCACTCTGGTGGTTGGGGAATATAAGCTGAATAATAATATTTATCCTTCAAATTCAACCCCACTGACCGTCCAGTTTCGTGGAGCAGTCGGTAGCATACTGACCTCAAGGCGAAGGTTTCAATCCTATATCGTGGTACTGGATAGTGGAAATGGATAGTCTCTTGCCACACTGAACAGTTGTCCATGGATGACACAATAATCATGATGATATATATATATATATATATATATATATATATATATATATATATACACACGCATTTTTTACTCGTTTTCTTTTCGAAATGCTCGAATTAGTAATGATATAAATTAAAAAAAACACCTCAAATATTGTATCAGTTCAGTGCATTCGGTGAACCAGAACAATATCCTTGATTAATAAAACTTTGTTGCAAAGTAGGTTCAATAGAAATAATAATATTTTCTATTCTTGTTTGATTGATACAAATCAATTACAAAAATATATGATTCCAACTTCAATATTTTGCGTGGAGTAAATGTTCAAAATCCATCTACTGTATTTGTTCTCATAACACAAAATAGATCTTTTTATTTCGAGGAAAATGAGATATCAGTTCGAGCAATTCGTGGGATAGTCATTACAGTATTTATCGCGTAGGATATCTTGTCCAATACAACGTGAGAGCAAAACTTATAAGGTTATTTCACTGATTCTGCGATATAAGTTGAACAGTGCCATTTGACTTTTGGTGCACAACTTTGAATCTTAGAAGAGAAATACTCAAAGATAAAGTGCTGGAAATGTTATACAGGATACTTAAGGAATGATAACAGCTCAATCACTTGAGAGTCTACCCTCATTTCTTTGATGTTTCCAATGTGGTCCAATATTTCTTGGATTGTAATAGATGCTTCATGAAGCAGCAAATTCATGAAGCCCTCTTTACATTCCAACTGTAGTCACATGATTATTGATTATGTTTCAAACAGCCATGAACGCTGACCGTAAGAACCAAAGGATTTCCAGACTTATTCCCCGATTCTCTTTCCACCTGACTAATTGACAATGATTCACCCGATATATTGATTTGCTACGATGAATACCGACGTGTAATGTTGGAAATTATTTATTAGTTGTCCATCTCTTCTGTCTCTTTACAGAATTCATTATTTGTTGAAACCTGACAAATTACCCTTTCAGAGCTGACAGAAAAAAATGTGCTAACAGTTTTTACATATCGTTATCAGGGTGTCTGAAACAGTCTAGAAAGCTTCCCTAAGAAGGATGAAGGGTCCCCAAGAAAGAATTAAAACTATCCATGTAATATTATTTGTAAAATTTAAATAATCAGGATCGTGGTGGAGTAATGGAAGGCTTCGTGTTTATGATCATTCAGTGGAACCATTACAAACTATGATAGGGAAACACAAATAACTGAATAAAAAACAAAATAATAATTAAATTAATAATTATAATAATGATGATGATACCTAAGAAACTGAAGCCAGAAAATTGCTCATGGACTTTGACATCTAAAATGGAAAGTATCTGTAGAGGGAGTGAGGAGACTTAGAATCAAAGCCTCCAGTGATAATCATCAAACAGCTGGTGTGAAACTGTAAAGCACAGAACTGCTCCAAGGAAGTGTTGAGAGAAGGGCTGATGACTCCGGTAAACTTACTGTCATTTTACCTCCAGAAATGACTACTAGGCAACTTGTGTGAAAATGCGAATAATGATGATAATTTGGCCTGGTATCTGAGAAATGAGTGAAACATGAAGGTCAGGGTAGTGCCAATAAAAGTAGGAATACCTGGAACAATGCCAGATACATTAAACTTAAGACAGTGGAATTTGGGAAATCCAAGGGAGGATTGAGACCAAACAAACTGCAGAACTACAGGGATCTGCAATGATACTGACAAAAGTACAGGAAATATGAGACAAACGACTTCCAGTGGTCAGCAATAACCAAACATACAGAGAAAAAAGGGTGATACCTGTTTTCTCTTCAAGTTCCCAGCCCAATCAAATATTCTTTCAATTCACAGCAGTGCTTTGGTTGACAGTTTCTCACCAAGTGACTGTAAATCTTTTCTGGTCCACAGCCTTCCTTAAAGCGTCTTCACAGCAGGACCGTGGTTTGTACTGTACCAAGCTTCTTCAACCTTCCTAATTATAAGGCTCTGATGGACGTGCTTGAAGAAACTACTCTATTATGTCGACCCAAATTTATTAGTTTTTCTGGAAGGAAATTAATGATCAAATATAACATGTATTACTTTGTGATAAAATGATAAATTTGTATGAAACAAATTAGAGAAAATGTTGAGAGCTGTTCTACAAAACACTTTTCTCATAAGATAAATTCTTTCATTAGTTTTCAATTTATACAGACATCTACTACAAACGTGTATTTCACTATTGTATGAGTAATAAAGAAAATAAGAAATTATATATATATGTGTGTGTGTGTGTATGTGTGTGTGAGGTCTGCGTCAGTCATGCCCTTTTCTAAACAATGATTGAACTAACTTGGAATTGCCTCACCCTTCATACTCTCTTATTGAACTACATTTCTTCCCATCCTCTTTTTCTCCCCATCACTATGTCTGGCACATTCATTCTATCATCAGCAATATCAATCAATTCTGTTCTGTATGGTCATGATACACCTCTGCGAAACAACAGTTTATGGACTAACAATGTATTTATGATAATACTTGGTTGACCGATGTATTCATTCGAGCTTTTTATACTTTTTAGCTATTTGATCATCTCCAAAAATCCATCAAATCAGGAAAATTAAATTTCTTTTCATGATAGAAATACACTGTCCACTCCAATTTATAAACGAATGAGTAAAGTTTGTAAAACACTCCACTTTGTTGAATTTTGAAGGGAAAGCTCTTCCGAACACATCTTTTCAACCCTTGCTTCTGATTTTTTCTTGTGATATATTCCATTTCAAAGGATGAACGTAACTTTCCAAAGAATGCCCAGGGAAGTCGAAAAAATGAAAATCAGTCCCTATACCTTATCCACTCCTAGTTGGCTTTTTACTGAATTAAGTAAATATCATTAGTATGATGTCAAGCAAGTGCATCTCAAACAATATATATATATATATATATATATATATATATATATATATGTTTGTGTTGGCATTCAAAGAATCATGGTCAGATGTAAGAAAGTGATAATTTGTATTGTTATGATTTCCTTCGAGGCATTCATATAGTAAGTTATCAAATGGAACTCATTTATGAAATTTTTCCTCTTTCTTTGTTCGAACGTGATCCGCCCTCGATTACCTGCAGCGAAAATCATTTCTTCTAATATACAACCCGATAAGCATTCATTGAAATCACGTTCAATTACAAGTAATTTTTTTTTGTCAGCATCAAGCAAAAAGACACGAAAGAGATTTCTTGCTGAGAAAAAAAACAACTAACCTGCAATTAAATAATTCTTTCTCTGCACAAAGCATACAGTGAAACAGCAGGTCTGCAGAGAGCGCTACTAAGAATAATAGTTATGAAATTTCGTTTTAACATCAGTCTTCCTAACAGAATTGTTTAATGATACACGCATCCTAATGACACGTTTGTTTTTTTAAAAATCTTCCCACAACAATGGATTGCAGTAAAATGAAGATTTGATACGCGTGCAGACTGATCCAATCTTGATAAATAATTTTTTGGCCTGCCTCATAAGTCGATTGGTAGATATTCAAGACAGGCTCCTGTGGTCAATGTTTTATTCTAGGTAGAATAATTGTCAGTGAATTTGATAGTGTTTAGGTCTGTGTTCTAAATCAGCACTTCTAGATGATTTTGCATTGTAATAAACTTATCATATCAGCTTTGGAATAAGTGAAGAGAGAGAGTGAGAGAGAGAGAGAGAGAGAGAGAAAGAGAGAGAGTGACAGTGGTAAAGAAAAAGAGCAGGAGAGAGGAGAGAGGGAGAGAGAGAGAAAGGGAAAGCAAAGAAAATAATCGAAAAGTCAATTAAAACGGATTACTACTCCTGCAGCAGGCACCCAGGTGTTATTCTGATTCATTAAATTCTTTTTCAGTTCCCAAATAATTCATAGTGCAACTCTATCAAATTTACTGGCCAAAGTCTCTCTTTCTCAGACGTTAAACGAAATGAGTGAACGGACAATGTCCTGACAGAGCAAAATAAAATTAGTATAAATGCTGGGGAATTTCCAAAAGCAATCGGTGAAATCGGAAAATTAGTAGTCAAAATGTCAAGTTGAGGAAATTACATATATATGGATATACTATCAATACACCTGTAGATATACCCCACCATCGACATCCAACATGTTAAGTTATGCATGCATGTATACATCAAAGGACAATTTACTATATATATATATATATATATATATATATATATATATATATATATATATATATGTAAGGATTCGATATTACCTATTGAGTACCCAAGTAGCTTAGCACTTGACAATGATCTAGATTCCCTACAACTGACAATTCATTCTAGATGATACTTTCCCATTTTATCGAAACAACCCATGATATACCGATAACAGCTGGTAATATTTCCAAGAAAAGATCAAGACAAAACTCCATTTATCCCTTTTCAGCAAACAGTCCGGAATCACTATAATGACCTCCAATGTATATCCATTTTCGTTTTCAAAGCAAAACATCTGATGTAAAATTTGTGTCCTATGGAAACCAAACCATTTAACCACTAAAACATACACTCATGCTTTTGAAAATGAGGGGCCTTTCTCGGTACATGTACAGCATACTAATAAGAAAAATTGTTGATTGATTAACAAAAAAAAAAGGCTCCATATAATACTACTTCCGAATTCGTCTTGTTTCCAATACTTCACTAATATATATATATATATATATATATATATATATATATATATATATATATATATATATGCATGTGTATGTGTGTTGCGTGTGTGTGAGTGTGTGTGCGTGTCTGAGTTGAGTGTAACGAAGTGACAAAATTTCTTTTGAAATCATTAAAAGTCACATATAAGCTTTGTCCGTTCAACTTTTTTGTGAATGTTTTTTCTTTTTTTTTGCAGTCTAGCTATTTATGTAAACCATCAAACTTTTATTTAAAAAAAACCCAAACATTTTAAGGCTTAAAAATTCTGAAATTTGAGATTCATCTAACATTGGTCATTTTGAAGAATGATTTTGTCATCTTTGTCCCCAACTAAACTGTGTGGCATTTCTATTTAGCCCTTTAAACCGTGGTCTAGAGCCGTTTTTAATTAAATCCATTGATTTCTAATAGTGTTTCAACTTTTAAACACACCGTGGGCTTGAAAACGTCAAAAACAATCAGGATCACCAGCTCAGTTACCGGAAAAACCTTGATTATAGTTGATAATGTTGTTTTGTTGTTTTAATGCATAATTCGTTATTTTTTGTGGTTTCCAACCAAAATCTGGCAAATGTTTGTAAGTGGGCTTTTTTGGCTCTTTGGAATACGTTGGCAAATATATGTTTCTGTATAGTATATCCCTCTATCTAAATATCTATCCATCTTTATACATATATATGTATATATATATTTTTTGATTTATAAATTTACATAAATTGTTAAAATCAATGGCTTAAATAACTATCATCTTTTCTCCTTTTTACCAATATGAACATACGTAGAATGTACTTGTCTCTGCATGTACATGCGTATGCGCACGTGGCTGCATGTATGTGCACGTGTAAGCAGCAACGGCCAAGTAGACAAACAGATGAGTGAAAATGGTATTTCATATTTGCATAATACATCGTGCGTCCTCCAAATGACATAACCACAGTGGCTGACAGTGAATCTCGTACCATTCGTCTCGAATCTGTAGGCTTTTTTATCAATGCTTCAGTGAGAAAAAAAACGAATAGGTCTATGACCACGAGTCAGTACAACCTCTTGCGTAAGATTTTTTCTCATAGAGAATTCATGGGAAGCCGATTTTTTTATATCTTATAAACATAATGCCTGTAAAGAAAACTGTAAGTCAGTCGGTCAGTCAGTTTCTCGATGTGACAATCTGATTCGCCTGCAACTCTTCTTATAATCATTTTTCTATCTTTTTTTTTTATCGATCGATCCCTGAATCTATATACTTCTACAACCGAATCTTTCCATCTGTCTTCGAGTGTCCCTCCAGATTTTTTGAAGCCCGAACCGTGTAGTTGTCATATTTTTCATGTCATTTCATTGATTATTTTTCTCGGCATTCATTCGCTCATTCATTGTCTGGACACATAATATATTATAAGCAGCGGATGCCGACTATAATCTTTTATTGGGGAGATATCTTTTCATGAGAATTCTCCGAACACAAATTTTGACGACTTTTCAACAATGGCTATTGTGAGAAGACGACGGTCGGAAATCTGGTGGGAACAAACTGGTTTTCAAAGAAGAATGGTGAAAGAAGGAAATCAGAGAAGAAAATGAATCGAAATCCAAGCATAAGAAAGTATAGAAATGCTTTAACAAACAACGGAAACAGTCATGTTTTCGTGCTTTTCGAACAAGAATTGTTAATAAGAAATGTGAGGAATGCCGGCTGTATCCGGCACGAGGTTACAAAATTATATAGTTTGAAGAAAGCTGTTCTAGAAAATTGTACATTCAAGCAGAAAAAATGTTAATAACAAAGTGAAAACCCGCAAAAATATAACATCAAGTACTTGAAAGAAACCTTAATTCTGAATTCAATTGGAATCAGCGAATGTGTCCTGCAGCATTTCTATATTACATGGAAACAATACATGAAGATAGTTTTAGTGTTTTTTCTGCTGATATTCACTGATTATTTTCGAAGTTATCTTCGGATGTTTTAGACCCTCAAACCTAATGATGAACTGAATGAGTTGTACATAAACCAATTTGTTCGAGTTTGAACTATCTGCCTCAAACAAATTCAAATATTACACTAGCATGGTATGGAGGAATTATCCAGAGGATGTTCATCTGCATTTGAACATGAGCAATTGATGATGCAATTCGAGCAGGACCACCTCAAAACTGTTTGAGAATTTGGCATTGCAACAGTATCCCACCATCTAAGGCAAACTGGTAAGATGGATAGTCTTCCACATGAACGCAGCGAAAATCTGGGATTTGCTTCGTGACTATGGCTGACATCTACTGTCCAAACGACTTAGAACTTCATTCAATCCTACTCATCGCTCATTGATTTCCAATCTTCCAAGACAACTTTCTTAGACAAGAGAGATTTTGTTGCAAAGTATGTATGAATTCGGGCAGATTCTGAAATCTGGAACTCTAGATATATCATGTAAACAAAAAAACTCTTTTCCCAGATAGCATCGTTGAATAGTTATCAATGAATGTAAAATAACAGCAACACACATACCAATAAAAAAAAAAATGAAGTGACAATACGCTCCCATGTCAATCATCCCTAAAACTTCCTATGACTGTTTTGTACCCGCAAACATTAAAAATGGAGAATAATACCATCCACCAGGATATTAACAGGGGCGATAAAACCCAATGACAAAATACCAGGGTCAAGATAAGAACACCCCCGAGATAACTACACAGCATACTTTCAGAGATGACCCCTAGATCCATGACATCCCCTTGACAAAATGAATAAGCCCTATCACTCTCTACCACCCTCACAACATTATCACCTAATTTCCCAAAACTGGAATTAAAAACATGGATAATTATTAGCCTGATGAGGCCCGGAGAGGCAGAAACATAAGTTAGTTTACCAATTTCTTTCAGACAAACTAATTTGGTTGAATCAGTGAAATAAATTTGTTGATACTGTCCCTACAAATATCATGTTTTATCATTAAGCTTCTCTCACAATTCATCATCAGATGTTGGAACAATAAATGTGCCATTCCTGATTTTTTGAGCATAACAATATAAGAGGTTTAAAAATCATTTCAAAACGCCCAATTGGTATCTTTTTTGTCTTTTGATTAACACGATCAAATTTTCAGAGTGTTCAGAGAGGTTTAAGGAATATTTAAGAGGGATTTGAAAGCCATGGCAGGCCATATTTAAGAATGAAAAGGGCCAGAAAACTGACTGCGAGAAAAAAAAAACAAAAACGGTATTTCGCGGCAGGGGGGGGGGGTACGGGTTTTGTGATGCACGGGGTGTACGCTCGTTTTTTTCAGCGTGTTCAGTTTGAATTGTGTTTGTTCAGAGAGAAGTGAAAAGAAAAGATGATTGGATGAAATAATGAACAAACAAAAGAAAAAGAAACAAGCAGACGGATGGAATTAAATGAATAAATAAATAATGAATGATTGAAAGAAAAAAAAATAAATGAGGATGAAATAAGCTAAAAATAGGGAAACAATAAAACTAAATAAAATGATAGAAGAGAAAAACAACGTGAGAAAAAGTGCAATAAATAAGGAAGAATGAAAACAAATTAAAAGAACACGAAATGGACATAGGAAAATAAATGATTCGTCACTCAATAAGTTTTTGCCATTATTAATGACATCTTATTTTTTCACAGTAACCTGTGGAAATTCTTGAGGCATCTGAAGTCTAATTTAATGAATAAAGAATTTTTTCTGCCACGTGAAACTGGGAACGGTTCAACTAAATTACTCGAAAATAAATAAATGAGTTTCTTTAAAAAACGATAATTTATTTCTTAAGCATAGATAACCAACCTAAATATAAAGCACTATAGGGATTAAAAAACAAGTAATCGATTCGAAGCAACCAAGAATCTCACTTTATCTTCGATAAACGGGGCTCTCCTAAATTGGGAACGCACTAAAATAGAAATAACAATTAATACTGTTTTTTCACTGATTTATTTTAAGATTCGTTGCTGTGAATGCGATGAATTCAAACGCTAAATTGAATTTTTTTTTAGGATAGGAACCTGCACCACGAAGTAGAATGATGCCTCCATGATATAACATCAGAGTGAGTAAAAAGTATTTTCTAAAAAGATTTTGGTTACCAAGGGTAGGCTGACTGGGTTTTATGAAAGGTTTTTTTTTGATTTGGCGGAAAATACAGAATGATATTAAGTTGAAGCAAATAATACTTATCAAAAATATGGAGCTGGCAGCTACTGGGTCAAAAAGGCCTCGTATTTTCCTTTTGAATGAAGATGTCAATTAATTTGAAAATATGTGTTACCCGTCTCTTTGGCTCCATCTGTAAGAGAGCACCGTACCGATCGGTCGATTTTGTTTCACAAGATGGGAGAGCCAAATAGTCAGAAAATTCCATCTCTGAATTTGGTGAAGATTAATATCGTCAATGCACTGTTATTCTTTGAATGTAGGAGAATTGCGTATATAACGTTCGATGCAATGTGGCAGGAAGCACGAAAGCAAGACCAATCTACAACTAAATATGGAACTTGACGGATGTCTGAAAGCTTAAGAAGAGGAAATCGGCCAATATTTGTCAAATGAAACCAAAGTAATGAACCAGGGATGACGATGGAGAATGAAAATGTTGAATAGCTTTGCACGACTA
The DNA here is from genome assembly GCA_963457665.1 of Thysanoteuthis rhombus. Classification (NCBI taxonomy): domain Eukaryota; kingdom Metazoa; phylum Mollusca; class Cephalopoda; order Oegopsida; family Thysanoteuthidae; genus Thysanoteuthis; species Thysanoteuthis major. Next base: position 29,570,484 of record OY735200.1, read on the forward strand.
CTGCATTGATATCATCTAATCAACAGACCAAACATAGATATCAACAGGATATTGGAACCAATAACACAAAGCAAACAGCAAACTATGAAATTATGGTAAAGCAAGAAAGTTGGTCTCCACATGAACTTCAGTAAAACATCACGTTGGAAATGCACAAAAACAATCCAAATCGAAAACGGAAAGCTGGATAAAGTAGATCACTATATCTACCCGGGACAACGAATCTCCATGAAATCCTCAAAATGAAGAGAAATCAAGTGGAAATTAACTTTTGGGGGGATTTTTGACGGAAAAAATTCGACCCCAAAGAGAAAAATTAATCAGTCCTGGAGAATAAGTATGCAACCAATGCATTCCCCGATAGTCACTTATAGAGCTGAAACATGGAATGTATCCAAATGATTGACCCTCTAACTGATAAGCATGAAATTTGAGTATATAATAATCTTACTCACACTTCTATTGAGGGATCAACAAGATTTGCTTAACTTTGATAAAAAAATGAACAGAAAGTAGAAAAAAGGAAAAAAGAAGAAGCTCTCATATGATATAAATAACAACTAAAATCGAATAAAGTCCGAACACCAATGACTACCATGGTTAAAAGCAATCCGTCAACAATAAAGCGATTGTCATAGCAAGTGGAAAAAAAATTTCTGAAAATAAGAAAGGAAAATTCTTTGAGAAAAAAATCGTTCTTCTTTTTCATATAAAATTCATCTTCACCATAACTGAACGATATTTCAACTTACATTGAATTGATTGTAAAATTCATATATCATGTTTCTATTTCAGATATCAAAAGGAGGATATATTCAAAATAGTCCCTTTTCTGGAACCTTAGAAATTTGGATTTTTTAAACTGACTAATTCACTGAAGAAACGATGATATTGATTGAAAGTACAAAAAAAGATTGGTTGGTCAAATTACGCTGGAACACACATTTCAGACCATAGGATTGTGAAATTTCTTTGATTGGAGGATAACTGTCTGGATTAACCAGACCTTGAATCGACATTTATGAGTCTTATGTTCCCTTTTGGTTAGAGTAACCCTTGTGATTCGATTTGCAGCCATAAGGGTATGACTTCCTTTGCAATATTCGAATATGTCCAATTTGACCTGACACGACTAGAATTTGCCTGAGCTAATATTGATATTTGTAGGTCACTGAAAGTCAGCAGTGGTCATTATTTCTTTCCTACATCCATCCAACGGTCAAATTACCCCGATGCACCCATAATTTTCTTTCTGGGAGTAATGGATCCTGATTTTTATGGGTTAAAGAGAGAAGACACAAACGACACTTAATCTGACATTTATATATCTTTGAACTCCAGATGCTATTTCACACTTTCACCTGCATGGCCGTCCAGGGTTTTTGATCTTTGATCGCTGAGACCGAATATAGCAGGCATGAGTGAGCACGTGGGCATTGCATTGTCAATTCGGGGTCAATTTTCAGGATCTCCCAGTGAATGCACTGATCGGAATTCGAATAATTTATCCCGAAAGAAATGCATTATAATGAAATACAAAAGGCGTAATTGCAAAAGTAAATGCAATAATTGAAACAAGAATTGTTTAAATATGGTTATCTCGTGGAATATGCATTGTAAAGAGTACCTGGAACGCATGTATTTTAACGTGGAAAAGCATCTTATGATTGAAAAAAGATATAATGCCTCGGAGTAAAAGTCCACAATACCCTTGTCAATTCTTTATATCTACATCACATGTATTTCAATTTAGCGAAGATAAACCGTATACTTTTTTGAAAGGGAAGAAGTCCCGCTCTGGAATGATTTACTTTCTATTTGATGGCATCAGCTTAAGTCAGAGGATTGTGACAGGAGTTAATTCTTTGTATTATTGAACATTGATGCAAAAATTCTGAAAACTTTTATATTCATCATTGTACAGATTGAAGGAGTTAAATGATAATTTTACCAATTTAAATGTATAGTTTGGCTCACGTACGTGTTTTGTATTCGTGCCCATAAGTTGCTCCGATCAATCCATAACAAAATAGATCTTTGGGATTCAGTGCTAAGTAATTAATGATATTTATTATGGTAATGGGGTCAATTGTCGGTGCCCATCTCCAGTTAAGGGAACATTGACAGCTTGTATCTGTTATGATATATATATATATATATATATATATATATATATATATATATATATATATATATATATATATATGATTATACAGGTAATATAATGGTCAATCCTTATAATCTTTTTATTCATAACCTTACTTTATTTTCTTGGTTGTTTCCTTAAATACTTGAAAATAACATATTTCTCTGATGTTAATAGTTTATTCTTGTTTTCATATTTTTATCATTTTACGGGCACCCAGACGTTGTACATCAAGACGGAAGCCAGTGTCCATTGCTTTGTTATGCACGCACTACGCCATGCTGTGTTTATGTTTGTATCTAAAATTATAGCCTCGATACACCTTCCATACTCTCCATAGATAACATCAGATATCACCGCTTGAAATCATATAAGTTATAAATTGCCCGCCTTAACTACAGAGATTAGAAAAAAAAACATTACGAATTGTATGTATCATCGCAGTCAATTCCCTAAATAATATTCAAACGAAATAATGTGAGTACTTACTGCGGGGTTCGATGCTTTGTGCTTATTTAAAGAAAAGTGTACGTATATATAGTAAAAAAAAAGTATGTTTGTATTCTCAAATCAGGTTTTAAAATATTTCTTATGTAAATTTATGTCGTCAAAATCACTCCAATTACGTAATGATCGATGTCTGCCGACATAGATTTAAGTGTGAAATGATGTTGGCGTACAAAAATGAGGTTTCTGAATTTTTCATTAAAAATCACCTAATTTACGCCATGATTGATGTTCCCCAACAGTAATATTTAAACTCTGCTGATAAAACTCTTCAGAAAAAAAATCATCCGTCATACAAAAAAGCAATGGACATAGATTACTTAATTTAATGGATATTAGACTGTATTTTTGAAAAAATATAACTCATTTGTTTCCAAAATATAATGAAAATATATTGGTTTACACTTAGTATAAGCTACGTGTCAACAGAGTTCAAACGTTAAGTGAAGATTGTATTAGCTTCTCAACCCATGTGTAAATGTCTCTTGGGACAAGTAAAGAACGAATGACGAAAAAAAAGAGACTAAAACGTAATATTACCCACAAGTTTGAGGATTAATCTGCCTTCAGTAATTCGTTCATAACTATTCAGCTTTATCAATATATCTATGAGTACCGTTCATCTACAATAATCCATCTACGGATATAATTCAAGTGAGGTAATTTAACAAATGCACACACATACACACACACACACAAACATACACACACAAATAGTGCACATGCATGCACACATACTCATAAAGACAAGCATACAGATGTTCACATACAGACATATATAATCATAGACATGTATACATATGCAAACAAACATATGCATATACACATACACGAAAAACATTCACACACAAATCCGTATACGTACATTGGCATAGAGATGTGTGTATGCTTGTTTGTATATCTATATGACTATGTATTTGTACATGTGTATGCATTCATATGTATGTGGGTATATATATATATATATATATATATATATATATATATATATATATATATATATATATATATTCACAGCATATGTGGTACAAATCAGGTAGCAGTATAACATAATGTGATAATATATCAATAATATAAAGTTGTTTAATTAAGTTGTTTTTAGAGTAGAGCTGAAAATATATATATATATATACGTGTTTATATATATATATATATATATATATATATATATATACATATATATATATGTCTGTATCTACATATATGTATCCATATGTGTCTTTGTGTGAATGTGTGCATATGTATAATGTGCGTGTGTGTATACGCACAAGTGTATGCATCTTTTTGGGCATACGTTTTTGTGCAGTTGTACGTGTCTGTTTGTATGAGTATGTGTCTGTATGCATATCCGTATGCTCCTGTGTGTATGCATATGTGTCTCTGCGTAAATGTTTGTGTATGTGTACGCTTGTATATGTATGGGTCTGTGTGTGTATATGTGAAAATTCTCATATACGTGTGTATGTGTATCCTATATTTATTAATTCCATATCTGTTGAATTGATGTAGATAAATTAGACAGACACCTATTCACAATAGAAAATGTATACTCTCAACACTAATTGTATATTCTCAACAGTAAATGAGTATGTTTTGTACGACTCAAGGGTTATTACTATTACATTATTTTCGGACTTCATCCTTATTGCTGTAAGCACAATGCTTTGGTTGATATATATTTCGGCCTTACTTAATTTTTACTCAGGTGTCTCCAAATGATATGTGGTATTTTTCTTATCAATATTTGTTTCTTCAACAATGATACCTTATTTTAATGGAGACACTGAACGAAGAATCATGGTTTCGTATTTGTTTTGCTGATAAGTACAAATGAGATTTATAGACAATCGATTTTGCACCTTCTTCACAATAAATAAGAATTTCCAGATTCTTTGTATGATGTCATAATGTGACTGACGTGTAAGAAGATATCCAGATTGAACGGAAATATTTTTTAAATTGTTTATAATCAAGGTTTCCTAACAAAGAAAAAGAATATTAAACTGTTTGGTCTTGCTTGCCAATTTATAAGAATATCACATGAATAAAGTAAAAAGAAAAACAATAGTATTTCTTTTTCAATAATGAATCATGCTATACATACCATTATCAAAAACGTCCACTGATAATGGATGATCTTATTACTAGACACTTCCAACATAGATATAAATCAGTCAATCTCGTTGCTTAAAATCTATCAGAGTTTCGAATGGGCTAGGTGAAAAAAATGACTGTGTGGGTATTTAAGCTAAAATTCGTTAGGAAGATGTAGAGAAAATATTCAAATTGACCAGGCACTTTAAAAAATGTTCGAGATCAAGGCATAGTCGGAATGGAAAAAGAGATGAAATATTCTAACGCTCGCAGATATATTGGAAATTTTCATGATTAAAGCAAATGAAAAAAATCATGACATGCCCAGTGTCTATTGTGTCACAAGCATTGGTGCATCACTTATGAATAGACTCCATACTTGCATACTTCCATCTCACACAATGTCTGCTTGCAAATTTGAGGAAGACCGTACGTTAAGAAAACGAATAAACCCAATTTTTCCAGAGTCACAGAGGACCTATTCATAATGACAGGACACGTTCTTTTGCAAATGTTCACCATCAGGACATGCCTCGAAAGGATGTAACGTTGAATGATTTTTTTTTATTGTGTTACGAGCGTTGAGGCATGGCATACAGCAAGGCTGAACATGTGAACACTTCAAACTTTCATCAAATATGCTCTAAGTCGTTCGAAATGTGCCTGGACGAGTTCTGCAGAAGTTTGCGTGAATCAATTTTGCCGCTCAAAGCACATTGATTGAAAATGTTCACAGTGGGTTCAAAAAAAAAAAAAAAAGAAGAAAAGAAGTAAAAAGAAAAAAAAAAGCAATATTTCATGGCTTCTTAAACCAAGAAGATTTTTGCTGGATATTGTATTCAATGAATCCAGCATTTTTAAATCAGGGCTTTTAAAACATTACTTGACTCATTTTTGCTTTTGATATGAATCATAAACATGGTATGTAGTTATGTGAGGATGTGTTCTCAAAAGAGGTTATATAAGAAAGGAAACAAAAAAGTAAGACCTCTTTATAAATAAGTATACAATGATAAAGTGGAAAAAATGAGAATCTTAAAAGTAGTTTGAATGAAATTCTTAAAGGGGAGATACGAAGAAATCAATAAACAAAGTATGATGATCTTATTGTGTGTAATCTTATTAGTCTTTATTGTGTTCTGCAGCAGAATCAGAAAAAAACAACGTAATTTTATCCTGATAAATCAGGTTAAACTAGCTTATCAAACATGTTTTGCAAAAGAAAGAGTGAACAAAATTTGCTGTTTAAAAATACCTTGTGAAATATTTCTAATGGATTTAGCAAAACAATTTATACACTCGTATGTTTGTATTGTTGATGTAAATGATGCATCTGAAGGTTGATGAAAGTCACAATCGGAAAGTGAAGAGAAAAATCTCACGAAAACGTAGGCGATATTTCTGATTTTTCAAAATTTTTCTGTTGGCAAATTTTGATACATTTCAAAGGGTGCCAGTGATCTTTTGCATAAATGAAATACTTGCAGTGGGTCAGAGAAACATGTAAACAGCAAAACTTTCTATGAACTGCTGCAAGTATTATCTGATAATAAGAATTGAGATGTAACACCTACTTTATCTTGATTGTTTTTCTGTTCACCTTCAAAATGTTATTTTCATCAACATGAGAGTATGTGTGTGGGTTTCTTGTCTGGTTTTAGTATAAACACACACATGCAAACGCATGCATACACACACACACACACGCACACACACACACACATATATATATATACACACACACACACACACATATATATATATATATATATATATATATATATATATATATATATATATATATATATATATATATACGTGTGTGTGTGCATATATATATATATTTAGAGAGAGAGAGAGAGAGATAGTGGGAGAAGGGAAAAGCAATATTAGGGAAGAGAGAAAAACTTGAAAATTTCCACGGGTTTTTTGTATCGTTCCAGATCTGTCGCCATTTTTATTTTGATATTTTTCGTAGAAAACCCACACGACCCCCAAGTAATGCCAAATGAATTGAACGGAGAAAGCAAGAAAGTCGACCTACGTATGACCTCTACCAAAACAAATGTCGTGTGCGAAGATGTACGGATGGAAAAAGTACACCACTACATCTACCTGGGACAACAATTCCCCATAAACCAATAAAAGAAAAGAAATCAAGAGAAGAATCACCCTGGGATTGCAAGACTTCCAAAGACCAAGGTCAATCTTTGAAAAATAAGAAGATGCCATTAATCCTAAAAAGGATCAGTATACAACGAATGCCTTCTCTCGACGGTCACCTATGAAGCTGAAACATGAAACCTAACCAATAGACAGGACTGTGAAGCATGCAACGTGCACACGAGAGAATCATGCTCAACCTCACATTGAGAGATCACAAGATAGCACAGTATATCAGAGAGAAAACAGGAGTTTGAGACATCACAGAATCCATTACAAAACTCTACTGGCAATGAGTAGGTCATGTTGCAAGAATAGCCGACATCGTTGGACGTCGTAAGTCGCAACATGGATTCCAAGAGATCGCATATGAAGCCAGGCTATCAAATTACAAGATGGATGGACTCTTATTCATACTCACGGTATCACATCCTCTTTCACTTTCTCTTTCTCACTCTATCTATTTATTGCTATCCCAATCCCCAAAAGTTTATAGTGATTGGACATGGCTGTACCTGCAGATCACAGAGTAATTACGAAAGAAAGTGATATGTTAGGAGAATACTAGGACCTAGAAAGAGAACAAAAGAAGGCGTAGGACATTAAAGACAAGATAGTAACAGTAATAATTGGTGCACTCAGAACTTTACAGGAGACAGTAACAAAGAGACAAGGAGAACTGAATACCAAGAGACAACACAGTCCAAAGTGTTACTTGTGACTGCAAGATGACTAAGTAAGATACTTGAAATGTGAAGACTACGACCTCGGTTGTTAGCAATGGCATAACCGTCGAGAAGAGGCATGGTATTTACGACACGAACCAATAAGTGGCTGTAATAGGTGATGATATGATGCCGGTGACATAAGAAGTCATTCAAAGAACAATAATTCACAGCACTGCTGTGAACTGTGAGAGGGCAAAAGGAGGGCTGAAACCTTGAAGAAACTTGGACTAACTGAAACTAGCGATAAAAAGCAAATAATAATAATAATAATACGCGAGAGATAGTGCAACAAACAATAAAGTAGAAAACAATAGAACAGTACAGCAAGCAAGAAAAGAAAGATGGGAAGGGAAAAAATTATACGGCGAGTTTAAAAGACGGATACAAGATATAGCAGACGAGAAATCATTGACGTGGTTACGAAAGGGGAACCTTAAGAGAGAAACAGAATCGCTCATCATAGCAGCCCAAAACAAAAGCATAAGGACAAACTACATAAAAGCAAAAATCGACAGCACACAGACAAACAGCAAATGCCGCATGTGCGGTGAAAGAGATGAGACAGTAAACCACATAACTAGTGAATGTAGTCAACTCGCCCAGAAGGAGTATAAGCGTAGACACGATAGAGTAGCAACGATGATACACTGGGAACTAAGTAAACAAATGGGATTCAACCATGTGGAAAAGTGGTATCAGCACAAGCCAGAGGCAGTCTTGGAGAATGACAACCACAAACTACTCTGGGACTTTGACATCCAAACTGACCACCTCATCCAGGCAAGAAGGCCGGACTTAGTAATAGTAGACAAAAAAAAAGGAAGGCCTGCCAAATAGTAGACGTTGCCGTGCCTACAGACCATAGAGTGAAAAAGAAGGAGGGTGAAAAAAGGGAAAAATACCAGGACCTAGCAAGGGAGTTAAGGAAAATGTGGAACATGAAAACCAGGGTAGTACCGGTCATAGTGGGTGCACTAGGAACTGTCCCCAAAACGCTGAGGGAGAGACTGGAGGAGATCAGGATTAGGGGAAGGATAGAGACCGTACAGACCACAGCACTACTGGGAACTGCACGGATACTGAGAAAGCTGCTAGAGATATAAGTACTGCAACGAACTGCAGCTCTGTCACGATATGCGAAAGAGAGAGGAGACGTTAGCTGAAAACCTGAGGAGACTTATTGTCACTCAGCCATCAGCGATATCCACTGGGCAACCGGTGTGAAACTGTAAATTGCAGAATTACTGCGACCTATGAGTACTAGGAGAGGAGGGCTGGAGACTTGAGGAGACTTGCTGTCACTCAAACTCCAGCGGTTACCACCAGGCAACTGGTGTGAGATTCCAAATAATAATAATAATAATGATAATAATAATAATAATGATAATATAATAATAATGATAATATTATTATTATTATTATTATTATTATTATTATTATCAATAATAATAGTAATAATAATAATATTATTATTACTACTAATAATAATGATGATAATAATAAAGAGAATAAGAATAATTATTAGCATTAATTCTGGCAATGAACTCTGTAAAATTCGAAAAAAAGGATAAAATACCGATTTCTAATGTAAAAAATAACAAGAGAGACAGAAAGCATGATTTTGCTGACAATGACGGTGTAAAAGTGTACTTAGTTTGAACTAAACAGATAATTGATAGAAATGAGTCGAGTCGGGGATTTCTGATTGATATCTGATACGAAGAATTGGCTTGAATTTTTTCTTACAGCTTGTGCCTTCATATATAAATCTTCTATCTACATTTTTGCAATTTGTACGCATAATGCATGCACCATAATCAGCAAGACCAACTTGAACACTGAAAAAAAATGATGTTGACAATGTTGGCGACAGGTTTATTTAACAATTGGGATAATTGATTTGAAGTCAAGAGCAACGAATTTTTCTCATTTGAATTAATGGATCTAATTTAATGAAAATTGATACGGCCAATACAATTTATTATAGTTTTTTTTACTGTTCGAAAGACGAAAAGGACCCATTGATTGCAAAACCCTTCGACGGATTTTTTTTTCGCTGAAAAGAAAAAAAAAAACATGGCAAAAAACAGTTTCTAATATCCGGGCATATTTCAAAAGGAGACTGTTTATTTATTAAAACAATCAATAATCGATTAGCATTCTCAAGGAAAACAGAGAAAATTAAATAAATTGCTCCACTTATGTAAAATTTATTTATAAAACACACACTTACAAAAGCAGTCATTTTACACGAGCTTCATCAATTTCAACATTGACCTAAAGCATGTTACTTGTTATATTTGTTCAGCAATACTGACATTCAATTTATACGTCATCGAATACGTATATCTTACATCTTTTATCTGTCCCGCTAGTATTCCTTTCTGATTTTTGTACTGATATATTTGACTAAAGTATCATCAAGACATCATCAAAATAAATATCTGTTTACTATTTGAGAGACGGAATGATCATAACATTATCTCCATAGTTCAATGGTCATTTATTATGCACCCGAAACAAATAATTCTTCATTACAATGTTAACCTCTACGTATACAATTTCTATTAAGAGATAGTTCTCCAAGAAATTCATCTTTCAATCTGACCGGTGGAAACAAGTTGCATTCTCAATGATTCTTGACCCAACGTTCAAAGAAGTCCTCATAACAATTTGTAAGTACAATACATAATATACATTTACCTGTATGTATCCAACCCATATTTAATTCATAAGTATGTAACATATTACAAAACTACTTATTGAGCAATTTGAAATGTGGGGATGATTTTCCCATCTGGCCTTGGCCCACTGCTGGCTTCACAGTATCCTGCATATCCATAACATATGATTTCACATTGGAGTTCATAAAGAGAGACAAGGATCTCACTGGTTTCTTTTTAATAATACAATGGAGTTTTTGCAAATACAAATATATTAAGCATATTAACAGAAGAAATCACTTTTAGTGAGGAAAAGAAAAACAAAAGCCGTCAGTCCCCTTCAAAAAACAATTTTTAGCAGATTGAAATATGTCAAACATGTACATACACATGCAAACGTTTCTTTTGAATGTATGTAGTGACGTTCGTAAACCAATGCTATCATGTCACTATTAGGGACAACGAAAGTGTGACTCACAACTTCGGTGTTTAGATAGCCACAAAATAAATCGTTTTAAGTGCTGAGGTGTTCCAAAACGGCAAAGAAGATGTGATTTTAGAGCTGTTCAGAAGTCTTCCATGGTACACTGGTAAGACAACACTGACATGATTATTTACTTACAAATTAATTTTGTCAAATAATGATGTTGGAAATAGGCAGAATCAATGTGATTCTCTTTGAATCAATATTGTAACATAGCATACGTGAAGCCAATTCAGAAACCACTCAATGGCTTGCACACCCCTAAAATCCAACTATAATAACAATGAAAACTGACATCATTTATAATACCAAGCTTCTGATTTTCTCCAACCCTTCTCGTGTGTATTTGCATGCTTCTCTTATCTTTCCAATAATTTTTGCCGGTCAATGCTTTATCAAAAGTTAATCAAACATTGTGTAGGTTCGGATGCAGAAATCTTACTCTCACATCAGTTTACAATATATCTTCCGTTTCGTCTCGAATTATCGTACTCTTACCTAAAATTATTTTCAGTCTTCTGCCTTCCTGATCACGAATCAATCCATTTAACCTTCCTGTCATGCTATTACTGGAAGCGTAACTTTCTAACGCAGGTTGGGGAAAAAGCAGAATGATACTAATATAAGAATAATATCGGAATATGGCATATGTTGAGCGACATTAGAAATCTTACAATGACATTTATTTTGGGAGCAAATCTATTCAAACATTGTAATCCGTATAATTGAACGTATATGAGGAGATGGACTGTCATGGGAGTCTATAAATGTTAATATTGTAGTCGAAGAAAGAACAGTGTCACACTGGGATCTTGGAAACCAAAACTAAGGAGAATCAATGCAGAGGCGTCAAATGTCACAAATATAAGAGGAGCATCGTACTCTTCATCATTAATGTGGCTATATGTATGGATACATATACGCATCTCTATACAAACATCAATGTGGGCATGAATAAGAGTTGCTTGTAAATGAATGTATACAGGTATGACATAATCAATGATACACCTATAACTTGAATTACACCTTATCTTCACGACCCAAAATGAATCATGAATTGCCTGAGGAAGTTCTGTGATAAAGCAGGATAGATATGAATATAAATATTGTAAAGGAGTTTTCTTTCTTCACTTTATCTTTTGTGCTGATTTTCCTTCTCATTTTACTGATCGATTTTCTCCACATCGGGAATTCAAATCCTACAGTCTAGTCATCATTCAATAATGTTCCTATGTTTCTCTAATTCATTGATTTCCATAGGCTATGTTTATTTTTCTTCAATTGTATCTCAAATATAAACGTCTAGCCTTTTCTTCCAACGTCATTCCTTTTTTTTCTAGACGATTTTATTTCTGATGCTTTCTATTTCTCTCCGACCTTAACTCATTTCTTCAAGGTTGAATTGCCTTATTTTTCCTTTTTCGATAAATGTTTATTTCATTCTTCTATCCCCCCCTTCATGTCTTTATCATTTGACTTCTGATTTCCATCAATAAAAAACTTCATTTACTTCTTACAACGAAATTGCAGAGGATGTATGTATGTATGTATGTATGTATGTATGTATGTAAGTATGTATGTATGTCTCTCCTCTCTCTCTCTCTCTCTCTCTCTCTCTCTCTCTCTCTATATATATATATATATATATATATATATATATATATGCTCGTGTCTGTTGGCTTGGACAATATCTCCTCGAGTTTCGAAAAATATAATCAAGATCTTGTGGACGGGTGAACCAGGGAATAAAACGACGATTGATTAAAAATTGATGCAAATGTAGGGTTTAATTCTCGATTGACGGATATCTTTTTTTCTCTCCATTCGTTTATAACCTCATACTTGCGTACATGATAACTCAGACATTACTCAATGCATTTTAATGGAGTTTCTTGGGGAGATAAATCTTAAACAAAATGAACATATCATTAGATTTTAGTATAAATTCAGGAATTTCTCTCCAAATGAAAATATTATTCTGATATTAAGACAATAATCCGATGATTGGGAAATCAAAATTCACAGTTACCTCCCTATAGTTGTAAAAGAATTGATTTTCATTCACTTACTAGTTGGTATAAAATGAAAACGACGGAATCTGCTCTCTCTGAGTGCATTTTACTTCTTTTCATTTTTTCATCCATTGTTCATCTTGGTCTCGATTTCACGCTTCTATTTTCATCGTTATTGCTACGTCACCTTGGGCAGAACCTGTTTTTTCCGTTTCATCGTTGTACACATTCACAATCATCTTTCTGATCTCACATTCCCTCGTGACCAAAACTTTTCTCTTCATTGCATTCTCGTTCTGAACCTAACCCACTGGGCCCCACCCAATTCATTTCTCTTCCATTCCTATACGCAAGCACAATCTTCTTTCCAAATTCACAGTTTCCTTAAGCTAAAAGATCAAAGCTTGAATTTCATTCAGCATTTGTCAGGCTGCACAATTTCGACATTCTTTCTGATTCCATTTCATGTTTTATGCATCAATCCACACAGTGCAAATGAAAATACATTCCCGATTCTGTTTCGAATTTGACCTTACCACCGGGATTATTCGCTTGACAGATCATTGAACAAAGGAGATATTAAAACGCCCGAGTCTTGCTAGGTGATGTAATTTTGTTTTTTGTTAACAAAGACATGTTTGAATGTTTCGTTACCAGGAAAAGAGAAAACATCACTGATGCAGACTAAGATTCTGACTTGTACTCTGTTTTCTTCCTTTATTCATGCAAGATGACTGGGTTTGGCAGTTTTGGACAGGGGAAAGAGAACCTGCTAAATGAAAAACGTTGTTGTGTTTACAGAAAACAGCGTGAGTAAGGAAGAGAATAAGAAAAACTAGGGAAATACTATGACTTGGCAAAGGAGCAGAAAAAAGTTTGAAACATAAGTACATGAGCATGAACAAGTGATAATAAAAAGGCACTGGTGATAAGACTCGAGAACTCGGAGATGAGAGGTTTTGAGACCAAGTAACCCACAGCTTTACTGGGATCCCCACGAATACAAAGGAAAGAACTTGAAACATGAGACTCACAACCTGCAGTCGTTGACAATGTCTAGAAAGAAAGAAAAAAATGTGTGAGTAAAGCTGGGCAAGATTGAGACCTTACGAACCACAGCGCTGAAAGGAGGGCCCGACTCTTTGGGGAACTCACTATCACTTGGCTTTTAGCGAAGATAATAGGTGTTTTAAAGGGAGAGCTGGAAACTTGAGGAAACTCCCTGTCAGGCAACGGGTGCTAGAATACAAATAATAATATAGATAATAATAATAATATTAATGATAATAATAATATTAATAATAATATCAATAATAAGTCTTAATGTAGTTACCAATAACAGGCCATTAACATGCCCCCTAAATTTGAAACTCCTGGATTAATCATATCGAACGCAATATCCAAGGATATACTGAGCAACATTTTGAAGCTTTGACAAATCAAAAGTTGGATAAAAATCCAGTGTAACAAGAGTCTCATTGGGTGTTGCAAGAATATTAAGTTATCTCAAGCAAAGTCAGCAGAGACGTTGAGAACAATTCTAACCATGGTTTCAGAAACATTTAGGAATTCAGATATAAAAAGAAGCTTTTCCCTGGGATACTCACTTCCATCACAGCTATTCAATTATTACCAAACACCACGGTGGTAAAAGATAAAAAAAGAAGTCTTTGCTGAATAAGCAAGGTTCAAAGAAGTCGTTTACTCCATATGCGCATTGCCTAAATATGCATCCAAAATCTGATCAAGAGGTAGAAATCCAATAACAAACTGCCTTAGTAGCTTTTGGGGTATTTACAGATATATAACTGGATAAATGTTTAAAGATTACTATCGAAGGAGAAAAGACATCTAAAAATGTTCATCAACCATCTGAAGAGCAAATAAGGGAAATGGATAGCCAAAGGGAATGAACGATGAAGAAGTTTGGAGAAAAGTCCATATCTGTTTCCTAAAGGCAAGAGCAGTTTATCTTGAAATCAAAAAGTAGCGGTTGTAATCAAATAACTGCAATTAACACCTTTGCAGCACCAGTAAAACATAATCAATTTAGATAATTAATTGAAACAGGGAAGAATTTCGACGAGTTAAAAGGGAAAAAAGGTAAGGTTAAAAAGCACTACACCAAAAAACAGACTATACATCTGAGAAAAAAAGGGGGAAATTAGTACACTATTAGAAATTGAGAATTCGAAGGCATTACAGAATACATCGTTAGAAGAATATGTCAATGAATGTTGAGATCCACTAATGAAATTTCTTTACAGAGGAAAGTATCATCAAGTACAAGATGTCAAAAGCTGCAAAAAAGATCCAAGGAGATCGAAATGCAAGGGAGAAAGATACTTACATTGAAAATTGATGAAATAGTTGACAAAATGGGTCTGTAGTCATTTATACGAATCATTAATGCTCATCTTGAACCTTCAAAAGAAGCACTGCTTACTGCACAGGATCAAACATTGAATACCTATTCGCATATACATCATATTGTTAAAATAAAACGTGAGAGAAGTGTACAGTCTGTAATGAAAATCAGAAAACTGTAGAACACACAATATCTGGCTGTCCCAAATTAGCCAAAAATTGGTACCACTGTGAGACTCAGAAGTAGCCATAGTTCATTGTAGTTTATGCTAAGTGGTAGGTTTGTAAGAACTGACAATTGGTGGGAGCAGAAACCCGAAACTGCATCATTTCAAATTATGGAATGACTTTAGCACCGAGAAAAAAAATAATGACTAAAAGGCCAGACATTGTCGTTATTGATAAAGAAGCGAACAAAGTTATATTGATCGATGTCTCATGCCCACCAGACGGGGATATTGAACAGAAACAATAGGAAAAAAAAGAAAGAATACCAAACTAGAACTGCAAATATTATGGAAAAAATCAATTAAGATCATACCAATTGTTCTGGAGAATTGTAAGCAGTAACTACAAACTTGAAAAAGAATCTCCTGAAACCTAAACACCAAAGACCAACCAAATGTAAGAAAAAGTACCCTAAAAAATGATTAATAATCAAAAGATATTTCGAACACCTAGGATGTAGCCAATACATGAACAGCCATACAGTAATGATACATACCCTGATCTTCATGTCCTACACTTTCATACGCAATAGCAGGCTGTTTTGCATTGCAGGCCATTCAACGTAATAGTTCAATAAAATTATAACTTCAACCTCTAACAAACTGCATTAAAAAACGTCCAAAGGATTTTGTATAGTCAGTATTTTCTGAATGAGAAAAAAAGTCTACAAAAAATGCACTGAGGGAAAAATCCAGATGAATTGCAGTACACCGTGAAGCAGGTACTGAATTGAAATGAATTCAATGAGTGACTACCAAGGGTCAATGGATGTGCAGTGTCAAGTTTGTAATTGATTTGAATTGTGGCTCTCATCAGAGGGGAAATAAAATGTGACGTTGCTCACAAATCACTTTTCAAAATAAACATTCATTCATAGTCCGGTACCGGTGTGGGATAAAATATGCAAATCAATCATTATGGATAAGAATTTTTCTTATCCAGCTGACAAATTATAGCACAAAGGTGCTGATTTTAATTCTGTTGTTTGACATTCCCCATATTTGTTACCATTTCAATGGAGCAAATCTGAGTCCAATTCGCATACACTGATGAAAGTTTTTTAAAGGGATCTACAAGTGTGTTTTGGAAAATCCCAAACAAAAATGTCAATGATATCAAGTTAGAAGATTTGAGGAGTATGAGTTGGAGAAGAATGAACTGAGGTGCCAAAAGATTAAAAGAAGGGGGTACATATTTGAGGATTAAGTCAGAAAGCTTTTTGAACCCAACGGCATTGTTTGCAGGTCTTCCGGTCAGGATTGAACCCATTAACAAAAATATGTCAGGGCTACTTTCTAAATATTGTTCTATGAAAAGAAGTCATTATATTCTTGTCAGTCCCTTTTATCAAATACTTTTACTGATCTTTATAGAAACAGATCAATATTTTATCTCTGCTATTGAAACAAAATCCTCAAGAATTCAATTTAATTGATAAAATCGTAACTATAACTTCAATCATGTACTAAAAAAACACAAAACAATACAAAATCATTTAGTAAAATCAATTCACATATTGTGAAAGATATTTCTGGTATAATTCTATTGAGGCAAATCGTTTTGTAGTCTAACAACTGATATAAATTGTTCGAGTAAATCTCCAGGTATATATTCCCCAGGGCTGCAATATCACACGATGTGTACGAGATTTATCAACGTAATGTTTATTCAAGAATGCTCGAGAACATAAATCTCTCTGATACCAACAAAGCCGATTGTATCTCCTAAAGTCCCTTGGCATCGAAGTTTGTAGAATGAAGACAAAGTAATTTGCTTGACAAAAGTTGATTATTTGATACTTATTCCCATGCGTTTCTTTTGACTAAAGGTACCATCTATGCATTTGTAGTTAACCAAATGATAACGTAGATGATTCCTAGTGTGTTTACTACACAATACAACAGTATTATGTCAGTCTGAATTCATCTTTATCAATATCAGAAACTGTCAATCAGAAATGTAAAAACACTTGAGTATGTTCATGTTTGCCTTCTGCCTATGTATGTATGTATGTATGTATGTATCTATCCTATCTATCTATCTATCTATCTATCTATCTATCTATCTATCTATCTATCTATCTTCGTACGTACGTATGAGAAACGTCTACAGACGACATCAATCAACCTATAAGGCTTGGAATTCGTGTTAGCACTCAACTGAACCTCCTACGGAAATATTTTTATGTGGGTTATTAGATGGGGTTCGATTCGTTTCACAAGTCTATCCTAAATTTGTCACTATATTGTACCCATTAGACTGTAACATTTACAGGCGCCAACAATCAACTTATAATGATGAAAAGTCACATTACTATTCCCCTGGACACTTTATCGTTTTAGTGTTTGAGAATATTTTTTCTCCTGTCTCCAGGAGCATCCGCATTGAAATAGCAACCAATGTTTTGAAGTTTTCAAAGTGTGGAGATTGTCCAGATCGCATTTTCCTCTATGATACCTTTGGAAATTTGCATTATCAAACCGCTAGAAACTTTCTGATAAATGTTTTACAGTTTTTCTTTTTTTTCAAAGTATTTGTTTTACTTCAGGGGAATTCTTGTCCAATAAACATTCATTGCTTAGGGTTTTAAAAGTGTTGGAATTGTAAAGAAAGTGTTTTCAAGCTACAGCCTTGAAAAATTATAAGTTTTTAGAAAACCGGTTTTATTCTTAATACCAATCTTTTTTGGATTTTTCGGGGAGGGTATAGTGTCTGAGCTGTAAAAAACTCCTCGCCAAAGTGGTCACTAGTTTGTGCCAAGTAGTCTGAAACATCTCCAGTCGGCACGTATCAACCAATAAGACTTATAATTTGCTTTACTCCATCACTGAATCCCTTCAGAAAAAGTTTTTAATTTTCAAATACTACGTTTTGGGGCTTGGAGATGTGACCAAAAACACCCTTTTTAATGGTTTTAAACCATGGGAGATTTTGAAAACATGTGTTCCATGTTACAGGCGTTAGGATTTGCGTCCGTTGTCGACTGGAGACAGGAAAATATCTTTTTTAATATTTTAAAATCAATGATTTTGGGGGGCTTTTTTTGTCCTGCAATTACTAATATCTTCAAAGTTTTAAAAATGCAAAAACGGTAGAGAAAACCCCAGATTTCTGTGGTCAGTTTATGCTAAATTGTTCACCAGTTATGCCTGCTTGTCTCTTCTTATTGTTAAAAATTTAGAGGAGACAAGTTTGCATTCATTGAGCCACTTTTTCGAACTTATTATTCGTTCAACCCATCCACGTGTTTTTTCTTTAATTCAGACGTTTTTTGTGATAGCTGTCAGAAGAAAATGAGTAAGAATTTCTTGTTCATTGATGGCACCTTTTTCTCGTTCTTGCAAAAAATCAATAAGCCCTTACATCATATGTCACCAAAAGACTTTGACAGCATCAACAGACAGTTTCTATTGAATGTCCAATCAGGCCTTGATGTTATTGTTTCAGGTAAGATAATAAGACTTTCATTTCAAAAGTGATTGAAATTTGATACTTAAACCAATTGTGAAAACTCAAATGTAATTTATCTGATGGAAGTAAAATTATCAAAAAACTCAACAGAGTTGTCAACAACCAAGATAACCATGCCTGAAAACCCAGATTTCATCACTAATGTCTTGATACAGACTTTTAAATAAGTTATTAATTCTAGAATTATACTTCAAAAGGCTTTGTGAGGATTATTTTGCATTATGTGACTTTTTTGAATTCAGTTTTCGACCCTCAAAATTGAGGAATGTGATACAGATTCTGGGATCTGAGCATGGACCTTGGAAGAGGTTAAGAACCCTTATCAAAAGGAAGCAATGTCTTTTTAACACTGTAAGAACTTCAGATATGGCATGTGACCATTCTATAATCATGTTTCGATACAAACAATACGACAGATTTGAAAAATATCAAAATCATTTTTAAAAATTACTAATTCTTAAACATTTTTAAATTATTTTCCTACAAATTTTCGCATTCCTGAAAAATATCTCCAAAAAACAATAATCTAAACCCGTGATGATACAAAGTAAAAGCAGCGCTGAATATGTAGAGAATACTTATAAAGAAAATATATAATGATATTTTACTCAGGAGGGATGGATAAAATCAGAAAAAAAGTCTGGGAGATTAAGTCGGAGGACCATAAATTCTGAAAACAGCTTTTGTAGCTTAATATATTGGTTGTGCTCTTTGGATCGATAAACCTTTGAGGTATAAATATAATTTTGAGTTTCGATGGAAGGCACTTGTATGTCAAAAGTTTTGGTGATTGATTTCATCGTCCGAAGAATTGGTACAATAAATCATCAAGATCGAAATTAACGAAACTATGAAGACTGGAATCTAAACAGAATATTTATTTTTCGTCCGATTTTTTTTTCACATGACCTCAAATTGTTCACTTATTGGCTGTGATGGCGAGTCTTGCATTGCAATGATTTACATAGAGCGAAAATTAATTAAAAAGAGAGAAAGTTTGCTCTTAATTTCATGCCGACCTCGTAGCTTCTTAATTGATTTGGATCAAAACAAAATTCAGTAAACCAGTCAGTCGATTCCAAATGCGTCATTACTGAGTTCTGTGTACGAAGCCGTTCTTTCTGAGGCGGCTATTTGTCCGTTTCGACTGCAGCAATCTCATTCATTACAATTCAATACTCGTTTACTGTGAAATTAGACAGGAAAAGACGACAATGACTGTTCTGTCTTTTCGAAGCAGAAGCGTAAAATCGGTGGTAATTGGAAATATAATCAGCACTCAGAATGAATGCCCTGTTCGCTGCAAATGACAGGTATTCAACCTTATCTCAAGTCGTAATGGTGCATTTTCTGTAGTTGATATCTTTCGTTAATTGAGAAAATAGACAACTTTGAATTGATAGCCAGTTTCTTTAACATAACAGGCAAGCAAGCTCGCATCGCTATCTGAGAACTGATGTGGGCCGAACAAATGATTTTGAAAAAAATTATGATATAATACGAGAAATAACAGGTTCAAAGTTTGGCCTAGCATAAATAATCAGTTTTTAAGCCCTTATCGGGAACTTCAATGATAGTTGATCTTTATTGCATATCTTACATATTGCTTCCTATGGTCGACGTTTCAAACAGGTTTAGGTTGAGAGCTGTCCGAGCTCAGTAGCTTCTTCTGATACCCGAAGTCTTCATTTTACTTAATCATATTGGGTCAAAAGATAACGGCTTCATGTGATTGTAATGTTTTTTTAATGTGTTGACTAGAGACGAACATGTGCTGATGAAGTGAGAAAACAGTTAAAAAGCATCGTAACTGATGAGGGGACATTTTTTGGGGAGGTGCAGAGACACAGTGACACCGGTTAAAATTGTAATGTATGTACATGGGAAGAAAAAGTAACCATCAAACATAGTAATTGGCTCTGTATATTTTAGTGATTTCTTTCAAGGCATTTCAACTTTTTTATGCAGACCTTCAAAAACAAAAGGTAATTTTCAGTGCTCTCAAGTAGTCCAATTAAATTGATTTCATCCAAATTGTGACAAAAAATCAGCAGCAGCTTCTATATCCTGAATAATTTCTGAATGACAGAAAAAGTCAACAAAAAAAAAAAATTGTTTGGGATATCCTAAAATTCAAACTGGCCACAATCTGACCAAATGAATATTGAGAACTGGGCAGCTTACAGGCCCCAAAAAGTTCAGAGTCGAATATGAAGTTGTTTGGAATCACCGTGTTATAAGATATTTCAAGAGAGTTGTTTGACATTTACATTTTTTCTGTTTGCATCTTAAGACAGCCGATACAAAAAACAGAGCCAAAATTTCATTTGCTAAACTTTGAATGGGGAAATGCAAGTAAAAAAAAAAGACAATAAGATCCCTTGAAATGTCTGTGTGAACTAAGAGGGATCAACACAACATCGTAAGCAAGCTATTTCTAAAACATTACTAAAAAGTAATGTCAATACGAAATATTTGATATACGCGTTCCAGCTCCTCCCAATTTGATTCCCTTTACCACGGAGTATGATGGAGTTCTGCATTTGTTGAGCATTAAAAGTTACAACAAAAACGTTAAGTATTTGGAAATCTGTAAGGAACTACACAGTATCTACATATCTCATAATCCACGGCATTTATGAATATATATATATATGTATATGGAAGTGGAATTCCACCAGAACTCTGGTAATGCATCCCGTCAATTTGTTTTGTTGAACCTAATGAGATAAAAATGGTAGCATGGATATATATATATATATATATATATATATATATATATATATATATATATATATATACACACACACACACACACACACACATATATACACACACATATATATATATACATACATATATATATGTATATATACTAAATTTTACATGTGATTTGTATCTGCTGAACACATCATGTCTCAGTTGAAAATTTGAAGCTAAGTATTTTGCGTTTAACAATAAAATCTAAGTATGTGTGTACTTCAAGATCCATCATCTATGGATTGTGGATATAATCCTCGATACAGATATAGACACACATATCGTTGTGAACACAATCTTTACTTCCTTACAATGTACCCTGTAAATATGTATTTCTTTTGTACAAAAAGTCACAACCACAGACATGGAGTAGGGTATTTGGTGATATAGAAAGAAACTTCAGAATATATGTATTTTAATGTCCACTGTTTATGGATTGCTCTCCAATTCACGTTGAAGGTATAGCAGTATGCATAAATTACTGTAAAAAATATCAGCATTCATACGTGTATCCTGTCATTTGTTCGATCAGCAAATATAATGCAGTCAAAATGTGGAATTAAGCATTTCACGAATAAGAAAAAACAACTACTATGTACACATCATTGTTTACATTCTATGAATAGTGGTTTGGGTCTATTATGATGTAAAATACACTGCCAACACTTACACAGACACACACTCATGTATATATTCCAGAAAAAAAGTGGAAAAAAGAAACCCATTTTTTAATCGCTTTGAAGTATTCTTTTGAATAATCTTCAACCGATGAACTTCAACAAAACAAAGATGATGTACAACAACTGCCAAGAAAATAAGAACACAACGATCATAATCGCAGATGCAAAACTGGAAAAAGTGGAAGAAGAAGAAATCAAACAAAGAACCATTGTAAGAGGACATGCTCAACAAAACAGAAGGATCCCATTAATCGTTAGGAAAAGGTTGAACAACCAATGCATCCTTGCGATAGTCATTTATGCCGCTGAAACATAGAACCTAATCAAGAGACAGACCTGCAGACTGAGAAGCGCACGTTAAAGTCCTCTCTTGATATGTAGTATCTGTTCCACGACGTAGCTGGAGATTGGATGTTGGTGAACATCAAAGCCCGAGTGCATCAGTCAATGAGGTTATACTGAGACACAGCATTGCTTCGCGCATTTGGAGCCTTTGGACTCATCCTTTGGTTCTCCTCTTATTACCTGGCCCAGAAACAGGGAAGCACTTCGCCCCGGAGTAGCACCGTCCACTGCACTAAAAGGGACAGGTCGAGCTTTCCCTGTTGGTTTCATGACAGCAATTGGTTTAGCAACCGAAGTCTCCTCAGTTGGAGCTATTTTTCGTTGGTTACTCCTATTTTTCCCCACGTAAAGCCCTAACCTCGTGTTACATTTTGCTCTGGTGGGAGAGTGAATAAATGGGCACCCTGATGCAGCACCGTCTCATTTAACTAAAATGGACAAGTCGGGCTTGTCCAGATGCTTTTGCAACCATAGTCTGTTCAGCAATCAAAGAAATGTCGGCTGGTGCTTTCTTTGATGGGTCGTTCTTTTTCCCCAATGTCAAGCCTTGGACTTTCGTTGAATCCGGCTCTAGTGGGAGAGTGAATATACACATGCTCACCTTACATTTTTTCTGGCTTTCCCAGCGTTGATTAGTGTAGTATCTGCTTCACAGCATAGACCATACAGCCTGTCAAATGGGCTGGAGATTATGCATAGATAAGCATCGAAGACCAAATGTGCTGTTGCAATGCGTTACCTAATGAGATTATACCGAGCCTTTGGATTTGTCCATGGGTCTTCCCATTGTTACTCACCCCAGCTGCAAGGAAGCAGTTTGCCAAGGGGCAGCACTGGCCTATTGCACTAAGAGGGACGCTTTCGTGACCACAGTTGCCTTTTCCACGTAAAGCCTCGACCTTGTGTTGCACTTTGCTCTGATGCGAGAGTGAATGCTCAACTTCACATGGAGATATTTCAAGATAGAACAGTATTCAAGGGAGAAGTTTTAGAAATCAAAGAAACAATTGAATCCACAAAGAAAACTAAAAAAATAACTCAAAAAAAGGAAGTGCAGACAACCAATGGTCATAAAAACTCACTACATGAATCCCAAGATATCACATGCGCAACTGCATACAAGATGGAAAAATGAACTAGACAAAATCAGTAAGTATTGGATCCGCGATATCTACGATAGAAAGGTCTGGCAGATTTGGGGGAAGGTCCATGTCCAACAACAGATGTTGAAAGACTGATGATTAACCAGTTTTGTACATGTCTTCATGATGCTGATGTGTGTTCCTGGTCATTACTTTCCATCATCCAGTAGAAGGGGTGTTGGATGCAGGTCATTTGTAAATTAATCTTGATTCAAGTTCAAATACAATGGGTGTCATATAATTCCAGTTTTTTGGAATTTTCCGAGAAGGAGGGGATTCATGATGGTAGTTCTTTCAAGAAGAAGGGTTGAGAGCGTGAAGTATCAAGAAGTATTTTTACATTATGGATGACTCCTTATTTATGTAGAAACAGCATCGAAAGGTTCGTTATGGGTTCATGGTAATTTCTTTGTTGGAGGAGGGCAACTTAAGCAATAAAGAGAAGGCGAAAGGAAATATGTTTTCAAATCATCAGGACCGGGGTTCCAACTCAAAATTTTAAAAAAATGCTCGAAATTTGATGCATATTTTAAAGTACTAATGTTCGTTCCTTTCTTCTTCGTGCAGCATTATTGGTGTTTATTTTGTAGGAAACTGAACTTTGGTTCCCAAGGAAAAAATTCATAAATGCACAAACTATCTTTTGAGTATCTTCGAAAGATCTCATATTTGTTGTCAGTGTATTTTTATCTTCTTCCTAAGATTGGAAGTTTTCCCTGTGAATTCGTGGTTGCAACTTCGACACATGATCACATAGATTATCTTCTGAACGTGATAAATGGTTTTGGATCGGGTTTGGAATGTTGTATCAAGTATATTTATTTCCTTCTATTGAATGTATATATGTTACAGATTGGTCAATTGAATTTTGTTATCTTTTACTCTTGTTCTGCTTTCTTGGAGTTCGCTGCAGTTGAGAGTACTTTTTTTTAATCTGAAGGTTTGCGTTAACTTTCAGATGTACACTTTAGAGTCTCCTTTAAAGATATGGAAGTCTCGTACATTTAAAATTCTCCGGGGTTAAAAGGTTGGTGGGTGTTAAGAATGGAACGACGATTGTTTTATCAAATGCAGTGTTTCGCAGTAGCAATTGTTGCCAATATAGTTAGTGGCTTTTCAATCTTGAATTTAAACAAAAGTATCCCCCACACATATGCATATATTTAAGATATAGACATATCTGGAGCGACAAAATGAATTATAAATTGTATTAAATTATACAGAAACTTTTTGAATTAATCTCCCGTCGATACATGGTTCAACAATTTCGACAACGTAAATGGAATAAATAATAAAAGAAAATCAGGCTGCTGCAAGAATCAAACCTGCTTAATTTGTCCAAAGTGAATTATATATTAAACTTATAGCAATGGCAAATCATTAAAAAAAAACATTTTATATAATATAACGCAATTTATAATTCATTCTGTCGCACCAGATATGTCCATCTCTTAAATACATAACATTGCGTTGAAAGAGACAAAAAAAAAAAACCGAGTATAAAAAAGATGATAATCAGGGTTGATAGCAGCTATTTGGTCTATGATATGTATTCAATACGCATTTGTATAAATTTAACTGATGACAAGTGCACAGACGTAAACTTTTTGGACGAAAATAGTGCTCTATATTAATCCCATACGTACAAAAGTATCACTGTGCCATGGATAGACCTCCCCAAAACCAAGTAGCGTGAATTATTGGAATATATTTCACATGTCTTATTGCAGCATGCCGTATTTGGAATGATCAATTAAAATTAGGAAAGTGGGGTGAACAATGAAAAAGCTATTTATCTCGCTCTTTGTTGAGCAGTGAACACTGAACAAGTGTGAATTTTCAAAAAAAAAAAAAAAAAAATTAGATGCTGCCGGTCATGATCTAAGTAACAAAATTATATTAAACAGACATTATCAATTCAATACCCATCAAAAACCTATTTAGGTAGAAAGTTCGAAGAAAAATGATTTTAGATATAACGAGTGAATTTCAATACTTTCAGTTATCTAGATTCATTTTTCGACGATTTGTAATATCTACATCATCACATCTGATTGAAATATTAGGAAGGCAATAAAACTTGCGGCCGCTTGTTCTTCAACAATAGTCATTTAATTTCTGTGGTGTGAAACAAAACAATAATAATGATCGGATCCAACACTTTCATTTAAATTAGTGAGTTCTCTGTCTCTCCCTCCGCTTACTCATGCATATGTAGAAGCCGCTTGATTTCCATGAAAAATGTATTCATCAATGAACAGGGACAAACTCCTATGATGTGTCCAGGTACCACTTAAGAGAAAATGGTGAGTGTTCTCAGGTAAGCAGCACTAAGGGAAGACGACCAAAGGAAAAACATTAGAGAATTATGACCATTGAAAGCAAAACTGTGTTTGAAAAATGCTTTTGAAAAAGATAGTATAGCTTACATAAATCATACATGAAAAGATGTAGATCAATAATAAACGCTCGTAAACGCTAATGACGTGATATGTAATATTCTCAAGTATCATTCTATCAAATTAATTTGATCGTTACTCGGTTAAAAAGATGTGAAAATGATCAGTTTTATACTGTTTACCCAAATAATTTTTACATCAACCAAGCGTCCTCCTAGAAATGACAGAGAGTATTATGATAAAACTATGTTAACAAGCATTAGTATTGAGATAAGTTACCATGTTGTCAGAGGCCTCTGGCTAATCTTTCAACGACGCTAAGATAAAATGTCCAGTACTAATGACAAAAATATACGAGGTTTCACTGCAGATTTAGAATCATCGCTGCTGAATAACAATATGTTACGCACAAAAAAGAATTTGAGCTTGGAAATACATTGCACAATTTCTACAATAATTTCCTTCACATTTTTAGCTGTAATTATTTGTGCATATACAAAACTCCGAGATACATGGTTGGAAAGCCTGGATTATTGATATATATGTATATCAATTAGATGAGATTTTCCTTATAATGGTATATATTTATTTACCTGCATGAAGGACTGAATCGACAATCCATGGGAGACGATGTTCAAATATATATGCTTCAATTCCCTTGTGAAATATCGAATAGCTAGTGCCACGTTTCTAGCAGAAACATTTATGGACAACAGATATATATTCTTGGGAAACAGACAAAATTCTTATTGAAACAATACCTATATGTGTGTAACTCCACTCAAAAGGTAAATCTACAACCCAGAGACTGTCAACTAATGTGGTTTTTCATGCCAAACATGTACAAAACTCCAAGATACACTGTCGGAAAGCTAATAGATTCCAACCATTTGTCAATTTATTCCGTTCCAAACCATATTCGGTGTGGGCGCAAGTGCAGTCCACATATATCATGATTGACATTCTTATTAAGAATTTTCAAAGACTGGGGACAGAGAAAAGCAGGTATATCTAAAAATAAACGAGCAAAATATCTTCCATAATTCAATCACTCCTTTCTTACAAAGTAGCCCAGCCTTCAAAGATTTATCGAAATACATTAAAAACTTTTGGAAGTTACATATGGACAGACCTGAGCAAATACTAAAGTATATTAAAATGAAGAATATCTCTCGATCAAAAGTTTATTCCGGGGTCCAAACCAAGCGTATGTCACAATTCTCTTTTTAGAAAATCTATTTTTTAGATGAAATAAAAAAGTAAAAACTAGAAATAAAGGAAAAAAAAACGGAGACCAATAGATGGAAACAAAGAATTAAAAAAAAAAAAGCAGACATTTATTTTTGATGCAATGATTATAGTTGTTTGACCAAGGAATTCGTTTTTAATAGACAAGTATTTTTGCATGTGTTTGTACATTTATATATTGGCTTTTGGCTGTCCAGACGACATTTCCAAAGTTCCCCATTAATCTCAATGGAATCTTTTGAAAAGGCAGACGATAGCCTACGGATGACTGTTACACGCAGAATTTCAAAATTAGATGAGATCAACATTCCAAGTCGCCCACCTTCAATTTTGAGATGATAATTTTGTCACTGATGGACCACTGGCCGTGTATTTTGGAATAGCCATCTCCACGTTTTGGGCTGGAACTTGTATTACATAACAGGTAAATCTTCAGGAAGCTGACAAAAATTATTTTCTAACGGTATATCATGTTCCAGTACAAATATTGGGCTTAGTCCATCCATCGATTTACGCCGTAGGATATTTATTCAAGCATTGATTAGATTTTCGGGCGACAAATATTTACAGTTGATACGCATATGGATTCCTTATTTTTGCTCACTATATTTACTTTTTTAAATTTCTTTTCGTATGTAGATCACGATGTGATCACAAGAGGCATCTCACTTAGTGGGTGATTTGTACACATTCACCTGTCTGAAAAAAGTTCACATGTCTCTGATTTAATTGTATATCCACTCAAGAGGTCCGAAGTATGAAGATATATCAAATCGATGGTGGCACCCTTGAAGTACCAAAAATACTCCACAAAAAAAAAAATCATTTTTATTTACTTGGTTTTTATACAGCAGGTACATATATGTATATACTGATTCAGTGAATGGAAAAGATATCCATCATTTCAACATATTTATAGGAATTCAGAAGTGACAGAATTTGGACTAAGCTTTTTTTTAACATACTTTCCCAAGTATAATCTTTTTCGGTGTCTAGTATATGTATCTTTGGTCAGAATTATGTCAATTCTGAAGCTTTTGGAATATATTAATACACACACACACATACACACACACACACACACACATATATATATATGTATATATATATATATATATAAAGATATATATATATATATATATGTATATATATATATATATATATATATATATATCGATATTCCTTTCCAGCATTTACCGTACACACTTGACTACAGATCTTCATATACACATCATATATATATATATATATATATATATATATATATATATATATATATATATATATATATATATATATATATATATATATATTGCCAAGCAACTATAAAAATCGCAAATTTCAAAAGGATCGGTAAAAAAAAAAATCCCTGTCCTTTACTTGCGACTGATTTAGTAACAAAAGCAGACAAAGTACACCGAAATTAACCGAACAGTCTCAGGATTACAAATGTCGTCCTCAAAATAGTTTCGTTCCGTCTCAAACATGTTATTTCACATTGACTGGAAGCATGAAAACACGCCTTACATGAGCTTCTTGGCCTCTTTCCTAGACACATGTAAGTCCATCTCTCACACGTCATCATCATTAGATATCCACTGTCCTGAATGCCTCCTCCAAGGGCCAGAAATTGTGAAAGGCCGAGAGTGTGAAGCCATGATTGTAAGGTTGATGATGCAAGGTTTTTCTAGCCATGCACTGTGATAGCTTGTCTATTTGTATGTCCATGCATTGTCATGTCACTTATAATCAAATGTGATCCATCTCAAAGAAGCCTCAACCTATCAACTGTGTGGTCTGGGACTCAATTCCGTTTCTTTTTTCCTCACCTAGATTTTCATTAACTCGTCCGACCAATCTTTTTCCTGTGTTTGCACGAAGTGCAAACACTTGATAAACATTCGATAACACTTTGTGTCCCCCCCAGAGAGTGGAAAATATACAACAGTACTTTGCTCTATACGTGTGTCAAGATATGCAGCAAATTCTAAATAAGATTATGGACAGGAAAGATGAAAGCTCTATAAATTTTCAGCTTGACAAGTAGACACTTAATGGTTTATAGTTTGAATCCTAGGGAATTCTTATTAATACTTTTGAAATTAGATTAAAACATCCACTGGTTTCCTTTGTGTGTGGGTGTATAAAAATCGTCTTTAGAGTTTTTTACACTGAAGACGTTAAAAACTTTTGAGGGCAATTCTCTCCAGTGTTTGTGTATGTTATACACATACTTTGATATCAGGATTCTATGTGCATATTCTCTCTTATCGAGATCATCAATCATTACACATACATATACTTATAGATATTTGAATATATACGAGTATGCGTGTGTAACATGAAGTGACTCGAACAGTTATTAGCGTCCGTTATCATACTTACTGATCCCTCACCGTTAATACATTTTTATGGGTTACTCAAATAAGTAAGTCCTGTTTCAAACATTGTATTATATGTTGTATACAATGATAATCACATACAATGCATTATGATTGTGGCTTATATAAAAAAACAAACTACGTGAATGACAATTAAAATCACAGCTGAGAGGGAGGTGGTCTTTGTTGAACACTGCTTTAGTCTCAATTTGATACAAATGCTTTGTTCTCAAAATCCGAGTCAAAATTTTACATAGTAAGAAAAAACAAAAGCATATTTACACATTGAACCATAGAAATATGTTTGAAACTGGGAGAAACACTGAGGTAAAATTACAAAATTGCGTGGTAATAGATTGGGAAATAAGTGACTGAAGTGACACAATAGATATTCATATTTAATGTTTAGTGTTCAGAGCTATAAAGCTTTCAGGAATATATATATATATATATATATGTATATGTATATATATATATGTATATATATATGTATATGTATATGTATATATATGTATATGTATATATATATGTATATGTATATATATATATATATATATATATATATATATATATATATATATATATATATATATATATATATATATATATATATATATATATATACTGAAATGGACAGAAATGGGCTTTCCAATCATCTGTTTTATACATCCTCGTGTAACATATATATTTGCAATATTTCATATAATTTGCTCATTTTTAAAAGTTTTCTTTATTTGACGATTTTTAGAAAAAAAGAATCTCATGTTTAGAACGTATTCCAAGGGAAATCGATTCTTGGATTTTATATCGGATTTTAGAAGGAAAATAATAAGAGAACTGAAGGTGTGACTGATATATATATATATGTGTGTGTGTGTGTGTGTGTGTGTGTATGAGTGTGTGTGTGTGTGTGAGTGTGTATATATATATATAGGGAATACCATGAAGAGACTTTTGCTTTAATTGCTATTCGAACGAATTTCTTTACCTTTCCCTCAATATCATGGAAGAGCTTATAGTCTCATTGCAGGGAGGTAGGGTCTTCTAGAGAAGATAATCGAAATCTAATGCATTCATATGAACCTAAAAACAGAAGCTGCATTTCAAAATCAAATTGTTTTTGATTGATTCGGTTGAACTACGTACTATATCGTTAAGAAAATTATGAAGAATGAAACAGACTAGAAAAACTCACCAATTCTTTACAACGAACTTAAATGCAACAAGAACAAAAACGAAGCTTGTTAAATATATTCAAAACAATATATACATATATATATTTATATATATATATATATATGTATATATATATATATATATATATATATGAGAGTGAATTATGTACCACAATTCGTATATATTAATCCCAAAATTTTACCAATATTTCAAAACTTGGATTATAGACATTTATCCATTGAATACATAAATTATGTCAATTACGATGGTATACACTATTTTATTGAGCTCTTCAGATAGATAATAGAAATGGGCCTTACAGTTGTTTATATACTCGTCAGATTTGAAATTTGACAATCAGAGTGAATTTTATTCATTTACCTTCCAGGCATTTTTATTGCTGTAGAACAAGTCCATTATCTAGCTAGGTTGCATTGGATGCATCTGAGTTAGATATCGGTTCATATAAAAGATACAATCCTATCAAATCCGTTGTCTGGGCAGATTCCTCTGCACCCATGGCTATGTCAAAGAGTTAATGTACTTTAAAACCACTATTCATTGTTACTATTTCATTGATTTTCTACATTCACCATTTCTTTGTCGTTATTCAGGTTTCTCTTTTTATTTTTTGAGAAGTAAAAATTGATAACACCATTTTGCATAAAATTTGCCTTATGTTTACATCTAATTATTTCCAACCAGTCTATCTTGATGAGTTCTAATCCATTAGTGAGATCTGTATAATTGCATTTCTCTTATTTTTATGCTAATGCTTTCCTGTAAAATTTAGCAGATTTTAATCTCCTGTTCAGCTAGATTGATGAGTCTGGACTTCAGTTTATTGGTGAAGTCTTTTTTTGTCCTTCATTATCGTCTCTGTGTCATTTATATGGAATCTATTTGTAATATTTATCGGCTTGTAAACTGGTAATGTTTTTCCATCACAAGCATATATAAATCCGAAGAGAAATCATTCCAACAGTGCTCAACACTCAGAGTAAACGTAAATCCATTAACTACAAACACTTCGTTTATGACAACAGTATACCCCAGTTTTGCCTCATTTAGCTCTATAGATAGGTGATGTACTTTGGCTTTAC
Organism: Thysanoteuthis rhombus; assembly: GCA_963457665.1. NCBI lineage: Eukaryota > Metazoa > Mollusca > Cephalopoda > Oegopsida > Thysanoteuthidae > Thysanoteuthis > Thysanoteuthis major. The sequence continues at coordinate 29,602,581 of OY735200.1, forward strand.
AGTTGTTTATATACTTGTTAGATATATTCATTTCATTTTGATCTGCTTCATCAGATTATCATTTAGTTGAGTTATTTAACGTTTAATTGTTATCACTGAATAATTTTCTCAAAATTTTCCATTCATAATTCCTTATTTCCTTCTGTATTTTTGTTTTTTGTATTTTTGTATGCTCTAGTGAGCTTTACTAGGCATTACTGGACTGTTAAGTACATTTTTTTGAATTTCTAAAAGACCTGCCTTCGTGCATACATTCAGTCGTCTTATCATTTGGCCTGTACAACCAGAAAAAAACTTATAAATCATTTTTCCCCGAGGAAAATACATTTTGTGAAATTCTCTATGTTTTATAAATATCCATAAAAGGAGCAACCTTTAAATGTTAATTGAATTACATGAAATTCTGTTGATACTAATTCTTCGCTAAGGTGCATAAAAGGTGTAGAGAGAACTTTTCATAACTTTTTAACACTTGAGTATATATATATTTTTATATATATATATATATATATATATATATATATATATATATATATATATATATATATATATATATATATATATATATGCGTCTGTGTATAAATGCAATATCTTATTTCAGAAATTATATACATATATATGATTGCTATTCAATGATGAGTATACCCACCAGAGAACTTCAGTGAATAATGATATAATGCTTCACAATTTACTTGCTCACACATACGCACATGTATGCACACACATGCACAACACATGCACACACGCACACACACACACACACATATATCTATATATATATATATCTTTTGCTTTTTATTGCAAAATTTGGAGCTTTCATTACACTAAAAAAAACGTAGGCCACCTGAGAACAAACCAAATATGTACATTAAGCAAACTCACACAAAACAAAATGCGAAAAATTAGCGAAACAATATTCAATAAGATAAACTCCATACAAAAAACATCCGTAAATCTCAGCTAATGGGAAAAAAGAACACAGAATCTGCATTAGATCAGTTCTGCAACATCAACGACAAAAGAAATAGTCAACTCATCCAACTAGACGTCAACAACCAATTAGAAATTATCAAACAATTTTTTTGGGGAAAAAAAAAAAAACGTAATCAAAGAACAAAAAAGAAAAAAGGCGAATACTTTTACTCGACGATGTCGAACTTTGATGGTACAGAAGTGTGCGAACCGGAGGATATATACATTTCAATACCCTTAGCTGAACAAAAACACGAAATCGATGCTGAACACTGACGAATGATACTGTCATATGTACTGAGCTACAAACAGATCTAATAAAAAAAGAAAATCATAAAATATTTTGAACATATAGGATTTTGAACCAAAATTAAAACACAAATAAAAAAGTATATTTTCGAGATTTGAACTTCAACGAAGAACTCATTAAAAAAAAGTGCAGTGAACCACTATACATAAACACCTCTTTCAACTATCATGTCCCAATCATCAAAAAAATCCTATAATCAATCAGCTGCAGTTTATCTGTCAATTTGACCAATGTACCAATCTTCAATAACTCTAGAAATGATAGGCAACATCATTAGGAAAAGTGGATCTTCAAACCTAGCATTCACTTCATACAGAATAAAAATAAATAAAGAAGGAAGGAACATCATATGGTTTTATCCACCATATAATAAAGCTAATGGAGTTATTATGTCTGATAATCATACATTTGCCACTACATAAATTATTGAAATAACGTAACGGAAAATAACAAACAGCACAGAAACACTATCAACTACCAAATATAACTGTAGCAGAAGATCAACATGTAAATCGAAAAGTAGTTGCTTTCGACCCAGCACCGTTTAAGCAACTTACCGCAAAATCCAATGGAAGCACAAAAAGATCATACGTAAGAATAACAGGACGAGCGTGGAAAAACGGAATGAATAACGGACACTATCATTTACAAAGAAAGGCCACGGACACAACACAACGCTATAAAAATAAACACGGGAACTGAAGAAACAAAAAAGATCAAACACATGAAAGATAACACAGAAGCTATCAAAAGAAATGCCCAAGCAAACATCACCATTTCAAAAAAAGTATCTTTAGTCTACAAGATACTTAAGCAATCGTAGCTTTCCCTGACACAAAATCATTCCTGAAAAAATGATCAGAACGTATATCAAAAATACTGGCACAGAATCAAGCCCCATTCAAGGAATATACCACAAGATTTATAACAATGAAATCAGTAAACTAGAGTATTCTTATTAATAATCAATGGGATGATGGGAAGAAGAACGCACTGAATGGAAAATATAAATATTTTGAATTCATAATTCTTTCTCAATTATTTTCCTTTAATGAACTTTTGGATGAGAGATTGATTAATGTGGTTCATTAAAATAATTACAAAAAATCTGATTATATCTCAAAGAATCATCAGTGCAATTACTGTTCAATTTTGCAATGGTTGATTAAGTGTTATAGCGGCCAATGTGTCATCGTAGATGACTGACAGCTACCTTTGTGCGGGTTTAAGTCAAGCTTGATCTACGTTGTTAATCTAATAAAACGGTTTGGTCCAGCGTGAAAACCAAATACAGTGGAAATTATACATACGTATACATACACACACACACACACACACACACACACATACATATATATATATATATATATGTATATATATATATATATATATATATATATATATATATATATATATATGTGTGTGTGTGTGTGTGTGTGTATGATTACTTCTGAACGATAAAAGAGATTGATTTCGGCCCTAAGAGTAAAAATATCACATACTTTCAGTTTATAACGTACATACACCAAAGTTTTATTCGACCAAAAAGAATGTTTCATTATTTGCCAAAGAAAAAGTTTTAATTCACTATTATCTCAATGCCAATGAGATGATGTGCCAAAATTTATTTTCTATTCCATAAATGATATGTTTTCTTTTATATTTTTCGTTTTCCGTTCCAGAGAAATGTTTCAAAAAAGTTTTCTCCACAGCATTTGACACTTATGGTACTACTCGCCCCTTATAGCCTGAATTTTTTTTCTCAGATTCGAGTGAAAAATTCATCGTCCACAAAATGTCAGGAATGCAAATTGTAATTGCGGCATGAACATTTTGCATTTACTGATTTCTGTAACTATATGCGCGAGAGAGCGTACATTGTGTATTATTTAATACTGATTTGTACATATATATGTCTTTCCACGTATACCTACATTCATATTCCATGAAAGTATATATATATATATATATATATATATATATATATATATATATATATATTTACATGCATAAACAAAAACACACACATGCACACACACACACACACACACACACACATATATATATAACACATATATGTATAAACACGCGAAAAAAGATGCTTTAATTCTATTCGGATACAGGAAAATGATTTCGATATCCCGACCAGTACAAAATGAAGACAATTGATCAAACGTCCCCCTACTAAGATTCCCCAGTGTTTTTGAATCTTCTTCTTATCAAACTTTTTAGTTGTTCTCTAAAGCATCTGTTTCTTGAAGAATCTGACACATTTAAAAAATAATAGGGAATTCATTATCAAGATCGTCTTGACACGTCATCTCGAGCAAACTCCTTAAATATAGTTTTGCTGTTCAAGGTTCATTCAATGTCTGACAATACATATAATAAGAGACGTTCCCCGCTATGGTATTGCCCTAGACTTGGCATAATCTGATATTTTACATGGAGCACCTAAGTTTTCAACATATTTCTTTACTGTTCGACTGTCCCTGTTAAACTTCTTTTTATTTGAGTTTGGATATTCAAAAGATTGCCTTTTTCTAGCTGCGTCCGTTACAATTTTTCTCCATCAGCAATTGATTGAAAACGGTTTCCATTTGATTACAACCGGACAGACTGAGTTCACTTTAGTCTCACCCGTGTTACCAATATTAATGTCAATTTTTTTCTCTACCTTACATTGAAGCGAAGTTATAATAATATAGCAATTGCGCAAAAATTTGCCTCGTACTGTAGTTTTAATAGTCTAAAAAGAGGAAACGACAAAGTTTCTATGAGTCTTTAAAGAGTTAGAATGTTAAATTGGAAAAAATAGATTACTGTAAGAAAAAAGGAAGAATAAAACGTTTTCATTTGGGAAAAAAGAAAAGCGGCGAGAGGAATTATTGCGCTTCAGTCAATGTTGAATGAAGTACGCTGAAGAGTAAAATAAGAAATCTTTTCACTTGCACATTTGCTTGCTGCCTAATATAATCAGCTCAAGTTTTATCGGATTTACTGAAATAGTTTTATTTTAAAGCGTTTTTCTCCTCAAATACTTGCTATATATCAGCAGAGTAGATAAACTTATACAATTGAGATAAGTAAGTTCAATTTCGTATTTTATGAAATAGTTTTATTTTAAAGCGGTTTTCTCAGAGACTTGCAATACAACAGCAAGGAGAATAAACACATACATCTGAGATAAGTAACTTCAGTGTCGTATTATGTGAAATTGTCTTATTTCAAAGCTGTTATCTCAAATATTTGCTATATATATTTAGGGAGAATAAACCACTGCATTTGAGGCGAGTAAGCTCAGTTTTGCTTTTCCGTGAAAAGTCTCATTTTAAAGCAGTTTTCTTTGTGACTTGCTATGAACAAGCAGGAAGGATACACTGGTACATTTGAGATAAGTAAGTTCAGATTAGTATGATGTGAAATAGTCTAATTTCAAAGTGATGTTCTCGGAGATTTGCAATATGTCAGCAGGGAGGATACACTAGTGTATCTAAGATGAGTAAGTTCATAATAGCTACAATATAGCACAATATATATATATTGATTGACATTGTGAGAGGGTTACAAATAATAGAGAGATTCATATAGAATAGTGTTTTCTTCTAATATTCTAGTATTCCAGATTGTATGTCCTATAGAAGAGTATTATGAAGTTCTGAAAATAATGGTCTCATTCAAAAGTTTCCCTCGTAACTGAAAAATGCAAATTATTTCATCTATTATATCAATTTCGTTGGAAACTTAAAAGTTTAAAGAAGTGAATCACATTGGCTGGTATGGATGAATTAGATCCATACTACCTTAGCGATATACTGATCAGTTAGAATCGAGCATTGTGCTCTATGACACTGCAATACGTGCACAGAAATTGAGTTAACAATATGAAAAAATATTGCCACTCAACTCCGAAGATCTTAATCTAATAGTGCATTTATGTGATATGCTAGTGCAAAGCATTTTCTTTCTTGGAAATTTTATACTTAAGAACCTGATATTACTATTCTGGTAACCTATTTCTGATGAAAACATTAAGCATCCGTATTTAATCAGATAAGATCCTTTTTGATGGTATGTGGAGGAGAATAACTTTATCAGTGTATAAGGCAACCTAATCAGAACTCTAAAATATCTAAAATAGTCATCATTTGGCTATTTGATACGGGAAATATTTGCTAGTTTATAAACTAAAGCAAGTGTCTGTTACTGAGAAAAACAAATAGGATTGATCTTCAATTATATAAGCGATTCAGAGTCTTGGAAATTGAAAACATTCATATTTAATTAGATTTTTTCTTTTATTCGCCAATCTTTAGAAGTTCTGTGTTATATTACGGTGTATCCATTATATACATGGTGCAGATCGAGAAGTTTGTTGAGTTTCAAACGGCTCACAGAGAACGAAAGCAGAAGAAAAATATCAACGTGATATTCAAAAGTAATTGAGTATGGAACAACGAAATGATTAGCTCATCCATGTTAAATCATGGAAGACATTTCATTTCAAGTAAAAAATATTTGGTGACTTCTTAAATCTATCCAATAGTTTATAGATATTCACCTCCGTCTCTATTCTTTTTCAACATAGGTATGGATCATTTAACTTCTGCTCTTGTAAAACCAACAGATTTCTGGCCCGCTACCGCATGTCAAAGAAGCCGACGGCCTGTTCGAGCAGCAATTTACAACTTTTCGAATTTTTCGAAACATTTCAAATTTCATTGGCCCACCATCTAATATGACATATGTTATGATGGATTCTATTTTTTAGATCTAATTAATTCCACAAGCTGAAAGTCACGTATGAGCCCCTGAAGACTCAAAAGAGTGATCAAAGACCACTAATGATTCAGTTTCAGCTGATCTGAGGCAAACCGATCGACTGCAATCAATAGATCTCCCTGATAAGGGAATGAAAACCATCCAGGTTGATAATTGTATTCGTGGATCATCTCTCCAAAACCCTCTAAACACGTCCATTCTGACCACTGAAATGCATACTCACTACTACCCACATACACATATACAGACATAAATGATCATGCGAAGACGAACTGTTATGTTGGTCAGCTTGCTATCCTAGCAGGGTGAAATGACAACCAGGCCCCCCATAATCTACCGCCCGGTGATCAGTGAATTTTTTTTCTCCTAGTGAGAGCACAAAATGTTTCACTGCTATTCAGTAAGAGATCGATCCTACAAATCAACTGTATATGTACACTTAACGATTGGTTCTTTTGAATGCTCAAAACGAAATGTTTCACAACGGTTTTCGTGGCATCAGGTGTGCTAAATGACATACTGAACGCCTACCGCAGTCTGACAACTGGAAAAGTATAATTTTCAATATGGTGTGAGAAAGGCAATTTTACAGTAGAACTTCATGAGTTATAGATGTTTCCATACTGTAGTACACACTGTATAAACAATTTTCTGGATCCACTGCAAAACTTAATCACTCATCCTCACACCGTGACCCACATAACATTTATCTGCTGAATTGATTGCGTATTCTCGGAGATACTGTGTAGAAAGGCATGAGTGAACGCAACAATGTTGAAGAAAAAAATGAAAAACATATCTCTCGATCAAAAACTAATTACTGATTCGAACCAAAATTGAATCACCTCTTTCCAACTACTTGAATCACTCTTCCATGACATTCCATTAAAATTCATTTGGAATTGTCAGAGATATCATGTGGGAAAACACGAACGAATAGAAAATGTAAAGAAAATTCGTTAACAGGTCAGAAACCAATTCGACCAAATTTAATCACTTTTTCCTCTGATAACGCTCACACTAACATAATTTCATCAAAAGTCATATGTTATGATGACAGATATGATCGAATACAAGGATCCATGGGGGAAAACATACTGGTAAAATATTTCTGTCAAAAGAAAAATTCTCCGATTTACCAAATAATTCAATCACATCTACCTTGATAAACGACACATCTTTCCCAGAAAGTTCATTACAAATTCATGAGAGAACTTCTAGACATTCTGTGTGAACAAACAGGATTGAATGCTGAAATGAATTAAAGATCCACAATAATATCTTCTTGGCCTCCAATCTGTATCATTTCTAACGCAGAATTCCATGTAGAAGTCTCAGAGATATCGTGTAAACGGATAGAAACGAATGTGTAAAATATGAAAGTGGAAAAATATCCGTCAAAAACAGATTCCTGGATCTGACCCAACTTCAGATACCGTCTCATGGGGCTTATCTTTCTACTAAAAGCAAGCACATACTTTAATCAGAAATAGATACTCAGATCCACCACAAAATTTAATCACTTCTGTTTTGGATATTGCGGTTCACTCGTTAACAAAATTCTATCAAAATTCATTGACAACTTTCAGACATGGACAGATGTGAGCAGATTCAGAAATGTATAGACTATAAAAAAGAAAAATATCTCTTAGTCAGGAATGATGTCCTGCTTACGCCAAAATTTGATCACCCATCTGTGGCGACGTCACTTTTGTTTCATGCTTGTATCACAACGTGAACAATTTGGAGAAAAATTCCGCCCTGATCACTGAGTATTTTCGAGTGTGCCGCCAGCGTTAAATGGTATTCAAGAATTTTATTTGCATTCGATTTTTATAGCCATTTTTATGATGATTAACTGAAGGACTTCCGTCTCTTTAAATATCCCGTTGCAATAATCTAACAAAGGATGCTGTTTCTTAGAACACTTCTACTAAAATGAAAAGAAATCAATGTTGATGTTGATCCATGTCGACGAATTGAAGAAATAATACTCGAAAAGACTATGGACACTAATTAATCAATAATGTCATTCGAAAATCAGCATTCAAATACGAGCTATTGACTTGGTACAAAGACTGTCAAACGTAAGACTTATGCTGTCTTGCTAATGAGCAAGCATACGTCAAAGTAGTTTAGATTTGAGGGATTACTACGATGCAAATGAGTATATATATATATACACACACACACACACACACACACATATATATATATATATATATATATATATATATATATATATATATATATATAATACTTTCATTGACATTTAAGGGTGATAGATATACAGTTTATTGAACTCATCCCCCTTTATACTATTGTTAACCCACCCAAACAATCTACTTGACCATTACACTTCAACTTGACACCTTATGGCCTCCCCAAGACTCAGTACGAGTATTACTATTGCATGTTGCCACCGACCAGCACAGACATCATCACAGAACTAAGTAAAACAAATTAGGATGACCCTGAGAGATATTCCAATTTTTGCTTCCAAAGCAAAGAATGTGATCATAAATTGATTTTCTACGAAAACTTTCAACCAATGGAAGGTATGCACATGCGAGAGCATGCTACTGAAGATTGGAATACCTCCTGGAACATGTTTATCACAGCAATCAATTGATTTATTGATTAACTAATTAGTAAACAAAGCTTTCATACACTCCTACTCCTGGGCCTGTCCAGCTTCCTTTCGCTCACCTTATATATATATATATATATATATATATATATATATATATATATATATATATATAATCTAGATACCTTCACAGCTTTAAACATTGAACACATTAAATCTTTTTCGAAGATTTTGTGTCACTCCAGTCACTCATATGCCTATATTTATAACATAATTCATGTAATTTTCTTCAGTATTTTTTCCTCATTTTTTACACATACTTTGAAATCATGGAACTATGTGTAAAGTTTAACTCGTTGGGACAAACTGTAACTGTTTTAGGAATTAAAAAAGCAGTCATATTAAATTTTTTTTAAAGAAACTATTATACCTGATGTATTATAGATGGATGTCATTCGTACTACCATTTGAATGCTTGAAACTCTTGGCTCACTCATGTAGGTTACAAAAAACGTATCCAACAATATATATATATATATATATATATATATATATATATATATATATATATATATATATATATGTGTGTGTGTGTGTGTGTGTGTGTGTGTGTGCGCGCGCGTGTGTGTAAATAGGCCAACAGGAAAAATCAACACTGCGAGCGAGACAAAAGAAATATTTTGTCGGTGAATCATGTAAATATTTGGCAACGTAAGAGAGTCGATTTTATTTAGAACTTTGTGAAACATTTTTGCACTGAGGACAACACAAATATATCAACATGAAAAAAAACCATGTAACTCTATGGCTGCATTGAAGACTTGCTTTCATTCAAAGTCGTTTTTTCTTATGTACATATTGACCGTTTGAGATGATATATCCCTTATTATCAGCACATCTCTTTTATCATAAGGAACAAAGTCTTTCCTATTTGCTAATCTCTAAGATTTTCTTTATAGTTATTGAAGTACGCCAAACGATGGCATCTACAATGTTAGTTCAATGTAAGAGAACACACACATACCAATGCACCTTTTCTTCTATGTTCATCGTAAGACGATATATATCTTTAGACATCTGCATATTTCTAGTAATAAATATCAGAACATTCTCATATAAGGATCAGTCGGGTGTAAAGCAAGTTAAGACGAATGGATAAAGGACCTCCCAATGCCATCGTAAAATTCCTTAATGTTACTAGATTTATTGATAAACTTTGGCTATAGTGACTGTCAAATTAGATGGTAACTTCAAAGTTTGTATATGTGTACGTATGGAACTACATGAATATATATATATATATATATATATATATATATATATATATATATATATATAAAAGAAATGCCATGATATACACGACTATGATCACATGCACCGACATATATTTGCAAGTGCATTCGCGTATTTTTATGTGTATACGTGTTAGTGTGTTAAAGCGTGTACATCATATATATACATATGCATATATGTGTATGTGTGTGTGTGTATGTGTGTGTGTGTGTGTGTATGCATTTGTGAGTTTGCATGTTATTGTGAGGCTTTGCAAACGATGATTTCGAGGGCTGACGGGGAAAAGCACCCCCACCTTACAGTAATGGGTTTATTTGCCATCAGCCTCGTGTTATGTAGTGAGATGCATAAAGTTTGTGTGAAAATCAACACTGTTTGATGATTTCAATGCCTGAAGTGTTGGAATAGATTTGGAAAATCGTTTCAGCTGAGGTCTCATTACCCTATCACCTCCCACAGTTTCGATCTTGAGATTTTGGCCCATGTCGTTTAATTAATCATCATTGACTGGACACATCAACGTATGCCGGGAAAGTACGATAATCTTCGAGAGAAATGACCAACACATGGCTGGCCAATCAATATATTTCTTATCGAATTCAGATGCCAAAATTTTATCGTGAATCTAACTTTAGCATACTTAACCAAATCATTCGGTACATCACTTATTTTGTCTGATCTTAAACAATCGTAAGAAAACATCTGTGCCAAAATTGAGAAGCAGCTTAGGGTGGTTCTCATTATCTAAGCCGCTAAAATCCATTGTAGAAAAATCAATAACTTCGAGATCGACATCGACAGAGAATCAAGATATCGAAACTAATAATCAAAATTACGTGCGTGTATATATCTATGCGTATAACGTGTGTATTTGTACCTCAGATGTGTCTCAGTTGACGGCTTAGAGCTGATTCTGCTCGATTGGGATATCTCCAGAATTTCAAATCACCGAGAGAGTCATACGTCCCTATTGGTGCTTCAAATCAGTATTCAACGTAAATTAAACTGACAGAAAGACAGCTGAGTCTCATTTCGTTCTTCACGTGGTGTGAGTTTGAACCGGTTTCGGAAAAGTTGGATTTTCAGGATATAATTCTCCTTTCCCATCTACCTAGCTCGGTGGGTTTGTTCTGGAGCTTGAATCTGGGGTTTGAACGTATTTTCCCCTAGGAAGAGAAACAACTGCTCAAGGCATTTCCTGTTGTCATCGAGAGGGTAAAGATGCGTTCAACGCAGTAAGTTGGTAATTCGGGTAAACACAATTTTACAATGAATATATCTCCAATACAGATCATTCACAGAGATTATTGTACATTCCCATCAATCTTTTCTCTCTCAAATGATGCAAAAACATCTATCAATTTTGTAAGTTTTTTCACAAACATGCTGGCCTGCCTCCACGGGAAAATCTAGTTGCAGTGTTAAAAAAAGACCCCTCTACAATATTTACGAGGGATAGATTATAATTACTCATGAATCAATTCAACAGTCAAAGTGATGCATGATTATTATTCTAATCCTGATTTTTTTCTACTAGTATTTAAGAAATTTAGTTATCTTGAATCGTCCCCCGACCAAGAGCCACCTGTTCGACAAACAATTGATTGAAAGTACGATTTCAAAAATATGATTTTGACAAACTATCAAAATGAGCTGAGGCTTCAGTCCTTCAATCCAGGCACAAACTCAGGATGTAAACCTGTTTTAAACACAGTTATACTAAAGACTAGACGTCGAACAAGCTATTCTTTGTTCCATTGTCTCATCATCCCATAGGTCTGTACTTTTCTATGTTCCTGCTCTGATATTGGGACAACTAACGGCTTTTCATGGACATTAAATTTAATAGGGATTGCTATTCAATCCACATTCGTCATCCTCTCGTCAATATCAGTCAGAAGCTCCAAATCCGAGTGCAGGGAGAGATTATCTTTGAGAAAACGATTACAAATTTCCCAAGGTTATCTTTTCAATCTACCTGTGTCTTTGACAATGTAAAGAGCATCGAAAGCATGTTACTACAGCCAAACGACCGAGGGATTTCACAACCATTCTATTTTTGAAAAAGTACTACTCTAATTATGTAAATTGGTAACATCCATTGTCCCGGTTACATATTCCCAGGACGCTTTCCGTAGAAGCAACTGGAAATGATGGTTTATATTCCTCTTTATCTTCATGTAAAGAATATAGATTTAAGACGGCAGTAAAATTATCCAGTTCTTGTTTTATATAGGTACATTTTCATAACCGTCCTTTATTCTGCTACGTTTTCTTTCCTTATGAGTTGGGGTTGCTTTATCAATGCGAATCACGCTGCAAACACCCACACCAACTCTGTGTATGCCCAAGAATTCTAGATTGCTTCTGTTACTAATTGTAATCATGACATCGCAAGTTACATAGACTTCCAGGGTGTCGGTATTGAACAGATCTTTCTTCATTTTTATGTCTGTCACGTTGCCCTGGTTCATTCTCATGTGATCTGTAGCGGACAACGAGCTTCAAAGTTCTGTACTGTGAGTTCGACCCCTGACCTTAATCATCCTCTGGCACTACTCGACCAGACTGATAGAAAGTTTGTCTTTCATCGATAAAATTGGACAAATAGGAGAAAACATTTACAGAGGTTCAGAGTCATGACGTTGGCCGTTTATCAATTGGTTATCCTAGAAACTACACTAGAGAGTGCAATATTGATTGAACTATTTTTTGAGAGATAATGTATAATTCAAAATAGCATGTATAATGCATAATAAACCTTGTGAGTCATCTCAACAATGGTTACCCAAAACATTAACCGAAAAACAACTATTAAGTAGATGAATAATGAAAGTATATCTTTATACAAAATCTAAGTTTGCATACATGAAATCCACTGCATTTTTTATGCGGATGAAGTCATAATTCTATGAAGAATAGAGCAATTCGTACGCGTTCACTAATCTAGCTTTAATTCTGCACAACATACTTACTTACTACAAACACAAGAAGCAAAGCGGGAAGATGTCAGTGTAAATTGAAAATTTGAGAGCTTTTAACATCCCTATTGTTGTGCATTAGTTGTGTAGCGAATCCACAATCTGCTATTTATTTCCAGCTCTACTCCAAAACAACTCAACTCCATGAGTAGAATGTTGTATGTATTGAGCACTCTATGAAATAAATCCATTACATTTCAGAAGTGGCTTTATATTATTGATATATTATCATACTATGTTATACTGCTAGCCTCATTTGTACCACATATACTGTATGTATATATATATATATATGTGTGTGTGTTTGTAAGATAAGTATATACATATGTACATCAATTCAGATGAAGAAAATAAGTTAGAAACTTTTGCAATTCGATTTGCTGTGACAATTTGCAACTTTTTGATCGATGTAAGGATGAAATTTCTCTTTAAAATCACTCCATCAGGAAGAAGTTTCCGATCGAAAGAAGCAGAGCCTTTATCATTTAAAAACAAATTGAGTTTAACCGACTACATGCAATGGAATTGATAACGTGTCTTGTACGTATTTTGAAGAACAAATGCACAATTGATACGTGCAGAAAAATACAGTATACGGCATTATCTTTCAATCTTTCAAACTGTTTTATTTCTTCGTTGCGTTTCACAAAAGTGACAAATAAAGCAGTCGAAATATATGAAAAAAGGTTATAAGAACACTTTGAATTTTTTCCTTTTTCGAGCTTTTACATAGCATAGGAAACATTGTGTATTCACGTATATGTATATCAACATCTTTTTAAATCGACATTTTTCTTATATATATACATCTGCACGTATACAGACACGTGCATACTCACATGCACGTATATATATATATATATATATATATATATATATATATATATACATACATATATATATATATATATATATATATATATATATATATATATGAATGATCTGTCATGCACACACGTAGGCCAATCTGTATGTAAGTTGATTTTTTTGGTTTGCAAATACGACTGTATGCATGTGAAGCATCTTCGTAAAAATCAGATAAGTGTATTCCTGTGTATGTTTGTGTTTTTGTTCACATATGTTAATGAATATGTACTTGTGTGATTTTACGTGTGTGTGTGTGTGTGTGTGTATTTGTCTGTGTGTTTGCACTTTTTCATGTCTACACATAATGTTTCCGCTCCGTGCCGAATTCCATTAGGTATGTTTATGTATGAAGGATACTCAAATACTTTTGCGTCAAATATGGTTGAAATCTCGATGTAGAAATTATTCTTCCCTTCCCCACTTGCAGATTGAATTAACAAGGAAATCTGACAACCGATTCTGGACCTTGGAGTGTGTAAATATTCTGAACGTATCCCAACTGATATTAAATATGTATTCCTTTTCTCTCTCTGAATGTCCGGTTTATGGTGGTTTTCTGTTCCTTAGTCCTCAAATAAGATCTTCCGTAGCTGAATTTAGTAAATAAACTTTATTTGTTGTCTTTGTGATAAGGATATAAAAACCATTCGAACTCAGAAAATATCTCTGCATTTAAAGACAGCCATTCTATTGGGGAAATGTCATGTATGTCAAAGTCCCAATGTTCCAGAATGTTGAGAAAAAGCAGGTTTCTGTTCGAATGTATATGCAAATTGTTCGTGCATGTTCCTGTCTCTGTGTGCGTGTGTGTGTGTATGTATGTGTATTTGTATCTTTGTATTACAAGCAAACGATTTCCAGTTTGAGAATGTTCTTTTATGAGAAATAAGTAATCGATTTTAGTTCATGATTAAGATCCTATAAAATACTAGTTCTTTCAGACCTCTCAGTTAAGATTGATGTATAGATATAATACATAGACTGAAATAAAGAGGTAGATGTGAAATGACTGAGGTAGATGCGGTTAGATTCTTATTGATAGAATGACATTATTGGTACTCCCAAACTGATATTAATTTTCTTTCTTTGTTTCTCTACATGTCCATTTTTCAGCGTAATTTCGTAACCGTGGAAGAATTTTCATAATAGATTTCTTCTCGTCTTTCAGGTAAGAGCTAAAAAAAACTATCAAACAGCTTGCTGTCAGGAGTAGAGAACATAACAATCAAAGCTATTCAAAAGAAAAAGTGAATTACAAGTGTGCATGTTGGTCGTCCATGAGTTCATTTTTGACTCGTGGAGCAACTGTTGTAAACTAATATGTTTCAAGTCATGAGTTGTACTTTTCTTGGATTAGAGTGAGGGAAGGTTATGCATGGTCACCATAATTGATGTCCCTGCCTTCTCAGGTCCAGTTGGAAAACATGGTAAACCTGGGAACACACTTGAATGCTCTAGATTGCCCGAATGTGCTACTGGTCTTGAACCTCTGAACAGTGACCCGTTAAAAAGACAGGCAGCCAACACGCAAGGTGCCACGATGAATTTAAAGATAAGAACTGCAAATCTGATATTTTGCAATATAGACATATACTTTTGATAAAGTAATCAGATTTACATTTCCTATTTTTGAATTTATATATACAGAGAGAGACAGAGAGAGAGAGAGAAAGAGAGAGAGAAAGAGAGGGAGAGAGAGACAGACAGACAGACAGATGGACGGACAGACAGACGGACGGACAGAGACAGAGACAGAGACAGACAGAGAGAGAGAGAGAGAGAGAGAGAGAGAGAGAGAGAGAGATAGAGAGAGGGGGATAATGAAAGTACTATCTGACGGACTCATAAAAAAATGACGATTTTGGAACTTCATTTTTTGAGAACGATTTACACCCAATTGCTTGTGAATACCGTGCATGTCTTGCTAACTCAATCAGAACAAGGTGCGCTAAACAATGCAGCCATGAATGGTGCTCGATCGGTGTCAGTGAATGTGTATGTGTGTGCTAAAACAGTATCGGAGTAAAATGACAAAATCAGAATACGTTTTAAGACAATTGATACTATATTTAATCTTTTTGCATATACTAAGTTTGGTCGGAAAAATTGATGCACTTCAATAAACTGAGCGTTTTAAATCGTTGAAACATTAGTTGTGGTAGGTAGACGAACTAGTCTGAGATGAGTTTAGTGGTAAAATGTGTGCCATGTCCCTAAGGAGATCAGTTGCCAGTCTTTTGGAGATCACCTAAGCTGGTGAATTCATCAAATGCCAGGTACTCATTGACACACAGACACACACATGTGTGTATATATATATATATATATATATATATATATATATATATATATATATATATATATATATATATATATATATATATATATATATATATCAACCCTTGGAGAATCCCATGGTCCAGCTAACATGCATCGCTTATTTGAAATAGATTACATTCTTTCACCTAAAATCTTCAATCAATCGATTTATAATAAGTTAATATGTGTGCGTGTGTGTGTGTGTGTGTATGCGCGTGATATTTAAACAGTACCTGAGCAACATCCCCGCGTTAGAATAGGGTTAATGAGTCACGCTATTTGGGATGTCGTAATTTATTTATCAAGACGGTAAACGAAATGCCCTTGTTAATGGCAGCTAAAGCAACTGCTCGTGTTCGTGGGCTTTCAAAGGGTCACGCCTGTCATTGGACATAGACCATCCCCAGCGTTTGCCAGACATTTTTATCATGGACATTGCAGTGCCAATACGTTCTGAATTTGTTTCACGTCATCTCGAACCTCCAGCACATTATATACACCTTTTATCATTTTGAAAGGTCAATTGATATCGATTTCATGAAAGATCTTTTGTCAGAAAGTCTGAGTCATGTTTGAAGATCGATTACAAAAATGTGTGAGACACGATAAAAAACAATTTGAATATTGTTGATTTTATCTTCATTACATGAAATATTGCAAACAGTTACCATTTTTTTAACAATTCTTCTCTTTTTTTAAAGATCGATTTATATCACGAGACAGAAGAAAAATCTGGTGCATTTATTTAGGCATCCCTGTGGCAAAATGAAAATGTGATTGACTCAAACCAGGAGCCTATTTCTCATTTGCAATTAATTTTGCTCACCTACTATCGTAGATTGACAATTTGAATTGTTCAATTCTTTTATTGTATGGATGGAAGAAATGACTGAATATAATAAATGGTTTTTTGTTTCATGCTTAAGGGGCTAAATACGTGATCTCTTATACATGAACTTGATACTGGGTCACCAAATTAAAATGCTGGTAAGTTTCAGTGATTAACTGCAAACATATTTAGAGACAATCGAGGTGAGAATTTGGGACCGTTGGTTGGTATTATACTGGTGACCATGCACGATAAGTACCCAGCACCCCACCCATTAGAAAAATGCATTTATGTATTTTAACATTATGCCCCCATCATCTGAGATCATAATCGGATAAGTAATCACACATTAAATCATATTGCTGTGTTTTCGAGCTAAAAAAATGAAATAACTGGGTATTGTAGCACAGTAATGAATATATCAACACTTTAAAAAAGATGGTCTGTCGTGCAGCTACTCATTTCTATTAGTGATTTTTTATCTGCAAATTCACAATGTACATAAACTGTACTGGGGTTTTTCTCAGAGGGACATTGCCAATCACTTGTCTGCAACTGATTTTCTTAACAATGTTTGCATAAGAGAAAATCTATGGAATAATCATAATGTTTTTAGTCTCTACAAGACGATTTCAAGTAAATTAATTCGGCTGATAGAAAAAGTTCAGTAAATAAACCAAGTTAAGCAAATAAAGAAAGTTCAGCAAAGGGGGGGGGGGTCTGCAAATGAACAAAATTCAACAATCAAAGTTGAGCAAATAGAGGAAGTTCACAATAAAAAAAAAAGTTTAGCGAACGAACAGAGTGCTGATTGGTACCAGCTCAATGGAAAGTTGATTTGATCAATTTTTTGATTGAAAACTTTTGGCTGATTTTGCATTTAGTTTGTTTTTGCTGATTGGAATCAGTTTAATAACAATCTCATCGAACAAAGCTTAAATTATGCAGATCAATTCAAAACATATAGATTCATCTCTTATTCCACTTCTTTTTGTTCCACACACCTCTACGTAAATTTTGATATGATAGTTGCCTCATTGCAAACACAAATGACTCGACTAAGGTCTCTGCACGTGAGTAGATAGATCAAATATGCCGCTTCCACTGAGCAAATTATCCCCAAACGGAATTCTAAGCATCTGCCGTTTAATTATCATCAGAGAGAACGCGCCTCCACCGTTGATCTAGAGCATACATACAACGTTATAGAGAAACAATCGCTGACACCAACAAGAACAACCAACCAGCTTAAGAATCGATGCTCTGCGATATTCTCACGTAATTTACCTTTTAATCAAATCAGCACGCCATTTGCATCTACGTAACGACCAATTATGGAAGTTGTAAAAAGCAGGTGTATTCTGTCTCCATCATAAACATCTATCAGCGTCTGCAGTATTCCAAAGGAGAAGAGCGTATTAACTCCTGTGTGAAGAGTGTTATAACATACTGCAATTAAATACAGGTGGCTTATAGCTTGAATCAACAACGCTCAGATAATTTCAGGTGGCGCTCCGTTGAGAAATGCTACCTATCTCGATTGACTGAGGGATTGTACATGATTTCACAAACTATAACGTGACGAATTATGAAACTCCGAGTAAGTGCTGTCTCATCCAATGTTATCGTCACATAGAACCGAATGAACACCATACCTTCCTCTCAAGGACGGTGAATGAAAAAAATTCCCAGGGCCTGCAAAAATATTTAATCAATTCTCTCTGAGTCCAAGGCCCCACCTCCAACAATGTGTAAATGGAATTCCCTGAGTATTGTATGTACAGGTTGACAGAGCCAGCAGAGACAGACAAACACGCACACACACACACGCACACACACACTCATACACACACACACATATATATTTATATATACATATTTATATACATATATATATATATACATATATATGCATATATATATACATATATAAATATATATATATATATATATATATATATATATATATATATATATATATATATATATATATATATATATATATATATATATATATATATATATATATATACCTCTCCCAACTCACTTATTGGAGGTAAATTATTCAAATCAGTGTGGTATTTGGCCTTACAATCACAACTTCATCAGATAAATCTATTATGCAGAGGGAGTGAATGTAAAATTTCTCTAGATACCCCCGGGATGTAATCAATTCTTTTCCAGCCCATGACCCATCTTCCCACAAAATCTCAATTAAATTCGTTGAGAACATTCATCAATGCTGTGTGGACACACAAACACACAGACACATTAATACGCTTACTTGGCATAAGTGAATCTTCTGAGTCACTCTGGTATTTTACCTGTTATTTATAGCCTTGTTTGGTTTGGTTGAATTCAGCAGTATGAGAGAAATTAGCTTCGCCAGGGATAACCTTTCAATGGATTTTCATCGGTCAATATAAAGACATTTTTTTAGTAAGTTCAGCTTTGTTTTTGCACAAGACTATGACTATGGGAAACCAGATGAGAATCAAAATCAATAACCAGTGGTAATGATATGCGAAACTAGCCATTATAACTTTGTTTTGACAGATAATGAAATATAAGTTTTCAAAAAAATTTTCAAAGGTATTTGTGTGGATTCAAGATTTAACCATAACTTGCCAACATTGAAACTTGATTGACAGGTTTAATTTTTGTTCTGGCAACACATAAACTCTTTGTTAATTAAAAAAATTTTCCTTTTATCCTACATTTTGTAAATTTCCATTTGAATTCCATGTCGTGTTTGCATCTATTGGAAACCCAGAAGATCTACGTATGGATTCCTGGACCTTCATTTGACACCATCCAAACAGAGATACGTTGTGTGCAGGGATACATAAAGATTCTTTCAAAACGCATCTTTCATATTTCTAGTTGAGTTTTTTTTTTTAAGTAAGCATTAGTATTTCAATCATTTTGTGTATGTTTCGAAAGCAATCACAAAGAAACGTGTATTCCATTCAGTGTGTAAAGATTGTATCCCATGTACCAAAATTTCTACAAGTTGTTCAATCGAACGAGACAATCGTAAAAATAGAGTAAATATTTGTTGAAAAAATCAATTATCACTTGAAACATTTTTTACAAAAATCAAATAGTTTTATATGATGAGTTTCAAATGTTATTAATCATTTGTACAAGTCTCACGTAATGTTCAATGTTTTCCTTTTTATCATAGATTTATAGGTTAATAAACATTGCTGCAAATTTTGGAAAGATCATTAAATTCAGAATTGAAAAAGAAGCTGTACGTGTATACGTCCTTATTTACAAGCTCTTCTTTAGCTATTATGGAATAACTTTCGTAAATGTATATGTGATAACGTTCATTTCAGTGTTGTAGGGATTGGTTCACATAAGTAAAACAACATTCAATCGCTGGATGAATAGGTGAAAATTAAACTTCTCTGGCATTTCCATACATTTTTCTGAAAGACAGAATTTATTCAATTACTTATCGCTCAGGTATAGTGACTTATGCACAGGCAGGAAATCACACTGTTTTCCTAACATCTTTATTGGGTATTTTTTTATGAAAATGCAGAATGAATGTGTATTTTCGAAATGCGTGAGAAAGATAGTCCGTACGTTAATATTATGTCTACCTGTCATTGATTTCGGGAATACTGCTCTGAACAAAAGAAGAAATGCTTTGAAATGCTTAGCAAATGGCGTGAAAAGAAAAGTTTTGTCAATTTCAATGAGATTATTCAAAGAGGATAACTGATTTGATAAATTGGATGTGCACAAACTGAGAGACATAAGGCCAATTTCAGAGAGAAAACTAGCTGAAAAGGGTCAGAGAGCGCATGTGTCGTCTAACACCACGAGCCTATGAAAAACAGACTGCAAATCAGGTAATGTATAAGTACAGTGTTGGGGGTGGGGTAAATGTTTCAATGTTCCATATTCCTGACAATTGATCGACTCGCTTTAACATTTAAAAAATATCCTTCAAACTAAAAAGAATTCCTGGAATGTTATCAATTCATCCGTAGTTCATAAAATAGCCTTGAAAAATATTCAATCAAAATCAATTTACAACCGTCGTGCGGACAAACATAAGTGAATACATAAACATATGATACCCTCCAATCAGAAAAAAAATCAACAAACCTTGAAAATACCTATCAGATTTTGCATAAGTGTCAGATTCAGTGTGACATTACCTGATAACATATGTGTGTCCTTTGTTTCTCTAATTTTTTACAAGTATATATATATACATATATATATGTGTGTGTGTGTGTGTGTATGTGTGTTTGTGTGTGTGTGTGTGTGTGTAAATCTTATCCGATGAATATAAAGGTATGTATTAATACTTAATCCGACTGTATGTGAATAATTTAACAATTTCGGGAAACTGTTAAAGTCAAATTGACGTTCCCTTCATTTTTGGCCCCAACCTAATTGCTTCAGGGAACCAGATGTTTATAAAGCTTATAGGTGATATGTCTGTGATGACCCTTTTGAATCATGACCTGAACCTTTGACCATCTGTGCTGCTGATATTATCAGGTGTTAGATGTATGGCGTTTAGTATGAGGTGAATTATGATTTGATTAGAGCTAGAATTTGTGTCAAAGGCAACTGGGGATTTCTCCCCAGTAACTGTGTGTGTATACTGGTATTTTTTTTTTGGAGAATCGTTGAATAAAATATAAGGTATTTGAAGGTTTGAGGTTCACACAGTTGTTCTATTGGCCTGTGATGGGTAAGGGATGCAGTATGTTGATGGGCAATGCGTAGGATATTCTTATTGGTAGGACGTGTCACGACATTTGGTCATCTGAGGCGTCAAAATTAGCATATATTTCATGCTGATAGATTTAATTGAATATTGATTTTAGAAATTAATTGATAAGAGAATTTGGGTTGGAAAGGGGGAATTTTCAGAATCTTTGAATGAGAAAGTATATGTGTTTGACAGTAAGTGTGTGAGTGCCTGCTTACGTGTATGCAATTGAAAATCGAGTTGAGACCATTGTTTTCCATCAGTTGGGGATCGACAAGGTCCGTTGGGTGCATCTAATATCATCTATGAGCAATTCGTTCTAAACTTGATAATGAGTTGTACTAAATTTGGGCTAAAGTTAAAGTTTCTTGGATTCTGAACGACTGTATAACTTTTAAAAATGATAACTAATTTGATCTATTTTCTACAGTATTTTTTCATATTCATGTTCTATCATTTGGGTGTTGTGTAAGTCGAGATTGTGGCGTAATCCGCATCTTCATGCAGAGAGTGCAGTAGACTTATTGGCTATGTTGAGTGCTCTTTTGTATTCATGAAACTCTTTTTTTATTGGTTTCGAGGTTTCGCCAATGTACATTCTGAGGCAATCCTGACAAGGGGTTGCATAAATGCATGTCCACAAAAACTATTTTCCTTTATTTCTATTGATATTCGGACCATCCTCATCTTTGTTGTTTTTCATACAACGTTTCGGCCGTTGCACCCTAAAAAAAAGACCCACAATTTTCTTGGATATGTTTGTGGTGATGTCAGGATCTTTCGTGCTGTTGTTATGGATTGAGAATTAGTCAAAGTGAAATATATAAGTTTGGTGGTTTTCTAGTGTTGTCAATATTTTTTTCAGCGTGTTTTCTTGTATGTTGTTTTTTTGTTTTTGTCTATGAAATGATCGAGGCAGTGACGGTTTTGAAAGCGCGTTCAAAGTAGTTTTCTTCGTCTGTTAAATACTTGGGGCTGCATATACTTGAGGCTCTCAACCAAAATCCAATAATGATTCCTTATATGATTTAGGTGCTGTGGTATCAATAAAAATTGATTTATACATTCTCATTTGTAGATTTTTCGGTAAACACTGAAATGGATATTGGAATCAGCTTCATTCGGTTATTATGTCGATGTAGAGTAAGGTTGCTTCTTCTTTTTTTTTTCATTCATGTATGATATCTTACATTAATTAGAGGATAATAAGACTCTGGAAAAGGAGAGGTTCATTGGAAGCTCGTAACTCTGTAAAATCAGTTGTTAAAATGAAACATTGGTTTATGCAGAGTGTGAAAATTTTGATGTTTATCAGTGGGTAGGGGCTGTATAGTCTGAGATTATTTAAAATGATTTCCGAGAAAGGATAGTCATTTCTTGGCTAGTATTTTGGTGTACAGATACGCAACGTCTAGACTAGCCATTAGGTGTTAGTATGGACATTTTTTTAGTTTATCGATAAGGTCACCCGAGTCTCCTATGTGTGAAAAGATGATAGTACTTAATTTCAGCAATGGTCCCGCTCTTTTATTGTGAAAAACTACCAATGCAACGTATAATAAGTTGGATGGGGCTGTTGTTTTTGTGGGGTTCGGGTGAATCAAATCTGGCGATTCTGGGCTGATATTCTATAGATGTGCTCCAGGATTTGTGTTCTTGAGCTGTTATCTTTTCAAAAGATATGATGAATTTTTTTTATCTTTTGATGATGTAGTCGTCATCAATAGGTATCAGTGTTTAAGTGTTATCGTAATCTGTTATTTTTTTGTGATAAATCGTTTGTCAATTCATTTTTGTGGTGAGTTTTCTTATTTGTAAATTCCGCGGGGAATTTACCAAAATGATCAGATACTGTATTGATTCCATCAACCATAGCAGCTAACCAGTCATTACCCATTCTATCGAAATACCAGAAGCTGG
Source organism: Thysanoteuthis rhombus (assembly GCA_963457665.1). Taxonomy (NCBI): domain Eukaryota; kingdom Metazoa; phylum Mollusca; class Cephalopoda; order Oegopsida; family Thysanoteuthidae; genus Thysanoteuthis; species Thysanoteuthis major. Next base: position 29,626,188 of record OY735200.1, read on the forward strand.
CTTCATCCGTGTATTTGACGATCTTTCTGAAAACATCACTATTTTCCAATACATATGCACACACACATGCATGCACACACGCGTATGTACACATACGCACGCTCGTGCAAACACACAAATTCACTTAAACGCATTTAGACGTAAATTTAGACGTAGACTGTTCTGGTATTATCCATGATACAAATTAATTAATGAATATATATATATATATATATATATATATATATATATATATATATATATATATATATATATATATATTTGTGTATATATACAAACACATGTATATATATATATATATATATATATATGTATATATATGAATATATATATATATATATATATATATATATATATATATATATATATATATATATATATATATATGTATATATTTGTATCCAATATAAGCTATACGTTCCAGTCTTAGATATGGCATAAAACTGTGGCCTAGGGCGTTCATTGTTAATTGCACTTCTTATCAGTTGGAGACGGTAGGATTTTCCAAACTCAAATAAGGAAATGAATGAATCAGACTTAATAAAATAGCCAAAATTACAAAATTACAAAATTCCCAGCTGTGATGTCTAAATATTCAGGAATATATGATAATACTGGACATTACGAGGCACCACTGATCAGTTTACCCGAGTTGACTGCACCATTACTACTAGCCACGGTTCTATATGAAAATTCATTCAATTTATATAACTTGTATACATCCGAAGGACAGAATTGAAGAATATTACAATATAAAACTCATCCTTGTTATATGGATCTAGACGGAAATATTTGTAATAGAAATATATTTCAACTTTCGGGAGAAAAAAATCAATAGAAATGGTATTTGAATGCCTGATGAACATTCGATAGAAAAATGGGACTAATATACAACAAAAAATTGAAAAACAACAACAACAAAAAAATCTCCTGCATCTGACACATCGATAACTGATTTTATTATTTCAATTGTTACTTAGTAAAATGTCAACAGAAATATTTCTTTGAACGTAAAGGCTTCATCATAAAACGTCAATACATACCAATTTATTTCGATAAAGTTTTACTGGATTCAAAACATAAATCTGAAATATTAAGGATTGTTCAGCTTTTTCGTGTAAAACAACTGCATATGTTTGAATTGGGCTCTAAATCGGAAAGATATGAAAATTGGTCAATGTTTTTGTTTCGCAACTATAAAAATATAATCATCAAATACATAGTGTAGTCTTATTTGACATTTGAATAATTCGGAATTCATGTTTTATTTTTCTGTCCTTTATAGTGCCAAAATGCTGTTATTAGACAATAATGGTGTTCTGAAAATTGAGAATGAGACAGTTCATCAATAATCATTTCCTCCAGAAGCTAGAGGAATTAGCCTTGTCAAAATACCACCTTCCAGCGGAAATTCAGGACATTATTATCGATTATTAAAAAAACGTCAGTCCGTGGGTGTCCCATGGAAATTTTTTTATGTGCATGGCATTGGCTGGAAAAGGAAATTATGACGTGTAGTACTATCTCTGTGACACTTTAGTACTAGCCATAAATATGCTGCTGGAGTCTGCAGAGGTTTAGTGCAGATAGATGACCTGATTGACACAACACCATCAGCGACTAGATGCAGACGGCTTGCTCAGGGTCTTGAAAGGTGCGAATGAGCTTTTTGCTCTTGAAGTTCAGATTTTTGGTCCTCAGAGATGGTTGATAGGTTTTGTTTCTCGTCCAAATTCCATCCTTGACAGGGAAGCCAGTAAGAAGTATTACGAAGGTTTTCACCAGCAGTACAAGTAAAACTGAGAGAATCGACTCTTCGTGTTTGATTAATCAGGACCGATGGCTAACTTCAAGGCAAGGATTTATTAGCATGAAATCTTGCTAATATATATAGTCCCAATTACCTTCATTATTGGCCTTAGAAGTAAAGTCAACTAGTTTTTGTGTGGTTGGTTGGGCGTGTCACGAAGCATGAGTATCAATTCCATTTATGGGCATTACACCAAGCTACAGTTTTCAGTGCTTTGATAGAGGAGATCAAGATAACTAGAGCCAGAGAGAACATTCCCTTACAGGATTTCCCTAATACCAAAGTGTCCTGAACAGGTATCAAAATAAGAACAGGAATGAAGTGGTGGGTGCAATAGGCAGTTGGGCAGGCTAAGGCAATGTTGCAGCACAAAATTTTGCCGGGTATTGTAGCAATGGGGGTAGGTAGGAATACAAAACCTTGTTATTGTGAAGCCAAACAAGAGGAACATAAGGAAAATGAGGAGGAAGCTTACTACCTCAAAATGATCAGAATTGGCATAAAGGATGGGGGGGGGCTGGACGAAGGGAGAATCCACAGCAAATTGAAAAAAACCAGGAAAGATCTCTTGGAAACAGAATCCCACGGTTCAAATTTCAGATGCACCAACTTGCCCACTCTGCCAGAGAACAGTACCCCTAAAACATACCCCCAGTTCCTGAGAGACTTAGGAGGGTGTTATTGTTGGCAATGTGACCATATTCTGCAGGCAGACGCAATTTACACTGGGATCAACTGCAGCAGGTTTCAGAAACCAGCAGAGCGGCTCATGACATTGGTTAATGCCAGAGAGAAGCCCTAATCCAAGCCAAAACCCACTGTTGACCGTTCGCAACAGCTAACAACTGGAACTGCCTGGCCGACTTGAGATGACAATTCAATAGAAAAGATCATATCAATCTGACTCAGACCAGACAGAGTTTTGATGTCAGTGCCAGCAGAGTAAGTAGGCTTAATTGAGCTTACTCCCCCTTGAAAGACCGCATAGAGGACGCACAAGAATTAAAAAGAGGCAAGCACAGGGAACTGGTGGCGGAGTGTTGGATAAAAGAACGGAAGGCCTACCACGAGCCCATGGGGGTTGTTTGCCGAGATTTTGCTGGTAAATCTCTCCACTGGGTCCAGAGACTCTTGGGAATGAGTGGACTGCGAGGGGGAAGTCATCAGAAAAAACATTAGAACTCCTAAGAGAGCTTCCCGATGGTTCTCGTTGAAAAAAAGGGTACAAATGGCGTAACCTGTCAGGTTGGACACAAGTCAGTGCTTAATCGACCTCAACTGGGTAGCCTTGGTAGGGAGTACTAAGATCCAAAACACCTGAAAGCCTTGGTTTTCATCACTCACGATGTTTTCAGGTTGACGTGGCTAACATAATTAAAATTGGCATCTTACAAAAAAAAATATGAATACCGTAACGATGTAAACAAAACGTTTGCAGTATTCATCAGCAAAAAGCATTTCTGAAGTTTAAACGGATAAAACACCTACTTTTTTAGAAATTACAAAAGGTCAATTGTTTGTTGGAATTCAATGAAAATCAAGGTGATATTCTACTGTGGGACCGAATTAAACATTATCCCAATTTCAGATGAGAAATATATATTCCATGTGATTATGCCACCACTATCATTATCATGTGATAATTCAAAAATAGTAAGCCTCTGGCCATGAATGTATTCGATGTGTGGACGCTAAGTATACATAGAAATAAATTCTGTTTACCTTTTTGAAAAAGGAGCTGTGAGTTTTTCAGTGGGAAAATACAATTTAGGAATTTGAAAAACTAAAAAATTAAGTGACAGTACTGCTCTCATTGGCAACGTTTTTTTTTAACATTATTCCATTCGGTTGTAATTCATCGATATTATCTGCAAAAAGAATGAGATCTTAACATTTAATTCTTATTTTTAGTGATTTTTTTCCAAAACCGATTATCTCGGAATTCTTGTTCTATTCTCTCCCTGGCAGGGTAGAACTGAGATTTTGTGATAATATTGTGACAGAAGGAAAGAAGCAAATTTGAAGAAAAAAATTACTTTAAGTATTTTTAATTGCTCTTGTGGCTGGCGATTTTCAACGAATACCATAATCGTAAAAAAGCTCCATATTTGTGCTACTGTCTTGCATAGACACATATATAACTTACATGACAGTGCTTTACAGCCTTACAACTTCAACTTACAACAATAGACACTTATACAAAGTATTTTATCGTGTTATTATTACATCTTTGTCTGAGAACAAGCAGGTAATAAAATCACATGATTGAAACTTGAAAGAAAAAGTACCTAATGTTGAATTTTCGCATTAAATTGTAAATTCTGTGATAAGTTTTGTTAATCTATGATGAAAATAAGTATCCATAATTCATTGGAATAAAACTTTATTTCAGCATTTTTTCAAAATCACTGAATTTGAGTTTTTCAAATTTTAAAAAAGACACTTAAAATATCGTTAAATTTGTAAATTTTACGAATTTATTGTTAAAAACTTAATATTGACTTTTAAAAGCGTAATGCTGGGAATATTTGGACTCTACACTATCTAGCAAACAGAGAAAAGTTACAAACAACCTTCTCAGAACGTTAATTCAAGTTTCAATCTTAGGTGATTCAGGTACAGGACAACAAAATACGATATATTGTACCAGCCAATTATGACAGATGACATACTGGATCATAGCTCACTCTTCTTGTAATGACTAAATCGCCAAAATTATTTTATTGCAAATACTCTCACACAATGAGGAAATTTCGAATATAATGCATTTTGTAATATATATATATATATATATATATATATATATATATATATATATATATATATATATATATATATATATATGACTTGCACCATAAATGTGTAATGGTGATCGTAAACAAAACTCAACCTTTATTCAAATTCGTCTGCGATGTTTCAATACCATGTATTTTGCAAATCTGTGTAAAGACTTTTCATATTTATATTAAAAAAAATAAAAAAAGCGAGTATTAGGTAACTCTTTCTTACCCAAAATCATAACCTATAAATTGATAAATGAAATCATGAGGAAATGCAGCACATAAAAGGAAACATATTCATTGATACAGTATTCTTACATTCAACTGTACTAAAGAACAATATATTCGTAAATATTGAATATTGTAAGAAAGCTGAATACAATCTCCTCAAAATAAAAACATACCAATTGTACGGTTTATTTAATGAACTTTAGAAAATTATTTTAGACGGAAATCTGGACTTGTTATTTCTAGCAGAAATTGATAAAAAACTAAAAAGAAATATTTCTTATTCTTCAGTTAGGATTTACAAATGGTATATCGGATATTTCACAAGTTTTGTGGTCAACCTCTGCGGCTGCGTACTACATAAAACTACGGCAATCTTTACTTTGAATGTGAGGAGAAATGTCATCAAAATGACAACAAAAATACAGCACATTTATAAAAAGGGCCAGTAACAAACATGTTTAATACTGCTATAGAGTTTAGGTAAAATATACACTGTTGATATATACTGTATTATCATAAGTCTTGCTGCGTGATCACTTTCTTACGTTCTAAAAGCCACTATGTTTGCTTGCAAAGAGACCTGGACGTATATGCAATCAATTGTTAAGCCATGCATACTTGCTTTCTTAACTTGTGGTGTGTGAACAAAATGATAACATTCAATCTCTTCAAGATACCCAACGATGCAATCAAAAGAAAATATGTCCACAGTCTATTATATCATGTCTTCATCTAGAAAGATTAAAAAAGTTTTATTTCATTTCGGACTCATGCTAAGTAAAAAAATATATCACACACTTTAAAAAAGGTTTTCAAAAGTGTAATAAATCAGGTTCGTATTGTCAATGATCAGAAACCGTAAGATGACCAACATCCCGCAAGGTGAAAAAATCTTCTAGATATGATAAGGAGCAAATGTTCAAATTTTCACTATTTCAGCTTGATTAGTGCAGCTTGGAAGAAATGTGTTTCAAACTTCTGTTTTTTCTGCTCTTAATCACGCGTTAAATGTCGGTCTAAATAACGAAAGTCTTATCGAAATGTAATGTAATCTAAATAGACTATTAGTTACCGAAGCAGTTTCAATTTGATTAGTGAGAGTAGATCATATCAAATTTGACATGGCTGCTCGTTTAGTAAGATTGTTGGAAGATTAGTCGTTCCATACAATTATCCTCTTGTGACAGATAATTGTAATTTCAAATACATATGTACTGCGTTATCTTCAGATGTTGTAACCCACTAGCAGAAAAAAAGTCAGTTAGTACATACTATGTATATTACGTGCTGATCATTGAATTAGCCCAGTGGGCGGAATTTATCCCCTGTTGAAGGAAACAGATTTCACTGTGATTACATAAACTTTTGTTTGCAAAAATATTGTTTTTTAGTTTTGATTAAAAATCAAATTAAAAGAAAGTTTTAATCATTGAAAAAACGTTTGTTTGTGATAGAATTCTTATTTCATGATCTTGATCAAATTAAAACTAAAGCTTTGTTTCCTGTTTTTTTGATTGTTTTTTTGTAGCAAATCGTCAAAACCTCGAAAATCAGCTTATTTCAGTAATCTCTTACACACATGTATATTCATATATATATAAAACTAACCACTTGGATTATTATACACACACACACACACACACATATATATATATGTGTGTGTGTGTGTGTGTGTGTGTGTGTGTGTGTGTCTGCGTGTGTGTGTGTATGAGCGTGGGTAAATATATATTGATGTAGATAGATATATAACAATAATTCTCTATTATGTATTCAGTTATTAATTCTAAAAACAGTGAGATGTGTGTGTGCGTGTGTATCCGTGTGTGAATGTTGCTGAACAAACGTATACCTACAAAGATTATACCTGAAAGAGGTAAATCTCAGATAAATATGCTATCATTTGGTTAGAAAGGAGGGTTAATCGATCAAATTACACAAGCAACTTCCCCTCTCCCGGAAGCACTTATGGAATCAATGCAATGAACACTGGAAGACCTTGAATGCAGTTTGTAAATACAAGGCCGACTCTCATCATTGTTGACAACGCGAATTTTCTTTCGTTCTACATCGACCTTAAAAAAGCGTCAAAATGCCAAAATCACAACCCCCCCCCAAAAAAAAACAAACGCTATAAGCCATTTCCAATAGATAAGAAATAACTACATTTGTCAACAGCAGGAACAAAGCCAAAAATCGGTTAAAATTGCTGGAAAGTAGCACAAAAAATGACTAAAAATATCCCTAAGTGTGGAATTTTTTGCTACTAAAATAAGGAAGGCAATACATTTAGCGGGATAAACGCTAGACTGGCAACACTGGCCGTTATAAATATAGCACCGACCCATATCTTACATTTCAGATCTTCATTTAGCTCTAAAACTATGCAATTACATTGCATAGTAGAGAAAATATTTGAAAAGTATGTTTCTGTATTTTGCCAGTTTTTCAGATTACGATAAACATTGATCTTCAGGCACTCCATAGCGACTCTATAAACTGATAATACAACAGGATAAAGTCTTTCGAAATTATAGACTTAGTGTCCAAGCTCTTGGTGTTGTTCCTTTTTTTTTTTACTCAGTTCTTACATATTGTACACACGTAATTTACACTCATAAGCAGACAAACACAGACGCACTTGCACATTCGTGCACACACACATTAACACACACACTAACACACACTGGCTGATGGATTGATAGAGAAAGTTTGGCTCGAAGAAAGAATGATAAGGTTACTGCAAATTACCAAGCGAAAGTGTTTTGAAATATTTCGAATAAAAAATAGAATGGCTGAGGTGACGTAAGCAAGACTCCTTTAATTAAAGTCACACTGAACTCCTGACTTTGCTCGTTTTCTAGATCCACAAATGAATTGAAGTGATAGACGTGGTACAAAATACGTTGAACCAGGTATGATATCACCTAACCAGCATTCCAAAGCCACTCAACTGTGCTTTTTTTTGCAATTCAGAAACTAAAATCCACTGATTAAAACTGAAAAAAGTCGCCATCACCGTCAATAATTGAAAAGCCGTAGTGTCGAAATTTGAAGTGTAAGAGTTTGTCTAATCCAGGTTGCCAAGCTATTGTAAGTGCAATTTCCCTGTGTTCTTAATCATTTTAGAGGCTGAAGCATCTATAACAGCAATTTTGTCACCGACTGACTTATTTACCGATATGTGGGTTACGCCCTTTGCTCAGTGTTCCAAATTTAGATGCTCTTCAATCAGATACTTTTGGTGGCGTTTAGATGTGAGAACTTGATATAGATAATACTTTTGATTATAAGTATTTTTGAAAAGTTATTTTGAAGTAGTATAATAAATGATATCTCGACATGGTAAGCGATATTCTGATAAGAAAATTGATGAAAATTGAAGTTTAAGTAGATTTATTGATAATATTTAATATATATCCGATATTCTAGATATATAACTGGGGAACGTGTGTGTTTCCATGTGTTTTAGGATATTTCTTTGGCTGAATTCTGGATGTAAACTTGGAAATAAAGTTGGCAACATACCTTTGTCAAATCTTTAGACAAAAAAGGAATTATCACATCAATGGTCAGAGTTTCAGGCTCTTTACCGCTCAACTAATTACGTACCGACTAACTCCAAAAAAATCTGTCATCGTTCCAGAGAATGTCTTAGGTCCAGACAAGACCATCAAGCTACTCAGATGAGTCGTTTATTTTTTTTTGTGGGCCTCACCCAATCAGTGAATAACAGTGCACTTTTTTTCATGAACAGTTTATGCAATAAAGCATACAGACAACGACGCTAGAAAGCAGTAAACACAATTATAGTAATGCGTCTTTTATGTTGTCGCAGTGTTCTGCTGCAATGGGGAAAATGCGTAATTTACACACATAAAACACAATAGAAATAACGTAATAAAAATGGTTAGCCTCACATCGAGGTTTTTGCTCAATCTTTCATGTCGTGGAATTCATACCAACTCATTCGTCTCACTGGATATATGCGTTATTGATCAATGTGTGCAAATGTTCTAATAAGAAGTAAAACATTTGAGAGTCTTTCGTGATTAAAGAATACGTAATAGTCTGTTATCTTATGTAAGTTCCCTTACTAATTAAACTTATCAAGATGTCAATACGTAAACATGAACAATTAACATATGCACTAACATATATATATATATATATATATATATATATATATATATACGTATATGAATATATATATATATATATACATATACGTATATGAATATATATACATATATATATATATATATATATATATATATACGTATATGTTTATATATATACGTGTGTGTGGAAGTATGTGAATGCAATACATTTAACAGTAAACAGTTGACAATAAGTGAAGGCATAGAACAGACAAAAGACGTAGATAAGTAAGATATGGATCAGAAGCACCAGAAATAACCCTGGTTGAAGTCATGGACTCAACTTAAACATGAAGTTTTATTAAAATAAACACAAATAATCCCGGAAAATAATGAATTGAACTTGGATAAAAGGATATCATTCTATTTTTCATCTGATATAAGTAATTGGTGTATTGTTACTGGCAAACAATTTTGATAAAACAGTAATATATGACAGTATAACATCGTGAACATGTTCAAAAACTAATTCTATTCAGAGATATCTAATTTGCGTTCATAATTTTTGAACAGAAATGAGAGATGATTTTGTTTTGTTCCCAATGTTTTGAATGGGATATCTGAGAATTCAAAAAGGTTGTTGACACTCTGTGAACGAGCTTGAAGGTTCTGAAACGAATGATTTTTTCAAAGTTGATCTTTATAAATAGTTCACATATTAGTTCCGTGCGAGAAAGAAATCAATTATTTGTGTCTAATTTCTCGGGAATTTTTTAATTCTATTTTAGTGTATGGTGATAACAATAATCTCCATTAACCAAACTATCAAATTGAAGATGCAAAACTGGAGAGAGTACACCACGGCATTTACAAAGGGGAACGAGTCTCTATGAGACCTATCGAGGTAGAAAAAATCAAGTGTTGAATCATTCTAGGGTTGCAAGCCTTCGGCAGAACAAGATGATCCCATCAATCTTAAAAAGAAGTATACAACCGATGCATCCTCCTAATAGTCACTTTTGGAGCTGAAACATGGAACGTAACCAGGAGAAAAACCTGCAACAGAGAGACATGCAAGGTGCGCATGAGGGAATCATGCTCAATCTCACATGGAGAGACCAATAGACAGTAAGGTATCTCAAGAAGAAAACGGGTGTCCAAAACATCATAAAATTTAATGATGAACTTAAATGGCGATTGGCTGGTCAAATTAAAAGAATGGCGGACAACCAATGGACAACACGACCCGTAACATGGATCATCAGATATCACTTGCAGAATCGAGGCTTGTAGGATCCAATATGGAGAGATGATCTCGATGAATTCGGAAAATAATAGCTCTGCGATACCAACGATAGAGAAATAGAGCTAATGCTCGGGAAGGTCCATGTTCAACGAAGAACGTTGAAAAGAATGAAGATGATACGATATTTCTAGTATTGATATTGTACTCAGATATTCGATCTGGCCTCGGAATATAAATTTTCTGAAAAATATTTAATAGTAGGAATCGATTATTAGGTTACTGGGATAAGTAATTATTTTTGTATGTACTGTGTATGCGTAAATTCATTTAATTATGTCAGTAAATACAGACGAAGAAAATACATGTAATGAATATTTTCAATAAAGATATAATTATTCAATTACGAACAAAATTAGATAATTGACCAAACGAAAGAAATGTTCATGATACAGACTATCAATATTGCAAATGAATGAATGCACTCACTAAAACAATAATACTGTTTGTTGAAATGGAGGAGCAGTGAAAATGGGGAGCAGAAATTCAAAACAACGCAATATGTGATATCTTGTCATCATTTCTAAGATATATACATCATAATAAAATTCAGGAATACTACGTATGATATTCGACGTGTGAAAGATCTGCTACACAATTACGTTTATGTTTCTGTCAATGTGGGCTTCTTGAAATAATCAAAAGAAGTACAGGAAATTAAGAGAAAATGCTCTTTTCACGATGGCATAGTCTGATGCATTTTGGAAGTTGCCGACCAACTTCTTCAAGAAAACTCGCAGCGGTTGTGAAGGAAACTGTCCGTTGTGTTGTTGGTTGGTATCTGATGAATAGACGATTGCTCAACTACAGATGTGTGAAAGGAGTGAGAGACCGTGAAACGGAAAAATAAATTCTTATAGGTCAATGTTTACAGTAAATGTTGAGCGCTATTTCTTTTGGTTGAACGCAGTGACAGCACCAGGCACTATTTTTGTGTGTGTGTGTGTGGGGGGGGGGTATATTTTTCTTAGGCCTTCTAAACCGTAGGGTTTTTTTTTCTCTAGATTTGTCTATTTCTATATGCCAACTGTTATGCCCACTTCAGATAATTTGAATATCTGTCCTTTCTAAGTATAAAACATATCATAATTTGGATACCACAACTCCTTTGTTTCACAGTCCCTTATAAAAAGATATTACCATAACTACTGTTTTGTGCTTTTAATTTGTGAGACAAGATTCACTCGTAGTTTAGAATCCGATAATGGCGATTCCATTTCAACCGTGAGGTATTTATTTTGCTTCGGGAACTTTTGAAGTAACCGAATATTTTGAATTGACATTTCCCGTTTTCATATTTGAATAATCAACTTCAAATTTGAAAAAAAATCTATCTTGAGTTTTATTTGTCCATTTTTTGTTCTGCCACAAAATTCAATTGAATATTCATTTCAATTTACCCTCGAGTCAATTATGGTGTTTAGAAGATACAACCGTAATGTAGGTGAAGTATTTTAGATCACATATTAAAAAACTGTCAACGGAAACTCTCCAAAACTTTCAAACATACGTTTCTTTCAATGTTCAAGTTAGTCTATCTGGTCGGCTATGTATGTATCACGCGTATAGGCTGCACCAATTGAACTGAAAAAGTGAGACTTCGATATTCAATCCTTATCATTTTTAGGAAAAAAAAGTTTCTTGTTTTCAAATCACCTGGTGATAACATTTTAGAAAGGGTTTGCAGTATAAGTTTATGCTAGATTGGTTGTTTATTCTCTGTCCACTTGTTTTTAAAAAAGTTCTTACATCTTTGAGGGCCACTGTAACAGAACGCACAATAAGTATTTTTAAATGGATAAACCCCCTCATGAAATTCTGGTGAAAGAAGTCAGTTGATTGAGAGTTTCTGTTCTGTAAATAACCAGAGCTATTACATGATTCGATGTTCCAGATTTGTTTTTCTCTTCAATATATATTCATTTGTAAAATAAATTTGCTTGCTGAAAATCATGGATCCACCCATATCATAGAATTACTATCACGATATTTGTTCACACAATTTCCAAAGAGACAGAATTCAAACAGCAGATATTATTGAAAAACTTTGCTTCCAAATTGGAGAATAAAAAGATAAATATTGGGAAGTGACTATTTGAATTTTTTTCCCGGATTTCACCATTTAAGACTAGTCCTGTGTATGTTACACAGGCCAAGAGTAGACCAACAACTGAAATCCCCGCACAAAAAAAGGGAAGAAAAGATAAATCTTTGATGTGTATGCACACATTGGCGTGTTTTGGTATTACCACTACTAGCCAAAAGACTGCAGCTTCGTTTGTGTAAGCTGTGTTTTGAAAGAAACACCAGAAAACATGATAAGAAATGAGTTTACTGTGAGAAATCTGGTCATCTGTTGGAAAAAGTATGGAAAGAATTCCAAATATAATAATATTTATTTACCAATGTTTAGGACAGGATATATGGCACCATATATCAAAAAAGCTAATATATATATATATATGTGTGTGTGTATGTGTGTGTGTGTGCGTGTGTATATATAGTTGTAACATGCGTTATGTCATATCAAAACTCTATTTGAAATGATATCCCGTTATTACATGGTGAATATATCAGATAAACTTGACAGGGTGAGTTGAATAATTAATAAAAAAGAGTGCTAAAGAATTGGTAGCCACTTCAACGTAGTTTTGAACGTACAATTTAGCTTGTAATAAAAAGATCAAAATAACTATTTCAACACCAACTTTGCATTTTTTGTTCACTCTCCCTATCCGTAGCATTTATTTATTTTGATGCAGACTACTATGTTATTAAAGAATTGGTATATGATGCAAAAGAGAATTATGAATTGTGCTATTTTTTATTGATACTATCTGAAATGATTCCCAGGAACATCATCTCAAATATAGTTTTTTTGTGGCCCAATTCAGAGATTACACATGCCAACACAAAAGATCAATTGGTGTTAATTGTGTATGCATACGGATTTCGTCACATCAACAGACAGGTAATAATCAATACATATGATATATGTCTCTATATAAAACAACAGATATAACATCTATTTATCCCCCCCCCAAGTTATAAACTATTCGGTCTGATTCCTCTAGATGGTGATTTTTTTCGGGGGGAATCAGCTTCAATGTCATTATTGCCGCTACATCCTTGGGCCTCTACGATATTTGTCATATCCGAAAATCTCATTTGAATATCGAAGAGATTATTTCATTTGACCCCCAGGAATACGAGTTTTTCATTCCCGGGCCAAGTTTTGTTGCTATATCCATCAACTCCCCGGTGAGACTGGATGGTGTTATTATCATGATACCCTTTGGCTTTCCTCCGATGCTTGTCATATCCGGAAATCTAGTCAGGATATCAAATGGAACCCTATTTAAACCACCGGATTATGTTCTTCTCATTCTTGGGTCAGGTAGACCCGAAATAGACTTTTACTCCCCAAACGAAACCCCATCAAAAAGGAGAATTCGAAGATATTAATTCTGAAAGTTCTTTGGAAGGAACCTTGGTGTGACATATCAAAGAATCAAGATCAGTATGACCCTATGAATAAAAAAAAAAGACATCATGTTTGATATTCCTTGAAACTTTCAGAATGCAAAGGACACTCGACGCAGCGTTTATAAAATATAAACAACAAAAACGAAAAAGACAATCAGAAAAAGGCAAGTAACAATACTTTGTCTCAATAAAACTCTAACAGAATCGATGTATTCCTGATTAGCACCAATCAAACTGGAAAATGTAGCTATTACCAACCATCGTATATTTATTTGCTAAGTGAATGTCTTTTTAAAGAAGATTAATTGATATGATCTACGGCAAGATTGGTTTGTGTTGTGGGATTTTAACATTTATTTGATTTCCATTTATTTAGCAATAAAAAAAAATATTTTGCAATAGCTATTGTTATCTACTGCCGAGGTGACTAACGTAAAATACACCAAAATTGATCTTGTTCGTTGCTTGTCATTCTTTAGGTTTTCTATTCCCTTTCAAGCATATTTGTTTTCTTCTCAGTTATTGTTCATATAATTCACATACATTATCTTATAGAAGCTTCAATTCATACGTTATTAATCTTATATTTACTCCAGACATTGATTCAAACTCTTTCCTACAAACAAATGCATGAAAACATATATTCAATCACAGTTTTCATTTATTTAAACATTCATTTCTCACCCAAATCAATCATGTGCTTGGTTTACTGATTCTCTGCCTCCGTTTGTCACCTCATTAAGCATAATGGGTTGTAATGTGAGGCATTTGGCTGAATCTAAGTATCTCACGTGATACTTGTTTGCAGTCACTATCGTCGTAGAATGGCTTCAATCATTATCTTGGAGAAATGAGATACAGTCTATATCAATTAACCAACCTCAGGTTTGAAAGATTTCCCTCATCATTAGTGGAACTCATATCTTACTCGGCAGACTGAATTTAACGAGACTATTTCGGCATTGGATAACGATAACATTCATTTTTCTTTACTCACGAAAAATGATTGCATGATACATTATTATAAACTTCTTATAATGGATTTTCATCAGAACTTTGGATAAAAATTGTTTCATTTCACTCTGACTATCCACTTAGATATAGATATGTGAATATTATACTTTGATTTTTAATGCAACAACACTGCCATTCAGGACTGTAGCAATATCTAGAGTGAAGTGACATTAGAATTGCAGAAATTGCTTTTTATGACCAAATTTTGTCTACCAATGAAGCAGGGATAGGTTTCAGTCCCTGGTGGTGAAATGCAATTGATTCAAATAGCTTAAGTTATATGTGCATGCAAAAAATTGAATAGATCCATGTATGATGTCACATGAATGTCGAAGAGCATTGGCTCCAGATAGAAAGCAAAGTCATAACGTTGCATGAATTACATTATTCTTTGAAAATGATCAATACAGAGTTGAAACGACGAAATCAGTTTTGCAAATTTTTCGGAGAAAATTAAATTGGAACTTTTATTTTACGACTTTTTTTCTGGTTGGCACTTCAAATACATTCTACTCAGGGTAATCTTTTCTCTGGCTGAAACAGATGTTCTAATGTAATACGTAGTCTTCGAAATACAAGGTTTTATAGAATACTGAGATGCACGTGGAGAAGAGTTCCTCTGAATTTATTCTTTGAATTTCTTCATATACACAGTGTTGCTTTCAGGAACTTCGTACGATTTTGCTTTGCATGACTCGTTATTTTATATTCACTGGAATTCGATCAGAACACATATTTAGTTGTGAAACGATTACCAGCGAAGAAATCAGTGAAATCGATTGAAATCCTGGTTGAGATTGTTCACTTTGAGCAAGTACCTTTAAAAAAAACAATAATCCACATGTTTGAGCTATTTCATAATCGGTAGATATTTTGACAAAATCCTTTCTGCTACACCTCTTTCTAGGTTATACAGATTGAAATAAAAACTGCCCAGATCACACTCGGCCATGACGGACACTGGTTAAAAGTAACTATTTCCTTGCCGCGTATTAGTTATAATTACTAATCATAGCCATAAGCTCTGGGTACCCTATGAGAATCGAACTGGCAACAAATTGTTTTGTGATATCAGTTTATCATTCATTGCTCCAAAGGAGTTCAAGTTTTATCTGGTTGGGATAGCTATTGCTCTAGAGCAGAGTATTTTCATTGCAAAATATAAATGTTTAATTAATGCTCCTGATATAATTGTTGGTTTTATTTTAGTTTCACTCATCAAAATTATATTCATTTATCAAAGGCACGTTCAACCCTTGGAACAAGCGGTTCATTCTGAATTACTTGATTTTTGAACAAAAATTCAATCATAATCATATTAAGAAAAGAAGAATAAAAATTAAAGGAAACAACATCAAAAAACATATTCTGATAATATATAAAATATTTGTTAAATAAACCTCAATTTGAAAAAGAGGATATTCATTCAATTATTAATTTATTTTTCTTCAGTAATATCGGACGGAAATAAATGATCAAATTGATAAAATTAGTCATTACTTTAAAAAGTAACAAATCTTCAATGATAACATTCCTTTATTGATCATCATCATCAGTCTCTTAACTTCCGTCTTTGGACATAGATCCTCCCAAAGATACGCCACACTTTTCAACTGTTGGCGTTGCGGAACCAGTACTTTCAGAATTCGTCTGGCTTGTTTTTGTCTAGTAATCAGCCGGTCTCGATTGTGCATGAGATCCCTGGAGTCAATTGTGAGTCACAAAGTCCGTTGGTTGTCTGCCATTCTAGCAACATAGCAAGCCCATTAACAATTGAGTTTTTAATGGGGTTTATGATATCCCTGACTCCTTTCTTCTCCCGGATGAATTTTGCTATTTTGTGCTCTCTCCATGTAAAGTCGAGCATGATTTTTTCGTATGCACGTTGCATTGTTCTCAATTGTCTGTCTCTTTGTTAGGTCCCATGTTTCAATGCAAACACAGATTCATAGAAATAAAGATAGGAAAGCATAGATGAAAATATGGATGTCAGCATGGAAAGCTGCATTGGAGATCTGTTTGATAAATTTCAGCTCGGACTTTTCACAGTTTCATGAGAAAGGCATGAATATATTTTACCCTTTGTTTCATATCGTCATGATTTGCCATTGCAACATCGCAATGGTTGAAGAATACAGTAGCTGAGCCAGTACCTAACAGAATCACTTTCCCATAATTCATCTACAAAATGTCCTCCCCTCTAGCCTTAGTCAACAACGGCATTGACTGATATTTCTTCATATATAGCTATCCGTGAGATCGTTGAGTGATCAAAAGTTAAATGAGAGAAAGTACGATATAATTATTAAACTAAGTTTTCTCAATCACGACAGTCTACTTACAGAGGCTCGGGCACACTATACAAACAATGGACTCAACAAGTAGCCTGTTGAATTTTGCTTCATGACAGGCAATGAGTCTATTATATGTGTATGTACGAAATGGCCATGAGTAAGAATATGTCATTAAGTATTGTATCATGGCTACAATTATTTTGCAAGTCTTTCCTCTATAACTGACCATTATTGGAAAGGAATCTACCTGCTTCAACTCATTGAACCGAGCACTCAGATTAGACGATTCTGAGGGGGGAGCCAGTTAAACGGTTTCCCGTAGGACTTGAACTCAATTCAAATCGAATTTTTATAACATCCTTACATTTTGTGTGTGTGTGTGTGTGTGTTTGTGTGTGTGTGTGCGTGTGTGTGTGTTTGTGTGTGTGTGTGCGTGTGTGTATTTGGTTGTATACCAAACAAAACAAAAACAGTTTTCACAACAATACCCCCGGGGCTAATACATATACATGCTTATTATCGGATACGGAGCGTACACACAAGCAAAACTGATACACACACACACACACACACACACACACACACACACACATATATATATATATATATATATATATATGTGTGTGTGTGTATATGTATGTATGTGTGTGTATGTATGGATGTATGTGCGTGTGATAATCTAAATATGTCGAATCAGCATCATCCGGTATAAGTATTTTAAGTATAAGTATTTTCCGTCATCCGTTTAAACCTACATACCAGCAAGTGGGCGTCCAGTACGATTATAATCCTACTCTTATGGTCACTGGTGAAACCGACGAGGGTTCACCGAGGAGAAACAAAGACATATTGCGAATAAGCAGATCTCAATTCACCTGCATAATGCACTAAATTTTACGAAAGAAAACTACGTATTGGACCTGCATTTGCGCTTACTAGACGAAAAGAAACTTATCTCATCGCTGAGAAAACGATAAATCAGTGTTTAGTAACGAATCAAAATTGAGTTGAAACCTGATAGAGGAAGTATTACATTTGTTCTGTCTATTTTTTCAATTTTTATATTTCAGGCACTTCTGATTTATCAGACATCCAAACTCTCTTGAAATTAGTCAGTTTGAGGAAAGTAGTGTTTGAAAGTTTCCTAGGGGGAGATCTGTTGTTTATTTGCGTTGATATAATGCCAAATTTAACATTACTTTCATTTGTAACAAGCAACCATTGATGTGTATTTCTGTTTCTCTCAGTGTTTAAGTCAGTATAGCAATATATTTTAAAGGATCTCAAACTAACTTGACATTGAAAGAAATTTCCCTCTAAGTGGGGAAAACCGTAACCGTACCTCCGACTCTAATCAAAACCTACACGCAAAATAAAACGTGAGAACAGTTTGAACCCAATATTCAACTTTACATCTACTGTCGCTAAAGTGAACTCATTAATTTTCAGTTTGGAAAAAATCAATTTTGAAGGTTTCAAAGTGGATACGCAGGTTTTTCTGAATGTGCACTTGCTCACGTGAGTCAACTTGGGAGAGAATGCAAAGTGCATCGTTATTTGATTTCATTGAATTTCAGTGAAATATATGCCATCCAGTGTTGTTCACTTCAGAGTTCCTTCCCCTTCTGCAACAACTTGTAGCCAGCCTAATATATATATATATATATATATATACGCATGTATGTATGTATGTATGTATGTGTGTGTGTGTGTGTGTGTGTGTGTGTGTGTATTTGACGCTGTGCTTTTTGGAATATTGTGACTTTTATGCGTGTGAACACATGATTCATTGCGTGCTTGTGTCCTTGTATATTTGAAAATCTGCAGGTGAAATTCAAGGGTGAGTCCTCAAATCCCGGCTGAGGGAAATAGATGCCTCTTAAATTTTGTGTTTTGTGTAATTGTTTTTTAAACACTGTAATTGTTGAGATGTGGGGAAATGTTTGGTCATTGGTTTGTTGAGTGCTTTGAAAATGAAAAATATCAGATGAATAATTTGTATAGACGCTGAAGCTCCGTCTGAATGCTGCACATTGATAGCAAGACTATCAGGATAGATAGTTATTGGAAATTTCACAAAAATGAATGTTACTGCTGAGAATAAGAAAATAGTTTTTTTAAAAAATGTTTCTTCACAGTTGGACAAATTTCAAAGAGTGTAATTGATCTGAACAAAGGGAAATCATTTGTCCAAGCCAGAATTAGGGGTTAACAAAGAGAAAATAAATCGTACAGTCAATTACCTTATTATTCATGGGATCTTTAGTTTGCTCAGCCAATCACCATAATGATTCAAAACAGTTCTTTCCATTTCCAGTTTTCAAGCCCAAGACGCCATTAGTATGGCGAGAAGATATAGACCTTTTAGAGTTAAACGGTACTGAAACGTTAAAGATAAATGGCCTTCGAAGGAGAAAGGAGGAAAGAGATATGATTGAAGAGTCATTGAAGAACCAGGAATCCAGTTGGTCAGATCAAATTATGGATGAAAAAAGAATAAGGATTTCAATAATCGATGCTTGTCTAAGATTTTATTTTGACACGAACTTTGTTTCTGCTTTCGCGTCAAATTCAAACCTTTCTCAGTGGTTTTGTAATACCTCCTCGTTCTAAGTTTTCGCTGTGCATCACAAATGATTTGAAAACAATGTCTTTTGAGAACATACACGTTTCTACTCATTATCATCAATGTTAGTGTAAATTGTAACGGTTTGTTCCATACAGAAAATTCAATATACGTGTATATAACTACTGCGGCAAAATAGAAAGAGCAGCAGTGCAAGCAGTAAAGCCTTAATCAGATTAAATTGTAGCATCATGATAACAAAGCAAAGGCATCCCAGTGGCGCCTGGAAGTACCCAAGGATTTGTTTGGTCTCTTTCACAGTGCAGGGGTTCCACATTCGTTCAGATGCAGCTTTTGACTAATCTTGGAGCTTCTATTCTCTCTTCATTTGATGATGTTTTATTTTTCTAGCTTACGTTGATAAGCCAAGACTTTATCCCTCTATATAATACGTGATTATAAGTGAAATCAAATACTTTCCACGCCCAAGGGGTTTTTCCGGCTGAAGCAATCTATATTCGTTAGGAATAATTAAAATTTGTAACGTTGTCCCAGAATATTTTTCTTTCCTTCACTTTCTTTCCTTTTGTAGTCTGGAAATTAAATACTGATACACAAATAGAAAAATTTGAAAACAGTACAAATGGCTCAATATCCAGACTACTTGATCCAGTTTTTCGTGGAGATACAACAATTTGGGGAGAAGAAAAGAAGATAGATAAAATGCATATATTATTGAACTTTGGGCAATGACAAAAATTATTGAATTGAGTTTCATACTGCTTTTACCCGTTTGCCTGGAACACCTAGTCTTGAAATGAATTCAATGTAACTTATAATCTGGTATCATGAGTCTTATAATAGCCCTATCTATAATCATAATTAGCAATTAACTCATATAAATTGGAATGATACATATATACATCGTACACACACACACACATGTGTGTGTATATATATATGTATATGCCCCCCCACATATATATATACTCACACACACATACATACATACATGCATATATATATATATATATATATATATATATATATATATATATATATATATATATATATATATATATATAAAATAGGTAATCATTTATCGACATATGTCTTTAAAAACTATAAATGTATTCGTCTATTTATTCATTGTGTTAATTTTTCGAATTTCGTACAAACTTTTAATAATCATCATTGCATTCTCCAAAGCTGGTTGTCCTACATTTTTCAACCATCGTCAGTGATTGTCAAGAAAATGTAATAATAGTATTTAAAGAGTAGTTAGTAATTTTTGATTTTATCAATACGAAAAAATGTTCGAAGAATACATGGAAATAGCAAAAATGAATAACGAATGATTTTTTTTAAAAACTTTAATTTTTTTTCTGCTTTAATTCAATTCTCGTTATAAATATAATTTTTCTAGAATCAAATAAATCGAATAATAGTGTATATGAATATATCAAAGCGGGTACTGCTTGTGAAGCATCTCAATTCGTATACTCCTCTCTAAAAAATACTGATTAATTAATGATCTTTTAATTGGTGAGATGGAATTAATTCGATTTTTTTCCATCATGATCTTATGTTTATATTACAAGTGATGTCTTTTATCTAGTGTAATCACAGAATTTGAATAACGTTAGTTGATACAACCTGCAAGCAACGTCCTCTATGTGTGAGGACGCTATAAGTATTAAAGAATGTGCACGCCAATATCTTTTTGATAATGAATCGCCTTGCTTTCATCAGAATAGCTTCCATCATTTGCTGAGTCCCACTGTGAACTGGCAAATATATATATATATATATATATATATATATATATATATATATATATATATATATATATATATATATATATATATATATATATATATATATATATATACACACACACATATACATATATATACATATATTTACATATATATATATGTAGGTATATTTATATATATACACACACACACGCATATATATATGTATATGAATTGAAATGTATACATTTATGCATATATATATATACATATATTTTATATATATATATATATATATATATATGCATGCACACACATATACATATACATTAACACTCTCAAACATGAATGTCAACTCTAGAAAGCACAGCTATATCGACAAACGTATGCTTGATCACATCATCTATCAGAACATCATTTCCATATATGAATAATAATGCATCTAGATTAGATCAGTCTGATAAACCAACAATAAAAAATGACTCATTAATATCCGTTTCTTTATTTTCGGGAAACAATGTTACTTCACTTTACATTCTTTTCCATCCTGATATAGATACATCATTAATACAGTAAATACATTATTTTCATGTATTTCAAAAATGAAAGGTAACAGAACCTACTTCTCCGTCTTTGTTTTACGGCTTATAGTCACGATAATGATTTGTTTCACGAGTAATCAATCATTTAGCGCTATCAATTACGAATGAATGCATTTCTTTCGAGAAGCAATTTATTGGTTGGTTGCACGTTTTCCAATCGGTAATTTAGCAAAATTAATGGCGATTCAAAAATCAAATTTGAAGTATTGATTTCAATACTAAAAGCTGATCAAAGAGGAAGCGAGGAAGACTGATGAAGGTATTGCAGGTGACAAACTAGTGTAAAATGCCATGTCTTCCAATCTTTAAAATAAGGACAAGGGGGTTGAGGTCAGCAGTTAAAGTGTAACGAGTTTCTGTAGTTAGGACAGAACTTTGTGTTCGTGTGTACGTTTTGGGATGGACCCTTACCCATCGTGGGTGATCCATTAAACTATGGGACTAGTCTACTACCTCAAGTGCCTAGGGCCTTGGCCATATCAATTGAAATGGTTGATTGACAGGATCACCAAAGGGCTTTTGAATAAAACGTGCCCTCAATATGAAAAAAAAAATGCATATTTCGAAGATCATGACTACTTCAGCATGAAAAAACAAATAGTGCAAAAGCACACAGTAATAGTTTTAAACTAACCAACAATGAGATCTAATATATATCTCATTTAAAATATTTGGAGAAGTTGGAATCTTGAATTATGCATTAAGTGAGTAGCATATATTACATGAATGATGCAAACATTCAAGGGCATATTTGGTGGAAAATGAGAGAGATTATCTGTTGACAATTGAGTAAAACAAACTTTTAGATAGTTGTAAGAATTCTTAGAAAAGTCTCCATTGAATCCCCAAGAAAAGAAAAAATCAGGCCTTGATGCACTTTAGTTTGACAAGCTTCCGTCAAGGCGAGCTCAAATGTCATGTACAAGAAAATCCCATTAGTTGAAAAAAGATGTGTACATCTTCCCGAAAGCCACATGAAGCTTTAAGAATCCTAGGTCCCCTAACCAAAAGTTTTGCCCATACACTTTGAGCCATGAAACGTACACTGGGAAGAATGATTCTCAACATCTCATGGGGAGATTACGAGACGGAACACTCCCGTAAACAAATATCATGGATAACAAAGGTGATAACGAAAGTCACGTATTGAGCTGAAACATCGAGCCCAACCAAAAGATTTGCTTACATGAAGAACCAGGCAACGTGCACAGAAGAGAACTATGCTCAACATCGCATGGGGAGAGCACAAGAGAGTAGGGATATCATAGATTCCATTAGAAAACAAATGAGATCGGCTGGTCATATTGAATGAATGTCAGACAACCGCTTGGCATAACAGCTCACAAGATGGATCTCCTGAGGTCGTGATCATAACAATCTTAGGACGAATATGAGGTGGCGTGACGAACTCGAGAACTTCAGAAAATATTGGCTTGGCGACGTCCGTGATAGAGTGGCGTTTGTCGATCGACAGACTCTGAAAGGCTGCAACTAATGAAGTTTAAAAGGGTTGTCAATATCTCTGGACATTCTACTGAATGTTCTAATTGTAAACATTTGTTTGATTTCCATTTATTTGGCTAGAAATTGCTCCTGTTGTATGAATATTCGAGGGGGCCAATTATCCTGATCAATGCTGTATGTTCCTGAAAGTCATTAGGTTTATCGGAACGTATCTTGTCCATAATACCACTTTCACTTCATTAAGAGGTTGAATTCTAGGGATTCACTGAGGTGAATACAAGGTTGTCTAATCTGATGGGGATATTTTCAGACTTCATTAGTTAAACTAATATCGTAATGAAAGGAATACCGTGAATCACATGTTTCGCAGCATCACGTTTGAATTCTGTCGATTCATTGCAGCAAATACAAGATTGAATGATTGGATATGAATAGTCTAGAACTTCATCCGTGAAACCGGATAAAGAAACATAAATAGTTTTGCAAGACTATGTACGCGTAGTTTGATTTATGGCGTATATGTGTGAATACTCACGTTGATAAGTATCAATGTATTTAATCGTGGTTATGTCAACATGAATGAGTACGTCTTCGTCCGAATGTTTATACTAGTGATTTGAAAAATTATACATATATATATATGTGTGAGTATGTGCGTGCACATTTATATGAATATGTTTATCATCGTCGAGATATAATTTTTTATGCTCATATATATATATATATATATATATAAAATTATATTCTCACCCTCCCTGACACCCTCGTCCTCTCTCACTATCCTTTTCCTCTCTGTTATATATATATATATATATATATATATATATATATATATATATATATATATATATATACACTCTTATATATATGTATACTCATGTGTCCGTGTGTTCTGAATATATAAAGGAAACGTATATATTCCCCTTATCTCCCAACGTAAATAAGACTTGTAAATCGTACCCCATAATTGAAATGAATTATTTTCTAAATGTCATTACGTATATCAAAACGTGCCTCGTCCATGACTTTCATTTCTGCTTCATTAGGTTTGAAATGTAGATAGTCTTTGAGATGACTACAAGATTATATGATTTGATGGGGATATTTTCGAACTTCATTCGTCAACATTTAGCCAATAATATGTTATATACTATTATATCATATGTTATATGGAATTGCAGAAAATTGGAGAAAATTAAAAGCATTTCCAAGCATAACTCTGTTCATACTCCTGCTTCCTTCCATAAAAAGATTCCCAAAATTTATTCTGCTTTGTTACTTTAATCGGTAGACATCAGCTGATACTCATGGCCTGTTGATGTTTTTGAAAGTTATAAATACAGGAATATCACGTTTAATATGAATACTTAAAAGGACAATGAGAGTTGAAATGGGTGTTAGAATTTTTACAGTCAGAAACTAATACACGATATGTTTGTAATGAAAGAGACACATGAAACCCAATGAAAGGAAGAAATGGATTCTAATTAATGAAATAGTACAATTTTGTGATGGTAATACTGTAGAGGATTTAAATAGACGGATGCAAAAATTTAGCAAGGCACTTGTTCACCAAAAATTAAAAAATTTCATGGTTGTATCCATGAGCTAAACATATAAGAACAAGAACTAAATTTTGGAAGAAACTTTTGGCGTGGAACATGTGGGCAGTCCTTTCACAAAACTGCATGCATGTGATTTGATAACAAACTGAATTCTGACTGAATATTCCTAGACGAAAAGAACTACGGAGTACAGCTCATCTGACACGATCAATAAGAGGAGGGAAAGCGGTTTGGTTGCCGTGTAGCGCCAAGTTTGGTTTTGGACGGATTGAACTCAGACAGCCGTTTGATATCCTATTTAACAATCAAAGTAAGTTTATTGGAAGGATCTGATGTAATGTTCAAATGACCCATGCTTTTAAAACCAGACATTCAGAATTACGTCTATAAGATAGATTGATAAATAACAAGATGTATTCTTGAGTCACCCCTGCATTACTTTCATGAACCTCAAGAGACTGGGTATTGACTACAATCTTGAAGCTACTTCCTGATAAGAAATGCTTGATTTAAAGAAAAACTCTACCAGTAATGCCATAGCTTGTGAGTTTGTCACGCAAACCTCTGTGTCAAACCTTGTCAAATACCAGATTTGATATCTAAGGCAATAAGACAGTTACTGATTACATTTGAACGTCATATTGGAATCAGTGTCAAGGAAAATTACGTTAGCCAACAAGGTATCTCTCATGAAATTGCAAGCGAAAGTTTTACTAGGAATAAAACCCACTATCCATGATTTACTCTAAGTTCAGTGACATTATTCAACTTCCAATGAGATTATTTAACCTCGGTCTTGGAATTGTTCCTGTTAGGAGTTCTAATGTGAAGATGTTTAAAACCTGGAATGGTTGGTGGAAATACTTGAATAGCTTCCCCTAAATTGAACAAATGAAAACTGATTAGTTAAAGGAATTGGAAAGAGCTGTTTTGATTTTTGTAACCAGTATGTTTTGCATGGAATTTTATGATTGAATTAGATTTAATTAAATTCCAAACTTGGAAATGCAGATGTTTTGATAATTGTTTTACGTTTTGAAAAATATGGATTTCCATTAACAAAACACAATTTTCTGGAAAAACAATTTATGAATTATATTTTCAGTTCTAGTTGCCTAATAATAAGAATATTGAATGTTTGAATGAGAACCGAACCCCACCAAGCAGTACTATTAATAACTCTCATCTTCAAGGCACGCCAGCCAAACTCCTTTCAGTAGTTGTCATCATCTGACAAATCCTGCTAATCCTTTAAAAGGAGCTGATGTGCATCATGCACACGTGTAATTATCAAGGCATCAAAGAGGACAGACGTCCTTCCTGTGATACGATGCCCCATTACTAACCATAAAATCACCAGGTATATTGATGCATCAAAAGATAGATATTTGGCTGGCTGTTAGAAGATATACATTGGACATCCGGAAAAAAAATTGTTCTCCTTTTATCAAAAAATGCCTGTCTAATCAGATGTTCTAACAAGTAGCAGGTTTAACAGCGTGGGGCAGTTTTTTTCCTGTTTTTGTCCTTCCTCTATTGGGTTACTCCATCAGAATGCCCAGTGTTTGAGGTTTATTGAAAGGAGTATATGTCCCCATTGGAATTTTATGTCAATATTCGACGTAAATCTCACTGATGATTAAAGTTTGTAGGGACACTTTCCGTTCTTCACTTGGTCTAACTCAGAAGTTGTTCAAGAGAAGGGATGTTTTTAGGGCATGATAACCTTTGCCTATCTACCATGCAAGGTTGGTCGAAGTCAGGTTTGACTACCAGTCTCTCTCCCAGTAAGAGTAAAAACGGTATTTACTTGTAGTTGTCACGGGGAAAGGATGGTGTAATGTATTTCGTAGTTAGATGAGCATCTACTTTTTATTTCAATCTATTGAATAGGATTTTCTGTATTGGGACGAATTCTTTGTTACAAGAAATTGCAATTCTTTTCTAAATGATTTCATGGTCACCAGTTGCACCACATATGGATGGTAGGACAAGAACGAGGACGTTCGGCTATTCAAATTAGATCGTCGTAATGGTTCTTAAATCTTAACAATGGCTCAACGATGTAAACCTGGATTAGATGCAGTTGTAAAAAAAAAAAAAAAGGATTATCGCAATTTGCCTCACTTTTCTATCGTCATAGTTCAAAGGCACCCGTGTTTCTCAAGTTCACAACTCTCTTTTAGAGATACTGAACAGGTAAATCAATGTGATAGGAATTGCCATTCGATCAATGTTCGTCCTCCCTCTCGATATCCGGGTTGATCTTCACACCCCAAAGCAGGAAGACAGAGCTTTTTAAAGAGAATGAATCAAGATTACGGGTTATCTTTTCCCTCATGTCCTGGCAACGAATGGATTTTCGGGGGTATGCATTGCCCTGATGAATTTTGGGACAAGTTTCCATCTTCAATCATTTTGAAATGAACTGCTATCCTGTTACGCTGCTATCCTATTACGCAGCTATTCTGTTACGCTTCTATTTTACTAGATTGCTATTATACTACACTTCTTCTCACCTGGAGCAAATGTCACTTTATGAATGCCACACATGCTGCAACAGTTTACACACGAATTATCGATTTTCTTCCATGAATTATAATAATCATAGCATCATTAGTGGCGATGTTAAAAAAGTCCCCAATGAGTTTCTTCTATGAATTAATTATTGTCATGATTTATTATTTTTGTTAACTGAAATGTCCCAGTCCAAAGTTCTCAAATCCAAAAAATCGACCCGCTGCTTGCAAATATAAATTAGTAGTTGAAAAAAAATTATGAAAAGATATATTTATACTCCTTGTAAATTTATTCAGAAAAGTTTCACTGTATTAAAAATGCAAATAACTTTTAATCAGTTTTTTTTATTGCATCGTTTATCTTCTAATATAATTTGATTGATATACATTTTAAACGTATATATGATCTGAAAAAATCTCTTATATAAGTAAATAGTGTATGAAACTTGGTACAAATAATACAAAATTATTGTAACCCTGAAAACTGTTAAGTCTTTTTTCAGTGTTTTTCTCGCACTTGATCGATTTGACGGGACTGTGTTGGACTCATTGTGAAGGATAATAATGAAAATATCAGTCAAATTATACACAAGTTTTCGTAAAGTCACTAAACATGAGCAAAGTCGATCCCAGTCAAATCCAAGATAGGTAAGCATCCAGGAATAGCAGGCACACACCACTTCATTGAGAAAACATGGCATTGTATTCTTTTAGGAGCCGTTGTACTGGTATCAGGTGGTAGTGATCACATTATGGATAATGGAGCAGCCTCTAAATACTCATCAATGCAGCTGCACACAACACTTCTGCGCTAAACAGGGGGAAAATAAATAAGAGAGTGTGTATAATGAGTGACTAACGGACTATTAAAAAATTGATATATTCGTTATATCTAGAGCTACAATGTTTGGTTTTATTTAATTTTGTATGTCGAATAATACGATAGGAATCTTGCAGTGGTCAAGCGTCTAAATAAAGATTAGACAGAGCATTGTAGCTCTGAAATTAAAAATGTCAACTTTCAGAAAATCATTTGTTGACCACTAGTCACGATATATATGATTATGATTTGCGCTTTTTTATTTGGAAAGTCCTATTTGAAATGATCCTTCTCAATACACAGTTAATGTATCACTTGGCCAAGATAACATAAATAAAAAATAATAAAGGAAAATTGGGCTTTTCAAGCTAAGATATTAATTGTTTTCTTCCATTTTTCACTCTACTACGTTGTGTACGCCTAATGAAACACTAACCGTGTAATACGAAAATAACACGATATATCATAATTCTTCCGTATCATATATCAGTGTCTTTATAAATATATATATATATATATATATATATATATATATATATATATATATATATATATATATATATATATATATATATATATATGTATCAATTATTCACTATCTGATTTGTGGAGGGCTTATCTCATAAGGTGTCCTATATATTCGACGATAAGTTAGGTGAAAATACAGCTTTAAGATCGTGAAATAATGAATATGCAACACAAACACAATTTAAGTCCTGTCCTTCGTTGTGATTGGATATTAAGAGAATCAAACAACTACAGTTGCACAAAAGTGAACCCTATCACTTGGGGAACCGATAAAAGTAAAAAAATGTATTTCCTGAAATAAAACAAACAACAAACTAGCTGATAGATTTACAACACACTGATAAAAAAAAATGAAAATAAGTTACGACAACAAGATAAGATTCCACACCCTCTATGGATGATGAATATTTAATCAGAGATTAACACCATAATAAATAGAAGAAAAAAAATTAATAGAATAAAACGAGGTTTTCCACCCTTAAAAATGACATGGCCTAACTTACGTTCCTAATGAGGATCTGGACAAGTTGATTTATTTGACTGGAAGAGCCCTGAAATGCTGAAATATGAATGTGTGTGTAGTGAATCCATTATTTCAATACACACGCACACACACACACACACACACACACACACACACACATATATATATATATATATATATATATATATATATATATATATATATATATATATATGTGTGTGTGTGTGTGTGTGTGTGTGGATGTGGATGTGTGTACATATATACACGTGTATATATATATATGTGTGTATATATATATAAGTGTATACATACATATGTATATATATATATATATATATATATATATATATATATATATATATATATATATATATATATAAGTATATAAATATGTGTGTATATATATATGTGTGTGTATATATGTGTGTGTGTATGTGTGTGTGTGTGATTATGCATGCGAGATGAACATTTTCCGGGATAACGTCTTGTAAACCAAGCTCATTTAATGCAATCTGACAAATTTGGCAACATTAAGAGCCCCACTAATGCAAAAGTCATTTGCAAACATTCACCAGCGTTCTTATCTTGATGATATTATCTGCCTTTTACCACCAAGAAAGCAGTTCTCAATTATCTCTCAAAATCTATATGTAATATTTCACAATGTAGCAGCGTATGGAGATTACATTGCCAATCATTTATTCTATACTCAGAAACTATTAGGCATGTGCAAAAGCCCCTAAAACCTTTTAACTTGAAACACCAGAACCTAAAACCAGTTTCCTACCGGGAGCTTTTGTATGACATTCATTGGAATAGGTCTGACCCACTCAGTGAATTTATCAGGAAAAAAACAAATTTATCTTTGCAAAACATATGGAATAACACTCAATCAAGAAAGTAGAGGAATCATCTTCTGAAGTAACACGTGGTTTCCAATTTGATTGAATGCAGTAAAAACAAATTAGCTCCAAATCATGGAAGTTTCACCATTCAAAATCTCCGATGTGTCGACGCAAAGATTTTAGAACAATCCACTCGAACTTTCAATTCCTTTTATGTACAAGTAAACTAGACAAGCCCTCAATACTACAAAGTGGCAGGATATGAACATTTGGAGTATCTGATGAAAGTTCGGATTTAATTTTAGTTAACAAATAACATTAAAAGAATATTTAGCACTCCGAGCTGCAACAAGTTCTCTTCATTAAACATTAGAAATGTTTATGAAAAAGAAAAAAAACAGAAATCGTCTTGACAAAACTTATTTTAGTCAGGCACTAAAAGGAAATACGACGTATTTTATCCTTATTCGTTGTTGATAATTTAAAACTTTTGCCGAGTTAATTGATTCCGTCTCCTAAGAAGATGAAGAAAAACTTTTCAAAAATAAAGTATGTGTACAGCTCAATATGTGTTCAAGAATACTTCGATTGTATACGGTTTATTGAGTGCATACGGATAAAAATAAATACGTGGAGAGAAGCAGAAATGGGTATCAGTCTTTGTTCGAGTAAATGGATGACTGAAAACAGATCGATTGAATTTTGGTCAAAAAAAGAAGACGGCTCCTAGAATAGAAAATAAAATTAGAAGTTTTCAGAGAATGGACAATAAAAATCTAGAAGGATCCAGGCGATAGAGAGTCGTAGGAAAATCGTGGAAGAATCATGTTCTTAGTATACGGAACAATTTTCGGTAAGATCCTGAGCTATTAATTCGTCATGAATCACGACTACTGATTTTTGATGTTGTGAAAGAAATCGATCGTTAATAATTATTGGAAACTTCCGAATTGACACACATAGCAATAATCGCATTAGAAGAAGTTGATTTTTGAAAGTTTTTTTCATTCGTGTCTAGTGATCGAACAAAAGCTAGGACTTGAATTTGGAAGGCGTACAAATGTTCTTGTTCATAAGCTGATTCATTGAATAGGATGATTTTATATTGAGACAAAGGAACCACTATTTCCTTATATAATTTATGTACAAATAGATTCAATATCCTTACAAATATGTAACAAGGATATAAACTTACAAGAAACGTAAGTTTTCTGTTTGATAAAATGTAATATCACTAAAAATCATGCTTATGTTTAAAAACTTGTCTGTTATGGAAGCACCAAATTATATATTTTAAAACACTTATTACGTTACCGTTAGCTTTGGAAGGATATAAGCACTATTAATCGCTTTCCAAGAATTTTAGACTAATGCAAACGCAGTTATCATAATGCAGTTTGCTGATATATCTCAAAACCAAAGACCTTTCGCTTAAAAAAAAGCCCGAGCAAACAAGTAAATAAGATAAAGATTTAATTAAATCTATATATAGTTATACATCCCATAATTCAAATTAGGATATCATATCTGTATATCGCCTTCGAATACATTTTTAAACAAGAACACGGTTCACCTCATCTCGAAATAACCCTGGAAAATAGAAGAGCTAGTTCGATTGGTGAATTGTCGTCTCAAAAATGCAATTATCTCCCGTACTCTCAGCCGTGTATATAAGAGGGAGAGGAGGAAACTGGGGGTGGTGGGATGTTCCGTTCGTTACCTTGACGAACAGTCAGTCAATGATAGCCATCAATACTAGGGATGCTTTTTTAGCCTCCTCTTAATAAAAGTCTCTTGATTGCATAAAATTTTCTCTTCTTGAAGACCTAAAAGAAGAATCTCTAACTTTTGCTAATATGCTATTCTGGGTCTCTGTTCTAAAAAATAATACCATCGTCACAATATTGGGAATGGATGTAGGTAGATATTTTTTTCGTAAAATATTCAGCTAACGATTGATGTCAATTTTGTTGAGATAGAAAAGAAATCAAGGGTGAAAGAAACGTACCTGAAGTATTTCAACAACCCTGGATAGTGCTTGCGTCGATTCAATGACATTGTCTGATGTGCAATTCATTTGCAATATTTCCTTGAGTAAACTACCAGAAAGTCTTGAATTGGGAATGCCAACTCATCTTTCTCAACAAAGCATCATAATTATGATTTTCAACGACGCGATACTGACTTTCCCTGAGCGTATCCTTTCACAGGAAGTAAGGTGCTGTATATGGACTGTCTTTGTTTGTCGCTGCAAAGTACC
This sequence comes from Thysanoteuthis rhombus, assembly GCA_963457665.1. Lineage (NCBI taxonomy): Eukaryota > Metazoa > Mollusca > Cephalopoda > Oegopsida > Thysanoteuthidae > Thysanoteuthis > Thysanoteuthis major. Next base: position 29,658,613 of record OY735200.1, read on the forward strand.
CGGTCATCTATAGACCCTTACAGCCTCTCAGTCAGTACAATAAGATTTTTTTTTGCCGGACGTAAATGAACGGGTTCTCAAAGGATGGGGATTACATTATCAGCGAATATCATATAATTTGAGGTTCAGTATTGTGCCAAGGAAATATTGGATCTTGATTTGAGACCTAATGCTATGGGTCCCTTGGGACGGAATGCAAACAAGCAATAATGGAACAAATTGCTTCAGTCTCCTCATGGAAAAAAGAAGAATGATCGTGTTGAAGAGAAAATCTAAAATGAGCATTGTATTAAGTGCCGAGTAGGAAAAGCAAACGTTTTGTGCAAAATGCAGAAAGAAAAATTGCTATGCAGGTATGAATTTACACATTTATCGATGAGAATGGGGAGAAAAAGACTGGATGGGAAGGAGAGGAATTGAAGAAGAGGATAAAGAGATGAAATATGAAAACAACGCAGAGAGAGAATGAGCAGAGGTCGAGTAATAAATATGACATTGCATATAAAGAAAAATATATAATATACATGGGATGTATGGAAGGCCATCATGGCGAAATGTTTTCTAGAACTGCTTCTCTCAATGGCAAATGATAATACATGACGTTATATATATATATATATATATATATATATATATATATATATATATATATATATATATATATATATATATATATAAACCCACACCCACACGCGCACACACACACAGACACACACATATATATATATATATATATATATATATATATATATATATATATACATAAATACACACACACACACATATATATATATATATGTATGTATGTATGTATGTATGTATGTATGTATATTTTACAGAGGAGCCATGAAAAGTGTAAGTAATTTTTTATACAGAGTTGCTGAATGAGATTACTCCATAACTCTCTTGTTTTTGGCAGTGAGCCAACAAATATATTCGATATCAGATCACAATCTACTAATGGATCGATTCTATTGAATCACTCATGAATATATTTAGTCCTAAAAATATTGATTCAATTATCAACTTTCATTTAAACTAATTAACTAGAAGCTCACAGAATTAGGAATTGAAATATTGTATGTTTCCAAAGCAATGAAAACAGCAACGTGATATTTACCTAGACTTTTTGAAACTTTCGTTTCTTATCATTATTTCGACAGCTGCACCTGAGAAGTGTGTAAAACTAAATTTACAAAATGTCATGATACTTTGACATCGTTGGATTTCTATATTTTAAATATTACGTATATTGGAGTATTGGAAGATAGGGAAAGCAATGAAAAACGAGACAGGACTATTTCAATAAAAGGATTCATACCAGATATTGGATTGCAACAGCTACAACGAAAATCTAAGATGATGGAACGTATCAGACTGTTCATCACGGTATCGATGCAAAATGTTAGCTCGAGGCTATTTCTGAAACTTTCGTTCTTCAACATAATTCCTGAGGAAGCTGCAATGGCGAAACGTGTGAAATAGTGTTCACTAAATGTTATAATACTTTGATATTATTGGATTTCCGTGTCCGAATGATACACATATCGTAGACTTAGAATGATAAAGAAAAGAACAATGAATAAAGCCAAATGAGACTATTCTGAAATAAGGATTTACACAAGACAGTAGAGAAAAAAAAATATCATAACGGAACCAAAATAGTATCTACGTATCTATAACGGAAAGTATGCTAAAGGCTATTTGATTTTTCAACATTGTTACTGATAAAGTCACAATGGCAAAACAGGTAAAATAATTTTCCTTGAGTGTCATAATGCCACGATATATATATATATATATATATATATATATATATATATATATATATATATATATATATATATATATATATATATATATATATATATACACATTGTTCTTTGAATGAATACGATGCATACCAAATAGTTGGTTGTAAATCTGATTTGGCAACTCTGGATACACAGTTTTAAATAACCTTTTTCTTATTGGTTTTCATGAACGACACTGTCAAAAACTATACTTAGTAAATACTTGAATAAGAAAAAAAGAAAATATCTACTTTATGATGGATTCATCTTTCTTCCATTCCTCTAGCTTGAGCACAGAGTCTATTGACAAAAAAACAAAAAAAGACCGTGTCTTCGATGGCCTTTTTCCCCTCTGATCTCTCTTTAGCAAACAGTATTGTGTCAGGAGAACTGATGCCAATCCTTGCAAAATGGAGGCAGAGGCCGAAACCTGTTCAATTTCTTTATCTTTTTTTGTACATTCTTTTTGTTTGCACCTTAGTGCAAGTTTTTTTATGCTTTGACCAGAAACAGAATTAGTTTTTTCTCCCCATCACTGGTTATACGGTACATGCTGTGTTTGAGAAAGAAAACTTTGGATATATATATATATATATATATATATATATATATATATATATATATATATATATATATATATATATATATATATATATAACTGCTTTGTTTCTAAAATTCTTGGAACAGTTGCGACGGAAACAACTGATGGCCCCAAAATGAAGAAATACACACATTGTACCAGGAGTAAAGGGCAAACCACTCATTCATATTCTACTGATAGAGATGTAATGAGCTGAAACATGGAGCGTAGCGAAATGATTGGCCCTCAAACATAGAACCATGCAACGTGCCCGAGATCAAAACTTGCTCAACCCCACAGTAAGTCTAAGAAAAAACAGGGGTTAGAACAGACAATTGCTGGACATCACGACTCCCAAGTAGATCTCAAGAGATCAGGTATGAAGCTGTGACCAACAGAAAGATGGTGTGACAAGCAAGATAAATTCAAAAAGTACTGGCCCCGCGATGCTCGTGATAAAGAGGTCTGCCAAATATTGAAACGTCAATGTCCAACGACGGACGCTAACAAGCTTAGCCGAAGTAGGTAGATCGAATTCATAATATAGTGTATTGAATGTGTGATATAAGTAAGGAAACCAGACTTGCTGGGTCACTCCGAATAACATAAGAGCAGATTCATCCCTTCATAGGGATCAACAAATCAATTACATGTCCTATATCTCAATCAAAAAACGTCATGTCAAGGACAAACAACCACGTGTTCACATAAATACATGATTGCCAAAGATGATTTTTCCTATTCTATTAGCTCATGGAACCGTCTACAATGGTATTTATGTGTTCGTAATCATGCGATGTATGAGACAGGATGACTTCCCTGTATCATCTTTTGTCTGAGTGCCTGACAGAATGATTCAGTACTTATGATCCCAACCACCATCTAATCATCCGTCTACGTATGCACAGACAGACACACAGAAACATAAACGTACACAATCCTACGGGAGTAGGCGTACAGATATGCATACATGATTTCGAGAAAAAAAAAAAAAAAGGAATTAACATTTTATGAGTACATCTTCAAGTTTATGACATATGAGACATTAAGACTCTTCAAGTGTGAATTCCTTTAGGAATAACTCAGAACTTGAGAGTGTGTTTAGCATTAATCTCACGATTATGCAGCCACTTGTATATATATATATATATATATATATATATATATATATATATATATATATATATATACATATATATGTATATATATATATATGTATAGACATATATATATATATATATAAATGTATACATACATATATATATATATATATATATATATATATATATATATATATATCATTTCACTCTTTCCGTTCCCGTGTCTGCGAGATAAACCTACCTTAACCCTTACAAAATTAATGTTAGGTGATTTAGAGTTATTTAATTTGTGTCATATCTTCTTTGAAGAAGGTTGTTTCGAAAGGGGAAGAATTATTTGGCCCGGGGTTATCTATAAATATTTAAAAGCGGCAGAACATATCATAATAATGGAAATATATGGATAATATTTCTGAAATACAAATGCCTGCAAAAAAAAATAGATATCAAGGATAATCGTTGGTTTGAATTCCAAAAATACAATTCAGACTTAAATAAAATAGTTGACTCCGGTGCGATGTATTAGTAAATACAAGTGATATGAAAATTTGTACTGGGTGGTTGTAGCTGGCATCCAAATAAAATATTTAATGATGAGGCTTGAAAAATCATCTTAAAACTAGAAAGCACATATCTGTGAAAGCCTTGCACTAACCGAATGGAAATATGTTCATATACATCCATGATGATGGAAGGGTTAACTATGTTTTCATTTTCCATGCATCAGACTTTAGTTCATACCTTCTTATTATATGAAATAAATCAGCCATTCAGCAACAAATTTCTTGTTTGCATCCAAAATTTAATCAATTCCTCCTTTTCCTCTAAGCTATTTTTCTGTAAACATCTTCTGGGTATTTTGCATTGGAAAAAAAAGAAAAGAAGAAAAAAGGATGAATGAACAGATATAACTCTTCCGATTTAATTGACATGCGTGAAAAGATTTCCATGTTTGAAAGCCTATTGGAATGAAACTATAAAATATCCATGCATAGCTGGTTTTATATTTATGTAGTAGTTGCCAAGTTTCGTTATTAGAATGCAAAGTGTGAATATGAGGTTCATTTTTCACCAGGGAACTTTATTATTGTATGTTTCATCCATGGATTGGTTTTTTTTTTTTTAGTTGTTAATCAGAAGAATTTCAAATTTCCCTGTTTTAGTATTCTGGATACGATTTCAGGCGATTGGCATGTTTTGATTGTGTGCTTTCCCTATTGCAAACACTGGATTTCAATGAAAAAATTGATCAAAGATTTTTGTCATTTGTCATTTCCGCACCGTGATCCATATTTCCTTAATAATTTACATTTCAAATATCAACATAACTCACATGAGTAGGATGTAACCAAAAAAGGACAACGTATACATAATGCATATCTCATTGAATATTCACATTCTATGACAAAATTCTACAAAAAAAAAAAAAAAATAAGAAAAAAAGAATCATGAAACGTGCATGGATATTCAAATGAACACAGATATCTTTTAAGAAATTCAAAAATCAAAAATTTATTAGGATGTTAAATGTAATAGAATACAGTCAGATATCACGAATCATAAATATAGATTTATTCAGCTGCACTTTGCTTTCAGTATGTTCACGCATATTAAAATTCGCGTTAACAAAGATGAACAGAGCAGAAATTGAGACGTAACTCATCGCAAAGGATCAAAATAGATGTTGTGATTGTCAGAGCCATGTGAAATGCAGTTATCTACGGATAAAAGTGGGAAAGATTTCATCCAAAAAAAAAAAAAAATATACCGAAGTCTATTTATTGTCCCGCAATCAACTTGTAAACCCAACGTTTAAGGTAAATCGTGACTGAGATAAATCAATAGATATCCTCATTGTTCACGAGGTTAGATTGGCAAACTCCTTTTGAATTCAATTGGAACAATGGATAAAGTTTTTATAGTTATTCAAATCATGTACTAACTTTAGCATGACTCAGTGCAAACTCAGTGTTATAGGCACTAAGTAAGTATCAATCTCACTACACCTGAGGATAATTCCACCAGACGAGTTTATCAGTCGATTCAATCCATTAGTCAACATATTGATCCCTCGTAGTTACTGATAAGCAATTTCCATGAACAACCAGGAAAATTTTCTAAATACTTTCCTCCTGCGCCTGCGTATAAATGTGTGCGTGGTTGGTGTAATAGTTATCAGTTATCAATACGGAAAATGGAATGGGTGATTCCAGTTTGAGTACCAGCCAAGGCTGCGTATGTTCACTTTGCACTAATGCCTTCTTAAAAACACTTTTATTTCTGGACCGATTACAGTGTTCTGTGTGCTTTGTTGCATCACCGGATATCTTGATAAAATGTCTGATAAAGAACAAAACGGCGAACCACTTTCCAATAAACGCTTTACTTGTCCAGGTAAAATCAGCAAAAGTATGATGTCAAATATTCAATCTAATATCTCCGTTGTAAGAAACACATTTTAACTAAATAATACTATTTCATTCAATAATTGGTGAAAATGAGTATCGTTCATTGGGAATACATCCTTAGATATTACTTGTTCAACACAAACGCGTAATTACAGTAAACCCCGTAATGCTAAAGTAATTGCTGAAAATTACGATTAATCATCATTAAACAGATTGAACAACGAACAGAAAAACAGATAATGCATAATACATTGAATAACGTAGAAATGACGAAACAACATACGTCAAATGAAAAGACCAAGGGATGACTAGGTTAAATACAAATTAGAAAACAGTGTACAAAGTATTATGTAACATAAAGGAATAAATCATAACCAATGACAATAAGAGAAACAACTTCAATGATGAAAACTTTTGGTGGAGACAAATCATCATGAGCCTTGAAACTCTTCATCAAGAGAGTCAATCCGAATTAATTGGCTCCAATTGTAATCAGCGGTACCGCTAGCAAAATATGCGCTGATATACCCGGCAAGCCATCGCTGTCGTTTACTAATTAGGAGTAAAGATCATTAATGAACCGACAAGAGCGGAAATGTTGCCTGCTGACTTTATTGACGGATATAAGATAGGGGGGATACTAACCCTTAGAATATGATGCAAATCAGCACGGTCAGTGGATTTGTAATCCCCCAAACAGAGATCCAATATATTGGGATGTAATCTATCATAAGCAGGTGACTAATTGATAGCGTTATCTTGAATTTAAGATGCATTTCGATAAAATGACTTCTTATAAGCTCCCAAAATATATGAAAGATCACATGCAGGGTTCCTTTACATTACTACGAGAAAAAACATGAGCACAAATCCATATTTCAGAGAAATTATTAAATCAACTAAATTAGAAAAAAAAACAATACAAAATCATTGAATATTTTCCAGCAAAATTACACATCATGCAAGTAAGTTGCTCGCAGTAAAATTCAAGAAATTGACAAAATACTGGCCCTGTGAGGCCCATAACAGAGAGGTCTGGCGAATTTCGGGGAGGTCTATGTCCACTGAAAGACACTAAAAGGCTTATGATATAATTATGCTTTTTATGAAATTTATACGTTCTGGGCTTGCAGTTATTATCAACAAAGCTGATTAAAAACCATGCATCGAATGAAAAAGTGCCTGATCCATATATTTTCCAAATTGATCATCTCAGTGAATTCAAAGACAACGAGGAAAGGTATTTGTATGAGCAAAGTAAGTGCTCACACAAGGATTCACGCTTCTACACGGAAATATATCCAGGAGAACATGAGGAATTTTAGTCTGGTCCATGAAAGGGAATTACGGTACAATGGTAGATCTGAAAAATATTAACTTCTAATATGTTGGAGATAATGTGTTCAACGCAAATGTAAATGTATTTTGATTCATATTCGTATCCTGTTTTTCTTGGATAAATGTAAGTTTTTATGTGAATAGTTATATGCGAATTCGCCTGTGGTACAATTGAAAATAGGTGTTTGCAAAATATTACAGTCATAGAAACAAGATTTGAGGGGATAAATAATAGCCTCTCTCCTCACTCTTTTCAAATGAGTAGTGAAACGAAAAAAAATAAAAACGGAAAAAAAACACGTTCTCACTCCCCATCAACAGGAATCGCTTTGCACAGTGTAGTAAACAGTTTTATTGTTCACAACACGGAACTTGATATGTTGGAAATATTGGATACATTGATCTGCAACTCTGTTATAGCACCAAGCACCAAAGGAACACGCACATACATGTTTTGTACGAATTTAGGGGAATAATAAAACAGGAAGAGGAGAGCAAGATTATGACGGAGGCAAATGACTTGGAAAAAATATTGTAATAATGTAGCAATTGTATGAGGCCTGGAGGGAATTACACAATCGGAAGTATTGAGAGATTCTCTCGACGTTGATAAATTGAAAAGGTATTGTGCGCTTGTCAAGTAGATTGGACTAATCGATACGAAATTTCTATTTCAGATTCAGGTGCATTAGAGGGACCAAAATAATGCATTTATATCTATTGCCAGACATAAATGTAAAGAATATATATATATATATATATATATATATATATATATATATATATATATATATATATATATATATATATATATATATTGGGTGGCCTGAAAAGGCTGGGCACAGCTTTGTAGTGACATACATACATACATACATACATACATACATACATACATTCATACATACATACGTGCGTACCCGGACGGCCGGACCAGTTTGAAAGGACGGATAATGATAAATGAAAAGTTTTTGAAAAAAAAACGTAAATACATACTTATATACATGTACAGCCAGCCGGTAAATAAGGACACTGTTAATAAATAAGTAAAATAGTTTGAAAATATATTTTTGCAATGAAATCAACATATAGATTATTCATTTACAACAGGAAAACACAAACGGTCCCGTTGAAATCAACGTCTTTTGTTATCAAGACAGGTCTACAATCTTCCTGGAACTCTTCACCCACCTTTATACATGTATTGAAACTGTTCCTTCTCGAGTAAACCGAAATAACTGTTGTACTATCCTTGGGGTTCCTTTTGTAGTCCAGTTTATTCAGATATACCCATGAGAAAAAGTCATGGGATGTTTAATCACGTGAGCATGGAACAAATTCAAAGAGGCCAAACCTTTATATCTATTTCCCGGGTATATTTGTCACAAGAGCCTGTATAGCACCCCTAGTGTAATAAGCTGGTGCTTCATCTTGCATAAACTACGAATTACCCTCATCAATGGGAGAATATCATCACTCAGCAGTTGAGAAAATTAACTGGCATTAACATTATTCTCAGAGAGCACTGGCCCAACAATTCCTCTTAACGAAGCTCAAACTGTTACCGACCTTTGATGTTGAATATTATGTTCAAAAGTTGAAATATTGGTTCGATATAGCCTGAATTACGGATAATCTAACCAAATAGTCTGTATCTGGATTCAAGTGGCCATACAATATAGTTGAACGTGTTCATTCCGATAAATCCTCACATGTTTGAGCACATCTTCTGAAATCATCTTGAGATAGCTGATGAATAAAGCAAGATATGTAATGCTTAGCCTCTAGATCTGTTGGATAGAGGTTCGGAAAATGTCAGTGATAAGTGACATTCGGCCCGGTGAGAGGGGATTATTGCTTCGTTTTTGTCCAACAGCTACTTTACTGGGTTGAGTTTTAGCTGTACTAGGTTTTCCCAGGAAAATCATTGCTCTCAACAAATATCTTGCTGACACAGCAAATTGTTTTACGGGCATAAACATTTTCCTCTGTAGCATTCACAGAAACTGAACAAAGTCGATCTTTCAGTTGAGTGTTAGCTTTTGCCATGATTTCCATGATATGAAAAAAAAGTTCTTAAAGGGGCATGATACATCATTTTGAAGATTATGCAGTTGAAAAAAAATATAGGCATTAAAAGAGCAATGCATAGAAAAATTATTTGCTCGAGTAGAAGTTATTTTTGATGTGTTGCAGAGATTAATCGTCAATATAAGTATCTTCAGTTTTTGAACTGGTTCAGCTGGCGATATATATATATATATATATATATATATATATATATATATATATATATATATATATATATATATATATATCCAAAACGCTGAACAGTATTATATGTAAGCAATGCAGGTTCTTCACTGTGATAGCAGAGCTCTTGAGAACTACCTTGCTAAACATTATATATATATATATATATATATATATATATATATATATATATATATATATATATGTATATATATATATATATATATATATATATATATATATATATATATATATATGTATATATATATATATATATATATATATATATATATATATATATATATATTTAATGAAGTAAAGGATCTATTATGCCGGGCGTTGAATAACATTGGACTCCTTTAAACCCTAAACCTTACAACATGGTTAATGCACTGATTGGGAATTGATTACGTTCTTTTGATTTGCTTACACTATCAACAGATGCTCTTAATGCTGCATAATTTGGAGCATATAACTATAAGTCAAATTTTGAAAAAAAAAATGATTTCTTTCTCATAAAGAATCTTCTTTATATTCCTTTTGGAAGTCGGAAAAAGAGAGAGGGAAAGGGAATGGGCAATATAGAATGGAAAGGGGAGATGATGGAGTTGAAAACCATTGATAAGAAAAGAGAGATGATGCATAGCCCTTGTGCAAATGCCCAAAGAATTTTGCTATAGCTCCTTCCAATGGATACTATGAGAATTGATCTATTGTATAACGTCTCGAATAACATCCGGCATTATATATCCGCTGCAATGAATTCCTTAACTCACATCTGCCGTATATTGAAATTAGTTGAGAAGATTTGTGATTTCTCTATCTTGGTTAAAGAAACTCAGCTATTCAATGGAGAATGGCAGTGTCCAAGACGGATGTCTACTCTCCATGAAGCCCTGATGTGATCTGATCTTTCCGGGTTATTGCAGAAGTTTGGGTAGAAAACGAACCGGCCAATAGAGTGTAAATTTGGATTCATTTCATTCACACATAAAGCCTTAGTTAGTTTGAAATGCCAGGCACCTCTAATGGTAACTCAGATTTTATCTTATTTTCTTTCTTTCCTTCCCTTTTTCTTGGACACATACATCACTGCAAATTGGTATTCTTATCAATGAGAAAGGTGTTAGAAGTAATAATAATATCTATATCCATGTGTAATACTGGTTGGTAGAAAGTTCCCACACATATACATGAATAAACACACACACACACAAATACATGTCTCTCTCTGTCTTTCTCTCGCTCTCTCCCTCGTTCTCTCTCTCTCTGTTTCTCTCTCTCTCTCTCTCTAAATATATATATATATATATATATATATATATATATATATATATATATATATATATAACAGACACAATTCGACATTTCTTTTTGACATCCTGTAATCAAAATGTTTTTTATGTAGCAGAATAACTTAATAATCATGTTGGTACCTTCCTTTGATATTTTTTTTACTTGGCCATTCAAACCTGGAACTATTTTCCTGATTGTTTCTCTGGTTGCAATGAAAACTGAACAAAACTTTCATCCCGTTGACTTGAGCTATATATATATATATATATATATATATATATATATATATATATATATATATATATATATATATATATATATATATATGTATATATATATATATATTTATATGTATATATATATATATATATATATATATATATATATATATATGTATCTATATATGTATATATATATATATATATAGATACATATATGTATAGATATATATATAGATATAGATATAGGGTCTGGTCAGCCTTATTGTATCTTAGCTATGCAGATTTCTGTCCCTCATCAATATTCCTTTCTCGGCCATTCACTTCTCATCATCCTCATCATCATCATCAGCTATTTAACGCTTGTTTTACATACAGTGGGCCAAATTCATAATAAGAGTAGCTCTCTAGAGAAACTACCTTGCAAAACATTGCATGAGACAAACGCACACACACACACACACATACACATATATATATGTTTATATATATAAAGACAGAGACAGAGGTAGGTGAAAGATTATGAATTCCTGTTATAAATAATTTATGATGTATTTGAATAACTTAACGATCAAGTTGCTACCTCACTTAAATATGGTCATTAATACCTGCAACGAAATATTTGACGTGGGATTCCCACTTTGTTTCTGGGGGTGTAATATGAACCGAGAGAAACTTTTCGGTTGACAACACCAGTCCCTACGTTGTCTGGTATGATTGATTACCTCTGCTGAAGGAACAGCCGAAGGAACAGAAGCATTGAATTACTCTGATCTTTATTAATGCAACGCAGATCAATACACCTCTGATTAGGAGTTGCAACAGTATATTGGGTATGGAATCAGAGGACTGTTTGGAATTGCATTTCATAGGAACGGACCAACTAAAATACTAAACGTTTTTGTCATGAGATAATTTACACTGGAATTTGCTTGCTAAATGGATTAAATTGGTATATAGCTTGGATAATGGTGATAAGCACTGATGACTATCATTTGGAGGAATTCAAGTTTAATCATGTAAAGTAGGTTTTGACATCACTTTCTGAGAAGATATGTTCGCTGATGTGCCCCAAATGATACATTTTAGCAAATATATTGCCTAATATAATAATGTGCTTATTTTTGTTAATATTTCTCTTTCTCTCTCTCTTTATATATATATGTATATATATATATATATATATATAGAGAGAGAGAGAGAGAGAGAGAGAGACAGACAGAGACAGAGAGAGAGAGAGAGAGGGATAGAGATATGCGTGTGTGTGTAATACACATGTCAAGGTGTGTGTTTTGATAACCATGGTGAGGAAGAGATTTTAATTAGTTTCTCTCTTATGTGCATTCGTCTCCTAGGCAGGTGTTGCACAACAGTCGTTGGATGGTTTGACTTTTGAACCACGACGCCTTCCTATTGGTGGTTCGGCAGTATTTGCCAGATCACTCTCCAGCTATCCCTGACATCCATTTTTTTTTAATCTTCCCATCTTTTTCATATTCACCACAAGGTACATTTTGCTTCTTCTTCTCGAATCCTGCTAGCTTTTGTTTCTCTTGGTTCAGGCCGACAGCCACTCTACATTTTGATTGGGAGCCTCTACAACTAACATCTACTAGAAACAACTGTACTAGCCATCATTTGACCCAGATATTTCTAGGCCTCCTATGGTAAGCCCCTTTGCAGCGTTTCCCCAATGGCATAGCCAACACAACTGTCATCTATCTTTCGATATTCGGACAACCTCAGTACAACGTCCTGATGAACTGTTGCTCATGCCTCTGAAGTGGCCTGTCAGCGTCGACCCGAATCCCCCAGGGACCTGGCAGATTCCAATAGGCTTTGGACTAGGCTCCTTCCCTGACAAAAGTGACGGCCTTCTTGCGGTCTATGTAGGCAGGTACGTTGTCCACAGTGCTTGCAGTTCAAGCTTTCTCTAAGGCCTTATGTGTGTCGATGTGATTGAGAAGGAAGGATGTCATAGGCCGACTGCAAAAAAAAAAAAGGAAAAGAAGGGGGCTCCCTTCTACGAATCCCTGTCCATGAGTTTTTTTGATAATCAAATCCTATTCCGATCACTCGTAATGGGACCCCTGTTACACTGCCTTTGTCATCAGCCCCCCCCCCGTGGATCTGCACATCTTTATAGACTAGTTGGTCATCCAATTGTGAGCTAAAGTAAAACTCATCTCTTCGCCGTTTTGGATTTCCCTACAACTGATGATAGAAGACACTGCAGATGCCCAGACCAGATACAGAGACCACCTGAAGAGGAAAATGGGGGAACCAACAACCATATCAGCAGGTGTTTGTTAATTTCCCTCTCAAACCCTCCATTGCAGTAATTTAGAACTCAGACATAATAAAAGTCAAAACAACATAGGCAGGAAGCCGTGCTAGAACAACCATGATTTGAATTTACCAGGGAGTACTAATATCTCAATCTTTTTCAGTCACTGTTCATTTTGCTAAAAAGTATCGCTGACATTGGCTCCATCTGTTGGAGGTGTATTGTAAAACTTCTCAAAGCATTTGAAGGGCTTATCCTCAATTGACGCCTTTATCTCTTCTTGAATATTGAGGCTGAACTTTCCTTAGTGACTGTGCCTTTCTTCATCACCATTCTACGGAGTGGCAAAATTGTCAACATTTCAAACACCCATCTTACTTGAACGTGTGACAGTGTTGTTAACGTAGCATCGTCAATATATCCTCTTAATGTCGGTCGGTTGATCCCTGACTCCAGAGTGTGGTCACGGGTATCGTCCTATGTTGCTGATATATGGAGGTTTATGGCCATAATAACCAGGAGACGATGGTATATCCAATTGGGATCCTCTTTTTGAGATACAGCCAGTTGCTCGTAAATCTAACCAACTTATATTTGAGTCTGAACACATGCAAGCAGACGGAGATCATGTCGTAAATAGTATCAGTCAGGGATATGATAGAATCCTCCCTGGATGAGATCGTATTTGAATGACCCATAGGCATCAGTAATATTTAACCAAACAACTGTTAGCTTTTCTTTCTTTTTGGACTATTGGATCAGTTGGCTAATCATTGGGGGATGATCCAAAATAACCCCCAAAGTCCTGAAATCCCGTTTTTCTGCATAGATGAGTTGGTGTATTCGTTCATCGTCATGTACGAAGTGTGATTTTCTTCGAGCAAGAAGAAGAAAATCTTGAATTCGACGATCAAAAGTGGCCGACTGCACACATGTTTTCTCCCTCTCGAATATAAAAATCACTCAGCCAACTTATTACAAGTGGGAATATCTATTTTACCGTAGGCAGCCATTTCTCTTGTAATTTATTACAAATAGCGACATCGTGGTTAGCAACATTTCATCATTGTAGTATTATATATTACGTTAAGAATTATTTGGTATAATAATTTAAAAAAAACATTCGGAAACATTTCAATAACTAATAAATAAACGTTTGATATACAATCACAGCTACTCCTTTCTCAGACTATATAACATCTCTGAACTCTTCCAACTCCGAAAAGAAGTGAAACAAAGTGATACAAGATTACCCAAATTCTTCACTGCCGGCCTTGAAATGATCTTCGAAAGGCCTCGACTGGGAGAATAAAGGAATCGAAAAATACAGCAAGTATCCGAACATCCTAAGATTAGCAGACGACATCGTCCTTTTCGCATAAAACCTACACGACCTCCATCTAATCCTTGATGAACTAAATGAAAAAAAAAGCATAAAGGTTAGCCTATACATAAACTTCAATAAAACCATTATCATGTAGAACGATCACATTGAGAATAAGGACATAACTCTCAAGATAGAAGATGCAAAATAAGGAAAGTAGAACACTTAATCTACCAAGGGCAATGAAACGCTATGAAACCCACGAAAGAGGAACGAATCAAGCAGAGAATCACCCTGGGATGGCAACCTTCCGGCAGGGCAAGCTGAATCTTCACAAACTAATTGATCCCAATAATCCTAAAAAAAAGAGTATACAACTGATGCATCCCCCAGATAGTCACTTATGGGGCTGAAACATGGAACTTAATCGAGAGACAGATTCGCGAATTTAGAAGCATGCAATGCACAGATGAGAGAATCATGCTCAACCTCACATGGAGAGATCACAAGACAGCACAGTATAGAAGGAAGAAAACAGGAGTCAGAGACATAATAGAATCTATAAGAAAACAAATTGCGACGGGCAGGCCATGTTGCAAGAATGACAGACAACTGATGGACATCAAGACTCACACCATAAATCCCCAGATATCACATGCGAAACCAAAGCCGACACGTACAAGATGGAGAGATGTAGTTTAGACAAATTTAGAAGATCATGGCTCTGCGACGCCCATGATAAAGAAGTGTGGTGAATCCCTGGGTAGGTCCATGTCCAACAACGGACGTAAAAAGACTGATGATGATGATGATGATGATGATGATGATCATCATCATCATCATCATCATCATCCAGCTTAGTAAGCGACTCGAAATGTTGGTTTTCTCAGGTATGACACGTTCTATAAATCTGTAATAGATAAGTGGACACGTTTTTTCAAATCCGTCGGAACAATTCAAAACCTAAGAAATTGGACCACAAATATCGACAAATTTTGAAAGGAAATAAATGTCATATCAGATCCCCCCAACAATTTGCAAAAAAATTTGATATGGATTATAAAGCTGCATTCAAAAACATAGATTAGATTTATGGTATTGAATATTCTGAGAAGTCGAATTCTGATGTTTTCTCCGATCAAAATTTGATGGAATTATAACCACTCTTTGGTGCCTCCATTTTACTGGCCTAACTTCATGGACAGTGACAGATATGGGAAAATGTGCATTGTAAAGAATGACAATACAAACTTATCTGGAATGGTTTGTATCATACAAGTCCTGCAAGTGCTCCAAGATCTCCAAAATGAGATATGGCCAATGAATTGGTATTTGGATTTTGGTTACGGTACATCATAAGTCATACTGACGTATCACTATACTTTACATTACCCCAGGGACTGACAATCAACCAGGAACGATATATATTGAAAGGTTTGCGATTTGGTTCCTGATGTAGCTTTAGCGAAACAGATTACTTGATAGCTGTGTGTTCTGAGGAGAAACGCCCAGCAGCCATTGTGCCCCCAAAAACCAAATAAAAAACAATCAAACGAAACGAACAAAGAAACAAAATAAAACAAAAAAACAAACATTTTTTTTGCTTACTAATCGAAACAAAAGAGATGTCATGGCCAATTGGTTGACTCACCGTGTAAAAACAGAATCTTGGTTCAGATAGAGTTTCAAATGAAAAAACACAATAATAATTTCGCACACAAACACACATAAATATATTTACGGATATGTATGTGTGTATGTATGTGTGTGTTTTATGCTTGTCAGTAGGCTGAGGTAATGCCAGAATATTTGGAAATTTCAAACAGCACGCTCAAACTGATTGGGACACGGCCTTTTGCTGCTATCTTGTTACAGTACAATTAGGTAAATATTTAAAAACAATTCTAGTACTGAGTGACGTAACAAGTGTGTTTATATCTATCATATTAGGTAAGATCCCTTGTTAATCTAAAAAAATAAACTTAACTATCTCAGTTTTTTTCATATCTACTAATCTCTTTTCATATCTATCCATACTTATTGATTGAAAAATCGATATTCCAGTCTATTCATATCCATCAACCTCTATATTTATGAATTTGTTGCTATTTACTCATTGTTTCCATATCCATCTATTTATTTCAGTCTGTACGAGTCAGTCTATCTCAGTCTATTTTCAACTATGTATCTTCCTTTATGCGTTCGCAGAGGAATTCAAATGTCAACCAAGCATCTTTCATCGCCAATATGGTTTGTTAATAGGATAAATATGATCGAAAAAAAAAAATGTTGGGAAGGGGATGTTTGTTATAGAAACGAATTCAAAATGGCATCTTGAAATTCATAACAAGTGAGAATTTTGTAATGATACATAGCAGGATATCTTCTAGATATAAATCAGATATTGCTGGTCACTGCAGTGAATATGATTTCTATTCGTATACTGATTTTTGTTCGTTCCTTTTTAAATGAAAGTAACCACACTTTACTAATAACAAACAGCTATGTGGTATACCATTTGGGTAGAGAGCTGACATTGATCCAACTCTGTCGAATATATCTTCGATCATTTTCCAAATCGATCAAATCGTCTCATGATTTGTCTGCATCTCTAACGATTCAATTCCTTCATCATCAAAAAATAGGAAAGGCACCTGAACTATAGCAGTTTTTTCATAACTTAATACATTCGTTCCTTAACGTACAGAGTTTGTACTAACTGTTTTATACAGAGCCCGATCCTGTCTCTCCAAAAATATTCTCTGTGCAGTTAATTGTTAGGCTATCTCATTCACCATTCAATCAAATTGTAATATATATTCAGGAAGAATTGTAGATCTGGAAATAGTTTCTATTGAAAGCTATAAGACGATTAGAAATATTTGTATCCTCTGGTTAATAATCAATATATTTAGTTATTTGACCTTGTTCTAACGCTATTCATTCCACACATTGCTGTAAATAAAAAAAACTCAATCAAAATTTTTAGAAATTAGAATTATGCATTCGCTTTCATTACCGTGACAGATTTTTGTCGAAAGGAAATTGTCATCCAAATGAATTTAAGTGAGGCCATCACAATTATGTGATGAACGTATTCGTTTTTATTCCTTACATTTAGTTTGCCAATTCAAAAAAAAATTGCAAAAATACAAAACTGACGAGACGCCACATTTCTGAAAATTCATTTAGTTTTGTTTCTATTCAATCAGAGCGGCCCCCTGGCGCTATTTAGTGAAACATGAGCTTCTATTTTTCCCCTAATGCAAATCACTTCTAATTATGAGTCGTTTAGCTTAATCTTTTTAACTTTTTGTCTCTCATTCGTTTTGTGATGAATTAACTACAAGATGTGTCAATCCAAATCTAATCTCAGAGACTCACCTGACGCAATCAAAAAGACATTCTTTCACAGCCATTCACTTAAAAGCGGACGAATTGTCTGTTTAAAAATCTCAAAAATAAAATTTGTTCAATAATCTTTTTTTTTTAATCTCATGCTGCTTATATTTTTGCATGAATAACCATTATAAAATGTAATTGAGAACACTAACTAATAAATCAATCAGACTATTTGCCGACGGATCCGTCTTCATAAATATTTTAAAAAAATACTTTTTCGCTTGACAAACAACAATTTTGAAAATTAAGTATTTTGTAATCATCATTTGTTATTTCATTGAATTATGGTTATACATTGGCGCCTCATTGTTGAAAATATATTCGTGAATATTTTTTGCAAGATGCGTTTGCCCGAAAAGAATATCAAATGTGAGACATGAAGAGAATATCGCATAATGATATATCGATTCGGTTACCACTTACTCAGCAAAAGCCAGGAGTCTGATTGAGCCACTGGCTAAAACTGGCTACAATAAAATCTGTGTTAGAATATCCTTGGGCAAAACATTTTTTTGCGTATTTGTAGCCAGCGATCTTTACAACCCTGAAGTCTTAACTGGCAACGTGTTAATGTTGATTTTGTGCATCATGAGAGATTCTTGAATTTTGGATATCCTCTGGCAAATTCGTGCTAAAAAAGCAATAACATTTCTTGAAATTAGTTCTCCCTCGTTCCACTGTCCTTTCTCATGACATTCGGAAAAAGCCGGTAGTCATCTGCAATGGAAAGGGAATTGAATTACCGGTAAGACATGCTTTCATCCATGGAAGTATAATAGAAATGGTTTCTTCATGTGTCCTGTCCATATATCATCTTCAAATATCTCCGAGACTATTTTCCGAATGTAGATGCTTTTTTTTTCGTTTCAGAATTACTATATTTTAATTATCATCAAATTATAAAGCCACTTTCCCGGTTGTTTATAAGCGGCTGCTCCGAGTAAGATATCACACTATGTCGAAACAATTCTATTTTTATAAATTTTTACTATGAAGCTATTTTTACAGGACCTTACTGAAGGGTATTTTGCGTATTCATTTGAATATTATCCATGACTCCACTATACATCTATCAACCTTGTAATGATATATATATACACATATATATTTATATATATATATAAACATATATATATATATATATATATATATATATATATATATATATATATATATATATATATATATATATATATATATATATATATATATATATATATATATATATATCTTAATCAGTATCAATCAACTGTGCTATATGTATCAGTTGTTTCGATGGCGGATTCAAATATTCAGATTCTGACAAGCTAATCACAGATTTCTTAAAGGGGAGAAAAAGGTAACAATTGATCAAGCTATTTTTACAGGACCTTACTGAAAAGTATTTTGCGTATTCATTTGAATATTATCCATGACTCCACTATACATCTATCAACCTTGTAATGATATATATATACACATATATATATATATTTATATATATATATATATATATATTTATATATACATATATATATATATATATATATATATATATATATATATATATATATATATATATATATATATATATATATATATCATTATCAATCAGCTGTGCTATATGTATCAGTTGTTTCGATGGCGGATACAAATATTCAGATTCTGACAAGCTAATCACAGATTTCTTAAAGGGGAGAAAAAGGTAACAATTGATCATACTCCCAAAAACAATAATCATAGTTTGAAGGTGGTGACTTGGGCATTGGGCAGCGGTTGTTGATTACGATGGTTCAAAACCCAAGGTAGAGAGGTCTTAATTTCAATGAAAGGAAGTGCTCACGTGATTTTTGGCTTCTTGTCGAGAGGGCTGGAGTTTAGATTCGTTTTCACGGGATGATGTGCATTTTTCTTTGAACCATTTCGTTGAGATTGTAACTTTTGCCAGGGAAGTGTTTACATTGTATGTTTTGGCTATTTTTTTTTATGCAAGCGTAATCGGCAATATTACTAATGTAAACTGAAAACAAAAGGGTTTCAAGACAACCACTTATGGAATATGCTCTGTACGTGGCTCCCAAGTCGATGGATTCTTAGATAATAACAGTTTGAATGGTATCCACTAATGCCCATTCTCTCAATTTTTATGATTTTAGTTCCCTTTGAATTATTTTATGATCGAACTAACTTAAGGTATTTCAATAATATCTCCTACTCTCTCTCTCCCTCTCTTTCAATACCTATATATATATATATATATATATATATATATATATATATATATATATATATATATATATATATATATATAAAGATATATTGATCACATCAATGTCCATATTGTCCAGTTGATTACCGAGTATGCTGTCTATGCTTAATGTTGGGCACGTTGGTTGTTACGCCCGATACCTGTGCTTATTTATTATTTTATTTAACAGCTGATTATCGTCAAGATAATTCAGTACTTCGTTGCAGATTATTTTGTC
This sequence comes from Thysanoteuthis rhombus, assembly GCA_963457665.1. Lineage (NCBI taxonomy): Eukaryota > Metazoa > Mollusca > Cephalopoda > Oegopsida > Thysanoteuthidae > Thysanoteuthis > Thysanoteuthis major. Next base: position 29,679,074 of record OY735200.1, read on the forward strand.
AAATATCATGATCAAAGTACGCTGTTTGGCCGCTATTTTGAAACAGACTGCTTTACCGTCCTTCCCATGTATAGGTGATATGATTTAAGATTTATACTTTGCCGCAAGTATCTCGTCTGCATGGATTCATCCCAAATGGGCATGGTACAGCAATTGGGAACATGTTTACACTTTTTTAAAACTATGCAGGATCATCTCCATCCCCTTGACCAGCGAGTTTATTCATTTTGCAGGAAGGAAATGCCATCTTGTTCAAATTATTTATCACGAATACATGTTTTTGCAATTGATGTTTGACTTCGGTAAACTTTTTGTTTTGAACAGTTTGATCACAGAAAAAAAAACTAATGCTGACATGACATAAAATCTGCCAATATTTGGATATCATTTGGGATTTTTAAAAATCTTCATTGAATAAAGGTCCAATGTTGGTTAAATTTCTCTCATGCTTGCTCAGCGTATGAGGAAAATTATGTGTCATTTCTCACTATCAGAATGACTTTTCCGTTATTTTTTGCTGTTCAATGATAGTTTTCTTTATTTTCACTTTTATTTGCTAGTATCCCAAATTTGTAAAAATGGGTTAACTGATTCTATTGCTTTCAGTTTGTTTCCCATAGGTAAAGGGTCACATCGTTGTGAATTCACTGTGTATTGGCTACTTCCATTGAGGAGCTGTTCCATTATCGGCTTTCAATGAACAGCTATCAGAGATCAACCTTCTTTTTGGATCCATTTGATATTTATGAAGATATACAACATTGAAATCCATCATAGCATAGATTTCATACGGATTTCTGCGCCAAAATAAAGATTCAGAACACCAGTTATTTTCAAATAAAGAAATACAATGAGTAAATGCATAGTACTGAAAAAAACGTTACGTCAAATTTACATTATTCAAGTTGTTTCATTTTGGTGGACGATGAAATAAAACTTCTTTTGAGCAAACCCTAATTAAATCATACCAATATCATATCGAAAGGGCACCGGACTTGAACATGTCTATATTTCAACCATCGAGGAAGCCCCAGAAACTTTGCCATTGTGAGAGGTATTCATCTTCTATTTATTTCATTTGGCTATTCAGTGATCACTTCCCCTATGTGTATCTCGTTTAATCTAAACATTGCTCCTGATTGTGACCAATTAAACTCTAAATATATATGAGCAATGGTTTCTGCAGAAGTTTGTTATCAAATTTCTTTCATGTTGTATTACCACAGCAAACGGATTAGGAAGAGGTATATGCATACATTTGAGTCTTTGTGTCTGCATTCATATTCAAAATCTCTGAAGAGGGATTTTTCTAGAGAGGATAAAACAGAATTCAATGAATTTCGATCGTATTAAATCCAGGAACTTACATCCATCATGAAGGATACTTTAAATTTTTCTGAACAACAATGTATTCACCCTCAAATCTCCGAGTGAATTTAAATGACATACTCTACAGTTTGAGTGATCGAATAAGTAATAGAGGATTACATTCAAAGTGGATTCTCGTATTAAACTGCTCTTCTGAATTATAGCTATGTATCTGCCCACACAATGATTTCAGTGGATTTCAATGATTTCTTCTAAAAGAATAAGCCAAGATTGGTCAAATTCTGAGGTGAATCCCAGAATATTTTGCATTTTCCATCCACTGCAACATGGCTATATATGGGTTTCCATTTATCTTAATATAATAGATTTTGGCATGAGTATGTATCAGTGCTTCCTCGTTAATTCAGTTGCAAAAACGGACAGGTTTAATGGCCATTATCATAATGTAGTCTCTTTGAATTACAGGATCTAAATGAGAAAGTAATTCGATATCAAGTGATTTTTAGGGTCAGCATGAAAGAAAAGATGTATAACTTGAAAGATTCAAATCCTGTAACGGGGATGATATCGAACAATAGGTCGATGCACTGTTATTTACACATTGGGGATGTCATTTACTTAGCTTTTCCACATGTGACACGAGGCCCAAATCAGTGGAACTCTCAATAAAGTTTGAATACATTAAATTGTTAATCATGGCTTCTCAGTAGACGTTGTCTTATAAATCAGAGTGTGATCCTTACAGATTTTGGTAAAAAAAATCCTTTCCCAATTGAAGATCACAGACATGATTAAAGAGTGAAAATACATGAAAACTCTCTTGGCTACAAATGCAATGAGTATAGAATATCCTTTTAACGACTGCACTATATATTTTACTTACATAAAAATTTCATTCAACTGTGAGATTTATTTTTTCCTTTTACTTTCATCATTTTCTTCCTGAAATTTTGAGAGAATATTTTGGTTTCAGTGGATCATTCTTACAAGTTTGTTTACAATCTGCCACTTGACCTCCAAAACTTCTTGAGCGTTTACTGCTTTCTGTAATGTCAAAACAAATGACAATAATTCATTCATTTGTCCATGGAGCCCATTTTGTTTCCTCTAACGTCCGGTGGTCTTATCTGGCGTTTTATAACAGCCAATACCCCCTTTCTTCTGATATTGCTCTGCCCCAGAGGGGAAGAATTACAGACAAACACTTTATTTCTGACATTAAGGCAATGCCTTCTTTCCCATCTAACTCGAGGTAACTATTTGTTGTTCTTATTCATATTTGGTTCGCTACCATGCGTTGCATATGCACTGATACAATCAATCTTAAATCTATTCTGTCAGTCAAGTATTTAATCAAATATGATCTCTGGGTGAGAATTTGGTCATTGTAGACGTTATTGGCGAACTTTTTTTTTCCAAAAGTAAATTTGCAGAGCAATGCAATTGATAATAATTGAGGAAAAAGAATCTCATGAACTTAATTTTAAGTATTCAATTCGTCAATGATACTAGTATGTTAAGGGAATCAGAATTGTAACAATGATTACCAGCATGAGGAATTGAAGATTAAGGTGTTGCTGTGATTGTATATATGTTGTAGTCCTTTGATGGTAGCAGGGTGTATACCTTATACAATGATGGCTTTCATGACCATGGGCATTTATACTTAGGCGAAAGCTTTTTCGAAGACAATAAATGCTACAGCGTGTGGCATTTTGTATTCAGCTGCTTTCTCAAGAACTAATTTATGGAATGGATATAGTCCATGGCATGTAACTTCTTCTAAATCCAGCCTGTCCCCGTGGTTCGTTTTGATGTAGTGTTTTAGTGATCTGGTGCGTGATGATTTTCGTTAAAACCCATATATATGTACATATACATTTACATAAATATACATATGCCTATATACATACATGTATGTACACACACACACACACACACACACATATATATAAATATATATATACATACACATGTATGTATATATATATGCACATATATACATATATATGGAAACATTTATACGTATATATTTAAACATATACATGTATACATATACACATGTATGTATACATATGCATATATGAATACATATACGTATATGCATATATGCACACATATGTATATACATATATACATACTGATATATATATATATATATATATATATATATACATATTCATACATACATACATGTACTTGCATGTATATATATAAATCTACTTTGATATATATATATATATATATATATATATATATATACGCATAATATTCATACATACGTACATACATACATACATACCTACCTACATACATACATACGTACACTTATATAATCACATGTACGTACATATATCCATACATGTATCTTAGAAAATTATGAACGAGTTTGTAAAGCCTATATGGAAATCTACTGATCACATTCAGCTTTAGTAAGTTTACCTTAGTCATCAGGTAACATATTCACGGAGGAAGTCTCAAAAACTCTTTTTCTTCCCGTTGCACTTTTGCATGATGATATAATCCATTATTCTTCTGCGTAATACGTGGTCGATTATCATATACAATATCTTTTGGGTGCTTTCCCCAATTGAATGTTTTTTTTTTATATAGGTTGTGCTCTATCGTCGGAACTATGAAATCCTCCAAGTATATTTTCTTTTTCAGTTATCTTTTTTCTGGTAATAATTCTCTTTGAAGTGGTCGAAACACATTGTTAAATTGGAATCGTGACTAGTGTGACACCAAAATCACAATAAAAAATCATCATATGCAATACTTTTGTCCATTTTACGTCTTGTTACATAGTTGACTTATATCACATGCAAAAAAAAAAATGAAAGTATTAGAAGATATTCAATTCAGGCACGTGTAGATAGCGCTCAGCTAATTTGTCATTTGGGATTCCAACTGTAATGATATTTGGTTGTAGTATCGAAATTTAGTACAGATATATCATTCAGCCAGGCAAATAAGCTGACAAAACAGAAAAAGCAGAATGATTAGAGAGGAAAATGATTCTTGCATTCTCCTTTGGTTAACCAACATTTTTCCGTGTAACTCAAAACAAAAATATACCCAAGACATTTTTGGTTTAAAAGACTCGAAACAAAAACTTGAAAGATTCTTAATAGAAGCATGACGGGTAGTTAATCATTTTACCGGACAAGATGTAATTACTGGTTTTTCAGATGCAAATATAATCATCTCCTTCTGGTCCTAAGTGCCTTTTGTGTACGATTCCGTGAACTTCATGGTAATTCTCAGAATTCTACATAAATGAATTATTTATATTAGTACTGCTAAAAATAAATATTCTAATTCATTTTTGTAGGCAATGTGTATAGAAATAATGATATACAGATTGATTCTCAAGAGATAATGTCGTATTTGTCTCGCTTCCGGTCATTGTTTTCTTTGAAATGCTTTAATTTTGATTGGACTCTCGTCCAACCTAAAACTAACCGAAAAATCACAAAACAAATCATTCGAGGTTTTTTTCTTCCCAGCCAAAAAATTGGGGATGAAGTGTAGTCAATGTCTTTTTTAAAGGAGAAAATGCAAATAAAAAGAGGAAAACATATGTATTTATCAATCTTCCCCATTTCCACGGCAGGTACGTTGCTGCAATTGGTGAGATAAAACTTATGATCATCTTGGGAATTTCGGATAGTATTCAAATATTGAATAGCTCACTGCACTATCAGGTTCAAGTTGCTGAATTTACAGTATCATTTTTTTTCTTATTTCAATAAATAGACCAGCCAAAAAATACTGTAAATGAAATTTGAAGATACGAAGCATGCATTGTTATTTTTTATTTTCTTGTGAAACTTCCAACTTGACTTCCATCTGCATAGGACTGGAATTATGTCCGATTCAACGATCAAAATTCCCAATGGATATTTTATCTTGTTAAGCAAAACAGATGATTGTTTGTTACGCTAATGCATGCTTTTTTGGATCAAAATGCCTTGGTGGATATCCACTAGACTCTTCATAGATAAATAAATAAAATAAACCATCAAAATGAAAAGTTTAAATAAATTCATGAAGGACGTAGACAAGAGAATGGAATTATAAATAATAATGATTAAGATGAGATAAAATTGGTTAAACAGAGATACAGGCAGGAGAATGATTGAATATAAAAAACAAAACAGAATGAAGTTGGTAAGATTTCTCTTTCAGTTTCTGGGCTGGGTTAACTATTCTTAAACCAATGCATTTTGTTATATTGGAATTAATTTAAAAAACGTCCACTTGCAATCAACTGCTATTTGTGGCCATGATAAATATCCCTGTATGAAAAAAAACAAACTATAGTATCGTAATATCATTCCAGAGGAATCTGATATCAAGACCCAATTACTGACAGAGGCCAAAAAAATAGAGGAGAATGAAGAGAGACATTTTTGTTGCCTTCAAATTTTCATTGTTTTACCATCTATTGTCCGTGCAGTATAAGAAGATAAACATTGATTGACCTGAAACCATTAAAATGGTACATAATGGATCATCAAATATTTCACTGCACAAAACGTAACCACACGATGTTCAGATGGTCATGTTACCATTCTCTTTCCATTGTAACTGACAAATCTATGTGATTCAATACGCTCAATGACAATTATCAGAAAAATTTTCCTGATGTGATAACACTTCAGGGTGATCCATATTAGCACCGATAAAAAATGTTCTAATTGGATATTTGTCTGGGATCGAAGCATACATAGAAAACAAAAGTGATTACTTTCTAAGAGATGGTGTGTTATCTGTACTCGCTCATTGTTATCTTTGAACAGCTGACGAACATTTTTCGATCGAATGTTCGAAATTACCACAAAGAATTTTATTCATTGATGCTTGCTGAAAGTTCACTCTGTTACGTAGTCAGAGACTTGAAACGTCGATAAAAGAAAAAGGAAAAAGGATATATAATTATCAATTGTAAAATAGGAATAATTGACGCATGTATCGATAGCTTTCACTTTGAACAACCTTCGGTTTGGTATCTTGTAGTGGTAAACTAGAACAGTGTTCAATTCTTGGATGGAAAATTTCAATTTGTTTTGCGTTAACGTATTCAAAACACTTATATTGAATGAAGATGCCTAAAAATATATAATTCTATACCTATGAGGAATGAAAATAAAACAAGAAGAAAAAACACTGTGATGGATATTTCAAATCTTTCATGTTGAATTTATCAGTGCAGTTCCCAAGAATTCAACATTCGATTAAAGATTTTCACCCTGGAATCAAGAGTCCAACATGCAACGAGGAAGTAATGAATTGAATAACAGCTTTAAATTGAGTATACATCTAAGCTTGATTGGGGTAAGTTAGGCCTTAGAAATGTTCTGTTTCCTCAGACACAAGACAGTGGTTTTTATATTCATTTATCTCCAATAAGAAGTGTAAATCCTTTCTTACAGTTTACAATAAGACCTCAAAAAGTGGAGAGTCCCTGTGTTTTTTAGCTGTGCTTGCATATAATATAAAAATCATTATATTGGAGTCCATTCGATGATTTTTGCCTTTCAGATAAAGGAATCAGTATCATTTATTCAAGATTGTCCACAGTTCTGAAAATGCAAATTTGAATTTTAATATAAACAGTCTGATTCAAAATGTGTTGGCAATTTTATCTATGCTAATTTGGCATTATCAATTGCTATTCATTATTATATGTCTTCCTTAGTTTGAAACCTAGGCTTACGCAAATTTTATCTGGGGCAGTTTGTACTCCTTAATCTGATATACAATAAAAATGGTACGTGTTTTACGAGTTTGATAATGTCTCAAACGGTCAGTTACACTCTGCCAAAGTTCAAACAGGGAAAATGCAACAAGAATAGTTGTGAACTAGTACCGTATGGGGCGGGAGTTTCATTGTATTTTCGTTAAATAGTTCTTGTTTAATCTAATGGCTGAAAAATGAATTAGCTTAAAACATTACAAAAATGAAAGACGTAGAAGAACTTAACGATTTAACGTAACCTGCATGTGCCAGAATTAATCATCCAAAAATTTACGTAAAACTTGAAGATCTTATACATAAAACTATCGAAAATATTTCATTTTTCATTAAAAATTATCATAAAAAATATTAAAACTGGATTTTGACATTGTATGTCCAAAATGATCATCGGATCCCTCCAAAAAAACGCATTTTTGAAGTAGTGTGCAAATAATTCGTCAAGGTTTTAAACCCATAAAGGTTTACAAGGGGAGCCTGGAGACAGAGACCCATATGCATTGAGACGAGCAAAAAGATCATACACGCTGCTGGCACCACAATCTTTTACTCCATGATTAATCGACGGAAATTTTTCAAATGTGCCCTTCTCTGGGGTTTTCTCTGACCTTTGTTTGATTTCATGAACTTTGCATAGTCTTACACGTGACCAAATTAACGGAGAAAAGGGGTTAGCAAGATTATATTTTGACATTCTTCCGAATTTGAGGGATCCTCACAGCTTTCAATAGCTCAAAATCCTTGCTTTTTTTTTTACATGAGCTCGAACACATATAACTGTCTAAACCAACTGGCAGCCCATCAAACACTTCCTAATCATCAATGTTTTATACAAACTTACGGTTTTTGTTTCGTTTTGAAACTTTTAGATCGGATAGAAACGTTTTTTGAAAATGTCAAAGTTTTAAGTAATATTTTATATTTCTAGATTAACATTTGTCGCCTTGGGACATATCAAAATATTGTATTCTATGGAGGTTGACAAGGTGCCAATATTTTCCGGAATATACATTATCTTATTATGTTTTACAACCAGACGATGCATTATCGATACTTGTCAAAGCTAGAAGGAATTTAAGTATGTTGGTCAAATAATTTGGCTCTAAGTAAATGATCAATGGTAAATACAATTTGAAGAAAAAACTCCATCGTGAACAAATATGCCTGTACAGTTTTGGTTGGTAATTGTCTAGGGAAATCTTTCGCTCGTAATCGACTAAAAGCCGCCTTTAGCAGCTGCTGAACCCGATGTCAAATCACTCACTTTTTATAAAAATATATTTAACTGCTTATTCCTCTAGTTTTTTTTAAATTTCTACTGATATCTGTTATATACAGCTATTAACCCTCGTTTTTCCTCAGTTGATTAGGCATTTTTTGTAAAGTTATACCTAACAGAATGAATTATATGGAAAGCCATGCATCTATTCAAAGCGAAATGGTGTACTCTCCACCTTAACAGAGTTAAAACTGTATCGTGCAACAAAAATATGCCATGATTTGACGGGAACAAAAGCTAAAGCCTATAAAAATGCTACAAATAATCGGATAATTATTCAATGGATAACCGTGTATGTTGTTTGATGTCAAAGTCCATTAGGAAAAAGCAAATATATACCCTAGCCTCTAACAAAAACGAATGAAGACGTTTCTGTTTCTTTCTTAACCACTTTGTCTCTTCGTCCGTTTGTCTGTCTGTCTGTCTGCACCTCTCTCTCTTTCTCTCACAAACACGCACACGTGGTTGTTTAATGTCTTGACTTGGAATGAAAGTTATGTTAAATGATTTTACGTATACGAAACTTGATCATTTCCGATACTTTATCATAAAATACTAAGGTATCTGAAATATCTATCTATATCTATTAATCTGAACAACCTCACCCTCACATAACCATATTCTTTGTTCCCAATACTGTTTCTATTAGAAAATAGCAAATGAATACTCTAACCTCAAACAATAATGAAAAAAAGACGTCTCTGTTCCTTTCTTAACCACTTTGTCTCATTGTGTGCTTATCTGTCCGTCCGTCTCTCTCTTTCTCTCTCCCTCTCTCTCTCTTTCTCTCTCTTACATACACTCATGGTTGTTATGTGTCTTGAATTGGATCAAAGTAATGTTTGCAGGTTGAAAAGAGATTTTACGTAAACGAAACATGATCATTTCCATTACTTTATTATAAGATACAAAGGTATCTGAAACAACTATTTATATCTATTCATCCGGAGAATGTCACCCTCACATAACCATATTATATGTTCACAGTACTGTTAATAACAAGGACATTCATCAAATATTCATGCAATAAAGAATTAAACTTTCCATAATTAACACATATAGTGATACATTGAAATTAATTCGTTTTGACAGTTTCCAGTCCATTCAGCACTCTGAGCAATTTGGTACCGAACCTCCCTGGTGAGCAAGGACAGAAAGCGAAAACAAAGTCTCCATAGATAAATTCCCCTCTGAAGGATATGCAACGAGTATTACAGAATAATTCATTATTACGTCATTATTCTCTTTCAGAATATTGAATATAATAGAGAATAGAGTTTCTCCTGAAGAACACCTAACATGATGATCTGAAAATACTTGGTTCCAACAGAGTTTTCAGTTCATTATACCCTTAGGCGTATATGAATAAGCAACCAGCTGTCGGAGAGAGGACATGGGGAAAGGCCCGATATCATAGATACCTCACCTTGAAAAGTAATCCTATAATTCATAATCATATAATTGCCTTCACTTTTTAAACTTCATCCCATTCTTCATTCTTGAAACAAATGGGGACAAACAAGTAAATCATTTCTGAAGACTTTTCGACGGAAACCTTTGACTTTCGATGTGAAAAATTCAGTGTAAACGAATAAAGTGTTGGGTGTAAATTTTTATGCGGATGAAAATATTATCATTCAATATTAGTCTGATAATGTTTTGAAGACTTTCAAACACTTTCAATTACTTTTCTGAACGAAAACCTTTAAATGTCTGGCGCAATTTTATAGTTTTTCCATCCATCAACAAGCCTCTCACTTTCCTTGAACTCAATGACACAGACACAAGGTCAGTCAGATGATATATTTGGCCTGTGAACTGAACATCTTTTCATGTTTTTATCTCGACTAATGAATCAAAGCCAAAAGTTTTGAAAAGTAATTCAAATAATTTTTTCTTGCTTAGATTCAGAGACAGATTAGACCAAATTGAGATAAATTGATTGATAGAACTGGTAAGGAAGTGGGGAAAAGAGAGAGAAAGAGAGAGAAAGAGAGAGAGAGACAAATAGAGGGAGAGAGAGAAAGAAAGTGAGAGAGAGAGAGAGAGAGAGAGAGAGAGAGACCAAAAGTATATATATATATCGGGAGAGAGACTGATAGTTTATTTCAACTCTGAAAACTCTGATGCATCGAAGGCCATGGTAAGACCCATTACCCCCCCTTCTCTTTCACCGACAACAAATAACGAAAATCAGTTCGACACAGTGTGAATGTATATTAGTCAACGAATCTTTAGATTTCTATGAACTCAATGACATAGCTAGAGGGGAAGCCGGTGCATATTTCTTGCCTGTGAACTAAACATTCTTTCAAGCTTCTTTCATCCAAAGCGCAAAAAGTTCAAAAAAGTAAATTCTTTCAACTCTATCACTTCCTGCCTTGATAAATAGACAGGTATAACTGAACGAAATCAGATCAATGCATAGGTAGAGGGACAGGTGTTGCACAACAGCCATATGTTCTCAAATACAGCCCAGAGGACATCATCGCAACATCCAAGTGATGCACGACAAAAATGATTGAGTAAAACAAATTTAAAGGACTGGAGTTAGGATCGGAAGTCCTGCAAGATGGGATGAAATGAAGAAATGAGCATAGAAGCTTGACGTGTATTCTTGTTTTTGTTATATAAATTGATTGAGACGGATGTGATGTTAATGGAGAAATCTTTTTTTCGGAGGGGGTTACGTATTTCCCTTCATAAATTTGGATGTTTTCCTTTTTTCCTCCAAGAACAAAAACGCTGGCAAAAATCTGTACAAATCAATTATCCTTGAAAATAAGCCCTTCTCCTTTACTATCCCCTCTATTTAGTCCAGGCTTATTGTAAGTCGGCCAACATATGAAGTTTAGTAAACAGAAGTCATATGCAACAACTCGTAGGGAATAGAAAGATAACCGTGTGAATCGAAAGTGCAAAATTTGGGACAGTAGACCACTTCATCTACTTATGAAAATGAATCCCCATAAAACCATCATCATAAGAAGAAATCAGGTGGAAAATCACCCTAGGTTGGCAGGACTTTGGCAGAGCAAGCTCAACCTTCAAAAGCTAGTCGATCTCAATAATCCTGAAAAGGGAATTTTCAACCAATACAACCACCCGATAGTCACTTATGGAGCTGAAACATGGAACTTAACCGAGACACAAACATGCAACGCACACATGAGAAAATCATGCTAACCTCATCTGGAGGGATCACAAGACAGCACGGTATATCAGGAAGAAAACGGGAGTTCGAGACTTCATAGAATCTATCAAGAAATTTGAACTGCAACGAGCAGGTCATGTTGCTAGAATGGCAGACAATCAATGGGGATCACGATTCACAACACAGACCCTGAGAAATCTCATGCTAAATTAAGGCCGACAGAATACAAGATGGAGAGGTGAGCTGGACAAATTCAGGAAAAATACTGGCTCCACAACGCCCATGACAAGCAAGTGTGGCGGATCCTGGAGAAGGTCTATGTCCAACGACGGATGTTAAAAGACATGATGATGATGATGATGATGATGATGATGAATCAACTTTCAAAGCCATAATGTCTTGTCTTATTCAGGACATTAGTTCTTAGCCTCCTTTTTATCATTTAGTAACGGTCAACTTAACTAATACCGGTGTGCAACACTGCACACGTGATTCGCGACTGGAACGATTCTATTGCTGGGGTTTGGATTACTTTTCCAAATTCAAATTTGTCACTTCCCCTTGAGATATTTAACGATATTGATTGATCAACCGGAGGCATGTAACCAACGTCCATGAAAAACTATTTTGTCACATTTAATAGATCTCATGTGCCATTGGCTGCTTTGATTTCTGAAATTTCAGAGCCGTAGAAGTCCGGCCTAAGATGACCAGGTCAGACTTGATGACGCCCTCTTCATTGATGAGATGCTGGAATGTCTTAGCCAATTATGGAAACATGTATACGTGTGTGTGACACCTTGCACGCGCGCATACGCACACTTGCGTTTGCTCAGACCCACCACCAACTGTATATACCCCCATATACTTACACACACGATTGCACACGCACACTTACACATACACACATGCGTGAACCTACTGATATATGCCTCCACTCTTAAAACGAACTTGTTTCTAGTGAAGCCAGTATTTTACAGGGATTTCATAATCGAGCGAGAAGTATCGGTTTATCAGAGATACTGAAAAAAGCACCATGATATAGATAAATAGATACATAATTGAAATTTTACACATTTTGATAAGGGACAAATTTATAGATTGTTTGAATGTCGGAATCCACATTTGATCACATCCATAGGATCCTCAAAAACCGACCTTATGCCGGACCGAACAATGGATATTAAAGATTAACTGTTTTCCTTGCCCTTGTATTTTTTTTTCCGTGTAGCATAAAAGAAAAAAAAACTAAACACATTTCCTGAATGAGAAACATAAATAAACATAACACGGATTGTTCATCATTTCACCGGACAAGGCGTAATAGCACGTTGCTCGGATGCAAATGTTATCTTCCCCGGTCGTTATGAGAGAGTTATGCCATCGGTGAAACATAAAATTTGCTTCACTAAACGTGATCCCCCCCCCGTCAACCTCACAAAAAATTCATGAGCGTACAAAATGGAATGTAATCTGGAGAATGATGTCGAATAATTTTTCTCATTTGAAAATAGAGAGAATTACCCGTGAGAAAATCTTCTCCAGCAGAGGAAATATTATATACACTCGTAGATAGATAGATGGATATGAAAAGACCGATATACATGCACACATACATGAACATGTATATGTGTGTATGGGAGAGTGAACAAGCATTAATAGGAGATCTTTGAGACAAAGACTACTTTATTTCAACGTTTCGTTGTGTAAAACTTTCGTCCAGAATTGTGGTGTTACAAAAGAGTGGTTGTATATAGATAGTTGGTCCGTGGCATGAGGATGTATATTCGTTAATCATCTATGTGGCAAGCTTATGATCTTGCCAAAATAATCACAAATAAAGACCAGGACATCAGCATCATGAAAGACCGAAGAAAGAGTATTTTAGTTATTATTACACAAACTTAGATGAAAAAACAAAAACAAATCGATAACAAAACTGTTGACGAACATATTGGCTGCTCTGACTTTTTGTTATGATTTAGGATTTATTCCGGATTGTTAATATTACATATCTCCACCAACTGATATGTTTGCTTGATTTAAAGATGTGTATGAGAATGTGCTTGAAAAGAGCGGTTTAATACCGCCATAAAATTCATAAAAAATAATGATTTAGGAATTTGAAAAAAAACCCAAAAAACAGAGGAATATTTTAGAATTCAGCTCATATCCTTGGAAACTGCTCCTATGTTATGAGAAAATACTTTCAGTTGTTTTTGAAAAGGACTTTCCTTTGGATAATGCTTTGAATAAACTATTCAAGAAAAATGTGTTAAAGGTTTCATAGTTTGATAACGAATGAACCAGCAATCAGAAAAAAGTCTAAATAAAAGTAACTATACAAATCGTGAATCACTATTAAAATGCAACCACCTTAACAAACATTTAAACAATTACTGTTTAGCATGAAAAACATTGTATACCTCCAACTTTATTGTGAGAAAGGTAATCCCAAAGGAACAAAATTTTATGTTTATGAATCTTAAGGTAACTGGAAGTTTACATTAAATAACCACTGATGTATTTTCTTCCAAGTACAATATAAAAAAAAAAAACTGCTCTATCAAAAGATGGATATTGACATTGGAAGGAAAAAGCACGATTTCTATAATTAAATTGACCATTTCATACCACACCAAACCACCAAACAGCTCCGATAGGGAAAATGAATCCGTCTAAAAGGGAAAGTCGGAAATGTAAATTTCAAAAGTAAAGCAAATTCACTGAATCTGAGGAATTAAATCTTAGCGTAATGTCGCCATTTTATTTACATCACTTTTTATTAACTTCTCTGTCGATATATTAAAGTTAACATCTATGACCAACAATATTTTTTCTCTTTTTAAAGCATATATAAACTGAGTTTTTCTGGGAAAAAAAGATATTTCTCATGCCTACCGGAAGGTGATTTAAAATTTACATTGTAGCCATAATGCTGAACCAGACCGATCTTTCTAAAATCAATTATTGTTCTGGGTGGAGAGGAATTGCTTTATGAGTTTCACACTGCATTTAAACTTTTCGGAAAACAATGACTCAAGAAGCTAGGCGAAATACATTGATGAGTCCGATGGTTATGCTCGGGTGTATGTGCAAAACTGCCCAACGATGTGCAACAAACGTCATTGTATCGTACAAAGTGCCGGTTACTACACTGAATACACTAAAAATGATTATTCGTCTCCCACAATTCCTTCTACCTGGTTGTGTTATGTAAAATGATCATTTAGTAAAGAAAATGTTTTATTTCCGTATGGTCAGACGTTCAGTAATTTTCCTTGGGTAACTCTAAAGTTCTCTGTATATATATAAGATAAAATCCTTGCCCATTTGGCCAGCTTATGCTCGATGCCACATACAACTAACCATTATTCCCTCGTTAAAATTGAACTCGAGGTATCTTTTTTTCCCCACTGTCAACGCTGGGATCCCCAATTAGTAATTTTATATGATTTTTTGTTGTAAGCATGCAAGAATCCAGGAGTAACACAGGGAGGTTATAACTGCACAATTGTCAGTACAGAAATAAAACGTATTTTAATATACATTATTACTTTCTCCACTCCACCATCGGGATGGGGCTGGTGCAAGTCAGAACATGGATCGGGTGTATAAAATATACATATTTGCCTGTTTTGCCATCGAATCTTGGCGTGGGTATCGTGCTGGTCCGAGCAGACTCCTTGGCAAACCGTCGTGAGCCTCTAGGCACCCGCGGTAAGTGGTAGGCACAGTTTCTACCATGACCATGATTAGGATATTTGTAAGCGGAGGGTCCCTCTCTCTCTCTTTCTATATATATATATATATATATATGAAAAGTATAAATGAATTTTTAAAACCCCCCAGAAAACTGGAGACTAATTAGAAAGGAAATGTAAACACTTTCCATTCAAATAGTCAATAATCGTTGCTGCAAACATTGTTTTGAGAAAAAAACTTGTTTTCGGTAAATCGATATCATTATACATGTGAAAAAGAGCAGTAATTATGTTACCATCTTAAGAATAAATGACCCTCTTGACAATATTTCAACCTTCTCAAAAGATTTTTGTGTTGCTTTATTGCAAAAAGACCTTTTTTTATTCGGCCTATTCAAAAGTTGCCTCTTGGTCCAAAAGTATCCAGTAACAAATCGAAGCTCAATCTGGTCATCAATAAGGTAACATCGTTAGAAAAGAGTCTAAATGACGCAAATCTCTTTACCAAAAGAAATCTGGAAGTTGACCTTCGTTGTCCCACTGATGATTCTTCCATCAAGTCTTACAACTCAATCAACTCAATCAACCAAAACCTTCATTACGTTGAAACCGTCCCATTTATATCAAAGTCCAGGCAGTTGAAAGGGTATTGGTCAGTCTTCTACGCAAGAAACGACTAAATCTGTTGTCAGAGTGAAAGAGCTTTCTGGAGTTCAATGTATAGAAAAGTTGTGTCTTTGTCCATAAGTTACCAGTTCCAGAATTCAGCTCAATCCAAAATTCAATGAGGCAAACTCGTTTGATAAAACTACGAATGGCGAAAACGAACTAACTATTTACATTCTCTAGGTAGACGTCCACCTCGCTCCGTATTCATTTTTTTTCAGCTTTAATAAAACAACACAACTTTGGAACTACAGCAGTACCTCTTGTAATAACTTAATCAGATGACAAATCTTGGGTCAAGTCTTGTTTCGGAGCCCAATCTGTATCTTACAATACCAACAGTCTCAGTCAGTTTCGTAATACTGTGCAGAAGTGCCGCATCTAGGCAGACGAAGCTTCTGGCCAATGTTAAATCCTCCTAATGTACTTCTCCTTTCCTGTTAGTGAACATCCAAGTTTAGTCAGGTGTGCTTGTACATATACATTCTCCTAGAACTGGGTTTGTGTGCACATTTAAAGCACTAATAAAATTAGTAACGCCTCTGTGTGACCTGTTTGGCGGCAGTCGGGCATTTTACCGATTGAGCCATGGAAACATTCTTAGTGGGAAGATCAAAATAGGGACTGAATTCACAGAATCTGTTCTTTACACTGAGGAGAGATTTATAAGATAAAAATGAAAGTATTTCAGCATAAAATATTGTTATTATCAGCTCTTTCAAATGCAGATACTTTACTGATTAAGCTACGTTCGGTTCTGCATAGGGCAGGAGTGAGAAGCCACTTAATGTTTCGATTTTACTTCGCAATACTGGATGAGATATTGGATAGTCTTTAGCCACACTGAAGAGTTGTAATACAATGAAACAGCTGTCCATGGATAATACAAACATCAATTATATATGTATATATATAAGGGTTGTAAGTGCCCAAATTATGTGATTCGATAAACTGTATAGTAATAATTGGTAATATATATCATCAAATTAACGTAGCCCCACAAATGATTTGGAATGATCAACCTCCAGGATGGGCTACGTATCCCTATATATTTGAGTGAATGCATATCATCAGGCGTTCATGAGGACGTTTTGGGGCTCTAAAAACTTGAATGTCCTACATGGTTACACCACGGGGTGCCATTCAAAAAAGATTTTCCATTTTTTGAACTATGTGCTTTTGGGACCAAAATTTGCTGGTTTTTTTTTTCTTTCTTCATGATTTTTGAGAAAAAACTATTTTATAGATAATTTAAGATTATATATATACATACATACATATATATATATATATATATATATATATATATATATATATATATATATATATACTGATAATTTTATATCGTTAATTATTGTATATTTGATTCATAATTCTAATCTCATCCCAATGTCCATTTTTCTCTTAAACCATCAAAATTCGGTCGACTGCATATTTGGTACTCTTTCTCCCGTGTTTTTTTTTCATATAAAAGCTTATCATTCCTTACAAATCGCTCACTTCAGCCATATTGAATTTTATATTCATCGTTTGCTTAAAATCAGATCTTGTGCCTGAAAATTGTGAACGGTTGAGGAGACCTTTTTCCCTTGCTCCTGCATTTAATCCATTAACTTTTGTCCACGCAGCATATTATGAAAAATATCTAAAACACAATTTTTGTGTGGAAAATATGAACGAAATTGAAAGCTTTCTAAATGAAACATGACAGGTTGTTTATCATTCAACCGGACAAGACGTGATTACACGTTGATCAGATGAAAAAAAAATTATCATCTTTCTTCGTCGTAAGTGCCCAAATTATGTGATTCGATAAACTGTATAACAATCGTCGGTAAAATTTTACAGGAATGGAACTACCGAAGAGTTATCTATATTAGCTCAGATAAAACATTCTAATTCGATATTTGCCAGTAAGGTAATCAAGTAAAACAACTGATAACATTCGCTGAATGATTTCATAATTTGGTGATAAACACAGACGCAAGAGTAAATTTCACAGCTCAGTTTGCTGAGAAAATGCAATCGCTAAGATGAACAGCACAGAACAAGTGCGTTTGTTATGCATCTCTGGAAACTTCAATTATATTGGCTTCAGGAGAAAAGTTTTTTAAAAAGAGTCATATATTAGTAAATAATTTCTCAAGGACCACAAGACAGCACAATTCATCGGGGAGAAGACAAGAATCAGGAATATCATATGATCCATTAAAAAACTTAAATGGTAATGGGATGGCCATGTTATAAGAATACCAGACAACCGATGGACATAGCAACTCACAGCATAAATCCCAAGGGACTGCATGCGCAAGCGAGGCCGATTGAGAGACAAGCTAGACAAATTAAAAGAGTTCTGGCTCCGGGCCGCCCTCGATTGAGAAGTGCAGCGAATCCTGGGGAAGGTCCATGTTCAACGAGGGACGTCAAAAGACCGATGATAATGATGATAATGATAATGATATGTGTGTGTGTGTGTGTGTATTTGTGCGTATGTTGCAATGATGAATCAGTCAAACGTAGAAACAGATCAACAGCAACTTCCTCCCCCCTCTGATTAGCTTGAGTGAATATATACATAAAATGCACGCCGTACCAAGATGCCTAACAAATTTGCTTCCCACTACTTAGTTTGCTTAGTGAATTCGAGTTTAACTACATGGGTAGCTACACAACTCTTTTGCAATTGTACTTACTTTACCAGCGTTTATCCATGCCTCCCACGATGGGAAATATTCCTAACACATTTTTCTGCAGGAAAAACATGAATAAACTTGGAGCATTAAAAGAAGCAAAAATCCAAATGTGATGACTTGTTTATCATTGCACCCCACTACATGTAGTAATTACGTGAAGTTCAGATAAAAATGTCATCATCTTCCTTTGGTTGTAAGAACCTAGTGTACATGATTTGATAAACTCTATGGTGATTATCGGAAGAATTCTGTAAAAATGGTATCACAAAGTTATTTATGTTGACAGAAATAACAATTGTCTCGATTCAATAGTTATTTGTGTGTTAACTGGGCATAAAACTTGATTGTGTTTGCAAAAGGGTCCATAACTACCATGCCTACAAATGCTGGAATATACCAGTTTGATTAAATTCGTTGATACTAAAATATCATTGCTGTTGCTGCTGTAGTTGTTAACCAAATATATTACATTCTGAATGTTAGTACGGATTTTCTGACCCTAAAAATCCCACTAAAATAATTTTATCTACAAGCCTAGTGCATTGGATACTGGCAAATTTGTAAATAAATGGGAAAAAATGACTAAAAGATAATAATAGATCCTGGTAGCTGATATTAAATGTTTAAAGAAATTCTTGTCACTTCATTGACTAGTGTAGCTAGCATATGTATGACTAACATTGTAAGAGAACTTTTAAGTACTCATCAAATGCTGGACTTCATGGAAAATACGATGAAAATTTCAGAATGGGACCCGAGCTAAGTGATATAATCTCTTTTAACTTCAAGACAGCTTTGAAATCCTTCAAATGACATCAATATCAATCCAAGTGTCGAGGAAGAGAAGAGTCAAACATATGGGGAGGTATGCTACTCAGAAATGGAAGCGATGTTTTACTGAGGTAAATCTCAATAAGCATGGAGAAGTGATAACAGAGAAAAAACTCTTATCAAGCAACTGATGGATTCCAATATAGAAAGAAAGAATACAAAGTTCAATTTTATTCATTTTTTGCTCTGGTCCTGGAATATTGACATATGTCAATCGGTTGAAAATTTCAGTTTCAGTAATCGAGACCCCAAAAGGGCATGTCAAATAATGAAAGTGAAAGATGATTCTCCCTTAATTTTAAATCCTTCAAATGAAAACAAAAAATCTTCTTCAATTTTTCAAATCAAAAGTAAAGGAAGAGGTTGCCTTGAATTTTGAAACTTAAAAAAGATGGAAGAAACCTCGATTCTTTTACCCGAAAAATGATTGAAAAGAAAAAACAAAACAAAACACTGTCGATTTTAAAACTTTGTCTCCCTTCGGTTTTATCTCATAAAATTGAATCAAAATCTACCCGTCAGTTTAAACCCCAGAAAGCTGATCTTAATTTTGCAGCACATGATAGAGTCTTTAGGACTCATTGGATCAAGGGAAACATCGATAAAAAAGACATATCAGAGAAACGAATATTGTGTGGAAGAAAAGATGAATCCGTGGAACATTTGACAATGGGATGTAAGATAAAAAAACTTGACCAAGGGAATAGAACAAAAGCCAATCATTCATATGAAGCTATTCCAGAAGTTTGTGATGATTATTGAAAACGTAAAACAACATGAATCTGAAAGCTTGATGCAAAATGATAGGGTAACGATTTTGTGGGATTACTGCATCCGAAGGGTTCATGTGATACAACATGGAAGATTTGATATATGATAATGTGCAAAGAAGGGAGGAAATGTCAAATAAAAATTATCGCTGCACCCGGGGGCAAGAGGTGGGAACTAAAGGAGTAAGAGTAAGTAAGAAATTATGATAAACTGAGGCGAGAAATCAAACAAATTTTGAATACGTCGAATGTTGGTGTAGTGCTTATAGTAGATGGAGCCATTGGTATAATATTTAATAATTTGGAAGACTGATTGAAGACGTTAGAGTTAAATGCTAACATAAATCTCTCGTGGGAAACAACACTGCTCTAAACTGCAAAATTTATCAGAAATGACCAGAAGACCCAAAAGTGATGGTTGCAATTTTCTCTCTAGGAAATAAACAGCAATCGATTGAAACCCAAATAACAACATGAGTAAAAGAACAGACACGACAGGACAGCATTGTTTAATGAGTGAACTTTGGAAACTGAGCGAGCAACTCAGATTCGGCCATGCAGACATGGTATCGGTACACATCAGAGACATTCCTATAGAATACAAAACACAAATTACTTAGGGACATTGAGATCAAAATCGTCGACTTTATCCCAGCGAAAGAAATGAACTTGACAGTCGTTGACAGGAGAAAGAGATTCGGTTTGATAATATACGTGGATCACAGAGTGAATATGAAAGAGATTGAAAAGCTAGGGATATTACATTATTAGGCAAGACATAAGTAGAATGTATCGAGCATGAAAGTCAAAGGACAGACGATAATAGAAGTACATTTGGAACCCTGTCAGACACTAAAAAACAATATTGGATGAGCAGGAGATAGAGAGGTGATTTTCGCTATGCTAACCACAGCATTATCGTTGTCTGAACTGATACTGAGGGGAATACTGATGATATGAGATCAACGAATTCCAGTCGTCAGCAATGTCCTACAATCAGGATAGAAAGGCATGATCAACCCAGTTCAAACAGCAACACCGATATGAATTCGAGGGCAATGATAGGTAGGCTTGCTATTTTAGGAACTCACAACAAAAAAATCGAGTTTTTTTCCATCTCTTTTAAGTTTCAAAATTCAAGGCAACCTTTTCCTTTAGTTTTGAGTTCAAAAATTGAAGAAGATTTTTGTTTTTATTTGAAGGATTTAAAATTATGGGCCTTTGGTGACAATTGCCGGGTAGTAGAGTTGAATTTCAATCCTCAACACTTCTGTGGACAGTGAGTGGGTTGAAAAGAAAAGCTTGATACCAGGCAACTGCAACTGATAATGACAATAATGATAGTAATAAGAAAAAGAAGAAAAAGAAGAAGAGAAAGAAAAGGAGGTATAACATTTTCCTACTTGGTTGTCAATAGACAGTATCGTTCCTTGAGTACACCCTTACCACTTTATAGAACATTTTTCTTGACCAAATTTTGCAAGATTTTATCGGCTTCAACTTCACACGATCAGACTAGATATTATCAGTTATTATTCATGTCCAGGCGCTACATCATTAAAATCCTGCTGTCAAAAATATGAATGTCTTGCTGTCAAAGAATTACTGGATAGTAGTAGCATGTGCTTTTCTATCGTGCTACAATTATACTTTTTTCTATCAAGTTTATTCCTATTCGTTAACTTGCAGTGTGTAAGGCAGTTAGGCCAGACACCTTTGTGGTCAATGTTAAATGGATGGTACACTATATTGGCTAAGACTTATATTATATGTGGATTCGTTACACAAACTAGTTCATGTTTCTACCCTCTTTGGGCCTCATCAGGCGAATGATTGTCTATGTTTTGGGATTTTAGTTTGGGGAATTTGGTGAGAATCTTGTGAAAGTGGTAGTGGGTGGTAGGATTTTTTTTCATTGTGTCGAGGGATGTGAACTAGATCTAAAGGGGTCATCTCTGAAATAATGCTTAGTAGTTTTCTGAGAGATGTTCCTATTTTGACCCAGGTATTTTTGAGTTGGGTTTTATTGCCCATGTCGATATCCCATGTGGCTCTAGTGTATAGTATTATTCCTAATTTAAAATTTCTTTTGCCAGGTTTCGAGGTAGAAAATGGTGATAGGAAGATTCAGTGATGATGGATATGGGAATAACTTGTCTATGAATATATATATTATATATATATATATATACACACACACACACACACACATATATATATATATATATATATATATATATATATATGTGTGTTTGTGTGTGTATGTATGTGTAAAAATGTTTATTGGTATTATCTTGTCATGATTGAAATTTAATCTAACGTAAAACACAACAAATTTAATGTATCAAACAATATTTGCCACCATTAGCATATTGCACATCTCTCTACGACCAATTACTGATTTTTTTATTGATTTTTCAACCTTCAAAAAACCTAAAGAAATCCGTAGTGTCATCGTCCCTTCCAAACTCCTCACATTTTATTGAAAGTTATCATAAGCATACATTATTAATAACTGGTCTGCTCTTTTATTGTAGATTGGCCGTTCAGATAGTGGCACCAGAGAAATAAACTGATTACTTCTAACGGATAGAAAGTCTGTGTTCAGTTTTTGAATTCATCTAATCCTTTTGTATTTAACTTGAAATTCTATCCTCTTCCAAAGCATAAACCAGACCCATTGCGCTTGTAAGATCTGCCCTGGTACAAACAGCAAAGAGGGTGCAATATGCATTAGTTCTCTTTAGGTTCTTTGATATAAGCCAAACCGTTGGTGACACAGGTAAAATTCAGATTTTATTAGATCCCCATGGAATATTTGATAGCTAAGCCTTTGACACCTGTGTACAGGGTCCGTGTTCGTACATGAAACGCTTAAAATAGATTGAGCTCTATCATAGTGATGTAGCAATGTCATAACAAAAAGCTGCCAACAAATTTGAATATGGTGCAGACGAAGTGAGACTGTGAGATCATAACTCTTTAACTCAAGGATATTTGTTATAATTGTTATCTGGGAGTAGCTTGTTTTCTGATGTGTGATATAAGGATTTATTCCCTCAAAATTGATGAACTTATTATGGCTTTTCTGGGAAAAAGCAAAAAAAAAAAAGAAAACAAAACGTTCGATAATAATTCTTCTCCTCTAATAAGTGGTTTTAATTTAAAAAATTGAATTCTCTTACATTTTCTAATGTCGACCAATAAGAGTAGTATTGGTTCATCTTCTGATAGGCCTATATGACGTATAATTACATTTAATGTCAATGCATGTGTACACTAAGTGATATCGATGAAAATAATAACGGATATATTCGAACTTCAGTGGAACGATTTTTCAAGAGGAAATGTATTGAATTTGTTCCAGTGTTGCATTGTTATGCACATATGCTTAGCTGCAGGAGTGAAAGAAAGAAAAAAAAGTCTATTTTCGATAATGAAGACGGGTCCTTTATTTTTTCATAGTGCATTGTTATTGTTCATGCACCCAAGTAACAAACAAAACTTAACAGTCATTGTCAAATATTACTTGGTGAAAGGAAGAGTAGAGGAGACACGGCACAGATAGAGAAAAAGCAGGGAGGGAGATCAGTTCATTCGGAATTGAATATTTCATAATTTGGTCATGGTCAAAAATTTATGTTCACCGGCTGTATCATAGAAGGTGCATGGTTTTAAACGGTCATTTTTTTTTTTGCTTTTCTGTTTTGTATCTAATTCAAAATCCTGTTTTTCGATTCTTATCTATTCTTCGTTTATATTTTAGACCCTTTCTCTCTAACTCTACTTTTTTCACGCTAGTGAATATCATAAAATTCTTATCACCACCCTTGATTAAAATTCTTTCGATAAGTCAAAAGCATGAACGAGAAATATTCATATCACCAATCTAGGTGTTGTTAGATGTTGCCTGCCAACTTGACATGGGAACTTATTCTTCGAGCCTATAATCTCAAGTTTCATTGCATTAGAAAATATTCAAATACATACATATATGCATACATACTCTTCGATAGAGAAACATGTACCCATGCATTCTCACACATATGTCATCGCATACATATGCTACATATGCGTACACACTTTTTCTCCCCTGTCATAACATTAAACATTAGACATTAGACCGGTTGACAAGTTCATAGTTTCGGATGGTGGATGAATAAATTCAAAAATATATTCAGTTTGAAATTTCTTAAAAGGAAAAATCTTGATTTTATCTACCAAATGGAGTTTCCAACGGTACATAAGAGGGAGTGTTAACTTCTGACCCTGACAGGGAATTACCCAATGTCACAATCAGCGCACAAAAAGTATAATCATTCGAGCAGATTCTATGAGACACAATGAATAAATTCACAGATATTTCTCTTTTCTACGTCTATCTGTCTCTCTTTTTGTCAGTCTGTCTCTCTTGATCATATATATGTATTTTAAATATTTTGATTAGGGTTTGGACGTTTGTTCAATTTTGATAAATTTAACACCATTCGAGAGAACCTTTGCAAATAACTTGAAAGATTTTAAAACAAGCATTTTTTTTCAAAACCCCTGAGCATTTATATCGATGATGCCCTCAGATCATTTCTGGCAGTCCAAATGTTTTATAAAATGCAGAGGTGGAACATTTTCACCTCCCCACCTCTTAAGTATAAAAGAGAATATCCAACCACTTTGTTGTTTGGCGGGGTATTTCTCTTGTCTTTAGCTTTCATACGATCAAAAGTACATGGGAATTTAGAGCATTTCAAGGGGTTGGTATTTTTAGTTCATTCGGGTTTGCCAACATTGAAATACTAGTTCTATAATCCACCATTGGTCGCCATTAGGTCCAGTTCATCTATATGTTACTGACAGTCTAAAAGATTTTTATTTCCTTCAGAAAGACGCTATGTTAGTTTTCACGGAGGCACGTCCTCTGAGAATTTTTTGTTGTTGATGTTTTTTGAAAGAAAAAATAAATCAAACAAGAAAATTAAAAACTTTTACGAACCCATATTTTCGAATCTCCACACGTAAATATGCACGACTATCTCTAGATATAGCGACGTCAGACGGTGAAATCATAAATCCCCCCAAAATATCATAATTAACAGTAAAAATTACTAAAGTAAACCAAACCACCGGATGTGATATAATGTGATATTCGAAATGATATAGTATAAATGGACATGGCTAAACAAATATTGAAAATATTCAAGCCAACTTTGATTTTATGTAATTATTCAGTGCAAAAATTAGATAAATTTGGAGGAAATCGGACATCTTGAATATTTATTGATATAATAATTTGGAACTGTTTAGCATATTTTGACGCGGTGAAAACCTCCAAGACAGCCAGGGTTTGGCACGAATTCTATGCTCATAATATGTACGCTATAAACTCATTCTTGGATATATTCCATTAGTTGAAGTGCCAAATTTCAATGATAGTCCAAAAAAATCATATTACTGGAAAAGCGCTTGTAAGCCAACGTCTGAGACGAACTGATTAAATTCTTGGCAATCGAATTCAATAATCGAAGCCAACGAATCAACGCTTTCTTGAGACATATATTTTTTGTGGATAATGTAGCGGAAGCGAAGATACTTGTTAACTTTTGTTGCATGAATGAAGCTACGATTCGTTTTCGTTGCATTGAAACCCTTAAAAGTGACCTAGACAGATTGATATGTTCAAGCTTAAATATCAAGCTTTCAAGAAATGACCAAGGTGCACATAAACAACTAAATAAGCGAAATAAATTATGTACACGTTTATATTCAGCAAAAGTTTGAAGGTCTACGTCTCGGTGAGAACTCATTAAAATGTTTGCTCTCAAAGTTTATTTTGAAAAAAAACAAAACAAAACAAAACAAAACGAAATAAACTCGAGCCCGGTTCAAATTATGAAATGATATCGTTTAGTGGTTATCCTTGCTCCCACTAAATCCTTGGCAGTTCATCAGTTTATTTATTTTGTCATCTATCCTCACCACTGATATTATGATGATCCAGAAAAAGACAACATGAATTAAGTAAGTTCATTGAAAAGGTGAAGTCACAAAAACAATTTTACTTCCCCCATAGAATTTTGAAATACTGATATTAGTAATTAATCAAAAAAAAGAATTAGTCAAATTTAGATCAACTAGTATATCAGATAAATTATCAGAACAGTTCGAGGAGTTACTCGTAGAAATGTACAGGAGACATCAGAAAAATAAATAAGTGCGTCGAACAAAAGTCTTTCTATACGGATAGATTTGGGAAAAAATCCTTTCCTTTATCAATTTTCCATACACACTAAATCACTTTAATTATCATATATCATAATGTTGAAAAGTAAGTTTGATTACACATTTTATTATAAAGATACTGATGATGATGATGATGATGATGATGATGATGATGCTGCTGCTGCTGATGATGATGATGATTGCGATGACGACAACAACATTGACAAATGATTGGTGACATTTTGCCTGTTAGAATTTGGAAACAAGAATAAACAAGACGGTTTTGAATTTCAAAATATGTAATGATCATTATAATAAAATATAACTGAAAATGTTCCACATCTTTTCCAGTCAGAATTTAAGTGTAAAACAAATTTGAAAAACGTTCATCGTGAGAAACAGAATAAAATTTGAACATCACACATCAAAGTTCCAATAACGTGTTGCAGTTTTCAGAATGATTTATAAAAAAGTTGACAACGTTAAATCTATTCAGGTCAAGGGAAATAAAATATATCTCAGATGTCACACATGATTGTTACGAAAATATTGTGTATGTTTGAATCTTTGGTAAACAATTACCAAAGATTTTAATGTGAATTCAAAACAGTTCGCCGAAATTATTATCCAAACTGTATGATTCATGACATTCTAGCCTTAACATCCTCTTTCTCACTTTCGTGGTGTGCAGCATCGTCAAGGCTCCCCTCCATTTTTGTCCAGGACATGTACTGAGCGATCATTATGGAAACTGCAAGTGTTGTTTTCACTGAAATACTCTGTCGCTTCTGGTTCATTTTACATATTGCTGCTATGCTTATTGAAAGGTATAAAAGTCCATGCTTCGCACATTCCGTAGCATAAGAAGAAAACAAGGAAGGATACCAACAAATACCTTATTGCAGATGTTCCTATTCCAGGTGATTACTATATAGACATCAAAGAATATCAATAGATTGTAAAGTATTCGGAGTTGAAGTTGGAACTACGGAAATTGTGACAAAAACAAATGGCTGCTACTGTAGTTGTCTTCAGGGTGCTTGGTTCCATCTTTCCTGAATTTAGCAAGTATATTGGGAAACTCAGCATTGAGCGTCATCAGCAAACGTTACATAAGTCTGCATTTCTTTGCAAGGCAAACATCTGAAGTCCTCTCCACGTAAAGCCAAAAACACCTCATCGAATATGCTTGAGTCTGTCCTGAGTGTCTCCCTGTATGCAAAAGATTATAAATAATAATAATAATAATAATAATAATAATAATAATAATAATAATAATAATAATAATAATAATAATAATAATAATAATTATAATATGCACGGATACTGAGGAAGGTGCTAGAGATATAAGTACTGCAACGAATCGTAACTCTGTCGATATGCGAAAGAGAGAGGAGACGTTAGCTGAAGACCTGAGGAGACTTATTGTCACTCAGCCTTCAGCGATAACCACTGGGCAACTGGTGTGAAACTGTAAATCGCAGTATTACTGCGACCTATGAGTACTCGGTGAGGAGGGCTGGAGGGAGACTTGAGGAGACTTGCTGTCACTCAAACACCAGCGGTTACCACCAGGCAACTGGTGTGAGATTCCAAATAATAATAATAATAATAATAATAATAATAATAATAATAATAATAATAATAATAATAATAATAATAATGATAATAATAATAAATTCATTTACAAGTATTATAACTAACTAATTTTAAATCATATATCGTTTCACTCCTAACTATATCAACATCCCCGTTTACAGCTATATAAGATAACAAAGTCCATCCCATTTGGCTCGAGTTGTACAGCTACATAACTTAAAGATAAAAACTAATCCAACCTAACCCCCAGACCCGCAAATTCACTCCTATGATAAGAAAAACCAAATGAACAACCACACCACCTAACCCTGCAACAAGCATCCCACCCAACTTGATTTCTCTTCAAACATCCCCATTAACTGAAACCCATACAAAATGTTTGGACACCCACCCAACCACTTAACCACACAGAAAAAAAGATGAATAGAAAAAAACCACCATCAAAGCGAAACGCTGTTGGTGTTTTGGGATATGAAGAAGAACTGTTCTTCGTCGATGGCAGTGAATGTACACACACACACACGCACGCACGCACGCACGCACGTATATATATATATATATATATATATATATATATATATATATATATATATATATATATATGTATATATATGTATATATATATATATATATATATATAAAAATTTGGATGCATGTTTTTATGTCCATGTGCATACCTTCAATGGGAGAGACGACAAAATTTTTTTTATGAAGGTGTGGTTCCTGATGCAAAAGGCCAAAAGTGCCTGATTGTTCAGGTTGGAATTGGAACGGACGCTATAAGTGTGCTCTTAGAAATTTTGATTTGCTGAAGGTATCATTAGCTCAGTTGGTGATACCAGAGCAAAGTATAGGTTTTTTCTTGCTGAACACTGGTAGGAGCCCCGTGCGATGCTCATTTCTTTATTTACATGAATGTATTCATTTATACGATCGTGATTTGCACCTTAGTTACAATGTATGTATATATATATATATATATATATATATATATATATATATATATATATATATATATATATATGTGTGTGTGTGTATGTGTGTGTGTGTGTGTGTGTGTACTTAGTTACTGCATGAATTTTTTTATATTTACATGTTATTGTGAAACTCCAATGATTGTATTCATGAATAAGTATGATTGGATAATGATGATGTATTTTTTTTCTCTTTAAAGAATTGTCTTGTTATACCGAAATATATCCCTTGATTTTTCAAGTCTATTATCAGCATCTTGATATGCTTTCCTATGCATGTTGATTTCTCATATATAATGTAAAATAGTACTCTTATTGTCTTGGTTTGCAACTTTTAAATATCATGGTATACGTTCAAAATTTAAATCTAAATTGGAATGATTTGAAATGTTGAAGTTTCTTAACTTTTGTGCAAACTAGTAAAAACTCAATTTTGCACTCTTCTTCAATGTAATGAGAGCTATTTGAAACTATTTCCATCAGTTGTATAAATACGTTTTGTCTCTTTCTCTTTTGGGTTCATCTCTTTGCAAAGAATAGCACTTAGCAAAACAAAATGAAGTGTGACTGAGTCATGAGTCAGTTTGGAGTAAGATCCAGTAAGATCTACTGGGAAGTTGGTGCCATCACGTTGTTTTACACATTCAAAATTAGAATTTTTAGAAAGTGTCGGTGAAAAGAAGATACTACATTCACTCGGAAAAAATATCTGACCGCCGTATGGGATTCGAGCATTATCGTATGTCAACGTAGAGCAAGGAAATATGGATATGATACGATGCAGTGTCTCCCTCCTGCAGTTGTGTCAGGGAATATAATCTGGCTTTGGACTATGTTGATATATACACTGGAATAAGGCACTGTGATGCTGAAAGTTAAATCAAAAAATTCAAGAATAAGTTAGAATTTAAAGTGAACATTCAAGTGTTTTCAAGTTCATTTCAAGATGGATGAATACGAGCATATATCATTATAAATAAGCTGACGAGCTATTGCATAAATGAAACACTATACAAAGAATATTCGTACAAAAATCAATAAGCACCGAAAAACCATCAATAAGCTTTTAAAACTATAATTTTATGAATTTTGCTGGAATTTTTTGAAAATAAAAATTCCATTCATAATCACTTACCCAGCATCTTACCCATCTGTCTATACCACACAATATCTTCAATAGTGGTTTGTATCGACAGACATTATCTCCGGATATTCATAACAATTTCTAATGAAATTGAGTGGAAGGTGAGTAATTGGCTAAAAAAGATATAATCTAATCCGAAAACAGACACTTATCTCCTCCATGACTGAGCAATCTGTCCCCGCTACAAAACTGCTCCAAAGGTTATATGATATCAACGTGATATCACTAGATGTTTCATTATGAATTTCAATGAAATTATGCAGAAGGTAAACAAAAAACTGAATTTAGAGCAAATACAGGCAAATATTTCTTCCATACGTCCCTGCCAAGTGTCAGAATCTACCCACAATATATCTACGAAAATTCACTGTCTGTCCTCATGATATCTCGAAAAGTTTTCAAGTAAAGTGAAAAATAGCTCCATTTAGGATAAAGATATGATCAGAATAGATTCCATTAATGACAACACTAGCGTTTTTCACAAGAAAACATCTAAAATAGAGTAAAAAAGGCATCTAGAAACATCTAGGTTCTCAAGAATCAAGATGTTTCTAGATGCCTTTCAATTATTATCAAATCTCTCTGAATGGGGGCCCGAGAAGGTTAAATTAGAGTAGTTTCTCATAAAGTCTAATCGAGTAATGAATGGTTATTTTCAAGGTTGTAGACAAAACAGTATGACCAAGTCTACTGGAAAAAACAAACACAGACGCATGAACAAACACACTTGCACATTATATGAAAAAACGGACAAAACCATCTTTACTGGCTACAACTGTCCAAAGTATGCACCTGGTGCTTTTATTTTGGATGAGCGTGTTCAGTTATGACGAGATAGTCATGCGTATAATATAGGAATTTTGATTCATAACCCTATACACAAAGATCTCTTACATTTGCACATAAGTATATTTCTGACAAAACATTATTCACGAGTATAACCCGAAACAACATTTTATAACTAACAATACCGACTTATCTATAAGTAATACATGCACCTGTTTTTGTCCCCGAATAGATTTGTTTGTTGCATGAACTAATTTCTTCAATTTTTGAAGTTCACTAATTCATCGATGTTCGTTGTTTATCTCTTTAATCTAAATAACGTTGTTCAAAAGGAATCATTTGTTACATGGACGTTGAAGTAAAGTTTATCAGCGATTAAATGACAGCAAATAGATTCTGCAAACGTTTGGTCGCTTTCATACTCCATCATCCACCATTTGTGTTGAGTCATGTCCTGTTTTGAGCTCATCTCTTGCAACTATCTCCTGGTGACCTGTTTTCTCACATCACGGTTGTTTTCCTAGACTGGTCGCCCTGGAAGGCTAGATAATTTATATACATAACTTAAGATATATCCCGTTACTGTTGTAATATACGAGTACATACGTGTTTGCATGCCTGCCAAAAGAAGAGAAACTATTATTTTTGGCAGGGAAGAGTCGTGAGGGTCGCTCAGTTAATCAAAGACCCCCTTATTTGGAGTTCTTAAACGATGAACCAGTCAGCAGAAAAGTTATATTAGCCCCTTTTCTCATCGGTTTATTCTTCAAACAAAGGGGCCATAATTACTAGGCGGAAGAAGGAAATGGTTTTGGTGGTAGCAGTCGATTTGAGATAGTGACTGGAGACACAAATATCTTTCCAAGCCAGCAGCGAGCTGGTAGGGATTGGGTAGTAGTAAATAGAGTAGCTGACAGGTTTATGTCCTCCGATTCGTGACTAGGAATTTATATGGAGAAAAATCCCGAAATACTTTCCCACTTCTATCAAATTTTAACCCTCCACTCCTCTCTCCAAATCTTTGTTCCGCTTTTATGTAAGTTCTTTATGAGTTTGTTTCTCGGAAACTACTCGTGTAACTCCCTGACAGCTACGAAGATCGCAATGGCTTTTCCCCTATATCTTTGTGCCTCGTGCAAGTACGTTTTCTTGATATTGGTTATACTAAAGTAGTTTATCCGTTGACGTTGGAGAATACATTGATCCGGTCACTCCTGAAGATTAGCACGATGTGAACGAGAATACATAGGTTCAGATTTTGATATTTGCTCGCCAAAATCATCCTACCTGCCGTTAACAGTCAGGTCATTTGCACCTCTCGTTCAAAGTATGCAAATTTAATTAAATACTTACTGTTTCCGAATGTTGAATTATATTTAGGATCGGGATTCAACTTGTTAATATGAATCTTATGTTTGAATTGAAGAAAGCTGATCGCAGAAAGGGAAAAAGGAGGAAAAGGAGATGAAACGATTGCTGTGGTATTGACCTGACCATTTGAAAATAAGGTCACAAGATCAAGAGTTAATATAGGTCACTGTCGCAGACAAATTTGGAAGTATTACACCTTCATTCTGATTAACTAGGATTCAAAACAGATGAGCAGATAGATCAAACAGGATAACGTTGGAATAAAAGGTCTTTAACTTGTAAAAGATCACTGTTTCTTTTGCAGTGTTAGAAAACGGGTCAGTTTTGGGACTGGGCAAGTCATAAAGACAGATTTCATCATGGTAGTGACTTATGATCTACTAAGTGGAAGGAATGGTCACTTCGAGCAATACATTTTCCCTCAGGTACTTCAGTTCTTTGTATTTCCACCGCTAAAGATAACAAAGGTACAAGTAGTTTACTAGTGTTAGTAGTAGAGTGTTTACCAAAGGGGGAAACCAAGGCGAACTTAACTTTCTGTCAAGAATCATGCATCTGCATTCATCGTCGTTCTTTAAAGACTTTTCAGAACCACTCAAAAAATACGATGAATAGATCTTATTAGGATTTTGTATGTCAGAGACGAGGGTATTAATAGTGACATTTCAATGATGGATTATCTGTAAGGAATGAAGCGATGTAAATAAAGTATTCATATCTGAGTGTTGCCCCCTTAGAGCAAAAAATAATCTTCTATGCGGAAACTTGATGTTACAACAAAAAAAAAATGGTATTCCTTCCCGTATACTCATCTATGTTGATCGATATGTGCAGCATTCTGATCCATCGAGTTATTACCTTCTCCCTAACCTGCAAAATCTCTCGTGTCTCGACCCTCAACCCTAGAAAAATATTTTATGACTTTTAACAGATAGCACATGCAACAATGAAAGAATTATGCTGGGCCTCACATGGAAATACCACAGGACAGCCCAGTACATCAAAGAGATGACAAGAGCCAGGGACATCATAGAATCCATTAAAAAAGCTCAAATGGCAGTTGGCCGGCTATGTTGCAAGAATGACAGACACCCGATAGACATCACGACTCACGACATGGATCCCCAAGATCACATACGCAATCGAAGCCGGCAGAATATTAAACAGAGGGACAAGCTACATAAATTCAGAAAGTACTATCTCCGCAACGCCCATGATAGAGAGTTGTGGCAATTCCTGCGGAAGGTCTATGTCCAACAAGGGACGTTGGAAGACTGATGATAATGATGAACTAAATACCTTACTGAAAAGGTACAGAATTCATGGAATTCAAAAATTCAATTGAAAATAGTTTTTACAAGTTAACTTTTTCGTTTTATATTTCTAATTGAAAATGTACGAGTGGGAAAATCTTCATTCTTTAATATATTGTGAAAACATGATACCAACTTGAGAAGTTTTACTCACTCTAAGATAATTTCGAGTATTGAAAAAAAACAACACTAATGCAGTTTCCTTTTCATCATTCTTCAAACAGTTTGCCTTTTAAATTTTTCATCGATTTGTTCTTTCAGCCCACTTATATTCTCCCTGAGAAACAATGCATTCGTCGATGGAAGTTGCCAGAAGGTTGGAAACCTTTACTGCACCTGGTATGGCATCATTATCGTGTTCCTGATGCAAAAAGAGATAATGGATATTTTATTGATTCAGGGAGAGTTATTCTCGTTAACCTTAAAATTGAGAAAAAAGATGCAGGTGGCAAGCTTTTCCTGCTCCCTATTATCCTTTGCAAAATACTCTTTCATTTTGAGAGTGTGCAAGACTAAAATGGGAAATATGCGAGGTTTACTATTGTTCATATTTTGATCAAAGCCAGGAACTCAAGGCTCAATTGCGTAGTAAATTGCAGAGGGAACTTGCTGATACATTTTTTTTTGTAAATTGAGCCTCTAATTCTCTCTCTCATTCTCTATGTCTATACATACATACATACATACATACATACATATACATACGTATATATTTGTATATATATATACATATATATATATATATATATATATATATACATTTATATATATGTACACACACACATATATATGTATAAACACACACACATATATATATATACACTCATATATGTATACACACACACATATATATATACACACACCTATATATATATATACACACCTATATATATATATATACGTGCACACACACACGCACACACACACACAATATATATATATATATATATATATATATATATATATATATATATACATATACACACAGTAGTAGAGATACTCGGTTTGGCTCAGTTTTTTAATACTTCTTTAAATAAATGCAATTATGTGAGTCAACTAATCAATTGTTTCAATTAATTTGCTTACGAAACGTTGGATGGGATTCATACCAATAAATACTTGCATAACTCCGAATTCTACTTCAGTTTAGCATCGTATCCATGTTTGACTAAAAATAAAACCCCATACAAAAGTATTGCTACACTCTACCATGCATTGACCCTCTGAACATCTCCCTCTGTCTTTCATCCGTCTCTCCAAAGCAAAAGACTAAATGCTCTAGCAGCCCCCCAAAAGTCGGCTAGTTTTCAAGTTTCCTTTTCGGGAAGCGTACAGATCTCTGTCAGTTTTTTTTCTGCTAAAACTCTCACCCTCTTTTTCTTTCGCTTGAGCTAATCAGACTAAATAGGGTCTTTAAGGAGGACACACTAACTCTCTTTGTGCTTATATCTATTATCCCTTTATTTCTTGTCACTATCATCCTCTTGAGAAACAATATAACACTCAAAGCATGAAGCAGCACAGCTTTACTTTTATAAATGCCTGCGAAAACAAACCGAACAAGACAGATATATGATGTAAAATTAATTGTTGTTTCTTGAAAATTCTAAAATTTATGGGAAAAGTTTCTGATGTCTGTGCTCCCTTGTGCAATATGTTTTTTTCTACCCGGCTCTAAAAAGGAAAAAAAATTATAAAGAGGAGAGAATAATTTCTTTCAAGTTATTTTTTAATATTTTTTATGGAAGAAATAATTGCTAATGATTTAAACCAGAAAATTTTTATCTGCAAAAAAAAAATTATAGTTTTTCGAATGCTTTTTCTTGTAAAGAAATATATCTTTATTTGAAGAAAAATATTTGGGAAAATATCGGTTTTTTTTTTTGCTGAAAAATAGTTTTTGTCAGTATCCTTTTCTGACATTGAATTTATACACTGTTCTAATCTAAATCACAGGGAGAATTTGTTGTTGTTTTTTTTCATTTTTGGAAAAAAAACCTATTTAAAATGAAATGCTACGATAATTCTTTATTCTTTAGAATCGCCACATACAACGCAACATAAACTAGATATTCAATATAAAACATAATATTAAGGAGATTGATGTAAGAAATCACGAGAAAATTGCAAAGAGGAAAAAATAGGCTATGTTGTATGGGATAAAATTATTTAAGAGGTACTCCCTACAGACACGAATCAACGACGATAATACTAGATGAAGAGATCTTTTTACACAGTTTAAATGAATGAATTGGACAGTAAATCTTCGTGACTTTTTCTTTTTTTTTTTTTCAAGATAAAAGAGAATCGTGCTTTAGATAAAGGGAATATGAGAAAAAGACTTTTTTTCTGTCAAAGATCGAAAATACCCGTAAATCAACCGGGCAAATATAATCTTTTAACTATTCCTCTTTCAGCCAAGCCAGGATTGTTTTTGAATCGTTCCGCTTTGTAATATTCCGTAATGAATACATTTTGTCTTACCAACAACTAAGTTTGCTCATTGTTTAGAAAAGGAAAGCATACCTAAAAAAAATTCTATGCCGAGAGAATAGTTACGGAACCAGTTTCTCTGAAACAAATGAGGGAATTCATGTCTTTGGAGAAATTATCTTCTGTTTATATGATAGAACGATACATTGAAATATTATCATTTTGTTCGAAATGATTTGATAAAAAATATCATTTACTTACTAAATAAAATGAATAGGATAAAAATCTTGGGCGCCTCCATTTATTTTGTAGGCAGTGTCGGGTCAACTCTTATCTGAACCAGAAGTTGGAATGAGTGAAGCCCTTGAGGTTAAAAGTCAAATTATCATGTAAAACGTTGAAAAAACTTTTATGATTTGTGTTTTTAGCTGCAAAACTTCGTATGTGGCCTACGAAGAGGAACAGACTGACGGGAAGACCAACCATGAATTGTTGATTTTAGTTCTAATCCAATATCAATCACCGGTGCCGATGTGGAACATGCCACAATTAATGAAGGAGATAATAAATTCTATTATGAATTGGTTTCACAGTATGGAAAATACCAATTCTGAGATCGAAATGTTTTACTGAATTCAGAGTTTGCAAAATTGAAACTTTAATTAAGATAAAGTCTTTATATTTATAAAAAAACGAATACAAAACAAAAAGAAGAAAAAAGATAACAAGACTGCCAGTTAACAGCCAAGGATATTATTTTAAATGATTTCATTCATTACAATAATCAATCCAAATCATTCATTTATTTTTCCATCCTTCTTCATTTTGATTCAAAAGTTTAAATACATTTCATGTTATCGTTATTGTTGTTTTATTGATCTAGAGTCAGACCTTAGTTTACATTTTAATTAAAGAAATAAACAAAACATGTTTAATCTAGGTGTTAATCTATTATTCCGATTTTATAACAGGTTTTTCAATTCTAAATAATTACGAAAAGGCCTTAATTAATGAAAGAGAAAACCATTTCGAATCAATTAAAAAAGAATATTTCACAATAATTGATTACTTTACTCAATCTAGTAACAAAAATTTCACATGGACATAAAAGATTGTATTTCTAAAGTTTAATCAAATAATTCATTACGTTCTGTCGTCTTTTGTTTCAGATATAATACTTTTTTCACAGTTTTTTCTCTCCAAGTAAGTCCCATTACTGAAAAATGATTCGCTTTTATGACTCCCAGTTGGCTTAGAGTTAAACTTTGATCAATTGTTTTCTTTATGTCAGTTCATAAGAAGAACTGATACATTACTGGATCTGAGCAAAAATGTAATCAATCCTCCTCCTGCCCGTAGTTTACCATTTTAAGAAGTATCATTGGGATTCAGTGAGGAGTTTTACAGTTAGTGTATGCAAAAAGGTGTAGATGCATGGATGTTTGAAATAAAAAAGATGTGTTACTCGATCATAAAAACAGTTTCGAATCTGCGAAAACTTTGCCCAAGTATTCCTTCCCCAATAGCTAATTTCTGCAGAATTTCATCTGAATTTATTTGAAACTGTATGTGATATTACGTGATCATAAAACTGTGACATCGGGAGGAGGGGGCAGAATTTCCGAATCAGTCCCACAATCTAATTACTATAGTCAATTATACAGCCTACCTAAAACTGGAATATATTTGAAAAGTTTCGGAGATACTGTGGATTTATGATGCAGAAGGAGATTCCAGGAGTCGTCTCCCAATTTGATCCCTCATTTCGTACTTTATCTTTTTTTCAACGTGAATCCAATGAAAGGGAAGTTTTTGAGATTTTGATCATTTTGTCTCTATATAACTACGATGTGGTATAGTAAATATACAATAAATTTTTTGTTGCCCAGTGCTTACTATTCAATGGAATGTCATCAAGATATTTAGATAACTTTCAGAAACATTGTGTAAATCTAGCAAAGAACAGAGAGATTAACAGACACAACTGAATAAGTATAACTCTCTTGAATTCGTTCACAAGTATCAAAAGCCATCAAATTTTGTTGCATACAAAATATTTATATCTGCTGAATCAATGATGATAACATGTGCCTAGATTATATACACACACGCACACACACACACACACACACACACACACACACACACACACACACATATATATATATATATATATATATATATACATTTTATATCAATTAAGTTTCCGTCTGTTAAATATTCAGAAGAATTTACTCTGTAGGAAACTCAAAATGCGTAGTATTTTTATGTATTTTTCTCGTAATTAATTTTACGTAAGTTTTTTTTATATGAATGCATATACATCTGTAAATTTGATTTTTTTTCAAAGCTGCTCTGGCGCTCTTTGGTTTTTGAGTCTGCATATATTGTTGAATATTAGAAAGTAGTCTGAACATCAAATTGAAGGAAATCTATTTTTTCAAAGCACTTATCGTTGCACCTGGTGTTTTTATATGTGAAATTAGTAAAAAATCAATTAAAAAAGACAAAGTATATTACACGACCTGATACATGAAAACTTAAGTGAAAATCATTTTCAAAAAATTCATAGAAAAATATGTTTAAAGAATGAAATCTAAACGATGGTGTAATAAAAAAGTTAGGTTTTGATTGATCAAAAACGATTTCTGTATCCTGGATTTACTCTTCACCTTAATCCACCCGTTCCCATTAATGCTTATCAATCACATGGTTATCAATAGAAACAAAACAATATGGAAATGTTATGACCGTCTTCATCAGATTAGCCATTTAGAGTATTAGTGGTAGTATGTATGTTTACACATTAGCAAGGCGTGAGAGATTGCTGAATAGTTCGAGAGAGGGATAAAGAGGAAAGGACATAGAGAAGGACAGCAAGAGAGTCTATATGAGAACCATTGATATACTATACATCTTCAATTCTCTAAAAAATTCATAAAAAACGTAAGGAAAGTAGCCAAACAGTATACACAGTTTGCATATGCATAAAATATGATGCAGATATCAATATGCATGTGAAAAAAAAATCTGAAACAACGATCCAAATAACAATGAATGTACTTTTTGAGACAAGAATGATATGAAATGAATGATACGACTGAAGCTCTCATTGAGAGAAAAATCTGCGAATTTATTTTTTCTTCCAGAAACAAAAACGTCCACGCATGATTTAGTGGAGGAATATTTATCTGAATAATTTACGATGCCTGCTTCAATCAACTGATTCATTTCTTCCACCAGCGCGACACAAAACCGAAAAGACTCTTGGCAAAGTAAATAGAGATTTACTTTGGTTTTAGCAGGAATTGAATCATATGAAAAGAAGCCTTCAAAACTTTTAGATGAGTAAAGCAGAGAGAAAGAGAGAGAGAGAGAGAGAGAGAGAGAGAGAGAGAGAAAGAGAAAGAAGGGGGCAGAGAGATAAAGATAGAGGGAGAAGATAAAACAAAAGGCAAGATGGTAATAATGCAGTTTTGTGTGATAACTAGCATTTCATTCGATTAGATTTACTCGTTTGTTGTATCAGATTCAATAAATCATCTCTCAAATCAGTCAATGCATCAAATTCGTACGTTTATGAAAATGATTTCGATTTTCTCAACTGATATAAGGAATGTAATAAAATTTCAACGGACAATATCGATATCTATATCCGGGAAATGTACTTCAATTTTCATTTGGGTTTTAAAAATCAAAAGAACACAACTTTATAACTATTGAACAAAACCATTTAAAATTCGGAAGAGGATTTTTTTTCAGTGCTTCCAACTATCAAAAGCCGGTGGAGCTCTTAAGCAAGTGACCCACATCAACAGTGGACAATCCACCAGAACCTCTATAACACGTCATGGGCCAGCGTGGCTGGGCATGGCCCATCACTCCCCAAAGTTCGCACACCAAAGATTTTATCGGCCGTTCCTGCTGCGTCCTCGATTCCAAAAGGCCCAGCCACATCACTTGCCTTGGTGGGGGTGATGTGCTCCATAGGTAACTACCCAAACACCACACCAAGAGAGAGTCCTTTCCTGCTGCGTCATCGGCCCCAAAAGACTCAGCTGCAACTCTTACTTCGGGTGGGGATGATGTGCTCTGAAAGCAACAATCTAAATCCTTCACCAAGAAAACACCTGTTCCTACTAAGTCACCGGTTCAACAACGACCATTTAAACACAGCCCTAAGACTGTCAATAGAAGTACAACTCTATACATAGGCAGGCACCTACAACGTCAGAACACTGTCAACTGACATGCACCTAACCAGTCTAGAAAGTGAAATCAAAAATGTCAAATGAGACATCATAGGCATTAGCGAGATAAGAAGACCTGGAGAAGAACTAATCGAACTGAGGAGCAGAAATCTTCTCTACAGATATGGAAAAGAAAAAGTAAAACAAAGTGGAGTTGGCTTCCTCATCAATAAGGATGTCAAAGACAATGTAAATGGCTTTAAAGCCGTCTCTGACCGAGTAGCTAGCGTCACGATACAACTTTCAAAACGATACAACTCAATATACTTCAAGTCTGCGCTCCCACTTCGCAATTAACCAAACAGGGTAAAGACAACTTCTATGATTTGAACTCCCTACTCCAACACACCAAAAACTTTCAATGTTATCATGGGAGACTTCAATGCACAGGTAGGACAAGGAAATAAAGATTGCGTCGGCAAATTCGTATACAATGTATCGAACGAGAGAGGAGAAGATCTTGTAAACTTTGCAATGGCTAATAGATTCAAATCATGAGCACTTTCTTCAAAAAGAGACCCAATAGGAAATGGACTTGAAAGAGCCCATATCACGAAAGAAAGAATGAAATAGACTACATCCTAACGGATAAAAACGATATCATCAAGGACATCTAAATCCCGAATCAAGTCAATGTTGGCAGCGACGAGAGAATAGTACGATGTAAAATACAAGTGAACACCAACAAAGACCGCAGGAAAATATTCCACACAATGCAGTCTCTAAACAAGCCAAAAGAGCACGCTCGATCTTTCAAACTCGAACTGAAAAACCGATTCAAAATCGTTACTGAACAAGACGACACCAACATCAACAAACTAAGCAACAAAATGACAGCGTTAATGATTGAAGTTGCCACCACATTCAAACAGAGGAGCGAACAACCCATTAGAAAAATATCAGATGAAACTAGAAATCTCATGGAAAAATGCAGAAACCTCAAGCCACTGACTTCAAAAAGGCGTTTGACTCAGGAGTAACCCCTAGGGTCATGGAGGCCCTCCGTCGACAAGGTGTAGATCCAGTATATGTTGGTTGAAATGCTGAAATATATATACAATCACAGCAGCTCCTTTATCAGGTTACATAAATACTCGGACCCCTTCAGCTCCAGAAAGACGTGGGACAAGGTAATACCAGCTCACCTAAACTCTTCACAGCCTGCCTTGAGATGATCTTCAGAAGACTAGACTGGGAGAATAAAGGAATCAAAATAGACGGTGAGTATCTGAGCAACCTCAGATTTGCAGATGACATTGCTCTTTTTGCAGAGAACCTACACGACCTCCAACTTATGATAGATGGACTAAATGAAGAGAGTAAGAAAGTCGGCCTATACATGAACTTCAACGAGACGAAGATCATGTGCAGCAACCACAGCGGAGATAAAAACACTAATATCAAAATCGAGGATATAGAACTGGAGAAAGTAGACCACTACATCTACCTAGGACAATGAATCTCCATGAGACCCTCAAAAGAAGAAGAAATGAAGCCAAGAATCACACTAGGATGGCAAGCTTTTTGCAGAGCTAACTCAATCTTCAAAAGAAGATCCCAGTAATCCTAAAGAGAAGGGTGCATAACCAATGCATCCTCCCAATAGTCACTTATGGAGCTGAAACATGGAATCTAACCAAGAGACGAACCCGCAAATTGAGAACTATGCATCGTGCACATGAAAGAATTATGCTGGGCCTTACATGGAGAAACCACAAGACAGCACAGTACATCCGAGAAAAAGACAAGAGTCAGGGACATCATAGAATCCATTAAAAATATCAAATGGGGATGGGCTAGCCATTTTGCAACAATGGCGGTCAATCGATGGACATCACGACTCACGACATGGATCCCCCGAGATCACATGCGCAACTGAGGCCGGCAGAATATTAGATAGAGAAACGAGCTAGACAAGTTCAGGAAGTACTGGCTCCATGACGCCCATGATAGAGAAGTGTGGCAAATCCTGGGGAAAGTGTATGTCCAACGACAGACGTTGAAAGATTGATGATGGTGATGATATTTCAAATCTTCCATTTTTATGTGTGCCTTTCAGAAAGTCTTATCTATTCCACCGCCCAAAATAAAGCTGAAGTATTTACATACAATCTAAAGGCACACATGTGACGCCATTGAGTGATTTGAAAGAAGATGATGCACCCTGCCAATGCAAGCTGAAAGTTAGGAATGTAGAGAATCAGAATCTTTATTTTCATTGGCTGAATGTTGATTTCATGCATGAGAGGAGGTTCTCTTCTTTTTTCTTTTAAGTGAAAAAAAGAAAAGCAAGGAATACTTTATCGTAGAATAATCAGAGTAAAAAATTATGCATGTCTAAATGATATCCATTTTTTGAGCGAATGGCATTTACTTCCTCTGGTTTTTATTGTAGCCGTTTTTTTTTACAGTAACCCAGTTATAAAATGCACATTCATATCTGGTAGGCTCTCACTGCTCAGTAGAGTCCTCTGTAGACATTACAGCGAATATAAGAAAAAAACAATAGGAACAAAACATTTGAGATCAGAATTATTCTCTTGTCTATTGAATGCTCTTGAGAGGCTTATTGGCTTATTCTTTGGAAGTACTCCGTCGGAATAGAGTTTGAACAGTTATTAACACCCTATATGCATACAAGCTAGCTTAATTTCAAATTGGAATTCCCTTGGACATTTAAATCCATTTAACTAGATCTATGCATTAGAAGTATTTTAAATTATTTTATTGATGCTGGAGCATAGAT
Organism: Thysanoteuthis rhombus; assembly: GCA_963457665.1. Taxonomy (NCBI): domain Eukaryota; kingdom Metazoa; phylum Mollusca; class Cephalopoda; order Oegopsida; family Thysanoteuthidae; genus Thysanoteuthis; species Thysanoteuthis major. Next base: position 29,722,093 of record OY735200.1, read on the forward strand.
AGTTCATTTGATTTTTAACGTTTTCATAGTTCCCACGAACGAAAGCTGCAGTAATGAAAAATAAAGTCCCACCTCTATAGTCTACATTTTTGTTATTTCCCCTAGCAGGGTTAAGATGATAAATCAGATATCTGATCTCTTTCAGCTTCTCCTTATTGAACGGTTGCGTATACAGTCTGACACAACTCCGCCCTTCACGATAACTAGATCTCGTCTTTATGACTAGGCACGATGATTTGATCAAATTTCCAAGACCTGAAAAAATTTACTTCTTTTTGTCCCTTTGGATGTTTTCTCCAATTATCGTGGTTGCCATTCATGTTTACTGTTGGATGCAAGTTGTTTGTTCAATTTTCAATCACTCCTCCCCCCCTTCAAGGTCATATTTATTTTTACAATCCTTATATTCAATTATAAACAGATTCATATTGATCAGCATCAACAAAAGTGATCCTATTGATCTAAGATTTGGGTTTTTCAATAAAAGAAAAACAATTCTCACAAAGACTATGTAAGTAGCAACCGGTTCTTCACTGTGAGGTTCATTTTGTGTATTGTTAGTCTCATTGCAAATCCTTTGAGTTTCAACTGCGAGAATTTGCTTCACTTCTAACTTCGAATGTTGACGAAAGTTTGATATATTTCAAGCAAACATTCATCAAACTTACACTTATGTTAATTACAAAACTCTCAACACATCCCATTTCGCCACTTATCCTGACTCCCTTTCAAAGCACAATGAAGTTTCGAAACCAGTATATTCGCTCGAAGTCTGGCCAAGATCATTCGAAATTGTCGGAAATTAGATTTTTGATCGCTCCAATTATCTAACAAGTTGCAAGAGTGTCTATTAATAATTATTTAAGAGACAGGATTCAACCATTTGGCACTTTCAGTCGTTGATACCCGTGAGATGAACAGCAGACATTTCCTTCATACTTAATCGAATAGTTATCGTGTTCTTTTGGAGCAAATCACTCGTAAAATGAACCCCCGCGCTAATGTCCCTCAAGATAGACATAAATTGAATCTGATTGGTCTGTTAACGAAAATGGCCTACTGATTATAAGGTTGATATATTTAAAGACTTCATGTTTGTACCATGATTGGTAATAACTTGTTGCCAATACAAGTCAGGGAATAAAAGATAAAAAAGAACCCTGGGGTGTGTTTTAAGATCTGATACAAAAATGGGTCAGTCATAATGTTGAAATAATTTGAAAGGTTTTGTAAAAAATTATTTTGATTCTATGCTCAGATAATTGAGTAATAAATCAATAAAATGTACGTAAACAGGTTTTTATACCTATCTGTATCTCATATCACTATCATGGAATGATTATAAAAAGTAACATCTACTGTTGGAATGAATGGAAAGAAAGTTGATTTAATGTCTTAGTGATTGGGGTTTAATACAAATATAAATGAAAAAAAAATCAAGATTCATAGCAATTTGTGACCAACTGCTTAACAAATAAACTTTAATTGTATTAGGCCGGACAGAAATTATTCCTATAGGTTTGACCTGGATGGTTTCAACTTCCTACGAAATCAATCCCTCAAAATGCTAATATAACTTGGAGTTACTTTTAAAAAAAGACATCCTTGGAATGCTGCAGTTAAATCTCAAAAAATTATCAGGTTTATTTAATCGTTATTTAAACATTTTGAAAAACGTGTACAAGTAGCTATAGTCGGTACAATCCTATTGGGCAAGTTGGTTCTTTTGCTAGGAAGTAAAAAGTGTGATCGACATACCTAGAATTAGAATTATAAAATAGTAAACCAGAGAGACGAATATTTTTGAGTAACGAGTAAGATCCTAGGATGACTACCTGGTTGAACAAATTGAATCATATAAGAATTGGCCTCAATGATACTTTGTGATGAAAGATGGAGAAAAGAACAATGAGGAAGAAAAACGACAGCGATAGCTTTTTAGAAATTTGCTTCGTTGATTTGCTGGCTTTTCGTTTTCTGTCTGCCTCAATTGTATACAATTATAGCATACGAGATAGCCGAGCTTAAAATCTAAGAACCAGCCTCCAACATTTTTCAATATCTTATCTCCCCTTTGAAAACTAGGATGCCTTGAATTTTGTCTATATGCAGTGCTCAAGTAAAAGACAAAAAATGGCGGAGATATTACAATCAAAGACTTTGTAAAAAAAAATTACTACGACTAAAACAAATGAGTAATGTCTTTACCGCCACAAAAAAATTAATGAACTGTTTTTTTAAAAAGTGGCAACTTGCAGAACCAGTCGAATGGAAAAGATTCGATGTTTGAAACGATTAAATAAGAGTACAATATGTCAATTTAAATTTGCTTAATGTTTCTTTTTGTGTTTTTCATTTTTTTCAATCCTGATCCGTCATTTCGATGAGAAAAAAAACAACTGCAGTTTAAAAAAAATCATTGAATCCAATCAGTACAGAAGAGAACGTTAGTTTTTTTTATTTGTGGAATAAAGGGATAATCCTCCATCGAGTTCTGAAACTGAACTGATGACATTTCTAAACGATCATTTGAATATTCAATCGCGCCTTCTTTAGAAAAAAATTGTAAAATGAAGGAGATCATCTACAACAATACCCAGACGTATTCTTGAAACAAAGAATGAGATGTAACAAATTATTTCCAGTATATACAACACTAAACATAAACTTACAATGTCAATATAGATCCTGCTTTACCAGCAGCTGCATTGGGGTCACAAGCTCAGCATCTCAAAACAAAGGGCAAAGAGGAATAGACAAGATATAGAAATGATGAATACCTATGTGGATAGAGGGGCAGAGGGAGAGTCGCTTCTTACATGCCTAAAAACCAGTGAACAAAATCATATCGAGACAGGTGTTGCTTAAATGGAAGAAGAAAAAAGTCATTTCCTACCATCCAAGGTTCCAAATAGATTCCAAGGGCACTTTCCCCAATTGTAAAGTCACTGAGCGATTTTCCTTATTTGCTTCTTCCACAAGATTTTTTCTCAGTCTCTTCCTCCCTGGCTGCACGAGTCAGCCGGGTAAAAACACGAACCTTACTTTCCAAAAATATACTGCAAAACTTCTTACGAAGCCGAAACAGACCAATCACAGTAATTAAATAACATTTGAATATTAATTCGCTGAATAAAATCCTAAGATCAGGAACTATTGGATATTGAAAAAGATGATACAGTCAGGTTTTTCCAGAGAAAAATATGAATAACTTTGAAGCGGTTAGATCAGTGCTTGATCTAACCTGACCTCAGATAAAGACATTGGATTTTTCGTGTGATATTTACAATACACACACATACATCCACAAATAAATCTGTGAAAGGCAATATAAACACACGCAAACAAATACGTATGTATCCCAAGAGAAACCATCATAGTCAACCTGCATTTTAGCCTGCTGCAGGGGCAACCGGACGTAAAATTCATTGGATAGATATAATATCTTCATAAACCCCTTTTTTTCCTTTTTCTCCCAACACAAACGCGTGTGCATACATATGAACGGAAAGAGGAGACCAATAACTTTGTCTATCATTCTGTTTAAATCGTGATGCTTCAAAAAAACGATTGGACTACTTTCCTTATCCATCTATTAATCAGGAGCAGCCTTTCAGATATTTACTATACGTAACTTTTTCTACCACGACTTTCTGATAGACGAATATATATTTTAGATCAAAGTCACTACACCAGCAAATATTCTGCATGACCAGTTCCTGAATGTTGCTCTACAGTTGGAATCCTACTCATTTAAAGAATAAAAAATAAGAGTTCAGAGATAACTGATCATAGAACTAATTCCAAGAATCAAAATATTCTTTTGGGTGGATCTGTTCTACCTGAACACAAGTTCTATCTATCAATAAATCATTGCTGAATGATGTAGAATCATTATCTGGGGATTAATCTTTTGCCTGTATTATGATTTGTCCATGTGCATTAGATATATTTGACCTGAGTTCATTGAATCAAGGCATTTGATACCCGTAGGATATTTTAGCGAACAATCGAAATAAAAAAGATTATTTTTTGTTCGGCACCGTGTTATATACATTATTCTTATTATCACATGAGCTGGAAGCATCACACATTTGGAAACAAAATATGCATATCTTGTAATGTAATTGGGATGATCTCATCCATGATATGATATCTGATCACAATGGTGAAATAGACAAAGCAAAATGATGAATAATGATAATCAAGCATGAACCAGGCGCTTGCCACTTCCAATCTTATAACAGAATTTTTCAAATATTTTCAATTTTTTGTTATTTTGTTACTGACAAAACGTTCTAGATTGAACAAAGCTTTGACATTTGTACCCTGGCATTTTGATATTGATCATTGTAACACTTCAGTTACCGATAGCCCTTAAAAACCAACGCTAACTCCTTTCCAGCATTGTGCATTCCTTGTTATGTTATCTGTATCGTCAGAGTGAGGTAAGATTCTCATGAAAAAATATTAAAGTGATCTTTCTCGATTTTCTTTTTCCATTATACGTCAACTAACGAAGTTTTTCCCATTTTTCTTATAACCTAATTTCTTCTATTGTTTCAAACTTTGTTTCCTTCTATTTTGTTTCATGACCTTATGCGTGTACCAACAATTGGTATGATAATCTTTTTGGAATCTTATCTCTTCTCCCGTGTACTTTGACACCAATTTTATGCAACTGGAATCCCAATCCGAAAACTTATTGCATAGCTTTTTTTCTTGTGTCACCTCAATGTCTAAGCAATCTGAATGATTTGGATCAACTTTTCTCGCATTTTCTTAATAATCCTTCTGCCTGCCTTTATCAATACAACTCAGCCGTGTGGCTACAGCAGCTGGTGCTCATATCTTTAGGGGGTCTCCCCTAAATGAAGTACTCTCTTACTTATCCATATTTACCACTCATTTACCTTGTGTGACAACACTAGCTACCCTGGCTATCTTTTAGAAGAATATGACTGGATTGCTTTTCCATTATGCCACGTTGGGACTTCCTAAAAATTGCCCTTTTCCCTGATCGTCCGTCTTTTGCAGTATTGTTCAGTGTAAAAGTAGAATGTATTATTTCAGAACCGAGCTGTGTTATCGATGCAACTTCTCATTTAATTGCCTGGCATCTAGTGGTAAGTTTAGACAGGTATAGATTAGCCGTGAATCAGCTAAGCTTTCAAGTCAACTACGAGGGATTTTCACCGCTAGCTTGTGAAATCAGGATAGATTGGCTTTTTATCTTGTCACAACTATAAGGGAATCAGAGTACTGCCTCACAGACATAGTATAACATATTTCATATTCGTGAGTTCAAAGCGAAATTGGAGGGAAATCACAGACTGCAAGCAGACGGGTCTTGCACTGAGTGGCTTGTATAATTGCTTTGCCTGGTTCAACGTTTTGAGGTAGAAATACCTTTTTCTGGCACTTTACACCACAAACAAATGACCATAGATAAATGGACAAAAAGATTTCTCCTGCCAAAGTAAATTGATTTTCGTCTATTAATGGTTATGAAACCAACCAACATAGCATTGAGAACAAAGTAAAAACTTCTGTCATTTACTGAAAACAAATATTAAGGATTTAAAAAGAAATAAGACGTTTTGAAAATTTTCTGCACAAAATTAGCAGAAAGATATACGAATGGATAGTTTCATCGCATCTTCTGATAGGAATTCCCTGAATTCCAGTCGGGATTTACTTTTGTTATCTCCCCTTTTGAAATCAAGTTTCATCATTTGTTCATGTAATTAAAGCAATAATGAAAAAGGACCCCCACTGCCAAATCTACTCCTCTATTTCATTTTCCGTAGCAATTTAAAGCCTAAATCGTAACTTCCCTCTCTCTTGATCCAGGGTTCCATCGCACAATTAAACAATGGTACAGTTGTTTCCAATGCTTTGTTAATGCTGATTGTTGCAGAGAAAAAATGAATTCATCTTGTGATATATCCATCAAAATCGAATATAATTAGTGTTCTTCCATATAATTAACGCTTGGATGTAAAAAAAAAATTCCAACAAATAGATTTTAAGCAGCTGCATCTTCAAAGCCATCGAGACGTATTGCATCATTTTTCAAACTAAAGGAGATAAAATATTATCTTTTGATGGACCTTACTTTTCCTGTGAGGGACAAACGGATGTATCCTGGGATAGGGGAGGAGAAAATTGGGGTGCAAAACGATATATGCGAATTGTTGTTATCAAGTGAGGGACTAGAGAATGCTTCACCTGAGAAAGGTTCTGAAGGAGATTCTTTGATACCCAGCCTCTATGGAGTTCCAACTTTCAAACACCCAAAGCTTCAGTGGAAAGGTCAAAACGAGGATGTGTGGGGGCAAAAATCCAGTCCATACCGTAGCGTATCTCATCGTACTGACCATGATTTGTCAAGAGAGGTGATTTGTTTTTTGAAAAAAAAAAGTATAAGTGGACGAATATAATGGGAAAAAGACCTGACCAGCAGGCGTCAGAAAGTTATGAACGGTCCATGAAATGAGCTTTGCTGTAAAAGTATCGAAAAGAATTATAATTCTCTTGATAAACCCATGTACTTTTTTGAACAGAATGAAATGGTTTTTACACATTCAGTACTTGATTGTTCCATTATAAGACCAGTACTGGCGTGTGCTCATATAATAAACGCTTTAAATCGAAATAATAACTTCCCCCACGGGAAGTAGACCCATTGTCTTCTTTGTATCATCAATGGTTACCTAATGATATTGAACTAACATTGAATCAAAGACACAAAAAAAAACGCTTTTTTGTCTTTTATTTAGATAAAAAGCAGTATAAAAAATGGAGATGTCTATGTTCCGTATTCTGATGATCGAATCATAAATTATCAAATTAATTAATTAATATTTGATTTGAAACTAATGTCTTGCTTTGAGTCAGACATTTTTGAAGTAAAATAATGCACAGAAGACAAAAGACAAAAGATTAAAAAACATAAAACAAAGTTGTTATTTTCCTTTGTCCCATTTTCAATGACTACGTGATGTCTGGAACTAACTTAGCATTGAAAACAAAATCAAAGTTTTGATATATATTGCTTAAAATTTTGGAACTCTGCTGTTTCTATTACTATGTTGTGCCAAAATTTTCTTGTGTTATAGAGATAGGAATTATCAAAAGCTTTTTCACACTCAAACATTGAGCAAAATCCCAACATGTCTTTCGAAGTTATAATCTCAGTTATAATTGCAAAAAAATTGTATACAGTTAGTCATGAAGAATTTTAGAAAATTTGCATCCACAGAGGATTTCTAAGTGATTTTACAACGCAGTTACATAATTTGACTAAGATTCCGACGTATTTGAGGTTTCAGAAATTAGGAACCTGGTTTTACAAAACGTTTCGAAAGTAAAAAAAGAGAATAATCTATTTAATGATCGACTCACTGGATTATGCAGAAACTTTACTTACTTCTCTCTTAAATTATGGCAAAAAAAAAAAAGTAGAAGATTTTCCCACTGGGGAAGTGGGGTCATAACGCAAGGTCAAGGGTCAACTTTGATTTTCCTAATAATTTTATTTAATTCAAACTTTCTGTTAGCATGTGCGTCAGATATTTGATGGCTTGTTATAAATTACTTGAATAGGAAGATATTGCATGTTGAACACATGTCGAACAACGTACCGAGCAAAGGAAGATAATCAGTTACCAGCTACAATGAACAAATTATAGGAACATCTGCAATTTAAAAAAGAAAAAAAAATTAAAGAAAAACTAAGAGTCTGGAAATTTGAGAAAATTCATCTCTATCGATAACCAAAACATTAATCATTTGATAACAAAATACTTAAATACCACGATAAAAACATTTTCCTGTTGATATATTTCAACACAAAAAGTGTACACTGTATTTTGATGCAACCTCCCCAAAAAACTTTCTAAACAGAAAATAATTTATGTTTTTGGTATTTCTTGTACAAATTCACTGACAAGGTGCAAAAAAAGGAGTGAGTTTTGAATAAAATTCCAACAGATTTAGTTTTTCTAGGCTATTATCTTCATAAAGATGAATATAATATGGTCTCTCTCTGGGAAGATATATTTTTCACAAGAACGAGGATGTAGACTTTATGAAAATACTCCATAAAGACTTCCTTCCAAAATAATTTTCTCAGAGAATTCAAACAGAAGAGGATGTATATCGCTTTATTGCAGTCAATACGTTGAGATATATATGGTGGATTCAAAAATTGTGTGTGAAAAACAGGTTCAAAACATATAATGCAAATTCCTATTAGTCTAGCTGTTGCAAATGTAAACAAGTTTTAAAACTAAATCATATCCAGTTTCTTATTGTCTACAAGAGAGTATTTTAACGGATGATCTTCGTCAATCTTGATTCAATTAATATCAACAAAGATTACTACGATTAATGGATTTCAGGTAACAGACCATCTTAATTGACACATCTTGCCTTTTCCAAATGTTTGTGAGAAAGGCTCCTTACCGACCTTTACACTAGATGAACCCAGCCAGACACAATCGATTGATTCTGTATAGAGAGAGTTTACATATATATATATATATATATATATATATATATATATATATATATATATATATATATATATATATATATATATATATATATATATAATATTTGCATATGTATGATATTTGCATATGTATATATGAAAAATATTTGCATGGATATAAAAAAATATATGCATATATACATATATTTGCACATGCATGTATATAATGTTTGCACACACGTATTCATAAGTATATATAATATTTGCACATGCATACATATATAATAATTGCACATTTATATATATAATATTTAAACACACACACAAACATATATATATATATATATATATATATATATATATATATATATATATAGATAGATAGATAGATAGATAGATAGATAGATAGATGGATAGATGGATAGATAGATAGATAGATGGATAATATTTGCACACATATAATATTTGCAAATGTGTATACATATAGTTGTGCACTCATTATTCCATAGTCTGAAAAAATCAAAATATTAAAAATCAAAAACTTTTATGAGCTAACTGGGGACATCTTTCGTTTTGACTAAGGTAAAAGCTTGATTATTTTTGTTTAACTATTTGAATATGTAAAATTAAATTCAAACTACGGACAGAGAATGGCAAAACAAGTCGAGATTCTCAAAGTTAATCTGTATTACATTTACAGTTACTCCAGGATCTATTTCTTATCAGTTATCATTCAAATTTTTTTGCCATCTCAAAACCACCTTTCCCCATTCCTATCAAACATTTTTCTATTATCTATGCCAGTGCTGTCACTTTCATATCTCGAACTCAAATCAAAATTCATTTGTTTATTGTGTTTGAATACGGAAAGATTCTAGTAAACAATAAAATTGAAATCAAGAGTAAAACGAGCGAACATTTTCCCGGAATACTGCTCAAAAAGCCCCCCCGAAACAAACAATCTCGTACACAATTTGATTAATGGGAGATAAACGTAGATTGAAAAAAGAACAAAAAAAACAGAACAGAATTACTCGCCTTGCAATAAAGCTCCCACCCTCGTCCCAACATTGGAAAAATTCCAAAATCTCTTCAAGTCCAGGCATTCGAGATAAATGAAGGGTTCTCAAATAAATATAAATATATATATATATATATATATATATATATATATATATATATATATATATATATATATATATATATATATATATATATATATATATATATATACATATACATATATATAACCCAATTTCCTTCCATTGTTTATTTACGTTGTCTGCGCCAAAGGATACATTCACTGTGATAACGGGGAGTACATTTCAATTTATAACAATTTCAGTCGGATAATAATAATAATAAAAGGCAACTGGTGTGAGATTCCAAATAATAATAATAATGATAATAATAATAATAATGTACATGGACGATATTAAATTGTTTGCGAAAAACAGGGGAGAGCTTGAGACTCTGTTCAACGAAGTAAGGGAATATAGTGAGGACATAGGAATGGAGTTTGGGATAGAAAAATGCGCAATCATGGTAATGCACAAAGGAAGGCTTTCAATGACTGAGGGAATTGAACTTCCGGACAACAACAAGATTAGGGCATTGACTGCACAAGACCGATACAAGTACCTAGGTGTCCTTGAATGTGACACGATAAAACGGGAAGAGATGAAGGAGAAAATTAAGAGGGAATACCTTAGAAGGATAAGGAAAATATTAGAAACCAAATTAAATAGCAGAAATCTAATAAAAGGAATGAACACCTGGGCTGTGTCAGTAGTTAGGTATACAGGACCATTCCTAGGATGGACAAAGGAAGAGCTCCAATCAATGGATAGGCGAACAAGGAAACTTATGACGATGCATAAAGCATTACACCCTAGGGATGATACAGATAGACTATACGTTAAGAGAAAAGAAGGTGGTAGGGGGCTCATCAGCATAGAAGATTGTGTCCAGAGAGCTAAAGTAGTCCTAGATAAATATGTGCAAACAAATAGTGAAGAAATCATAAAGAGCGCGAGGGATAGTGCAACAAACAAAGTAGAAAGCAATGGAACGGTACAGCAAACTAGAAAAGAAAAGTGGGAAGGGAAAAAATTGTACGGCGAGTTTAAAAGACAGATAAAAGATATAGCAGACGAGAAATCATGGACGTGGTTAAGAAAGGGAAACCTTAAGAGAGAAACAGAATCGCTCATCATGGCAGCCCAAAACAAAAGTATAAGGACAAACTACATAAAAGCAAAAATCGACAGAACACAGACAAACAGCAAATGCCGCATGTGCGGTGAAAGAGATGAGACAGTAAACCACATAACTAGTGAATGTAGTCAACTCGCCCAGAAGGAGTATAAGCATAGACACGATAGAGTAGCAACGATGATACACTGGGAACTAAATAAACAAATGGGATTCAACCATGGGGAAAAGTGGTATCAGCACAAGCCAGAGGCAGTTTTGGAGAATGACAACCACAAACTACTGTGGGACTTTGACATCCAAACTGACCACCTCATCCAGGCAAGAAGGCCGGACTTAGTAATAGTAGACAAAAAAAGGAAGGCCTGCCAAATAGTAGACGTGGCTGTGCCTGCAGACCATAGAGTAAAAAAGAAGGAGGGTGAAAAAAGGGAAAAATATCAGGACCTAGCAAGGGAGTTAAAGAAAATGTGGAACATGAAAACCAGGGTAGTACCAGTCATAGTGGGAGCACTAGGAACTGTCCCCAAAACGCTGAGGGAGAGACTGGAGGAGATCGGGATTAGGGGGAGGATAGAGACCGTACAGACCACAGCACTACTGGGAACTGCACGGGTACTGAGGAAGGTGCTAGAGATATAAGGACTGCAACGAATTGTAGCTCTGTCATGATATGCGAAAGAGGGAGGAGACGTTAGCTGAAGACCTGAGGAGACTTATTGTCACTCAGCCCTCAGCGATAACCACTGGGCAACCGGTGTGAAACTGTAAATCGCAGAATTACTGCGACCTGCTAGTACTAGGAGAGGAGGGCTGGAGACTTGAGGAGACTTGCTGTCACTCAAACTCCAGCGGTTACCACCAGGCAACTGGTGTGAGATTCATAATAATAATAATAATAATAATAATAATATTAACACATGGTTTGCATTATATTATGTAGACATTTTTTTGAGATGATCTCCTATCATTACACAGCTAATGTATCACTCGCCCTACACAACATAAATAAATTTCAGAGATGTGTAATGACAGGATATCATTTTTGATAACTTGAGACACTGCATGGGTTGCCTTATCACCGGAATTGTTACTTTTCTAGTCTAAAAACAAGAATAGATTTCCATGAATGTAATTTTTATGTTGAATTCGAATCTGTTTTCCTAGTGACAGAGCGATTGAACTGATTCAATCATGCAAATATATGTTTTTAAATCCAATCATTTCTTCTATTCTTTTCGTCCAACCTTCCAAGAAAAATCATCGGGATTCATGGAGACCTTTTAGATATAGACGTAATCTCTTGGCGATATCATATGGTGTAGATGTGCCTACGGCATATTGGAGGTATTCGTGGATATATCTGCCTGAAATTCATTTTTCCTTAGCCGATGTTTTACACAGAGATTTCAATTGAAAATTGTTGAGAACGTTTTGTGGACGATGATGGTCTGTAACATAAATGTTTGTCGATTGAGTCACTTGAATGGTCGACTTTACTGAAAGTTTGCCAACTTTTTTGACACTTTTTCATTATTTTCAATGAATCAATTTTTTTGAAGAAAATATTTATTCATGTATTTGAAGTGGTTTTAGGATCTAACATCAATAGCAGAATTACAATGTAGATAGACTTTTTTTTACATCTGTCTGTGCGTCTGCGAGTATTGGTTTGGGTGTGTGTGTGTGTGTTAATGTCATCGAGAAAATTGAAGACCTGAGTATCGTTATGCAAAACATAACCGAATGATGTAAAGAAAACCACGCACAAAAGCGCCAAATTTGAACAATTCATAAAATTCTATCTTTATTAAAAAACAGAGTAATATTGAAACAGTGTAAAAATATTCTATTGTCGCAAAAAGTATGCTCATGCAAAAGTTCATGTTAAAACCTGTTCTTTAAACGAAAGTTCTTTAAGAATCAATCCATTTCGATTTCTAAGCAGAGTTTTTCTTTGGGCTTTCAAGATTACCTTAAATGTAGTGAAATCAAATCATCTAGAAAATGGAGAAAATCTGCATTCAATCAGTTTTCAGTAAAATTGACACGTTCGTTATAATTATTTTTCTTTTTACACAGACATTACATTTCTTTCCAGTTTTCCTGTAATAGAAATATAAATTATTCAATTCGTAAAAGAAAACATTCTGATGTCTCAAAGCATAAACTTGCTTTACGTCAACATATCTATTCTTATCGTGACGGATATATTTTGTGGATAGAATTTGAAAGAAAAAAAATACGTACGTTCATAACAACGATCAAAATACTCTGTATTGTAATACCTCGCTTCCTTTGAGTATGATTAATATATGTTTGGAATCAGTAATATTGTGACTCTCCCGTTGCTTCAAATGTGGGTGCAAGCCAAAATTAAACCCGAGTGCCCCACAAACTGCATTGTTTTGGATAGGCCCTGCCCTAAACTTATGTCCATAACACGTTGGCCTTTGTCAAACTTACTCAATGCTTTGTCTCTTTCCCATAATTGCAGGAGTCAATGCCTCAAAATAGTGTACTCATTGTAAACTCACTTGCTTTCACGCTTACGAGACAGGAGCAGTTATTGTTACCTTATTTTTCTAGCTTTGTTCACACACACACACACACACACACACACAGAGACACATAGCTGCCCATGGATGACACAATAATCAACGCTCCCCTATTCAGGGTTGAGCACTGTTCAAGTGAAGTAACTCGTTCATTGTAAGCTTATGTAATGCTTTTCTATCGAAATAGAGCTCTCTGGCGGATTGGGAATATATGATGAATAAATGTATCGCTTATATTCAACCTTGCTGAGTGTTCAGTTCCATGGCACAGAGGTAGGATATCGACCTCTGGGTCTGAAATGGAAGGTTTCAATCCTACCTTGTGATACAAGATTGGATAATGGATAGTCTATAGCCACACTGAAGGGTTGTAATACAACGAAACAGCTGTCTGTGGATGACACAATAATAAATATATATATGGGAAAGAGATATATAAAGGATGAGTTTAAAATCAGAAGTCTGTTAAACGCTTTTCAGTAACCATGGGAAGTGCACAAAACCAAAAAACAATGTTCACTTTCACTTCAAATCGCATATCTCATCCGCTCAAACTCTATAAATGCAAATAAAACGATGAATTACACAATGAATAAAGTGAGAACCCCTTTTTAAAATGAGTTGCTAATTTTGAAATAGTATCAGGATCTTGAAATGATATTTTTTTGATGTACCAGGAACTTAAGATATATGAATGGTTGTTGTCTCGAAAGAAGAGATTTTACCAGTGATGGGGTTCATTTAACCACACTGTTACATACTGTATGTTTGGTGGCTGGAGTACTTCAATTTTCCCCTTGGTTATAACACTAGGTAAAAGCTATGATTCCGAATTTAAGCGCAGGCAGGTATATTTTTTTACTTATGTGATTAACACCATACATTCATCTGATTCTTCTCACTCGTTGAGTATCGTTGAATATTGTATCATTGTATCTATCACGACGAACAGAGCTTTTATTTCTATCATAATCATAATTTTACCTCCATCATCTATATTACACCACTAAAAATATTACAAGTCAACATGAACTTGCTAAGTGATAACAAGTTCATAGGTTTCAGGGGTTCCCGAACCAATGATTCCCGAAGGTGTTTTTGGAATTTCTGCTGGGTTGTTGAAGACCGTCACTTGTAGGAAGCTATCGAATACTTAAAAAAGTAGTCGTCAATTCTTTTAATTCACCCAGGGTCCTTTCGTGTCATACATGTTTCTTTTAATTCTCATCCAGGGCTATTTATGCAATATATCAGGTTCTTCTCACTTTTCTAATTTGGTACGAATGTTGAACAACTGTTGAGTTGTCAAAGATCAGTTATTCCAAAACTATTTGAATTGTTCCTCGTGGGTCCACTTCAATAATGGTGTCAATCGAAGAGGTCATCCATCTCATCTACGTCCTCGTCCCTATTTTGGAAATTTTGGAACCAATACTTATCCGTACATTCCTTGGCTCTATAAATGGTTGATATTGCAAGCAGTTTCCAATCCTTCAAGTACCCATTTTGATCCCTGACAACAAAATTGCTCAAAGATGTCCAAATTTTCTTTTTCCCTGTCTTCGATTTGATAGGCTCGATTGAAGCAAACTAAACCCAAATGAAGTACCCTGTTAAAATAAACAGAGCAAAATTCCTACTATAAAATGTATATTCGTGGAATACAGACAAATAAGATGTTATCCCAAAACGAACATCAACATTTGAAATACAAAAATCACCATTTTTTTTTGCACTAACCTATATATATGTATATATATATATATATATATATATATATATATATATATATATATATATATATATATATATGTCATTTATTTTAGCAGCATATGACACTCTTCATCAAATTAAATTTTAATTCCTATAACAATTAATAACTAATTCTAGGTAACTCTTGCTTTAATTCCAATTTGAGACAAATGTTTTAATCTTCAAAAGTTGCATAATTGATTAATGGTATCTGAAATTGGTTTTGCGACACGACCAGACTGAAGTTCCAGACACTAAAACATAATGAGTCCATCATTGATTCATTACAGAGAGAATAATTGTTATCAAATACTAAAAAGCAAAAAAAAAAAAAAGAAAGTCATTTCCTGAAAGTTTCAACGTAATTCTACCATGTGTACAGTCATGTGCTAAATTACAGAATTGATATTTGTAACAAATTATGACTCATACAGTTTGGTCATATATATATATATATATATATATATATATATATATATATATATATATATATATATATATATATATATATATATATATGTATATATATATATATATGTATGTATGTATGAGTGTATGTGTATATATATATGATATATATATATATATATATATGTATGTATGTATGAGTGTATGTGTATATATATATGATATATATATATATATATATTTATATATATATATATGAATATAAATATATATCTGCTCACATTATTTTTTAGAATTTTTAGAACTACAATGCCTAATATGATCTATAGCTTGAACAATGTGCATTTTGATTCCGAAGCACATGGCAAAGGATCATGAATATTTTAAAAAGTCCACTTGAAATGTATTAAGAAAAGAAATACGGAAGAATACAATTGATATATTTGGTTCTTAACGAACGGCAAACTTATGTTGTATATAGGAACAAGATATGTTTCTTTGGGAAAACTTTCTATGACTACTGATGTGAATGTTTTTTTCGTTTTTTTTTTTTTTTATAGAGTATTCCATATATGTTTTTTTTTTACTCTGAATTAAGAATCATTGGCCACAAAGTAAGAGTGGAGCTAGAATTTGAGATGTGTTTAATTTTATGGTTGTCAATTCAGACAGCCTCTTGTTTGGCTATAAATCACTAAAATCAAATGTAAATGGCTACACTACTTGTTTAAGCATTTTATTTTAAACAAATGTTACTGTTGACCGTTTACCATGTGTTTTGTTCTTTTATAGAAAATAACTAAATCATGTTAAAGATACACTGACTGCATTAAGCTATAATGTGTCAGAGATGAACAGGTCAGTCTAGAAGTGATTTCTTGAGGAAAGAAGAAGAGCAATAAATTCTAAGGATTGATTCAGAAATTAAATTTAGATAGGGAAATATTCGTCGGTTTCATTGTTTTGTTCATTTCTGAAAACTTTTTTGCCTATTGATACGGTATCCCTGAAATTTTGCAGAAGGGTGGAGAATTGATCCAAATACGAATTAATTCAGGAATTATTTCTTGATAAGAAGATCATTTCAAATTGAAATTCTGTCATATCGTAGGGTTCAGGGCACAAAAAAGTCATTCATATTTGGAGTTGATCTGGGAATTTGTTTGGATCGAGAGATATTTTACCGTTCGAACGATTTATTCATGTCTGTATTATTCCCATTTCGTCCATAAAATATGCCTAAAATTTCTGTGGATCAATTGACCAGGGAGTGGTTGATTAAGTTTTGGATTTGATTTTTGAATTGTATTTTGGTTAAGAGGTATTTTCTGTTCTAACATTATATGCATTTCTTTATTTGCTTCGATCTTCTTACTCGGTATCTCCGAGAGCACACATTGAGTTCCAATGGAATTTTTTGGAATGGTACAGCACTTGGCAAAGATGTAGTCACTGAATTTTGGTGAAGTTTCAAGATTCGGTTCAGATTAATAGATATTCTTATTGTTGAAATATTTTACACATTTCTGTATTCGCCCCAATAGATCCACTAAATATCTCCAAAAGATCCAAATTTTGATGGAACGGTGGGCAACATCGTAGAAAAAATCGGTTAAATCAAAGGGTGAGTTTGTCCTTGATTCCCAATATTTTCACGTAAAAAACATACAATCCTGAATTCACCCTTTTCTGTCAATATCATATCTCTCCCTTTTCTCATTAAATATCAATGAAGTGAAACGGTAAGGTATTAAAAAAGGAAGATATCACTGAATATTGGAGTCTTCTCAGGAATTCGATTTTGATCGAGATATATTTTAGTATTCCATTCATTCCTGCAATCAGTCTATGCTTACGCAATATCATTGAATGTTCCTGATGGATTTTGAGGAAATGAGGTAGAGCGTTCACGTTTGTAAGATGCAATCAAGTTTTAGGGTAATTCCAGGGATTTTACCTATAAAGAGATACCATTTGCATCCCCCCCGCCATGAATTTCTGCATTCGCCTCTGTTTGTCGATACGATATGTCCCAATGTTCTCCAGGAATGTCAACAAAATTTTACGGAGACATGGACTTTTGGATAATAAAGAAACCAATAAATCAAAGGGTAAATCCAAACAATTTTTTAATCAACAGAGATATTCATAAATTTTTTTTTTCGAACGTTTTTGTATTTGCTCCCGTTGTCCACAAAAAATCTCTGAGAGTTTTTCATGAATTTCAATTTGCAAAATATCCATCTACATTGACAGAAATGTACATTCACATTTCATACAGGAATTAGAAACATCATCTTTGTATTATGTCTGGTATCTAAATATTGTTTACCTTGTTGCCAAAAATCTACACAAAAACTTCCACATTCTGATAGTCATTCAGTATTGATTTTTGATTGTTCCCTATTCACATTACATATCGTTGAATTTGGAGTTTTTCAGTGACCATATTTGTATCTTTATTAAACGCTTTCTTCCAACTGAATAGCCAAAACAGACTTAAAACTGTAAAAGACACACCAAATGTGTTTTGAAATATTTTCCCCAAACAATAAAAATCCCGTTTTCCCCTGTTCTTCTACACGAAATAGCAAATGGAGTTTTTACTTCAAGACCTAACTCTTAATTGACCTGACTTAAAGTTATGCACAAAGCAAGAATCTTCATTTTTTTCAGCAAGAACACAATCGTTGCGAATTTATCAAAGTGTTAGCAGGAACTCTGCCATGCATTTTGAAAATTGGAAGCTTAGTATCCAAGTTCAAAACAAGATAAAATAAGAATGTTAAATTTGAAAAGAAAAAATATTGCAGTTGAGTCTTTGTCAAAAAATGTCAAGAATTTGGACAAGAATAGAACTAGTGAATATTGGTCATTGAGCCTGAGATATTCAAATGCCTTTGTTTCTTTTCTCCAAATTCATAGAGGAGAAGAAGAAACACGACAAGTACAAGGAATGAAAATGTTCACACTCACAATTCCTAGGCAGATATGATGATTTTTCTATTGTAAGGCCCATAACTGTCGTCTATGCGGTGGCCAGAAAATCATATGAGAAGAAAGAGGTACCACCAAGAGTCCCATGCATACAGACATGGGTGGTGAATTTTTCGTCTGTTACATCCCCAAATCCCATCCTCTGTTCCCTCAAATCCTTGTAAATAAAGAAACTCGTGCATATCAACTGGGCTATACGATAAAATCTTTAGCTGTGTCATGAATTAAACTAATGGAGGACTCTTAATCCCTGACTTCTCCTTTGTCAACAGCCCCTCCTGAGGCAAAACTCTGACGCAGTACCGCTATCAACAAGTCAAATCATATGTTCATCTTTGGCAAGTTATCAAAACTGTTTCCTCTGCCAATGACACCAAACTCAACCATTATTCGTGTTTACATAGTTATTAGCTGATCAAGGCCTTCTTTTCTTGTAACATTGATTTCCAATTCACAAAACCTATGCTTTTTTACTCGGCTCTCCGTCCCCTAACATCTTTTCTGCTTTGGCATCACCAACACGATCTTCAGCAAACATCATTGTACAACTAACAAAACACTATATCCACATTGATACCACCACATTGATAAGGGCTTTACTATTTCCCTTGAAGATATTTCAACGAGCATGATGTTCATGTGTGTTCATGGAATAAGGATGCATCACCGCTGAGCAATATCTCCGATATTAACTTCCCCTGGCCAATTCCCAGAGAAATCACTGGTATTTAAGCTCAGTACCAGGCTGTTAAAGTAAATTGCAACCGTTCGTTTAAGAGAGTGTCCAGTGATAAATGTCCCTTTTTGCACGGCAATGCAACCTATCTCTAGAGAGATAATTGACTCCAATCTGATCGTGTAATATTACTTATTTCTATCGGACCACATATCCATTTCTTAATAATCATGATATTATATATACATAATCATTATCATCATTATAATCAAAAGATTGATGTACATGCATTATTCAAAATAACATTCATATCTGATATCGTTATGATAATACCTAAGATAAAGTAACTAATTAGATGCATGACCTGAGCTATA
Organism: Thysanoteuthis rhombus; assembly: GCA_963457665.1. Classification (NCBI taxonomy): domain Eukaryota; kingdom Metazoa; phylum Mollusca; class Cephalopoda; order Oegopsida; family Thysanoteuthidae; genus Thysanoteuthis; species Thysanoteuthis major. Next base: position 29,741,569 of record OY735200.1, read on the forward strand.
CATCAAAAACCAAGGGAAGTGGTGGTTGATCAACACTGCTTGAGTACGATGCTCCTATTGTTGTTTGTTTTTTTGAATTCCCAAAGTAGTTACAAGGTTGGCAGCCAATGATCCCATCATTAGAAAATGCACACATCGTACCAAAAGTGAAAGGGTATACAACTAAAGTATCTTTCTGAGTCATGGAACTTAACCAAAACATTGACCAATGAAATTGAAAACCATGCAACTTCAATATAAGAGAAACAGACTCAACTTCACAGTATATCAGTGAAAAGACTAGAGTCCAGGACATCATAGAAACTGTTACAAAACTCAAATAACAATTGGCTCAGCATGTTGCAAGAATTTTAGACAACTGCTGGTCATCACGACTCATAACGTCGGTCCCTAACGATCAGGTACTAGGTTGTGGCTGACAGAAAGTCAGATGGTGTGACAAGATGAATTCAAAGGATACAGGCTCTGCAATGCCCGTGATAGACCTTTTGCAAGATTAGCCAAGCCTCAAGATAGACACCAACAAGCTAATTATCATGATGATTAGCGGTGTTCAAACCTGGAGAACCTTTGAACTCGTGTTCTAGTTGGAGATATGCAACTCTCAAAGACTACTAGACACAAGATCCACCGAAAGAAGGCGGAAAACATCTCAGTAGAAATGTTCCTCACTGTACGTTCAAATGTAGATCACTTGCACAATTCTGACTACTATCCGAGTCTGTAGAAATTCCATGTGTTTTTACATAAATGTTGAACAAACATGGATGATCATGTATTTTTTCAAACAGTTCTCTTCGATTCAGTTCATCTTTGGAACACAGGTTATCAATTTAAATTATAATGATCCCAGGGTCTTCTCCTATAGTATTGCAGTTGGACTGTGAGACATATTTATCATTACAATTATAACGATCATTTCCTATTTCTGTACAGTTTCATAAAAGAGTTCCAACGAAACTACATTCACTGAAATTTTGATCAAATATATTCCTCTATAATTACGTCAGAAGTGAATATCACAACATCGTTTGTCATGAATAATTTCCTGGCAAATACAGAAGTCTCTTCCATATTCATAAGACTGATAACCTTTGAGAAATGAAGTATATCTTGATTTCGTCTATTGATGCTGTTAATTCTGTGTGACTTGAGAGAAGAAAAATGCGTCTATGTAGAGAGAGAAGAAAAAGAAACAATATCCAATAATGCCAATTATCATGATTTATTCACAATATTTGACCGTCCAATTTCATCCATTTTACTTTTCTTGTTGAGTGCAGAAATGTATTTTTTTCGTCTTCATTCATGTTTTCCTTCCTCAAATTCTATCTTTCTTTTTTTCTTCTTCCTTTTTTTCTTTCTAAGCTTCTCTCATTTTTCTCTCTTCTTATTTATCAAAACAATCAAATATTTCTTTCACAATATGAAAGGGAACATTCAAAAAAATTTTGATTAACAATCATTAGAGAATAATTAATGCATATAACGTAGATCAAATAAGTTACTTGAAATTTCTGTTGTAACACCTCACGTGCTTTGAAACTAAAAGATTGGTATTTAGATAAAAGGAAAAAATCTGCAACATTTTAATGCTCCAAACTGCAAAGGTTTCTGCACAAACATACACGCATACACATTATATATATATATATATATATATATATATATATATATATATATATATATATATATATATATATATATCCTTAAGAACATAGACGCTTCTACTTTCGAATTAAAAGTTAAAGACGTGGAAACTTTAGTAGTAGCCTAACCATCTACGTGACAACTTTTCCATCCAGCATTTACAGACACTAAATAAACCCAAGCATACAGACAACGTGATCATCACTCCTGTTGATAAAAAGTGGTCAATATTCATTTGGAGCATTAAAAGATATCCTATTGAAGTGTATACAAACCTGGATAACAGCAACTTTATAGAGAACTCCCTAACAGCTCTCTTACTGACCAACCCAGCATTAATTAATTCATCTGAAAGAGATGCATCGTAATAATCTGATCTACAATATACATGTGACTTACTGAAACTAACAAACCTGAAACTAGCACGTTTCCATCTACTTCTTCTTCCCAAAATGCATAAAGAAAGCATTCAAGGTAGACCTGTGATTCCCTAAGTTAACAGCAACGCAACCAAAATATCGACGTATGAAGACCACTTCATATAACCTTCAGGTATGCAAATAATTGGAATAATACTGAGAAATACTATACAAGAAACTACGCATGTCGAATCCTTATACTCTGATTTTCAGCATATTGAAGGGACTTTAGCCTTTCAGGGGAACTTAAATAATGTACCCTTCGAAGAATCGAGCACAGAAATACTCTGCTGCCTTATGCAATACATACTTACTTTATATAGCTCCAGCTCGAATAATAAACAATTCCTCCAAATAAAAGCTGCGATATTGGCACAGTTGCAGTATCCATATTACAATTATTTGTATGGATGAAACTGAAGAAACTTCTATCTACCCTGATATTAAGAACTTCTTTTACGTCAGATACATAGATAACATCTTCCTTACATACACTAGTGGAGAAATAAAACTGAACAAATTCTTCAAAGTCATCAATTCTAAACATGACTGTCATATTTGATGATGTAAAACCATTTGATTCTATTGCATTTTCAGACACCTTCATCTCCATCGATAAAAATAGTCTCCTTAAGATACCATCAAAACTCATCATCATCCTCATGCAAAGTCAGCTCATTCTCAACAAATCTGAAATAACTTGCTAAAACCAAGTGCTCGAAATCGGAAGGATAAACTCTGAAGTCACTGAACTCAATAAACACAACGCACACAACACTCCCCAGTACCTCGATCCTCTGACACACAAAATGATTATCATATGTAAACGAGCAATCTCAATTCCCAGAGAATATACCTTAAAACTAACTCACAAAAACAAATCAAACTGCATATCCTTCATTACTACCATTCACTATACACTTCCCCAACTATCACAAATAGCTAAAATACACAGGGAATCATAACATTTAAACAACAGAGTATTCTTACTTTTAATGGATTCAAAAATACTAATCGCATCATCTGATGTTTTTCAAAATAGATAAAGTGTCCAGCCACTGAACCCAAACTATCACATTCCGCTAACTCTACGATAAAAAATGCTTGTGCTGTAATCTCTTCAATTCACTAATTCCTTAACCAGTTCTACCACAAGCTCTAACAGCAAAAGCAGCAACATTATCTACCTTTTGAATGTACATAATGTGAAATACAGTACGTAGAGAAACCTGAATGACCATTTAACTTTAGCCCCGACCCTTACATAGAGTTACATCCATCAATTCTAACTATTTACTTCAAATAGAGCTGCTAAGCACGCTGTTATCGAAAGGAAGAAAAGAAAAGATCAGAGCTGATAAGATCACTAAATCTTTGAGACTCATTAAAACATGGATATATTACAAAATCTTTCCTCAAATAGATTATGTATCATATTGGACAGTTAAACTGACACCCAACTCCTGTCCACGATATTATCATCATCACTGCATAATACTTATATTGCTTACAATCTCGTTTTTTCCTTCACCTTTACAGACCAAATATATTGGCAAAGTTAATTTCTACTATCTAATGTCAAAATCCATGAGATTTTTCACTTTCAGGGGTCAAAATTAAGGGAATATTTTTCATTCTTGGAGTTAATCATCGTCAGAATAATTTCTCCCAATTCAGAGGGCAAAATCGAGGGGCTGTTTTTTCTTCTTAAATTTTGAGGGTATAAATTGGAGAGGAATGTTAGATAGCCGTCGGTCACAGTTCTTCCATGTGTAAAAAAACAGAAAAAAATGAAATAAAAGCTTTTTATTCCTAAAATCAGAAGTGAGGCAAGTTTTTTCTTTGCAATCTCTGTATTTCTTTTCTAAAAGTCTTAAGCAAAGTTGTTATATTCGCAGTTACTTTTCCCGGGATAACGACAGGTATTATTGCTAGTATATTTTTTTTTATATCTCTCTTAAATTTTTAACGCAAAAGCCTAATTAAAGCCTCCACGGCATAAAGCCATGTATCCTCGGGTTTTTGTAATGTCAATAACTTATCACTCGATGAAGAATCGGAAAATAGCATGAATCTGCTTTTGCAAAATGCGCATTCCACTCATTAAAGAGGGAAATGTAAATTCTTAAGTGTTCATTATTTAAATACGTATACTCTTATCTTCGTAAACGCCAAGGAAGATGACTTAATAAGATAGCAATGCAATAATGCAAATCAAAATGAATCATGCAAATAATTTATCATTTCTTCTTTCGATAAGATGACATTGTTTTCATTACATAATTAATCAAGCATCTTTATACATGGTTTGTTTCATTAACACATGAAAGTCCTGGGTTTTGCATGAAATAGATTGCTGATAAAAAATCGCGTGAACACCTCCCAGGAGACGTTACTCGTCACCCATCACGACCCCCCCGCCTTATTCTATTGAAATCTTCGATCTTGGCCCTATCATCCTAAGGGTAGACTTTGAAATCATTCTCGTTTCCGGCTTTTCTTCTGGTGATTTTAATCTTTCAAACATCCCCATAAACTTTCAACTGGACTTGGCGCCTAAGGTTTTTAGCGGTGCCAAACTCCTCCGCCCTTTATTAATCAATCCCGTGATAGATAGGCATATTTAACGTTATAGCAATGGCCCTTTGGCTCAAACCTTCATGTCAATCGATTACAGAATTGTTTTGTTTATCCAGAGAGATTCATCACAGAAACCACTCATGCTTTGTCTCAAAAAGGTAAAAGTAAATGAGGATTGTGATACAAGTGTCCTTAGTTAAGTATCGCTGGATTATTCCAATAGTGGCTTTACAAGTACAGAAAAAGCGATGACCTACTTTCCTTCTTGAATGATATTTGTATAATGACTCTCTGATGGTGTCTGTATATTTATCAATTGTTACCTCTGTTTATAATTTATCCTATATTGTGTGCTCTGGAATGTGAATTTCTTCATGATAACTGTTTATTATATCAAAACACGAATAAAAATCCAAATGTGAGCAACATAAGTATATCGGATGAATATATACCAAGATAGTTGTGTCCCCTGATTGTAAATCAATTCTATGAACTGATATGATTGTACGGAATGAAAGAGACCATATACCATTTAAAAGTCTTATACAAAAAAAAACTACAAAAAATGATTTCCTTCTAACCGTGGTGTGTAATCTTCGAATAAAAAAATGCATGATTTCAATTTGGCTGTAAGTACACCCAACCGAAAAAAAAAGTTAGTCAAAATACGATTCAGATCATATCAGGAATGTTTTTAAATTTCCTGATATGGAGAAAAAATTTCACCACTTTCTTTTAATGTCCTCTTAATTTCCACTCTCCTAATTGATTTGCTTTCCCGGGCTCTTCTCAAAGTATTGAATGTCTTTCAGAAATCGATACTTTTGAATTGTGACGCCGTCTTTGCATAATAGAAAGCTGGAGGCTGTTCCTTTTGGTCCAAGAATAACCTCACCCTGGGCAATAAAGAGTCAATCCACAAGTGGTCATAGCATTAATTTGAAAATGTCTGATACCCTCAGGGATAAACAATAAACTTGTAGGTTATATAAAAGGAACTTGGAGACTGCATCGTAACATAATAATTACAAAAAGAACTTTGGCTACTTTATCAAAATATACCTATAAATGTAAATCTATCGTATTATAGAATAATTCAGAAGCAATTTACGTAAAAAAAAAACAAACTATCAAGCCAAGTTTTAATTCCATATCCTCTCATGGGTTGAATTTGAATAATTAAAGTTAAAACGGAAATGACTGAATTAAATCAACTTAATTCGTTTAGAGGAAGAATAAATCATGCACACTTCATCTAACCAACTTTTCAGGAAAAGTTTTTTAGAGGGATAATATTCGATTCATTCTCTTAGTACCAAAACTATATGGATAAACTTAATTTGTACTTGTACATTCTGTCATGAAAGAAACTAATGATTATGTATTGATGAATAAGATGTTATGCGGCTGAAGATACTCTTTTGTCCTCTTCTACAGTAGACAATTCTTATCCCAAGTAGGAGCGGTTAAAGTCTGATTTTCACATGTAATTGTTTTTAGATTAGGCAGAGCTCTCATTTTGTCCATTGTTTTGGAACCCAACTCGCGCATAATAGTAGCGTTACTCGTCACATTTCATTGTTATTTCTATCAGATAACGTGTCATAAACCACTATACTATATATCTACCCTAACGAAAGGGGTAAAAAAAAAAAGAAATAGATGAGCTGATGGAAGGAAATCAAACGGCATTTAATCTAATTTGTTTTGTATTTTTAGGATTGATTTTATATCACGTTTTACACTGTGAGGAAAAGTTGGGTAACGAAAAAAACATGAACTACTTATGTGAAAAAAAAGTCTGGCAAATGTAAAAAAAAATGGGATTATAAAAAAATTGGTTGATATACAAAAAGAAGTTATAAGTGCAAAGTTTAAAGATTTGGCAGTAGTGCTAAAGAAAAGTAAGGCGAATCTCCTAAAAGCAGGCCTATGATTATTAGATAATAAATATTGATCATTCAAATTTAAAAACTGCCAAAAGTAAATTCCAACGCACTACATAATTATAAATATATCAATTTTACGCAAATTTTAGCATATTTTAGAACTTTGTTTTGGTAAGTTTGCAAAATCGAAGTTGAAAAACTGCCGGGAGTCATTTTATACCTACTCTGCATCACTGTAAACCTACTAGAGCATAAATTTGAAGATGTGATTATCAGCAGGATATATATTTCTTCCATAAGATGTGGCTTAACTTCAAATAGACTTCAACATACTCCTCGTGGGTGGCACAAATGTTATCTTTCAAAAATCAACTTTTTAAGAGCATATGTATGGGTCAAAATCGTACCAAAAAGTATTTTCATCGGAAGATGATTTGTAATTTCTAGGTTATGCAGTTACATACAGCCACTTGGACACTCGTTTGGTGATCTATAGTAGGATTTGCAAGATACCATAAGCGATTAGTATGATAAATATGATTATTTCCCCATCACTTGCATGATTGAAAGGTATAATTAACTGGTGGAGAAATATCAATACCAATAGATGTGAATACAAAATGTTATCATTTTGTAGCTGATAGTGATTGCTACGGATATAACGTGAAATAGATCCTCGGTCAACACTCGGGACGCTTAAAGATAGGACATTACAAAAAGTGTACTGTACATATATCCGATATAAGAGTAAAAACCTATGTACCAAACTTCCTACAGCATGAATCAGCTTAACATGGCAAGGGAAGGGCTCCACTATGTTGGAATGGTCAAAAGAGTTTGTTTAAATTTTGACTCATTAACAATGGTCTTCATATCTCAATAGATTTCATGAAGGTCCTTCGTCACCAACTCTCGAGATCTTGACTTCATGAGCCATGAGTAGAAAGTGATTAGTTGAAAGTTTAAAAAAAACAACAGAAAAAGTCTCACCTGGAGAGGTCGATGAACAATCGCGTACAAATGTAGTTGCATTGGCACACGTGAGGCTCCAAGGGGAGGAAAAAATATTGTTATTGGAACAGTTTCTTTGTTGGCATTTGATCAGATTCCGAAAAACAAAGACAATTATAAAGTATGAAAAAGACACACAATTGATGTGTTCATATCAAACAAAAATAGAAAAGCTTGAGTGAAAGATTTTTTTTGTTTTTTCTCAACAATCCCTATGATCATCCTCGTATGGACAGTAGCTTGATAGCTAGTTTTACCCCCTGACTCTCTGACCAGCTGATAGGTACTAACGTTTGTCACAGACTTGCTGTTGCTGATGCCAAGCCTTAGTGCATCTTTGTTCAAAGATTAAATCAATAAGAACGGATATTTACGCTTAAGCGTAAGTTATTTTGATTAGTCTAAATGGACCACACTATTTCGTAAGTGAACTCCTGATTGACCAACCAACCCTACAAGTAATTCCTGCTAAAACTAACGACCTATGTCTCAACGTTCGGACATGTACACAAGTGCGCTTCTCATATTGCTGTTTAAACTAACGTTTGTTTCTCATCTCATTTGAATGTTTCAACGAGGGCCACTGCATATCATTACAGATTGAGGGTTCATAAAATAACATCTCACCTGATCTGCATTGGCACAAACAAGAACAGTAATAACGCATATATCCTTAAACACTGTCAAAGAGAGCAAACCTCTGCAAAACTGATCGTAACTAAGGCTGAAAGTAAACAAGTTCACAAACAGTTATATGCAAGGTAGGTAAATGTAAATTATTTCACGATTGGCCAGCCAATGACCCATCGACAAAAAGTTTCTGGAATTCATTTACAATTTTCAAAGCTGCTGTATGAACAAACATGGAGGAATATATGAATACACAAACAATCATACAGATATTGCTCGATAAAAAAAAACACCTGGATCCACCGCTAAATCTAACCACAGGCATTTAACCTACCCTTGAAAAAAAAAATTATCAAAATCGTTCGGGAAATTTAGGACCTATTGTGAAAATTGAGCTCTGCAGGTTATGTAAATGTAAAAATAACATATTTTTAAATTCAAACACTTCAAATTCATTTGAAACTATCGGAGATATTGCGTGGGGGTGAAAAGACTTGGATTTGCTCTAAAATTCAATCTCTTATTTCAAAACCCTTTGCCAACCCTACCACAAAACGACATAAATAAACGACGTTGATAAATTTTGAAGATAATGTGGAAGGACAATTAGTTGGACATACAACTCCAGACTCCATTTAGTGGTAGAAGAAAGAAAACCCGCCAAAAGCATCATTCTTAAGTTTCCATTCAATGAACACTGCATCAGTGTTTATTCCATTGATTTGAGACGAACTCCATGTTTCAGGATCCTCCATCCAATCAAGGTACTGCTGTTATCTGAACTGGATTCATACGCCTTAACCCTGAAAAGGCAATTTAAACACTGATTTTTAAAGTGGTATCCTGTAAAAATACACAAAATGGAGAATGCAATTCAGCATATCTGGAATAAACACCTTTAAATTATATCATATCCAGTTTAGAACTATTTTTACCTTTAAATTCCATGACCTTCACACTTTTCTCCAAGATCCCCACGGAATACAAACAATATATTTCTTCCTTTTTTTTCTCCTCTTTTTTCCCTATTATTTTATTCCTATGTTCATTTGCTTTTCGTTTCAATTTGTATTCATGGCAATAAAACATGTGTTCGCTGTTTTATAGCATCATCCATGAAATCTAAATATTTATTTGCTGTCAACAGATTCAAAAAGCGATGATCAGATCCGCTAGTATAACCTCTTCAGATAAAAAAAACGAAAAACACATTCAAATTATCATAAGGTGTTACATCAGGAAAAACATGTCTAATAAAATAAACAAAATAAACAGATTTCGAAAAAAAGGTTAATTTATCTAATATTCAAATTGGATTTTCTGAACCTAAGAAGGATGAACATCAAATTTGTCGTGCTAAAAAGTTGAATCCGATGAAGGGCGAATAAATGTAACTATTTAATCGAAATCGGTGATCTGTCTTAAGGCGACTGCTGCAATAGATTATCTTGATTAGGTATCAATAGAGTGTTATTTAAAAGAAAAAAAGATGCCCGTGGCCAAGTGAATATCAGCATAGAAATGGAATCAGCCCAGATTTTGAGTAACATAACCTGTATTCGCATTGCACTAAGGCCTGTAGGAAAAACGTCAATACGAATAAATGCTGCAATTGGCACTGGAAAACAAGGCTGTCAACAAAAGCAATAAACATTCAGCAATAAAGTAAATTAGTGAACTATTTTATAGGGAAATTTTAAAAGATTGAATATGTACATCTTATGTAGGTCCTATACCTATTTATTTGTATTTGTCTTTTCATAATTTTTGTAAAGATTACTATTTTCTCAATTGATCAGGAACGACAATTTTGACAGAATAAACATTAGCAACAAAATGGAGAATGCAAGCATTATTTTATAACAACAAATTCAATGTATAGTGAACGCATGTGGATGTGACCATTTTAGAAATTTACAAAATCTGGAAAAAATTGGTACTTTTTGGCACTCAACTTGTGGCTTTCTTCCTTTTTTCTTTTGCATTTACTTTCGATAGAATGTTGCTAGCAAGCTTTTGCATCCTTTTTTCCAATTCTCTATCCGGTAGCAAGGTTTTATGCCAAAATAGATGATTTAGTGTGACATTTCTCACTTATTTGTCGAGATACAGAAAGTAGGTTCTTTTGGCAAAAATAAACAAACATTGGTTTTGTATAACTATGTATCAGTGAAACTTAGTATTGGATAAGTTGATAATTTCTTTCAAAAAAGCTCCAATTGCTCTAAAGTTTATCACACTGCTATACAATTACATAATCCACGGACAATGAGTTGGTAGATAAGTCTCTTTACTCAGACGCCACATATTTTTACGTATATATATATATGTATATATATACACACACACACATATATATATATACATATATATATATATATAAATATGTATATATGTATATATATATATATATCTATATATATCTATATATATATATGTGTGTGTGTGTGTGTGTGTAGTTATATATTCATATGTATGCATATATATATACATATGTATGTGTGAGTGTGTGTGTGTGTGCGTGTGTGAAATAGAATCGACCACAATGAACTTTTCCACTCAATGATAACACTTTTACTGAGAAAAGTATCTCGTACTCTCACAAAATGGATTTTTAAACTGGAAAGAATTATGTCATTTCCCAATATCACCCTAAATGAGTGATAAGACACACAAATGCATCACTTGTTTATCAGCTTCGAATCTTAAGACTAGAAGTCGGTAAAGGAATGTGAGGAAACGAGTCAAATTTAACATAAACATGCAAGGATATGCATTATGGCGCCAATTTTGCTCATACATATGTGTGTGTGTGTATGTGTGTATATGTTATATATATGTGTTTATATATATATATATATATATATATAGCAGCCAAAAGACATTGGTCATTCAGTTCCTATTGGATGTTTTAATAGACCTGCTTATACTTATATACATATCTTTAAAGGGATTCAAATATATATATGATATTATTATCGCAGTTAATAACTTATATATATAATAATTCAGTCAGAATACCTAGGCAGAAAGTATTATTCCCACTAATAACAATGTTTGTGTATGGCCTTAGCTCAAAAACAAACATTGAAATATGCAATATTCCCATCCCCTTATCGGTTAATAGATATGACTGGGGAGTTTGTTTAGCGAGAATGTCGGATGAGCAATTTTTTTTGCTAGCTGTAAAAGGTAAATTTCGTCTACATTGTTTGCAATCATTGTTTCTCAGATACCCCCTCTCCCTAGGGTTTTGTACTGATTATCTTTGCATGATTTCCAGTCATGTCCGAATAATAATCGTCTAAGGGTCACGCTCGAGGAGATCAATTCCATTTCTAGATATGAAGTTATCTTGATAGGTCAGTGTTCCGAAAGAATTGCCTATGTACGCATATCAACATAGAGAGGGGCAATTGTTGGCTTACCGAGAGATAAATGGACGGTATGAAACTGAATGATTCGTGTTCAGTTATTCTCATTTTACTACGCCTTTTTTTTTTTACTATTTTATCCCGTTTAGTGTGCTCCTCTGGTTAGATCTGCTTTTACATCTAATGAATAACTTCCAAGTCCTTTCACGATTAAAAGTAGACATATCTATCTTTTGAGGAAAAAAACAAGCTTTAGATTAGATAACTTCGGAAATGGTGCCTGTTGTATTGCTTTGTAATGAGAAAAACTTAATCGGTGACTCTTATAGTGTGTTTGTTGGAGTTTTCGTGGGTATCAAAGGTTGCCCACCATTGCATGCTAGTTAAAAAGCTTATCATGCAGACCTATTCGTTACAGCAGAGAATTTGATTTTCATTGATTTTAACGATTCATCGTCACTTGAAGAGTTTTAAGGCCAAACTACACATCAGATGACAAAATTACATTGCTTTATAATGATAAATATCAATCCTGAATTGGAAGAATATTTCAATGTTCAAATCACATGTAATGTACCTCAATAATAAAGATTTTGTTATCGAGAATAGTTTTACGGTTTTTGTAAAATTATATTACAGAGTAATCTAAAAAAGTATTCATTCTTTTTTCTGTAAAACATCTCATGAAACGTGTTACGAATCGATTCTTCTTTTATTATTATCATTACTTTTTTTTGGTCTGCGTGACACCACACATGTATAAAGGATACTGGCTTCAACTTCAGTATATACTAACTGGTTTTCAAAATATTTGATTATCAAGACATGCAAGTATCTACAGAAAAAGTCAATCATTTTACGCTGAAAAGTTATTATTTTTGTTCTACGAACATCTGAAGTTCGAAATGTGTGTATCATTACTACGCACTCCTCTTTTGACCTCGAATAAGCGGCAGAATATTTCAGAGTGAACTATTCCTGGTTTGGGAATCATATCTTTCAAAGGATGTTTATACATATATTCCCTCTCCTTTGTGCTTAAATCATAATGGGATATTCTCACGTGCTCATCGTTCCAAGTGAATTCATTGGTCAATAACTATTTAGGTGCGTTTATGTTGTCGGGGAAACATAAAACCCCATAGAAATATCGAATGAAAAAACATAGTATACCTTGTTCCCAAAGCACAGAAGATAGCCAAACATTAATCTCTATGATTTGCACAAGCTGTTCTGTTTTAGGTAGTTGTGTGCATATTTCCCACCGGTGCCAGGAGTCAGAGTTCAAACTGAAGTAGGAGACAAAAATTCTACTCCAATATCTGACACTTGCCCTTGAGCCAAATCGAGTTCAGCATAATCAATATCCACGGTGCCGGTCAGGATTATTGGCACCCTTGAATTTTTATGTGTAGAATATCTTCAGAAATGAGTGGAAATCTACTAAATATGTCTCGCTAAAACATATTCTATAGGATGTTGAAAGTAATTTTACAAAAATAACTTCTTGTTGATTCGCATATAGTAATGTCACTGAAGAAACAGAAATATGACCAGGACATTGATATTAACACCATCCTTGAATGAAGTGTTGCACTCTTTTTGGAAATGATGACTAATTAGTAGTGTATTGTTAAACATGAGATTGCTTGAAATAAGTTAAGTTTATACATTCGTAAACATATACTGAATCGTTTTACTGGTTTTTTTATCTTCTCGTAGCCACATATAAGCTGGCACAACTGTAAGGTAGTAGCTTTATTCCTTCTTCCTTTCCAAAACAACTCAAGTTCTTGAATGTTCGCATGATTCTTGCGGTCTATTGCACGAGTTGCCGCCAAGATTCCACATTGAGAGATTCTTCAAAGATTCTCTATGGGATTACAATTAAGACTCCTTGTTGACTAGTCTAATACAATCCATTTTCACATTTTCAACCAGTCTTGTGCGCTTTTGCATGATCTAAATTAATATTTAACACATTTTACAAAGAAATCGCAGATAAACGTGGCCAGCGCTGTACATCACTGTGTCCATTTATTGCAAAAATGCATAATTAGTTTTGTTAAACAAGTAATTGCTCGAACCAGATTTTTTACAATCACTTGATACATATATTCTATACATCAACCAAAGTCTATATTCAAATCACGCAAGTAGATTTTCATGCCTCAGTTCATCCTAGAAGGTATCTGGTATTGGTTATTCAATCATTGTGCCACATTATATCCACTATTATTGGTTTGGCGTGTTCAATCCTTGGGTTGAGTATAGAAATCTATATACCTTGATTCAGTTGGGAATGCGAAAAGCAACATCGTAATGACGAATTAACTGATATTACGTATTCCATAGCACGGATTATCTAGCTCTGTGGATTGAATAGAGGTTTTGGCTCGAAATTCACCGACAGTCACCTGACATCTGGATAGGATTCAGTGCCCAAAACATTGCAAAATTTACTCACAAGATGCGGACACTGGTTTGATTGAATCACCATGCATATTTTGTACATTAAAAACTCCAAGGCCTGATAATAAGAAAACTGCTTTTAAGCAACTTTTTTTTTTTAAATCTCAAAGGTAGACCTTGTATGATATGGATTTATCAGATATATAATCAAAAACGTTAAGAAAGGAGACTGAACGTATTTAATCAAAATAGTTGTTATCTTTCCCGTTTCTTATTTGTCAATGTACAGTGATAAATCTATCCCCTTCTCTTTTCAAAGTGGCAAAAAATGGAAATATTCGTATGTGTTGAAACAAATGAGTATTACAGAAATATTAAATGAAGTGAAAAAGACAAAAGTTGCCTTTTGAAATGATATGATTGATATTTTTGCCCACACGTGATTTTTCAATTATGATAATCTATTTCGTGAGATTTTCTGAGATCTCGATTTTTGGGACGATTTTTTTTTTCACCCGTGTTTCATCGTGAACACCCATTGGTGTGGAGGATAATAGTCATCACCATGTCGTTGTAATTCAGCTGAAAGCTGAAACATCAAACATGTCAATTTGATCGAAATATCCTGCCTGATGTTGCTGTTTTCAGCTGATGCCAAACATTAACATGAAAAAAAAAAAATGATTTGATAAACACAAATGATTATCATTTGAAAGACTACGTGATATATCTGGTTCAATGCTACATATTTCCTCCCTCTTTAAATCACGTCATTTAACAGTCAATTACTCCTTTGGGCATTTCAATATGAGTTGCTCGAATATTCCGAATAAAATAGATTTTTAACAAGATTTGAAACCATTTCACAAGAGCTCGTTCATCATTCTGGCTATTTACATAAGTGCTACTGATGGAATTCTGCTCTAGTTGATGATGAACAGAACGTACACATATATTCATATTAGGCAAGATAATTTATTTGTAACAAGCTTTTACATTCGTATAATTATATTTGGTCATTGACGTATATGCATCCAAGGCACGGTCAACTTACGTTAGTTGTTCCACATTGCAAAAGAGTGTGATATGCAGAATTGGTCTTGTGACAGGAACAATATGAATAGAATCTTATTTCCCTCTCTTGGTGCATCGGCAACTAATCTTAATTCCAAGAACCCGGAATATTCTATCAGCAGTTAAAACCCAGACATCCACCAATAAAGGAAATGCTAAATTTAATAACTTCATTAGCTATTTACCCTTCGCTTTAATAAATGAATATTTCAGTCGTTAGTTCGTAAAGCCAAACACATTTTGCTAATTCTCCAAATAAGTGACACAACCGTCATCTTTCATCAGGAAATATGTCTGTGTCTTGTCCAAAAAGGTCACACTATCAACGACAGAAATAGTGAATTTGAAACGTGGGAATTTAAAAGTTCTAGATGATCTCATGATAAATTTCTTGTGAGGATGAGAGTTTAATCGTTCCTGTATAGCATGACGTTAAGAACGATGGTAATAGACATGAATAAAAAAAATGATATCATTAACCCATCAACTGTCATGTCAGTTCCATGGCTAATTCAATACATCTGTTTAACCACGATTGATGGCAAATCTGTTTTATCTGTCAATCACGTTTTTTTAATTAATAACTGTTACTCTCCGGCATTCGACAGAGCTAATTGGTTAATCAGAAGTGGAAATCGTATATTTACTGAGCTGCCTTTTCTTTAGTTCGTACAAAACAATTTGAAGATTTGAATTACCTGTCTAAACCTTCTACGTACACATTAGTCTGTATGCACATACGTAGACACATACGTGACCAAAATACACACGCACTTCGAAAATATATATTTCTAATAGTCAAGAAGAAGTTTTCAAAGGAATTTTAGATTTGACTTTTGTATTTCGAATTTGATAAAAGCTCCTCCTTGGGGTGGCTGCGGACATGTACTGAATACTCGAATAATTGTATCATTTCATCATTTCTGCAATTTGTTCATCGGATATGTTCTGTTCAAAAGGACAAAAAGATGCCGCAAAAAAAATTCAATTTAAGATGAAAATGAAATATTCAAGAAATAAAAGTTTAAACTTCTTCCTGTTTTATTCCCTTCTTATTTATCATCGATTTATATATTTACTTTGCAATTAAAAGGAGCGATCATTGAAGATAAATAAATCGTTTGATTGATATTAACAGCAAAGCAATCAGACAATGATTGTCCTATTGAAAGCTCAAAGACAAGAATTGTAATTTTCTTTAAGATATTACTTGATCAAACAAGTGTCCAAATTGTCATCAATTTTCATTACTTTTTAATCATGGAAAAAGGAACTTGAATATTCATTTCTGACATTTTCACAATGTGAACTACTAACATATCTTTGACTAATGAAAAGAGTAGTTTTTTTTCTTGTATAATAGGTAAGATATTACGATTGAAATAATTAGATTCCATTATTCCAGGTACTACTTTATTTTAACTCCTGAGGGATAAGATTTTTGTCGATGAAAAGGTTTTATAATTACAGGAGAGAATAATTTTCACTTTTAAACTTGAAAGCAAGTATAACATACATTTATACCACGCTTCTCGAAAGTTCACGTGATACCATTTTCACAAAATACGACAGAAAACGAAAATAGTGCCGTTTGACAGCAATCTAGATATAACATGCACCTTCTCTTTCTCTCCTCCTCTCTCTCCGTCTCTACCCCTGGCTCTGTCTTTGTCTGTCAGTCTGTCTCTTTTTCTGGCAACCTATCTTCTCCTATCCCTACGCATTACAACTCCGCCTAAAGTGCCATAAACATTTTTTGGGATCTCAAATCAGCGGTAATTCTTTCGTTATTTCAAGGGTAATTGCTCCGCTATTTGTAAGATATTTTCTACGTTATTCAACGAATAAATGCTACATTATTTCAAGCGTAATTTCTACGTAATTTCAAAGGTAGTTGCGAGGCTATTTAGAGGGTAATTGGTACGTTATTTCAAGGATAATTGTTACGTTATTTCAATGGTGATTGCTATGTTAAGGGTGATTGCTACATTAATTCAAAGGTGATATGTACGCTATTTGGACGGTACTTGCTACGCCTTTCAAAGGATAACTGGTACGTTATTTCAAGGGTTATTGCTTTGTTATTCAAAGGGTAATTGATACGCTATTTCAACGGTGATTGTTTCCCTAATTCAAGGGTAATGTCTACGCTTTTTCCAGCTACAGAGTTTTTTAATACGAATTCTCTGCTTTCGGTTTGTGGAAGAGAAAATGCATTTCATTGGTTTCCCTTGAAATTTTGATGGAGAGAATAAATGATACAATCTAAATGTTTTTAAAAAGCTCTTTACGTAAAAAGAGAAATCTTTCTAACAATGCTCAAACATGTATGGGAGTGGGTAGCATGATGAAATTTTTGTTGAAGCTGCTTTTGCATTAATTGCTTTAGGAAGGGATAAATCTCCCTCTGTGTCATCATTGCCAAATATTCAGAAAAAATATTTCCCTGGCACGGTATGATGAATGATGAAGAAGGAATGAGAAAATATTTTGGCAAACTTTACGTCCATAAGATCCAATCAATTCAAGAGATATTTTTTTTTTATGGAAACCAGTATGAATTCAAGTGAACATCAAGAAAATTGTCAATGTATTTTCAAAATTCACATCGTTATATGCCTATAATTTTGCTTAACCCTCCCTTTAAATGGAATCCGAAATTCCAGCTTCTTTTCACAAAAACTAGCTCCGGTTGGATACATATCTCAAGATTACATGTTTGTCCCTGCTTTCTCCGCCTCACATAATAATTTATAGCTGAGAGAACAATGATTTCTTCATCGTAGCTTAACGCTCGGAGAAACACCATCAATAAATTATGTTTATCACAGAATAATAAGATAGTTGAATGAACCAAAATCTGGAATAAACAAGAAAAAAAAATTCTCGAAATCGTTGAACATGCGTAGAATCTTTTCTGGCTCCCGGGTATTGATTTATGGAAATATAATCTGCATTTTATACAAGAATATTTGGGGGGATAATCTAAAAAACTCAATCACAGAATTATTGCTGTAATGATTTTTTTTTACTCCAAATAAAGTTAACAAGTAAAATACATAGACATTTGAATCGTCACATATATGTATGCTTACCCTCGAGAACTATGGTTAATTTTGGAGTCCATACGAATTCCAAAATTTAAATTAGCAAGTAAATCCTCCAACTTGTAAAGTAGAAAATAAAACCATAGTGCATTTGTTCATCACCATCGATTGGAATCGCGGCGTTGCAAAAAATCTCTGCATCCCTGACAATCAATACATTCCTTCATTTGTCACATCGGCAAGAGTAACATTGCGTTAATATGAAACATGATTACGTTTTACATTAAACTTTGGGCAACTAAAAATGTGGAAAAAAAAACTAACTCCCAAAGAATGAACGATGGAACCAAATAACACATCTGTGATGTAGCAATCCGCAAAAGAGAATGAAAATGATGCGTTCAAATGTGATATTGACTGTGGAAAATCAAAATAAGTCCCCTGTAATTATTGAAGAGTAAATTAATCAGAATAAATAGTAGCAGAACGCCTGTTCACTCATCTGAAAAAGGCTTTCATTAGGTTTAGCAGGAATTGCCAATCGCTTTTCCCCCATTGTAAAGTATTTCAACTTGCTTACCTGACCAGAGTATTACATAAATGTATAGCTCATTGAATTTTCAAACAAAGACACCCTTAGTCACAGTATCAGCGGAAGGGAAATTAGAATTGTGTTAGGCAGTTGGACTAGGACACCAGAAAGGCAAATCGCTCCCTCCCGAACAACAAAAGGTGGAAAAGTACCTTTCTTTGAATTTTAATATTCAAATTTATGAACATTTCTGTTTAACCATACATACCTGTGTATCAGGAACCTTCAAACGTATAAAAGACAATCGTTACATGGATTTATTTCGGCAAAATACATTTGTTCAAAAAAACATCGATTATAGTATTGTACACTCGAGGGCCATGTATGAGGCACCAATATGTATCGTTGCACATGCAGCACAATGAAATTTCGAAAACACAAACCAACTTCTCAGAGATTACGATTAATGCTTCGTATTTATGAACTTTGATATGTATTAAAACCAATTTATGAAAACGTCTTAAATACATAGGAATACGATATATATCTACCATATTCTGTGTGCATAATATTCAAACTACTCGATCACACTTGCAGCCAAAAAGAGAGCTATATTGAAGAATTCTGCACAAACAGTTACTTAAAAGTTTGGAATATAAAGGTACTAATTCACCTCAAATGAGAAATTGTCGTTTGATTCGAATATTCCTATGTACGATCGCCTTCCTCTCGCATATAGTCTTCTAAGGGAGGTAAATCTTGCATAGACACATAGTATTCATTTGAAATAGTTGTCACTGACACAAATTACATACACTTAGCATATACAAGTAAATTAACACTGATATTTTTCGTGCAAAAATTCCTGTATTACAGTGTCAGAGATTCTATTTGATCTCAAGAAAGGTTGGGAAGAATATTCATAGGATTTATCTCATTCACGCGTATGTATGATCCTGCTGATATCTAACACAACAGAATATGAGTCAGTCGATTCGGTGGGGTCTTCAATATTGACTTCTGCTTGATTTAGCTCTTCCCAAGTATCCTCCAATATTCAACCCTCAAGACATAAATCCTTTTAATGTTACCCGGTGTGTAATTAACATCCTTAGAAACGAGTCGGGGTTCTCAGATCTTTGCGTTAGTTATGGCAGCAAAGATCCAATTGGTTTTCAAGACAATTTAACATCATTATCCCCAGGGTTTATCTGATTTATATTCAATCATGAACAACTACATAAAGTCCCAAAGTAAATATAAATCGTAACCTCATATCACTCTCCATTGCAAAGAATCGTCTGATTTACGACGGAATTCCCTTAGGGGAGTGATACCTGATCCTTGAACCAAAAATTCAATATTCAATGCCATCAGTCTTTAAGATTGATCATCAGAGAATGAAATCTAACCCAGTTGTTAGCTCGTTCAAGATGTTTTCTGTCAAATGAGAATTGAAATCGAAAACAATCGCCTGTTTCAAGATGTTCTATATCCTGACCAGAGAATATTGAATGTATTGGATGGAATCGTGAACGGTGGCCCCCAGGTTTTGATCAATTCATTAATGTTATTCGGTAGAGAGAGAATATCAAGTTTTGGATATTATTGCTTTCAACCGGAGTATCAACAAAGCTCCTACCGGCGTCATCATTTTTGACTACTTTAGATCCGTACTGAATTTGTATACATAAAAAAAAGAAAGAAGATATCATCATCCATCCACAACAAAGTACAATGAATACAAAAGCAAGATCTACGAACTAAGCAGTCGGAGGCTCCAAACATGATTGTCTAGCCTAGCGAAAAGCTTGTTATGTTTAAAGGATCGTCTAATTCCGTCGCATTTGGTGCCATATGATGTTTGCATACAACTCTTCTGGCACGTTCTGTCTAGATAGACAATTGTGAAACTTTATCAGATTAGTATAGTTATTGATTAACCCGTTCGTGGTTGCTGGAGCGAAAGTTTATAAGGTTGTCTCGAATTGTCTTCATACGAACTTCCATGAATGCATTAGTACATATATGCTAATATCAAGCATAAATACATTGATATTTATCACCACCACCATCATAATGATGATGATGATCATCATCAACAGCAGCAGTGACGACAGTATTTTATCATCCGTCGTTGGACAAAGAACTCCCCGCAGGATTCACCAGATATCTCTATCAGGGATTTCACGGTGCAAATATCTTTGAACTTGTTTAGTTTGCCACACTTTATTATATTTTTGTGGTCACAGTTTTGCATATGGTAACTGGACATTCATGCTGTGAGTTGTGATTTCAACCGGCTGTGTTTCATTCTCGTAACATCCATTGCTATTTGAGTTTTCTTGTGGATTCGATGATATCCGACTTAAAGGTTACCTACAAGACTGATCCTTTTTTTGATTTCTTCTCTTCACAAGGTTTCAGGGAGATTCATCGTCTTGAGTAAAGGTGTACCTTTTTAAGGGGCTGCATTACGTGTTTGTTGCACATGACATTTGTTTTACTGGAGTTGGAGTGAAGGCAAACTTCCTTGCTTCCTTCCTTCAGCTCATCCAACATTTTCAGAGAAGATGGAGGTTTTTAGCATGAGGCATATCTGAATATACTTGATTATTCACCCTCTTCCCTATTTTTTTATTTCTGGTTTTGGAAGATCATTTTGAGGCTTCCCCTGAAGAGATACTTTACTCCTCTGATCCGAAAAAGCTGAGTATTCATGTAACTTGATAAAGGGAATGCTAAACCAGTACGTACGTTGCAAGATTGACATATTCATGAGGTTTACACCCTTTATATGATATTATCAATGTTCATCGTAGATCATACTTAGTCTAAGGCTTTTTTAAAGTAAAATGAAAAAAATGCTACAGTGAGTGGCATTCTATATTTTGCCATTTTTTCTCCAACTTGATTTACTGAATGGAGATTGTCAATAAAGATCGAGTAATATCATATTTGTAATGCACTTTTATTGATCTTATTTCCACAGTCTTTCAACATGGTATTCTATTTGACTGAGGGAATTATCTTCTTAATTGATAATTGAAGGAAAAATTATTCTTTTTTTCAATTGATGAAAGATTTTATTTTTCATGTTATCTATTTTTGCGTTTGCTCGCATCATACTTAGATGAACAATGATAAATACATTGCTCAAGTTTATGGAATCAATGGATATAACAGGTATGCATTCACTCTCATGGAAATGGATCTTTTCACATGAAGCCAAAAACCCTGACATTGGTTGACACGATCACTCTGCAGTTTTGACAGAATCAACTCGGTAACAACGGATGTTTATTCTAAGATCATCATCACCATCATCAACATCATCTTTCAAGCGCCCATCATTAGATGGAACCCCCTTCCAATTTTTGCCATATATCTCCATCGTTGCCGTCACATAGCCAGAACTTTTTTAACATAACTAATTCGTCACGTCATCTCATATTTTATCAGATCAAGTTTTGCATGTGATCTCTGATTATCCCCGTCATGGTGTCCAGCGGTGGTCTGTCATTTTAGCATCGTGAACAACCCATCTAAAGTCTTTCTCTTGAATGTAATTCGATTTGCAAAGTGATTTTCGATTCTCTGCATCTTGATTTCACTTATTTTCGAACTAAAAATCAATTAAGTGTGCGAAAATTGTTTATGTGTCCATTTAATGTAATGCTAATCCATTTATTCCCAAATATGAAGTCATTGACTCGATTTCTAGCCAAACACATCAACTGTGAATCACAATTATGCTCAGTTAATTAATAATCCATCAATGAACAGTCGGTATGAATTTATTGTCTTATTATGTCAGTACAAAATTCATCAAAATATCAATATCAATAGCCAAGAATAATTCTTTTATCATCACCTGTGAATCACAAAAGTTGAGAAGTTATTAAAAAAACTGGATTCCATATTGAATATCAATTATAGATTTCACATGTCAGTTACCAAATGAATCGATAATTGTTCCAATTAAATTCGATCAATTTATTCTGATTCTAATCCAATTAGATTTGATCGATTTATTCTAATTACACTCTATGAATTAATCGTTCTTAAAGGTGACATTTCTTGCTTTTAAAATGCTAACTTTCGATTGCAATTCTTCCCGTTCTCAGAACGTTTTCCTAATTTCTCAAATACTGAATTGTTTTCACATCATGTTTACTCTTCTAAAGGAAATAAATCAATTATGCACATGGCATTCATTTAAAATGAAACCTTATGATATCTAAATGAACATTGCGAACATATTGAAATAACACTTTTTCTGCTTTGTGAAAGTCATTAATTAAGTGTCAAGTTCTTTAGGTTTTCATTTCATTTTAAATCACAGGAGTTTAAAATGACCGTTTTAAATATGTGCCTCTTGAAAGATTATATTCGAAGTTTCTATTGCAATTGTGATTTTTCTATTCAAGGAATAAAGCATAAAGTGGACAGCAATCCCTTGTGCAACTATTAAAATACTCACAATGCTCACAAAAGATTATTCTTATATCAGAACAGGAATCCAATACTGCAAACTAGTTCAAAACCTGCACTAATTAACTATCTTAATCACTTATATACAACGTAATTTCCTGAAAAAAAAAACTGTGTTTTGTCAACTGAAGGGTTTTCATCGTTTATTTTAAAAAAATTGTGAGAATAAACATTTACGGAATCTTTTTTTTATATAAAGTCCCCGATTTCACCCCTTGCATTCATTTGACGAAAGGAATAAAAACAAATTATTATTGTAACGTATATAGATTTCGTTCAGTGGATTTGATTATAATGAAAAAAAAAAAAGGATCTTTCTCCGGTGTTTATTATCAACCTTGGCTATTGCTCATCAGAAAACATTATACATCGATTGTGAATGACGGTTGTTCTCACTTTTGACACAACCAGAAAAAAAAAGTTTTGCTTTCTAAAAATAGGAAATGACAAACGAAATTCTATCAACATTTTCCTTTCCTTATATCATATTTCTTTGAACCCCACAAATATATATTTGGTCTGAAGTCACTTTACTCTTTGTCTGCATTATTCCAACCCTATTTAGGCCTGTGCATTAAGGTGACTGAAAGAATGACTTTCTGGATGTAGTTCCATAATCTTGTGAGATGGACGCCACCAAGATAAATCAGTAATCAGGATTCTTAGGGCCTCTTCTGTTCCAAAATCATGCTTTAAGAGCCTACCTGTATGAGCAACCACATTTTTCTGTGGAAAACTGCCAAGTTCTTTATCATGAAACAACTGAAATCAAGATCTTCTTGGCAAGAATTCATTATCTGTCGAAATCGGCATACGCCATCATTAGAATATGAAATAAGAATCAATATTCTCAGTGCTAAGCTCATTCAATGTGACGTTTTCGGAACAGTAGCTGGGGAAAGGTGTACACTCAAGGGCTCAGTTTTGTACATGACATAAAGCCGAATAAGGATAAGACATGTGTTTTGTGTCAAGATTCCCACTTTGAATTTCCTTTTTCGGAATCATTGCTTTGACACTGCCGAACTTCAAAAGAGCTGACCTTGCACACCAACCTTTAACACAGCAAATATCTCAATCATCAGACATGCCGTACTTCTAATGCACTTCAAACAACAAATAAAACCTCAAATGACACATCAACCGATTCAAGATGAACTTATTAGGGCTCTGAAAATGACTGAATTGAAAAGGGTACAAAAAATTAACAAGTATTTTTTTGCATTTAATACTCAATAAGAACTTTATTTTTACCAAATCAATGTGTGGTCAGTATTCGAAAGAATCAAAACCATTTAGAGAAGCTAACATTACTGTTCGCATTAACTTCTGTGACATGTCCTGCTTAACTTCTTAAGACATATAAACCCACGAACCTTAGGTTACATACGTCGCAAGAGTTTCCCTCTGAGTGGGTATTGCTTTTCATTTAGAGAAAAGCATATAGCGCAATGCCCAATGCTGCTGTAATAAAAAAATCTCCTTCAAGGGATGAACATGACATAAAATCCTATTTTATGAGTAAAGCGCTTCATTAAACGAGAGAAAGACTCTATCATAAAACATAGCAAATGTCTCCTTTATATGAATGACAATCCACTAGAGACGTCACTCCTCATTCATTCTCGTAATTGAAACCATGATAGGAAATAGGTTCTTATAAACTACATTATGTACATTACATGGCGCTATAAATTAATGTGAAAGCGTACGATTCCCTGTAGAGTTTTGCGTAGTCTCTCAAACAATTATGTACGATCTCCATGACTATATAAAAGTCCAGGGGCCTGAAAATGAAAATCTCTCTAGGACAAATATGGTGCAATTGTATTATCGTCAATTTAGCCGCAAGGGTATCAGGACGATGGAATTATTTTTTTCAATTATTTATGACTTATTTATTTTCGATATCCTGCTTCTCTTGTTTGGGAAAACGGCTTTATTCTAATCGATAAGGTCAAGGGAGGTAATCGTGGGAATGAATTGCTATGAGTGTAATTTTTGCATCGTAACTCGAGTCATTCATTCAAAAGTTATTACTCACATCGTTATTTTAAAAAAAATCCATATCGACTCTCTACTGTACGAATAGAGAAATAGTGCATCGGATAGAATACTATTCTTTCAGGTGTAAAGTTTTCTTGAGGGCAACTTCTTGAAAAAATCAGTTTAAACCTTACTGTTAGTCCTGCTACTGCAGTTCTGTATCTAAGCTAGCTAAAGCTTGTCATTAAGAGATGGTTAACAAGCTGTTCTCGCATATCTTTACTACTGTAGATATTTTAAATTGACTCAATACTTGATCTCCCTTCTTTTTTTCTTTTTTTTCTTCTCAACACGAGGGAAGAACTGAAATATCGTACAATTTTCTGGTTTTCCGGTTCCAATAATTGTTTTTTATTGTTCTAGCCGTTTAATCAGTGGAATATACTAGAAATGTTATATATTTTTTCCATTCCAAGTTTAAAGATGAACGTTTCATTTGAGGTTAACAAAATGAAAGTGCATGAAAATTAAAAGGGGCCGTATTCATTTTGTGTGATAATTTCACGAACTGAACGTCTGATGGGCCATTATCCAGCCGGGTAAAAAAAAAATATAGCTCCAGTAGTGGTCATAATGAAGTAAACACATCGTCATTATTATCATTATCGTCATCATCGAGAGTGCAACAGGGAGTGAAAGCTGATGCCTATGATTACGAAGCATCACTTGCTGACAGCTGCCATTGTTAAGTCTTCATCATCATCATCATCATCATCATCATCATCATCATCATCATCATCATCATCAGCAGCAGCAGCAGCAGCAGCAGCAGCAGCAGTTTGTACCATCGAGAGTGTCGCGAGGAAAAATACAATATGTACACGAAGAACCACTTTATGATGACAGGCATGATTAGATAATCATCATTATCATCATTGTTGTCACTATGCTTATATCAATGAGGAGTAAAAATTGACGGTCAACTTCCAAGGCCTCTTGGAGAGTTTGGATACTGTGCTTCCACGGTCTACTTCATACCTCTAATGCAAGGGCATCCATAGTGTTCATCTCACTTTGAATGCTAAATTCTTTTCGCTGTATGCTTCGTGAGCAGGTTAATGACTTGGTATGAAGGCAGGTCATCAAAACCAGAAGAATGTTTCTTTGCTAAAGTATTGAAAGTGTTGATCGAAGCATTTTCCTGATCCTGATGTTTGTAACCCTCCGTAGGTATCTCATTTCATGAATTATGATCGAGTGATTTAGTTAGCATTTATGTCTGGCACTCGTAAGTAAAGATCAGGAGTAAAGATGGGGATCATTTATTTGGCAGTGATCTCCATGAAGTTATCATTGTCGTTAATTGAGCATTACAATCACGGATAATAAATTCTCGAAGTGATTAAAGATCTTGATATGCACTCGACCAAAAATAGCGTAGCTTATATTCACACCATTTATTTCTGAACGCTGGAGAAGTTGCTGGGTAATTAGAATTATGCTATTGTTATGAGCAACGATACATTGGAAGATGTTTGTAAATGGAATTAAGATAATTAACAATCGATACATTCTAACATAAATGTTTTGAATTAGGTTTCTAGATGGTGCTGGTGTGAACATTGACAAAATGCCTGAATGGCAAGTCTAGCCTCGAGTGGATGCGTCTCCGTCACATTCCATATATTCTTACTCGAATATTTCTGGTCTCATTGAGCTGGTCCAATCAAATAAATTATCATCAGTCTTTCAAAGTCCGTCGGTGGACATGGACTTTCACCAGGATTCGCCCAAATTCTCTATCATGAGCTTTGCAGAGCCAGTATTTCCTGTCTAGTTCATCTCTCCATCGTGTGTTCTGTCGGCCTCAGCTTTGCATGGGATCTCTGGGCATCCATGTTGTGAGACGTGATGACCATCAGTTGTCTTTCGTTCTTGCAACATGGCCCACTCATTGCCATCTGAGTTTTTTTTATGTGTCTATAGTCTCTCCGGCTCCCGTTCTATTCCTTACATACAGTGCTGTCTGTGATCTCTCCATGTAAAGTTCAGCATGATTTTCGTGCAACGATCATGTTGAGAATAAAAACCTAACTTTCAAGATAGAAGACGCAAAATTCGACAGAGTAGACCTACACATCTATTTAAGACAACGGATCACTATGAAATCCTCAAAAGCGGGGGTAATCAAGCAAAGAATCACTCAGGGATGGCAAGCCATCGGCAGAGCAAGCTCAGCTTTCAAAAACCAGACGATCCCAATAATCTTAAAAAGAAAAGTATACAACCCATGCATTCTCGAATAAATAGCCTCTCTTGTTTTCTTCATTTTCCAATACTACGGATGCGTAAATGGGAATACACTCTTCATTTGAATCTCATTTTCCAATGGACAAAAAACCATGATATCGTTCCCTCCGATGTCTCGTTATATTTCTCGTTTTCTTTTATTTTTGGATCAACTTGAACTCAAAGATTTACTCGTGAAAGTTTTGACTACCGTTTACACATTGAAAATAATAAATAACGTCTATACAACGCAACATTTCAATGAACACCAGTACACACAGAACATTTTTCAGCAAATTACTTCTTCTTACTTCAAATATCTCTTTGCGATCTCTTTCAATCATATATCCAGCGTTATATGTCCTCATGTTTTCCTCACTTGTGGACAAAACATCCTTGAAATTTTACCAATCAATGAGTTGCAATGAGTCTGTTTCAGTCGTTAGTCCTAAATCAAAGCTAACGCCCGTAATTTAGAAGTACAGACACATAAACAGATTAAAAAAAAAAAATGGTTGTGTTCTAATTTTCTCGTTGACAAAAAACCTAATCAGTTATGTTAGCTAGAGGTCAGATTTCAAAATCTCATTTTGAAATCCTGGTGAATCTAAATGTTGTTCGAACTTCGCATTTTCATCCAGTGAAGTGATTAATGCTGTCAACATTTTGAAACGATTAAAAATTTGCAAAACGAGGCGTTGTATTCAAAGTATTTTTGTAAGTCCTAACTAAACATAAATATTCTTAGCAAGTTCGGTGTCAACACTTTCCTGTTTCATGAAAGCTTTGAGTTGTTGAAGCAACTTTTTGTAAAACGACGCCGGACGGAATAAGATAATTTTTTATCTTAGATTAAAGTTAGGATGCGTGTGTCAACTGAGTAAATGTACAAGAAAAATAAAATGAAATCAACGGGAAATGTCATTTACAGGGAGACAGCGATGTAGACTCATTGTAAAACAATAAACCTTCACGTTATGAATCGATTAATAAAAGAAAACAGGGTCTTGATTTGCAGTCATGTGGAGTATAAACAATAACAATTTCATTCCTTGGTATTTGTTGGTGAAAAGATCCGTAGATGTCCTTCCAACGTGTATCAGAGAATGAAGGCATGAATCTTGTCTACTGAATTGTGAAGCATAGCAGGATAATCATTTTTTGAATTCTGAGGTCAATTTTTTCGTAGATCGTCGGAAAGTGAGAAAGAGGGAATTTCTGACTGAAGCAGGGGCATCACGTCTGAAAGAGTCTTCCTCTGTTTCCCATATTTTGTTGGAGAAACGATCATTATTTATGGTTCATCCAACCATGTCTACCTCTGCAACAACTACACTTTCTCTTCACAGCTCAAACCGACGCTACTGTTTTCTCTTTTATGACTACTTTTTGCCCACCAAATTCAAATCTTGTGTATCCAAGATCCACAATTTATCTACCCAGGTATCCAATTTTGACTCATCAATTATAATTTTCTTTTGTTTCACATATATGCTCTATATATATCATTTATTTTCTATACTCTTCTTTTAGACTTGTATTAGTTATTCTCCTACCGATGCAGCAATACCAGTTTGGAATTCAAGGTGTGCAACTCTCACAAGAATCAGAGTTATCTCTCATATCCTGTCACATGGGATATATGCATCTTATTCCTCCTCCTAGAATTAGATGTATAATTTTCATTTTATTGTAGGGATTAACTAAAAAAAAAACGACGTTGTTGACCTTTTTCGATAAGAAATTAAATGAATTTGACATATTTTTCCAAGAGTCCGTGACATGAAATTATGGAGGTTATTTTTTATCTATTAGTAGCCCAGTATTTTGAAATGGCATAAAAAATTCCTTATTCTACGTTCAACTTATCTCAAAATTATACACAAAGACCGCTGCAATATCATAATTTTTATTAACATGTTTTTACTTATTGTTTTAAAACGTTGAGAAAAAAAACTTGCCCCGAATAACGATAAATATTTTATCAAGAAATTGGACTTCGATTGCCATTGCAATACAAATAGTCTTCCTTGTCGTAACTTTTTGAATCAGAGAAAACAATCAAATGTTGAATACATTTTTGAAACTAACATCAAGAAACAGTTGGCAGCAAAGTTAGGCTCTTGATTTTAACGATTATTTATGGTTTCCTGCAGATTTATACAAAAAATGCTTCATGTCTTTTTTCCAGAATATAAGTTTCCAAAGATTTTATCGTATAATTTGTATCTGTTTTGGGTTTCACAGCCCGACTTGAATGCAAAACGTTTCGGTCGTCAATTCCCAGATGACCAAATTAGTGTTCTTTTTTATCAGCAATATTGTTTATTATAGTTTCAACGTAGTGCAAGTCTCCATAATTTTATTTTTCCAGCCAAGTTTCCTTTTTCATATATATATATATATATATATATATATATATATATATATATATATATATATATATATATTCTATCAATTACTGTGTTGCAGAACTCTTCCCTTTCAGCCAAGGAGACAAACTCAATACAGATCACACAGGTGAGGCAGATTTGTACCGTTGGTAGCGATTCATGCAATTGAATCAGCACTGCCCATTTAAAATTCTTATCATGGACGATAATATACTTGTTCTTTAATGCCCTCCGACAATGCATGGAACCAAAACCCACATTGGCTCTATTTCGTCGCCATCACTCATGTCATTCGTAAACCATGATGGCAAACAGGAAGCATTGGGAGGGTGTCATACTGCAAAGATGACTGGGGAGATAATCGAACGATTGAGTGAACGTCGACGAACGAAAAGAATATATATCATCGCCCAAGAACGGTAAATAATGACTATCATTGCATATTGCGAATTTTCCATCCAAATATATGAGCAATGCACAATCTGGCATAAGGTGAAAAGGAAGAAGAAAGATTGATATTTTTGTAGCAGGGAAAATTATAAAGTTGAGGATCACAGTATGAAATCTCAGATTTTCAAGTCTCTTGATTCAAGGCCAAATTAATAGAGTGAACAGATAAGAAGTGACTCAAAACCGGTTTTCAAGATCATCTAGTTCTAACTGAGTCATTTAATATCCGATTTTGAATGTTATTTCAGGACCATGAGCTTCCCAAAACATTGTTGGAGATAGCATCGCTTGATGATTCTGGGCTTCTCCCAACCTGAACATTTTATGAGGAAACACGCATATTTTGAGGATTATTAATATAGGGATCGATACTTTGGTTGACTTGATGATTATATATGTACATATGGATATGCCTATAAATGTAAGTACTTCTTCCTTACCCAATTTGCCTTCATTCGGCCAAAATTAAATTGAAATTAATTTTACTGTTTTTCAATATATTCTATTGTTTGCTCATAGCTACGATCCATGGCAATTGACCAAGGTAGAATTCTCTGAGATACGTTGAGAACCATTGGAGATATTGCGTTCTGTGCATATATATATATATATATATATATATATATATATATATATATATATATATATATATATATATGTACAATATTTGAATGGGACTTTTTGAAGCTTTCGTATCCGCAACAAAAGTTACACAATTCATTTTCAACCGATCCCCTTCCCATGTACAAAGCATCAGTAAAATACATTGAGAACTTTCGGAGATATTGTGCTAGATAGAAAACCGAGACGCTGACTGTCGAAAAGTTCCTGGACCTGCCCCCAAATGTAGTATTCTTATAAGCATTGCAATTAGAACGCTTTTACTTTAGTCCACTGTCCACTTCCTCACAACAATCCATTGAAAGTTATTTGGAAATTCCCCAAATATCATGTGCACTGAAAAAGAGTGTTCAGTCCCCTTAAAGCAATCAGATAGTAAATTGAACTAAAACATAATGTATCAGTTAAATACCACCAGGATTTGTTTTATTTTTTCAGTTATTGCACCACAAAGATGCAAAGCTAAAAAAAATTTCCGTCCAATGTGCTGTTTTTGTTACGGTCAGATACATAGATATTGAAAAATATACTCACTGAAAGGAATAATTGCAGCATAAACCATTATTTTGGTTAGATAAAAAGTTCTGTGTAATCAAACGGCTTGCTTCAGGATTTTTAGTTTTTTTAAAGATTCATTATAATACAATTATATTCGACTAATTTCATAGTCGTCTTTACTAAGTGAAAATCTAATTCACAGCAGTGATGAGAGGTTTTCAAGATGGGCGTATTAACCATTTTGTTTGAATTAGCACATATTTTCTCATATACGTATAGATTATTTCTCACCTTATGGTGTTTACAGAAGCTGATTCCATTATAAAATTTCGCGTTTACTGTTTTCATACACGATTGCATTATATAGTTTACAATAATCTTGAACGCAACAGTAGAAAATAAATCAATCCTGACTTTTGAAATACCATAGGATCACTTGATGGCTTTATATACGATCTGCTGGATGATTTAATATATTGTTCAATTTCCTTTGTTTGAACAACAATGTGACAAGATACACTTATGAATCTTATTTTTTTAACTTGAGGTGCATACTTAGGATGATTCCATTACAAAGTTTAAAGTTTTATATTTACCTTCACGATTCCTTTACATTAGATTTGCTTTGCTTGTATTAAAATTAAAACCTGGAGTGAAATATGAAGCTTCATGAATTCCCTGTCACCGTTCAATACAGAATAGTAAGCTTCGGTAACTCAATGATTTTATCTATGATTCAATTTCCTTCATTTTCTATCATGGGATCACTCCTTCTTTTGAGTAGAGGATATAAATCAATGGTTTCAAGATTTCTGGCTTTCAGTCCCGATAAGGATGAACATATATCACAATAAGCAGAGACATATTCTCATTTTTAAGTTTAAACAATGTAAATTTTTCATCACTATAGGAGATACTGAGAATCTGATTCTGTTTAAATAGTTGTGATCTCTAGGGGATTGGAATGATATATGGTAGCCAAATGCATTCAGTTACATTGCAGGAATTCTGCAAACATCCAAAAGCTTGAAAAATTACAAAGGATGGGTAAAAGAAACTACCAACTGACAATAGAGCCAGAGGTTTATAAGACACATGAATTGAAATATCATGATGTTTGACATAATATCAAATATATTCCGTTGATAAATCATTGATGCATTTCCAATTATCTACAACAAACATACGCAGGTGTATATATATATATATATATATATATATATATATATATATATATATATATATATATATATATATATGCACACACACACACACACACACACACATATATATATATATATATATATATATATATCACTTGTTTTCTGAAGGTCGATCACTCTTAGGTAGGACACTAGTCCAATATAAGCTTCAATGCTCTTTTACCTCAAAAAGGAGCAGTCTGGTGCATAGAGAATCGTGAGTAAGTAAATATATCGGTAGAATATCTGCCTTTGAGTCTGAACAATGGTTTTGACGCCACCTCAAAACAACTGTCAGTGTATGACATGATGATTATTATTTTTAATATTATTATCATTATTATTATTATTATTACTATTATTATTATTATGGCATTTTCACGCCATATTGACAAAAAGTGCCTGTTGGGCACAACTAAGTGACAGCAAGCCCTATCATCTCCCGAGTAATCCTATTCACTCTCTCACAGCCAATAACAGTGCTTTGGATTATGGTCTTTCAATCTTCACGGGTGCCCATACCTTGGATTTAAGTGGCAGTAAGTCACCTCAGTGACTATTGTTGTTGTTAGTTCCTATTTGTCATCGGCCAAAAACGATCGTCATGTCAATATATATATATATATATATATATATATATATATATATATATATATATATATATATATATATATATATATATATATATATATATATATATATGCCTCATGCATGGAAGTCATGTCAATGAAGCAAGAGGGGGGAAAATTCAATTAGTGATATCTATTTTATTTACAAAATCATTTTTTAGTGGTAACTGCTCAACGAAATCGGAGTAACTTATTTTTGGACCTGCCCCTTTTTTCAATTTTCTTATTACAAACACCCATCATGACTGACTGCTAAAATACATTTATCACATAATGTTTTTCTTCTTCTTCCGAGTGATTGATCAGAACTGCATATTACATGAATTACTACGCTGGAATATCAGATATCTATATTTGAAAAAGTTCAATATGTTGTCTTGACGACACGTTTTGGATGACGACCGGATATAAATAGATGCAGAAAAATTGTTCGAATAAAGTAGAGTTTAAATGCATTACTCGGAGGACATCTTGCAAGAAGACAATTGCTTCGATATGATTTGATATTCGGACGATTATCAATGATCAATCTTCCGTTTTCGATGGAAAAAAAATTCTGAGGTTAAAGCAAGTATTTAAAACAGCATGTTTTACAATCAATTTCTGAGCTAAATTATTTGAGTGATGCACAATTGTATTCGTTGTCTGCATGTCATATCCACGAATATTGCTTCAGTCTTCCAGACGACACCAGCAACAGGATATACATACTTTATTATTCATTAAAAGTCTACAAATCAATCTGTAGGTTAATAACTTTAGATGCAGACCTTTTCTTCTCTTTTCTTTTGTTTCTTATATACTTATCAATTTTATTCTATAATGCACCGGTCGTATTCAATGACCTAAAACTTATAGAAATAATTCTGTAGACTGCTTCTTTTCATGATTTATTGATCAAAGATTAGTTTGTGCAAGAATTTAACTCGTGTTTTATATATCATATCCTAGATATGACAGATAATTAAGTCGTACTTCATTCCCGACAACGATCAGAACATTTAACTCTTTCCGTCTTTCTTCGTGATGTCTCGTTCTGGCATTCAGAGTTCACGACAGACGGTAACCCCCTTTTTTTATACTTAACATCAATTATCTACGTGATAAGTGCTTTGCATTACTCATATTGTATTCTTGCCAAAAATGTCAAGATTTTTGTCTGATAAAAAAAAACAAACGTATTAGCGGGTCAGTAATTTGCTATTGCAATTAGTTCTATTTTCATGATTATAATATTAGTTCAGAGGAAAAAGAAGGTTCAAGTGGGTTGTAGACCTCAAAACTGTGTATGATATTGGTATTTGCATTCAAGATTTTTTCTCAGTCTTCGAGTCATATTTTCTGTGGTAGCAACTGCATTTTTAGGGAATAGATAATTGTGAATTTTTTTTTAACCTATCCCGAAAAATGGAAGAGAGAGACAAAAATAGACAAATACAGAGAGAGAGAGAGAGAGAGAGAGAGAGAGAGAGAGAGAGAGAGAGAGAGAGAGAGAGAGAGAGAGAGAGAGTGAGAGAGAGAGGGGGGAGAGATATGGAATGAGATATATGAGTAGGCTTACGCACATATGAAAACACTGAAATAGAGAAGTCGAGATTAGGAAGTGATGAAACATGTAGATAGCATCTTGAAGACGTGCACATCAAAGAGTTCTGCTCAATTTCACATGGAGAGACCGCAATGCAGCACAATACATCCAGGAAAAGACAGGACTCTGAGACTTCATAGAACTTACTGAAAAAATCTGAATTGCAATGGAGTTGCCATGTCTCAACAATAACTAACGACCAAAAGACATTACGATAAACGACATGGATCCCAAGAAATCACAAGCGCAACCAAAGCCGGTTTTGTACTAAATGGAGAGACGAACGAGACAAATTCAGAAATAACTGGTTCCGTGACGCCCACGATAGAGAAGTGCAGTGAATCTTTAGGAAAGTCAATGTCCAATGACAGACGTGAGACTGATGATGATGATGACGATGATGATGATTGAAGCGAATAATCTATCTCTATATAAAATAGTACAGTGTGACCTTTTCTGTTCATTTGTTCGTCCGTAGCAATGAACTCTTCAATATGAACGTTACCATTTTGCTGATAATAATATATCCTGCCAATCTTCTGGAACAATGCACATTTCAACTCAGCTTTTCTGGTTGAATCAGAAGAAAAAAAACAAAAAAGCAAAAACAAAGAGGAAAACAATATTCAACTTCAAAGACGTGAACATTTATTGGAACAATTGATTTTTTTGAAATAGTGAAACAGTATGTTTCAAAACGCGTAAATTAATGTCAAAAGTGCTCTTGAAATACGGGTTGATATTCAAACCAAATATACTATAGCATTCGATATTTGTTGGTAATTTGGATATAGTGATGATTTTTACAGGACTAAGAACTAGTTGATTATAAAATATGAAATAAAACTAAAAGCAAACAAAGTGAATCGTGCAAAGTATATCAGATATGATGCTGGTACTAACATACAATCATTGAAAAGTCGGTAGAAAACTCATAGGTGTGATTTTTTTGTTGTTCTTTTCTGCTGTTTGTTTTTCATTTCTGTCAACTACGAATGCAAATATCGACCAGACAAACAGATTCATCCGTGGGAAACAAAATAAAAAATGCAATGTGAATAATAAGTGGGTTGCATATACAAATGAGTTAGAATGGAATTTTATTTTAGGTAATATATTGTTTTATTTATGTCTTTGCTAATTCTTGTGAACGTGAAATAGTTTGCTTGGAGTCAAACTTTCAACACTGACAGGAGATTTTTAGCATTTTTTCAATGCACTTGATGCGACGAAACTAAACGTGAGATTGATTTTGTTTCAGATATTCATAAAACCAGCGAAAAGTGGATAATTCTGCTAGAATTAGTACATTTTTTTCTCGAAGGCCAGAGGAAATTGATAGCTTGGTACAGTATATATATATACTGCCGATGGATACTCACAACGACTTATTTTGGTGGCACATCGGTGATTTTTCCGGATGCCACCAACTAATTTATTGATTTCATCGATTGAGCTCCGGGCCCACCCATTTGGTAAAATAAATAATGCATGAGGCAATTTGATTGGTTAAAAACACATCTTGGTACTTTGATCCATTGTTCAATTATGAAAAATGACACAAATGAAATGACAGACAGCAGAATTTAGACACATATTATTCTCTTCATTTTGTCCAAGTTTTCATTTTGGTGCTTGTATTTCCTTCATAACCTCTGTCTCTTCACTGATACTCTCATCTATTTCTATTTATCGATAGTTTCTTTATGTTCAGTATCTATCTCCAGAAATGCAAAATATTTTTTTTTGCATTTTATGTTGATGTAGATCTGCACACACTCAACTATACGTCATAAAATGAATGATTTGTATTGGTGATATGTGTACAGCACCTCCCAAATCAACGTTGTGCTGCCAGATAAGGCGTCTTAAAATGAAACAACATTGCACCAATATTTCCATACATACAATTATATAAGCATGATCAATTTTATCAATTATTGCGCTTGCGTTGTGAAGCCAAATTGCTTAGCCGAGAAAATCACTCAATTTGCAATTCTAGTTGCAACATTTCATACTACTGTGTATCATACCTTTTGATCACAATGATATGTTTCAAAAACAACATTGAATGTAACGACAATATTGTGGAATACACACACACACACACACACAATATATATATATATATATATATATATATATATATATATATATAATATACATATATATATGATATATACGTCGATATGTATATATATATATATATATTCATGTAAATATTGTATGAATCGACTGAATATATATATATATATATATATATATATATATATATAATATATATATATGTTATATATACAATATATGTATATCATCTTAAATATATACATAATATCTAATATATATATATATTGTATGGATCAGGCAAGTGGCATAGCATAATATGATAATATATTAATAAAAAAAGCAACTTCCGATACGTGATGGATTTATATCACAGTTTGCTCGATACATACAACTTTTACCATTAATATATAGTATATATATATATTCATACATTTCATTTACATTTAATATATATAATATTCAACGTATATATGATATATTCATTTTTAAAGATATCTATACTCTCTCCCCCTCTCTCTGTCTTTCTCTCCCCCCTCTCTCTCTTTCTGTTTTTCTCTCTCCATATATATATATCTGTATTGTAGAGAGCAGATTTGCTTGCAGTACAAAAATGTTTATGTTTCTCTCCTGTTTGGGCTTCCCCAGGCGAGGGTATATGTATGTTTTTGGTGTCTGTATGTGAGTCAAGTAAAATTTTTGTGGTTGTTGCTAGGTTCGAGGATTTTCCTCTTTTGTTTTTATTGTTGTTTTGTTTCATAAATGTGTAGTATGTGTGTTCTGCTATCGGTCTTAAGTTATGTGTCTAGGGATGTAGTCTGGCTATTGGAGTTGTATGTAAGTAGATTTTGAGTTGTATGTGCTCTGTGAAGATGTGTTATGTTTTACCCAAGAATATTTGGATTTATTACCTATGATAGGGTCTTTTATGACCATGGTGGGTTGTATTATTCTTAATTCACTTAGACAGCAGGTAGACAATGTTGATTAGATGGTTCTTTGAGATGATTATAGGGGTAACCTCTCTATATTACCTTTAGTAAATAAATGTATCGATTATTGAGTTACTTTTTCTGAGAAAAAATTTGAGTGAGGCTGGCATTTTAATGTTAGTTCATTTTTCTAGTTTGATAAATCCATTTCAAATTTTTCTTCTGCTTTTGTAGTAAAACTGAGAATTTAGAATTTCTCATTTAGACAGAGGAACTGTTTCTTTGGGGTTAATATTTCGGCTACGTATACTGTATTTGATCTGGGAATTTTGTTCTGCAGAGGGCAACTATTCTCGATGGTCTATCGCAGTCTTCTTTATGTTTGTTTATATGTTCCTTATTTGTATTTTTTCAATAACTTTATTGCTATCTTTCATGATGAATGTTTTGAAATATTCGGGACTGAAGCCGATTTTCAGTTCGTTTTTGTTTAATATTTTACGTTCTCGGTGGTTTTGGAGGATGATTTTCTATTAGTTGAATGAATATTACACCAAAGATAGGTTTCAGTTGTATATATCGGATGATTTTCTACTTCTATCTTTTTTTTTATTGTTTCAATCTTTTTTGCTATTTGATTTCACTTTTTGTCGTAATTAAAGAAATTTTAAGGCTTTAGCATAGTCATTTTTAGATTTGTTCGATATTATTCCATTTGAGGAGTTATATATCATTATACTCTATTCAGATTTGTAGATCTTTTCAATGATTTTATTTGAGTGGATACAAGTAGTGTTGATGTTTTTCTTTCTATATGGTGTATAAGTGCTGTTATTCAAATTGAGGGAATGGTCTAAAAAGTGTGAAAATTTGATATTACCGTATATTTCAACATTTTTTATTTAATTTTTTCGGATTTTTGCACACTACCACAATTAGTAGACCATTTTCCCGGTATATACATATATCTTTCGAATATAATTCACAGGTGAGGTTGTATAAAACATATAGACCGAATACATTCGACATCTCAGTTGAATCGAGGCTGTCCGTAGAGACATCATAATTGCAGACATCGGTCTCTTTCGACCATGGTCCTTCGATGTTGGATTATGGAATAATCTGCAGCATTTAATCATTTCAATGTCTCTATCATCGATGTTGGTGCTTGTTTCGGCAAATTCCATGGCTGCTTCAAATACGTCTTTTGATATAGAGAAGTAAAAGTATATGATGCTCATAGTATACAGGGGTATGTATTTTTTTTTTATGATACTAAACCAGGTGTTGGCATCATTGGAGTTAACCACTGCTTGCATGAAGTAGTTGTTTCATACGGTTGTTAACTTTTCTAATATATTCTTACTGATTTTTCCTATCTGTGATTTCGTCGACTTGTTGGTTTTTTTTGTTGGCTTTATGGTTTCTCGTAATTATTTTATCATATATTTCTGTAGTTTTCCAATTCTGTTGCTGCTGATGAGTTTGTTTGTTATGCTTTCTCCTTCAATGTTTATGGGTGTTTATTTAGGTATTTAGTTTTTGCAGTGCTGTGTTATGCTATTGATCAGGATTTTGTTGTATGTTTGGAAATTCGCTTCACACATAGTGTTGCTTTTGTCCCCTTTTACAAACATGTTAGATTTGTTCATGTGTTCTATTTCATCTCTTATTTTTTTCCTGGTATGTATTATTGTATTCTTTAAATTTTCTGTTGGTGATAGTTGTAATGAGCACTCGTTCGAAATGTTCGAGTTATGCTCAATGGTAGGCTTTTCTGTGTTTTAAAGCCAAATTAATCCTTATTTTCGTTCTGTTCGCTGGGTTGGCTGATAAAGAGAAAAGGCTTTTCACCACATGTATCCATAAGGTCATTTGTGTTTTCTAGCAGCCGTCAGGGAAGCGATGTTACTTTGGATTGGGATGCCTTTAAAAGAGTGAACAATATTTCGGCTTTTCCATATTTGTAGCGATTCAGAATGATGTCCATAGAAGTGCTCGACTAGGTTATTAAGCGAGGAGCTATAGCACATAGTACAAATAGTACAAATTTGGTTGCAATATACCATGATATAATATAAATCACTGTCTGATGTGAGATGGATTATTTCATAGAGTGC